>CAMZMU010000097.1:26757438-27364692 GCA_947311845.1 Poa pratensis | reverse complement strand
GATCACGGCAGATGCCATGGGTATGGCTTAGTTGGGGCCGAATGGTCGTTGGGGGAATCCGGGGAGGGTTTATGCACTCAAGACGTGCACAAGCAAGAACATGCAAGAAACCACAAGAACATGAACAAGAAACCAAGAAAGCCAAGAACACAAAAGACACCACGATGTACCCAGGTTCGGGGCCTTCGTGAGGAAGTAAAACCCCTACTCCTGCCTTGCCTCTCTCAATATATCAGTGTGGTTCTCAGGTACAAGGTGCTCCTCGAGCTGTATGTTGCTACCAAAGTGAGAGCTCGAGGTAGAAGGTGAAACTACGAAGGGGGAAATGAGCTAGGGTTTGTGCCGTCCTCCTCTGGAGGTAGAGATGCCGCATATATACACAGGCCGAAGTACATTTTTACCCCTGCCTACAACTGACAATGGCATGGCCAAAAGGTAGAAGACAAGCCTCTGCCTCCTGCCAGCCCAACGGCCGGACTGTCAGGCCAGCCAGGCCTAGCTTTCCTCTTCGGTCATACTTCAGTAGCCTGCCGAGGTCTAGCCTGTAGACCTTTCCCGAAATAGCCGAGTCAGCTCCTAGGCCCCCGAGCTTCCGGGAAACCCGTGGACGGACCTCGCCGTCCTCTGAAGCCTCGGGCTACGAGCTCTGCGGCACCCGTGACCTCTCTGACATGCCTCGATCCTTGCTGCCAACCTCGGATAACACTCCTGATCATATACCTCGGTAGAGAATATCTTATTCCTGTGGTAGCTAGCTGACTGCCCCGAGGTTGATACCTCGGAGGATATACCTCGGAAAGTATACCTCGGACGTACACCTTACGTCGGATGACGCCTCCTGCGTCCTTGCTCAATCGTTCCCTCGGACAGCTTACTGCCTTAACCTTACATGTCTTTACCTCATCATTACCCTACCCGGGGGTAACCCCCCGACAGTAGTCCCCGAAGCTGATGTGGTCTCGCAGCCTCGGATGAAAGGCCGCATCAGGTTCAACCCGAAACCACATGCGCTACGATGTTTTGCAGGTACCGAACCAATACCCGAGAAATCCATCGGTCTGTTCCTCGGGCCACGCTGCTTTTCCGAAGTATCCGCCGAGATCTCGGACGTCAACCCCTCGATTTCTGCATCCTTACTGACTTCGGTCAGAGAACACTGTTCACGTGTCCCATCCGTCACTTCCTGGTCCACGATAGTCAAAGCACTCGAGTGCTTTCCACCACGCGGCCCACGTCAGCGGAGGTTTCCCGCTTGCGCCGCTTCGCGCTCCAGTAACCGCGCCGCACGACGGTTTGCCTCCTGCAACCGATCCTGTGGCCTGCTCGCCCACCGCTATCTTCGTGCCACGTGGGCCATTGTGCACAAACGATCCCACTCGCCGCTCCGATAACCGCGCGGTAGTGCGCAGTTACCGCCCGCGGTTATAAATACGGGCCCAGGGCAGTGCTTCCCTCTTCTTCCTCATTCACTCGCCGTCTCGCCTCCATCGCACCAGTGCCGCCGCTTCCGGTTGAGAAGAAACGCGTTCCGCCGCCGCCGACGAGCAGCTCCTTCGTCGCCGCTGCGACCGCGTCACCGGCGCCGCCCTTCAGCACCTCGTTTTCACGGTATGTACTCCCTTTCTTGATACCCTAGGCATTGCCTAGGTTTCTTCCTCTTCGCGCTTTGGTTCTTCATATGTTCTTGAATAAAATTCTATTTACCTCCTCCGGTAGATCTTACTCGCATACTTTTTTGGGTAGAAATGAGTTTCATACCTCGGACAGACGTTCGCCTAGCATATATGTGCCTCTATGTACATTAGATAGCCGTCCAACTCCTCCTGAGTTAGCCAGATATAGCCTTAGATTCCAGATTTACTTTTTCCTTTGCTAAACTTCTGTGCATTCTCTGCAGATTGATTCTGCCGAGATGTCTCCTCCTGAGACTTCGGAACAAACCGAGGTTCCAGACCTCGAACTGGAGGTCGGAGAACGAGCCGGCTGGGAAGGTTCGGATGTAACTCCGGACGAAATCCAGTGGCTCAGGGCGACTCGGCGGATTCCCGCCGGGGTAGAGTGTCGCCTGCCAGAGGGCGAACTCGAGCCTCAAGTCAAGCAAGGGGAACGGGTGGTCTTCGTCGCGCACTTCCAGCGCGGCTTCGGACTGCCCGTTAGTGATTTCTTCCGGAGCTTCCTCGACAAGTTCGGACTCCAGGTTCATCACCTCCCCGCCAACGCCATCACCACTCTCTCCTGCATCGTTTCCTTCTCTGAGGGATACCTCGGCCTCAAAGCCACGGTAGACCTCTTTTCTCGCTACTTCCAACTCAAGCGGCAAGTGATCCCGGATCCAAAGAACAAGGATCTGCCCAAGCAATTAACCGCCTGCGGAGCTGCCACCATAGCTCCTCGCCGAAACTCCATCTTCCCACGTATCACTACTCCGGACACCGTTCGCAAGTGGCTCCGGACGTGGTTTTACGTGAAGAACTCCGGCGAAGAGGACCTCCTCAACCTGCCGGCGTTTAACCTCAGCCCTCCTACAGAACAGCTCAACTGGGACTACACTCCCCCTCACAGCGGCGAACTCAAGTCCATCCATGGTACATTGCGAAATGGCAGGACCCGGAGGACCCCGGAAACGACGGGAAAGTCCTGACGGCTGATGACCTGGCCTGCACATTCGTGAAGCGCAGGGTCTCCCCTCTCCAGGCGAGGTCTCACAAGATCTGCCACATGAGCGGTCTTTATGACCCCACCCGCCATACGCACGTTGCACTGGACAACGCCGCGGTAGCTCGGCGAGTCCGAGCTATCACCAAGTCCAAGATCCTGACGCTTGGACATGGGGAAGGGAACCCCACTACCGGACCAAGCCAGCGAAACAGGTACGCTATTCCGACGTTTTCTTCGTACTCCTTTACCACCGAGGTCTTGCTACCGACGTTCATCTTGACAATTTTCTTCCTAACTCCTTTTCATATGTCTGCCATACAGCTGTTCCCGCCAGACCGCCGAGGATGGAGTCCATCCTGCGGACCACTTCGGCAAGGATCTCCCTGTCGAGGACCCACCATCCAACGTGGACCCTGACGACGAGGATTATATGCCCATTGCCTCGGCCCGCATCACCACCGCGGGTAAGCCTCAAGCACAAGCTTCAGTTCAAGAGATTTCGGATGACGAGGAGGGGTTTCTCGTCATGGAACCAATAAACGCGGTACCTATCTCCTGCCTTCCTCACCTTCCGAACTTTACTCCAGCAACCAGCCGGAAACGCGCTGGTGCCGCAACTTCGGCCGCCGAACCATCCGCCACTGGAGCCTCCGGACCCACTGAGGCTCCGGTCAAGAGACGTCGGCTGAAGAAGTCCGGAAATCCTCCTCATGCCCGGGGGCAAGAGGTTTCCTACCTCGGATGGGTAATGCTTTGCTTCTATAGCCAACAATGTTTGTTGCTTAAACATATTATCTCGGTATTAACACTTGACCATCTTCTTTTCGTTGCAGTGCCCCATAGACGTGGATCAGGAGGTATCCTCCATGACTGCACCCGTTGGTGCCTCTGAAGCCACGACCCCCCGACGAACTCTCGCCCCGGATCTCCTCCACCGAGGTCTGGCCCGGCCTTGGGGAAATCTGCCCCCACCCGAGGTCAGACTTCTCCGCGTCCTCAAACGGATGCGGGGACCAATCGCGCCAGAACTCCGGCTACCGCCTTGCCGGAGCCTCGACTCTCCCCCCGCAGCCAGACTGCCCGCAACCAACAGCAGCAACAGCAGAAGCATCAGCAGAAGCAACAGCCCAAGCAGCAGCCCCAAAAACCAGTTCGCCAGACTACCTTGCCGTTGGAGAAGGGCAAGGAGAAAGAGAAAGAGACGGTGAAGTCTAAGGTCACCCCCAAACCAACATCTGGGTCTGGCACCCTGACTATCTCTTCTCCTTCAAGGATGCAACCGAGGTCTCCTCCCCCGGTGACACGCCGAATTCCTCCATTCGCCGCACCCGTTGATGAGACTGCCCCTCCGGCCGAAGAATATGCTCGGAGGGCATCTCTTATATTGGATAACCGGCCTGCTTCAAGCTCCGAGGCTGCTTTGGCCTTGGAGGCCTCGGTTAGGGGCATCGAGCAGGGCGGACCGTGGGGATTTCCTCCTCTGCGCACTGACAGTGACCAGAGCCTCGGCTCCTTGGAACACTACAATGCAGACTGGAATTCTGCAGACGAGGTCTCCTCGGCCTCCCTAGCTGCTCCGGTGGCTGAGCATCCTGCGGGAAACAGCGCCTGCGGCCGAAGCGTATATGATCTACAAACTGCTGCCCTGCGTGCTGCTCAAAACATCGACGTAAGTCCTATTCTCTTTACTTTCATGCAGTATCTCATCTAATATCCACCATTCCCAGTCCCCGAGATTCGAGGTAAACTATTGACGCTCCGCCGGAGTTAAAATTGTTTGGCTTGAATCTCAACTTTCCATTTTCATCCGACGTATCCAAACCATTTTATCTTACTTTAGCATGCACCTCGGGTACGAGTCCCCGAGACTCCTGTCGAGGCATACCCCGGCAACATTTTCCCAATGATTTGACTCCGAGTCCCCGAGACTCTTGTCGAGGTATAGCCTTTCTAACCGAGCTATGTTTTTCTTCCTTGCAGAATACTATGAACGTCCGCACGGATATCTTTCATACCCTCTTGTTTGACCACAAGAAACTCCACGACGAGCACAAGGCCGTCCTTGCAGAAAAGAACTCTTTGGACGAGAAGCTACAACAAGAGAAAGCCGAAGTAGCTCGTCTGGTAAAGGAGCTCAAGCGCATCACTGAGCTGCGGACGTCTGAAAAAGAGCAGCTGCAGGCGGAAAAGGCCAGTGTTGTCGAAACAGAGAAGAAACTTCGGGAGGATGCCGCCAAGGATCACCAGGAAGCGCTCCAGTTAGCCGAGACCCGCGCCACCTCGGCCACCGAGGCTTTGAAGCTTCAAGCGGTAACCAGTTTCTCCCGACGCTGCAAACATCAACCGAATGGACGGTAAGTTTCTTGCCCCCTTAGCTTTGCTTTGTCCTCAACAATACCGGCTCTTTGCCGAACTATCTCTTTCATTATTAACATGCTATCCTTCTGCAGAGCATTTCACCTACACCCAAGTCTCGGCCCGCAGTATCACTGCTCGGCACAGGGAGAGGCGTAAGAGACGAACCCCGTCTGGACCGTTGAGGACCACATCGTGGCCATCAAGGCTCGGATCATCCCTTGAAAACCATTGGGTCGGAACTTCTTGATGCAGGTGGTCTGCTTTCCGAGCCTTATGGCCTCTTGCCGACGCTCCCAAATCTACGCCCGAGCTCGCCGCCCAGCTTCGCGACACCGAAAGAAGATTGCGAGAGTGGCGCTCATCTTCAGCTCGCGCTGGAGCTGATGCCGCTCTCAGGTTTATCATGACTTGGTGCGAGAAGATCGACCTCGAGAAGATGAACACTCTCCGGCGAGGCTCACCTTGGTCGTCCGACCCGATCCTTGTCGCGCGCCGCCAAAAGATGGCCAACTACTTTGCTGGATATGCCAACACGAAGAACTTGAGCGAAGGAGACACCTACTCCGACGCCGAGGATTACGAGCCAGAAGACGAGGAATACGAAACAGAATCCGACGTCGAGGCCGAGCAAGGTGACGGCGGTGAAACCCGCGAAGCAGAAACCGAGGCTTCTCCACAACCTGGTGCCGAGGTTACTGCCGACGTTGCCAGCACTTCCCAGGCTACCTCGGCTCCGGACGAAATCCCTGCTACATCGGCTGCTGCCGACGTAATTCCTGATGCCTCGACCTGAACTTATGCTTGGCCAAAAAACTTCATTAAATCCCCGGTATGCCGGGACGCAGATGTAATCAAACTTAAGTAGTTCCTTTGCTACCTCTATTACTATCATGCTCATTCGAACCATGCTTTTCTAAGCTTTATGTCGAATCCTTTTGAATGATTGCTCGAGTTTACTTTCGTGTTTACTATATTTGGCATTCTTTGCTCTTGTCTGCCATTCTGGCGTTCGACAGTCGAGTCACAAGATTGTTGTTCATAGCATACAGTACTTGGTAAATTCCGAGGTATGTTTCAAAGTCATCCGACATAAAAAAGAAGTAAAAACAGGGGTTAGTAAACGACATATGCCGAACTGTCTTTTTGGACCGAGTCCCCGAGTTCATTTTCATGTTTCCCATGTTCTTTCGTCTTTGCTCTTGACTGCCATGCTGGCGTTCGTCAGTCGAGTCACAAGATTAGTTACATAGCATACAGTACTTGAAGTTTGAGACGAGGTTCAAAATAGTTCGGCATACGAACGAAGAAAGAGTACAAACAAAAAGAAACATGCAATCATAAGAGCGAGGCAGTCCCCGAGCTCACTCTCGAGGTGCCGAAGTTTTTATTTAAAGATCAGCCGAGGTACATACATTACTTCCTTCAACAGTAGAAGGGTCGGAGTAGAGCTACATTCCATGGACGCTGAAGCTCCGCATCGGGTCTATCCAGCCCATCTCCCCTTGGCTCCTGTGCATCTATAAGATAGTACGAATCATTGTGCAAAGCTCGGCTCACAATGTATGGTCCCTCCCATGGAGGTGACAACTTGTGCCGACCTTTGCTGCGCTGAACAAGCCTCAGCACTAGATCTCCTTCATTAAACTTTCGGGGTTTTACATGCCGACTTTGATAACGTCGGAGACCCTGCTGATATATTGCTGACCGAGATAAGGCCAATTCTCTTGCTTCCTCGAGCAATCTACAGCATCTTCCCGAGCTTCTTTAGCCTCGGCTTCTGTGTACATTGCCACTCTGGGCGCATCATATTCAATGTCGGTTGGCAGCATTGCCTCGGCCCCATAGACCATGAAAAATGGCGTATAGCCAGTTGATCTGTTCGGTGTGGTCCTTAGACCCCACAGAACTGCTGGTATCTCATCGATCCAACACCCCGGTGTTTTCAACAGTGGTTCTACCAACCGAGCTTTGATTCCGGCCAATACCAATGCATTTGACCTCTCTACTTGCCCATTAGCCTGTGGGTGAGCCACCGAGGCTACATCAAGTCGAATTCCCTTACTCATGCAGAACCGAGCAAACTCTCCGACAGCAAAGTTCGTGCCGTTGTCTGTAATGATACTATGAGGATATCCATATCTCAGGATTATTTCCTTCAAAAAGGTCACCGCCGTATGACCATCCACTTTTCGGATTGGCTTCACCTCGATCCACTTAGTGAATTTGTCCACCATCACCAGTATGTGAGTCATATTGCCTCGGGCTGGCTTGAATTCTCCCACCATGTCCAGACACCAAACTGCAAAGGGCCACGTGATAGGAATGGTCTTGAGCGCCGAAGCTGGCATGTGCTGCTGCTTGGCGAACCTTTGGCACCCTTCACATTTCCGAACTATATCTTCTGCATCGGCATTGGCGGTGGGCCAATAGAACCCGTGCCGGAACACCTTGGCCACCAGAGCTCTTGTGCTGCAATGATGTCCACATTCTCCTTGGTGGATTTCTAAAAGCATCTCCTTGCCTTCAGCTGGTTCGACACACCTCTGCAACACCTCGGTCACACTTCTCTTGTATAGCTCCTTGTTGATGATGGTGTATCCCTTAGCTCTCCTCTGGATTCTCCTTGCCTCGGTTGTATCACTTGGCAAACTTCCATCGGCTATGAAGTTCATGATCTGCTCCGCCCATTCCGGCACTGGATGCAGAGGAAAAAGCCTCTCATCTATCTCCATTGGTTCGGTCGCCATGATCTCCTTCATGATTTCCTCCACCATTGCTCGGCCAGTCCCCGAGTGTTGGTGCGAAGTCCCCGGGTCAGACCCGAAGTTCCCATCATCTATCTCCATAGGAAAAGCTCCATCAGTCCTCGGATACTGCGAAGCAGTCCCCGAGTCCGGCCAAACGCATCCGACGTCTACCTCCATAGGAATAGGCTCAGACTCCGAACTTGGCGGTAAGAAAATTGACTCGGAGTCAGGCGAGGGCTTGATTGAAGGAGTTCTCAAATGGTTCAGCGCTATCCCCGGTGGCACCGGTTCTTTGGATGAACCGAGCTTGGACAATACGTCGGCGGCTTCATTCTCCCCCCGAGGTATGTGCTTGTACTCACATCCTTCGAAGAACCCAGACACCTTTTGCACATGAAACCGATACAACTCCATGTTCGCATCCAACGCATCCCAAGTGCCGGTGGATTGATGCACCACCAAAGCTGAATCGCCGAAGCATTCTATACGCCGGACACCTATCTCCTTTGCCACCTTGAGCCCATGGATCAGGGCCTCATACTCCGCCACGTTGTTCGACGCCGAGAAATGGATTTGCAGCACATACTTCAACTGGTCTTGCTTCGGCGAGGTTAGGACTATGCCGGCACCTAATCCGACCTTGGTCTTGGACCCATCAAAGTGCATCTTCCAATAATTATAGTCCGGCAAGGGCGGCTCATATTGCATCTCGGCCCAATCGCATAAAAAGTCCGGCAGCGCCTGCGACTTGATTGCATCTCGCCTTTCATAATGCGGAGTGTATGGAGATACCTCGATCGCCCATTTGGCAACTCGCCCAGTTGCGTCCTTGCATCCGATGATCTCCGAGATTGGAGCATCACATACCACCGTCATGGGATGCTCTTGGAAGTAATGCTTCAGTTTCTTAACCGCCAGGTATACTCCGTACGTCATCTTCTGGTAGTGGGGGTAGTTTTGCTTCGACGTGGATATCACCTCGCTCAGGTAGTAGATTGGTCTCTGCACCGATTTGCCTCCTTCGTCTCGCTCCACCACCACTGCAACACTTACGACCCGGTTTGTAGCCGCAATGTATATCAACATCGGTTCATTCTGCAAAGGGGATGCCAACACCGGAGCAGTGGACAACATCTTCTTCAGCTCATTGAACGCCGCGTCCGCCTGCGGGGTCCAAGTGAAACTGGTACTTTTCTTCATAAGTTGATACAATGGTAAGGCTTTTTCTCCTAGCCGACTTACAAACCGACTTAAAGATGCAAGGCATCCCGTGAACTTCTGCACATCTTTTAAACAGTTCGGCAACTTCATTCTTTCGATAGCTCGGATCTTAGCCGGGTTAACTTCTATACCTCGGCTCGATACGAGGAAACCGAGCAATTTTCCAGCCGGGACACCAAAGGTGCACTTGTCCGGGTTAAGTTTCAACCGATACTTTCTTAAATTTGCAAATGTCTCTTCGAGGTCTTCGATGAGAGTATGCTTCTTTTTAGTTTTGATAACAATGTCATCGACATACACTTGCACATTCTTGCCCATTTGAGAATGTAAGCACTTCTGCATACACCTTTGATAAGTTGCCCCGGCATTTCTCAAACCGAAACACATGACACGATAGCAATACGCCCCGTACGGGGTAATAAAGGCAGTCTTTATTTGATCATCAGTGTTCAGTGGGATCTGGTGAAAACCAGAATATGCATCAATAAAAGACAACAGCTCACATCCAGCCGTAGAATCGATCACTTGATCAATCCGAGGTAAAGGAAAGGGATCCTTCGGGCACGCCTTGTTCAGGTTGGTGAAGTCAATGCACATGCGCCACACCTTGACTACCGCCGGTTCGTCCTTCTTTTTCTCCACGAGGACTGGATTAGATATCCAGTCCGGATGCAGCACTTCCATGATGAAGCCTGCAGCCAGTAACTTCGCCAGTTCTTCGAGTACCACCTTTCTTCGGTCATCTGAGAGCCGCCGCGTCGGTTGACGCACTGGTTTCACCTCTGGCCGAACAAACAAAGAGTGCTCTGCCAACTCCCTCGGAACACCTGGCAGGTCTTTAGCCGACCATGCAAAAATGTCCCGATTCTCACGGAGGAAGTGACAGAGCGCGCTTTCCTATTTCTCGTCCATGCCAGTACCAATGATGGCGAAACGCTCCGGGTTCTCCGAGTCCAGCGGGATTTTCTTGGTCTCCTTGGGCACCTCGAATGAAGCGCTCATGTCCGGAGTAATTAGTCCGGACATGCCGAGCTGAGTAGACTGCGCCATTGCCACCACCTTCTGAAGTTGCTTCTTCTCCGCCGCGATCACCAAGGACTCGGCTAAACTGGATCCCGCCGAGGCACATTGCATAGCCTTCTTGTAGTCACCAGAAATGGTTATTATTCCCTTGGGCCCCGGCATTTTCATCTTTAGGTAAGCCACATGAGTGGAGATCATGAACTTGGCCAAGGCTGGCCTTCCCAGCAAGGCATGGTAAGGGCTCTGCAAGTCCACAACCTCGAACTCAAGACTTTCAACTCGGCTGTTATCTCGGGTACCAAAACCCACGTCGACCCAAATCTTTCCCATAGGTGCACAAGAGACCCCGGGCACAATACCGTGAAATGTACAGCTGCTAGGCTGCAACTGGTTCGGTGAGTATCCCAGCTTGACCATTGTGTCTCGGTACATGATATTTATGGCACTCCCATTGTCCACCAAGACTCGGGTGAATCTCACATTGTTGGTCGGCCCACAAAACGTCGGATCCACCACCAGTGCATAGTTTCCAGGGCTCGGCATGATCCGAGGTGTATCTTGCCTGCTCCAAGTGATCTCTTGCTCGGACCAGTTCATGTATTTCACCACCGCCGGAGATACTGCATTCACCTCCTTGGCACGCCTCAGCATACTCTTCTTATCAGTTGACTCAGTCACAAACACCACGTAGCTCTGATGTACTTCCCTATAATCATTACCGGGGTTCTCATACCTCTGATTCTCAAAGGACCACGTTTGGCTTTGGCCGGCACCACCGTTGTTGTTGTTGCCCTGGGCACTCACTGCATTCACCGGTTTCGCCTGCACCGTCTTCTGGTTTTGGGCCGCATGCACCGGGGTTGAATTTGCTCCGGTTAAGCTCTGATTCTGCGCCGCTATGGTCGGCTTATGCTGCTGCTGCGTGTTCGGATATTGAGGTCTACGCCATTGGTTCGGTGGCCCACTCCGGTTTGCCCCAGCTTTCGCCCCTTCTGCAGCGGTTCGGTGATGAAAACTACACTGCAGAGTGGTATGGTTGGGTGTTCTGCCATTCCTGCCATGATAGATACATGGTCCATTCACCAATGACTCGTAAGTCACAGGTGGTCCGGCCTCCTGCCACTGCTTCGCACCACCTCCCTGATTCTGGTTCTGGTTCGGAGTCCACGCCTGACCCTCAGTCTTCGGTTTCTGGGCGCCTCCAGGTCCGGACTGACTTGGGTTTACAGCATTGACTTGGAAATCTGGTTCTCTCCTCTTCTGCCCGAACTCTTGACGGTTATCAAACCTCGGTCCGTTGTTGCGGTTGTTCATCGGATTCCTCCTGTTCCGGGCATTCCCATCCAGCAGAGGCTGCATCGGATCGCCAAGGGCATAGGAATCAGCTATCCGAATCGTCTCGGCCAGAGTCTTTGGCATATCTCTCTGGAGCCTCTGCCACAACATGCTACCATACCGACATCCATCAGCAAACCACGCTATAGCCTGTGCTTCGATAACTCCCTCACAGGAGTTCCGAACATTGCTCCACCGAGTCAAGAATTCTCGGTCAGTCTCATTGTCCTCCTGCTTGCACGCCTGCAAAAGCTGAGGTCGGTTTGGCCTCCTGTAAGTGCTGGCGAAGTTGCTATTGAATGCCTCCTCTAAATCCAGCCAGCAATCGATGCTATTCTCCGGCAGATTGTTCAGCCAGATCCGAGCAGGACCTTCCAACATGTGCGGGAGATACCGGACCGCCCATCGGCGATTGCCCCCCGCAATGTATACTGCTGAAACATAATCAGCTAGCCAATCTTGCGGCTTGGTGCTCCCATTGTACGGCCTGGTACTCCGACCCAACTGAAACTGAGACACCGGTGGAGGTGGTTCCTTCATGATCCGAGGTCCAAAACACGCCGGACCAGGAGGGCCTTCCTCCTCCAACTTTCGGACATGTAAATCCGATCTAGCTTGTAGCGCGCATCACCTGTAGGCAACGTCCGAGCTCCGATACGCTCTCCCAATGCACCATCCACTCTATAGAATCCAGCCCGCTCCATGGCTGAATTTCCATCATCATATCGGTCGCCACCTCGACCGACGTTCTTCGGCTGCGGAACATACTCCGGCTCTTGCTGATACTGCTCCTGCGGCCGGGGTTGCTGCTGATGCCTCGGGGGCTGAGGTGGTTTACCTCGGCCAGCCGACGCTGCTTGCCCACCGTTCTGATTTCCCTGAGCTGAACGGCCCTTAGCTCGGCTTGCATCACCTGGGCCGGGGTCTCCATTGGCTCGGCTAGCGTTGCCGACCTTTTGCTTCCCAGCTAACACCGGATCGTACACTTGCAGCTGCATCTCCTTGTTCCGACCTGAAGTGACACTCCGGGCACGATCGGCTCCTCCGACGTGTGGAGACGAGGCTTGCCCCTTGGACCCCTGGCTAACTGGCCTAATCGAATGGACCGCCTGCGAACCGCCAAGCCCGGCCTTGCGGAGGGCTTCATTTTGCTTGCTGGCCACATGCACTAACTCATTGAGCCGCTTCTGCTGCTCACGCCATGCATCTCCGGTCAACTCCGATAGCCCGGCCCTTACTGCTTCGGCTGCTCTAAGGTTCTTAGCTGGTGAACTATACACCGGCCTACCAGTAGCCGACCTGCTACTTGTTGCCTTACTCGAGCCCGAGACTGCAGCCCTAGCCATCTCCCCATAGAGGTCCTTGCCTCGGTTGAGCAGAGCAGCTTTCTTACGCCGCACAACCGGAGTAAAACCATCCTCTATACCATGTGCAGCATTGTACTCCTTCTGCTCCATATCGAACTGCTGCTTAGCCTCGGCCAGCAACCGAGCTTCTCTCAGCACCCTCTGGCGCTCTGCCTCTAACCCGGCCACCGTATGCTCCACACTTGCCTCTACTGCGAGTGGCCGAGCTAACCTATCAACGATAGCTTCTAAGGGAACTTCTTCCCTTGGCATGCCCAACTGCTCATTCTGACTAGGTTTCTCGTACGGAAACTTCGCCGTCCGACCTGATTTCTCAGGCAGCGCGGTTGGCGTCGCCTCCACCTCGGCTAGCGCGACCTTGCCAGCATCTGCCTTGCTAGCTGCAGGCTGGTACCAGCCATCATCACCTCCACACACCTCGGAGGGCGAGTGACACGCCGACCCAAAGCCGCCAGGAGAGGAGTTTCGTCGTCCACGAGCACCTGCTCCGGGTACTCGCGAACCACCTCGACAGCAACGTATGTGGGGAAGCTGCCGAGCATCATGAGGAAGCCATCGGTGGGGAAAGGCTTGCCGGCGAAGCACCCCGCATTGTCGCTCACAAAGGCGAACTCGCCGATCTTGGTAACAAGGCCAGAAAGAACACACCCAGAGGAGCCCGTCCGGATGGAAACTCCACCCAACGCCTCAATCTGCCCCACGGTGGGCGCCAACTGTCGTGGTGGGATCACGGCAGATGCCATGGGTATGGCTTAGTTGGGGCCGAATGGTCGTTGGGGGAATCCGGGGAGGGTTTATGCACTCAAGACGTGCACAAGCAAGAACATGCAAGAAACCACAAGAACATGAACAAGAAACCAAGAAAGCCAAGAACACAAAAGACACCACGATGTACCCAGGTTCGGGGCCTTCGTGAGGAAGTAAAACCCCTACTCCTGCCTTGCCTCTCTCAATATATCAGTGTGGTTCTCAGGTACAAGGTGCTCCTCGAGCTGTATGTTGCTACCAAAGTGAGAGCTCGAGGTAGAAGGTGAAACTACGAAGGGGGAAATGAGCTAGGGTTTGTGCCGTCCTCTCTGGAGGTAGAGATGCCGCATATATACACAGGCCGAAGTACATTTTTACCCCTGCCTACAACTGACAATGGCATGGCCAAAAGGTAGAAGACAAGCCTCTGCCTCCTGCCAGCTCAACGGCCGGACTGTCAGGCCAGCCAGGCCTAGCTTTCCTCTTCGGTCATACTTCAGTAGCCTGCCGAGGTCTAGCCTGTAGACCTTTCCCGAAATAGCCGAGTCAGCTCCTAGGCCCCCGAGCTTCCGGGAAACCCGTGGACGGACCTCGCCGTCCTCTGAAGCCTCGGGCTACGAGCTCTGCGGCACCCGTGACCTCTCTGACATGCCTCGATCCTTGCTGCCAACCTCGGATAACACTCCTGATCATATACCTCGGTAGAGAATATCTTATTCCTGTGGTAGCTAGCTGACTGCCCCGAGGTTGATACCTCGGAGGATATACCTCGGAAAGTATACCTCGGACGTACACCTTACGTCGGATGACGCCTCCTGCGTCCTTGCTCAATCGTTCCCTCGGACAGCTTACTGCCTTAACCTTACATGTCTTTACCTCATCATTACCCTACCCGGGGGTAACCCCCGACAGTGCCTGTGCACTCAAGGAAGGATCGCTGTCGTGGACTCACGGGCTGAATGCGCCATTTGGTCCAGCAAGAGAGAGATCAAGGCCAGTAAGCCATGACCTATTAAGGCGCGGACTTTGATCAGCGACTCATTGATGAAGGACATGGACGAGTCGCGGGTTTTGATTTCAGTGCCTCGGTAGGCACGAAGAGGGTGTTAGACCAGGAGGAAGGCGAGTTTCGCCCTCCGGTGAAGTATCTTGTAATAGAAGAAAGATTTTTGCCAAGCCCTGGGTCGATTCGCCAGGGCTAGCTTGGGAAGGCAAGAGTTCCTATGGTGTGAAGGGAGATGGCGCCGACCTGAACGTAGGCGCCACCCTTGGAGACAAGTTGGCTGTTGCAGGTGAAAGAGGCCAGCCATAGATCGATGTTGGGGGCTATGCAAGATAATCCCGCATAGCACATGAAAATTGCTCACCTGGAGCATTGAGTTGGGCCCGATGTCGTGAAGACGGAGGCCTAGGCGTTGCAGCAAATTGCGGAAGAAGGGAGAACCTGGCGGCGTGAATCCACGCTCCACGTGCTCCACGAACATTACCAGTTCGTTGGGCTTGGGCGCGGCTCGATTTCATCGCCTGGCGCCCGCCAGACGCCGTCCTCCTTCGGCGGCAAGAAGCCAGCCTCGGCCAGATCTGCGAGAGTTTCCTCCGTTACCCAGGATCCTTCCCAGTTGCAGGAGATCTTGCGCCTGTCGTCAGATGGCTTCGCCTTGGGCGCCATTGCGAGGGGAGATTGGATTGGGGAACTAGGCTCGGGTCGAGGAAGAAGACGGCGCGGCTAGGGATGAGAAGATTGCAAGGGCAGATGGATAATGACCTAGGGGGCCGCAGCTTATAACTGAAGGGGCCCGCAACTAACGGCATTATCTGTGCTTGCAACCAACGGCACAATTTGCGCCCGCAAAACGAGTAACGGTCCGCAATTAAAGGAAACAGAATATTTCCAGAAGGAGAGATGAGTCGCGCAGATGAGTCACAGCTCTGAATCGCATAAGTCAGGAGATTGGTCAGAACGTTTACAGTGTGGCTCAGAGACCATTTCAGGAGGTCAGAAGGTTCTCACCGTAAAGTCCTAACCAATCTTGGGGGCTAATGTCGGGGGAATACTTTCTGGATTAACCCGCGGCTCAGTGCGGCTTAACTTACTCGCACGGACGAAGGCCCACTTGGAGCAAGCCCAATATTGAACCGCCATAAGGGGAAAGATCTAGAAGACATATCCGGAGGACGTGAAGACCAAGTAGTCTCCGAGTAGGCCTCTGTGGATGTATTCCTTATGGGGAAGTTTCCTTTTGTAACCTAGCGAGCCTCTGTGTATAAAGAGGACTCGCAGGACTTAGAGCGGGTCAAGCTATCAAGCCCCGAACCCTACCTCATACGGCGAGTACCAGATCGGATCGCCTCCATTGTAACACCTCGATTATCATATCAATACCAATCTAGGGTAGGCAGGAAGTAGGTCTTTTACCTCACATTGAGGGGCCGAACCTGGGTAAATCTGTGTTGATCTTTGTTCCTGCGATCCCAAGCTCGGAGATGCTTGACTCGCATAATCCCACACCTACGAAGTCATCTATGACACCTGACGTGACAAACCCACGACAGCACCGCGATGTTTCCGCCTGCGTGAGGCTGTGGTGGTGGAGGTGGTGCCATCAGAACGGGCACATTGTTTGGCTGAGGCACGGCGCAGATGCGGGTGCGTTTGCGGCTGTTGCCTTTCTGAGTTGTACGTATTCAGACGCTAGTTGGTTGAATTCTCTGCAGTTTCTCATCGAGTGATTGGAGCGCAATTTTCCATCTTCCCCCTTGTACAGGTGGAATCTGCAATCAGCATCCATCTTTTCTTCGAATGATCGCTCGGATTGTGCGCCGGAGCGCGACTTGCGCCAGTCTTTCCTCTTGTAGCTGTCGCTGCATTGGCTACGGTCTCGACTGACCCGGCGATCATCTCGACTATCCCGGCGATCATCTCGACTGTCCCGTCGATCTTCTGACCGTCGGTCGCTTCTGTCTTGGTCGTTGCGGGGTGTGGAGAACCCAGCCGCCATGAATTCGGGTCTATCGTCGTCGTAGTGACATTTTGAAAGCTTGCGCCTTTGGTTGTCTCTGTACAAGTCCCTGCGGTTTCGACTGCCGCTATCACGATTGTCACGGGGTGAGGACCCGCGTGTGGTGCGCGCCATGTCTTCATTGTCTGCCCACTCAGTCGCAATCTTCAGGAGGTTAGCCACAAAGGTTGGCTTTTGGCGACCGAGTGCTTCTTTAAAGTCTCGCCTAGCGAGGCCCATGATGAAGGCATCCATGGCCATATCTTCTGAAATTACCCCGACTGAGTTGTGTATCTCAGTCCATCGTCGGATGTATGACCTCAACGTTTCGTCTGATCGTTGAACGCAAGCTCGCAGCTCCTCGAACGTTTTTGGGCGCTCACATAGAGGCTCGAAGTTTTTGATGAAGTCCGTGCGGAAGTGATCCCACGAGTCGTATGTTGATGGAGGTAGAGCCTTGAGCTAGTCGCGAGCTGTGCCTTCGAGCATGAGTCGTATGTATTGCATGGCTGTGGTGTTCGTGCCTCGCTGGCACGAGACAGCCAGTCTGTAGTCTTCCAGCCATCCTGAAGGTTCCTGTCGACCCGTATATTTGGGGTGTTCAGATCTGAGCTTGAACCCTTTGGGCATCCGTGGTTCACGGACGCGTCGAGTGAAGCACGGAGCTCCGCATGACTGAGGCTCCTGATCAGAGTACGAGTCGCTACTGTAAGATCTGCGTGATCTGCTCCTGGACCTGCGCCGACGTGAGCTGCTCCTTTCCTTCGAGTGGTGACCGCGACCGCTGCGATTATGCTCTTCACGACGTGTGTCAACTATGGCACGATCTCGACTCCCTCCTGGAGCTGTTGGAATTTGGCGTATGGCCTTTGCTGCTAAGGCGAGTGATTTGATCTGTTGGCGATGTAGTTTTGCATTGGGTCATCCGCTGGAGGCTTGATTGCCTCTAGCTATGCTACAGCAGTAAAGAGAGCACCCGCGGCTGTTTTGGGTACTGGCACCCCCTCTTCATCGTATGTCATGAAAGAGTTGCCTAGGTTGCGGGTGAGTGCTGCCCTCTCATCTGGTGCGAGGTGTGACAGTCTTGATCTGGGTCTTGTATCTGCCCGCCGGTGGAGCTCAGGGAGAGCTGTCTTCTGCGCGCACTCGACAAGCTAGCTTGCTTTTTACGTTCTTCGAGTGTTGCCCTGATCTGCTGCAGTCGAAGTGTTTCCTGCCAGGTGAAATACTGGAAGGTCAACATCTCCTCCCGTGTTGCGTCCATAGGCATCATTGTGCACTCCTTGATGACTTTATCCTCTTTTGCTGCCATCTCAGCAGTAATTATGAGAGTTGTGACTTCATCCGGCATAATAACTGTGCACGGGAATTCTGTAGGCCTGCGACTGGTCGCAGCATCAGATGATTCTGCGGCGAAGGCAACGTAGACCTGCTGGGGTAGCACCCGAGGGTATGTGTATGTGTTTTTGAGTCCCGTCATGGACTTGATGTCCTCATCGAGGCTCATGTCGGAGTCGATATGCCCATCGAGTGGTCCGTCTGGACGGATCTCGCTGTCGATGTCCACATCGCTTATGCTCATCTCGGCGTCGGCAAAGTTGTTATGAATCTCGAAGTCGAGGTTGGTGTTGGTGCAGATCTCGGAGTCGACGTAGTTGTCGATATGAGTTTTGGGCTCGTCGAAATCGCTGAGGGAGATCCCGCAGTCGAAACAATCCTCGTGTGGGAGATCGAGTTCGGGATCGTTTGTGCGGTATGCTGATTCGGCCTCCTCACCTTGGAGTTCTTCAATGAGCTCGTTGATCTCTCGAGTCGACATGGTTGTTGCAAACGAGCAAGCTTGGAGGATCGACGATGGTATGGACGCAGTTGATGGATCCGCAGTCGAAGGAGCCGCAACCAATGGAGCCTCGGGTGCGGAAGTCGCGAGTTAGCGTGAATCTGTCAAATCCTGCACACCAAGCTTGTTGACGAAAAAATTGAACGAACCAACAGTTAAACCCAAACTTGACTCGAGATCGGAGAAGGTCTCCTGGAATTCTGGCGAGTGTGGCTCGAAATCCATCAGAGGATCTGATGTGCTTTTTGCAGGTGAAGCTAGCGTGCTGCCGTTTGTCGAGTGAGTCGGCGAGTTGCCATGTGCCGCCCGAGTCGGCGAGTTCTGGTTTGTTGATGTAGCCGGCGAGTTGCCGTTTGTAGATCCGATCGGTGAGTCGCCGTTTTCCGATGGAACCGAAGAGACCGTGAGTCCAGCACTATTCTTTTCCACAGACGGCGCCAATTGACGAGAGGTTAACTCATCAAATCCCATGGTTAGGACCTAGGGTTGAGATTATGGGGAGAGAACGTGGTAGTACTGGTAGTTTCATCGGCTGACAAGCAGAGGCAAAGATTTACCCAGGTTCAGACCCCTCGAGTGGAGGTAAAGACCCTACTTCCTGCTTGTCTGGTATTGATTGCGTGAGATTATGCGATTACAGAGAAGCTCCGGCGAGATGTCGATCTCGCTAGGGCTTTTGGTGGTTCGAGTATGGCTTTTTTCCAGATCGGCGCCCCTCCCAGCCTTTAAATAGGCTGGGTCTCGGGAGTTCGTAACCGACCTGGTATACATGTAAGGAAAGTCCTAGCCGACTATGCCTATGTCTAAATCTTGGATGATACTCCATCTTCTTTGGGCCTCCTGTCTTGGGCTTCGAGCAGGCTCTTCGTGGTTGGGACTTAGTCGTTACGTGCACCAGGTACCCTCATGGTAGGGTACCCGAGATGTACATCCATGTCAACTGCGGATCCATCAACTGCGTCCGTACCATCGTCGATCCTCCAAGCCTGCTCGTCTGCAACAACCATGTCGACTCGAGAGATCAACGAATTCATTGCGAAAGAACTCCAAGGTGAGTAGGCTGAATCAGCATACCGCACAAATGATCCCGAGCTCAATCTTTCACTCGAGGATAGCTTCGACTGCGGGATCTCCCTCAGGGACTTCGACGAGTCAGAAACTCATATCGACAACTACATCGACTCCGAGATCTGCACCAACAACAACCTCAACTCCGAGATCCATAACGACTTCGCCGGCACCGGGAAAGCATAGGCCATGAACACGTCAACGGTGAGCTTCGCCCAGATGGGCTGTTCGACTGGCATACTGACTCTGATATGAGTCTTGATGAAGACGCCGAGTCCATGACGGGACTCGAAAACACATACACATACACTCGGGTGATACCCCAGCAGGTCTGCGTTGCCTTCGCCGCAGAATCATCTGATGTTGTGGTCAGTCGCAGGACTACAGAATTCCTGTGCACGGTTACTATGCCGGATGGAGTCACAACTCTCACAATTACTGCTGAGATGGCAGCAAAAGCAGATAAAGTCATCAAGGAGTGCACAATGATGCCCGTGGACGCAACACGAGAGGAGATGTTGACCTTCCAGCACTTCAACTGGCAGGAGTCACTTCGACTGCAGCAAATCAGAACAACACTCGAAGAACGTAAAAAGCAAGCTAGCTTGTCAAGTGCACGGAGAAGACAGCTCTCCATGAGCTCCACCGGCGAGCAGACGCAAGACCTAGATCAAGGTTGTCACGCCTCGCGGAAGATGAGAGGGAAGCGCTCACCCGCAACTTAGGTCACTCTTTCATGACATTCGACGAAGAGGGAGTACCAGTACCCAAAACAGCTGCGGGTGCCCTTTTACTGCTGCAGCATACCTAGAGGCAACCAAGCCCCTGGCGGATGACCCCAACGCAAAACTACATCGACAACAAATCAAATCACTCGCCTTAGCGGCAAAGGCCATACGCCAAATCCCACAAACTCCAGGAGGGAGTCGAGATCGTGCCATAGTAAACCCGCGTCGTGAAGAGCATAATCGCAGTGGTCGCGGTCACCACTCGAAGGAAAGGAGCAGCTCACGTCGGCGCAGGACCAGGAGCAGATCACGCATATCTTACAGTAGCGACTCGTACTCTGATTAGGAGCCTGAACCATGCGGAGCTCTGTGCTTCACTCGACGCGTCCGCGAGACACGGATGCCCAAAGGGTTCAAACTCACATCTGAACAGCCCAAATACACGGGTCGACAGGAACCTTCAGGATGGCTGGAAGACTACAGACTGGCTGTCTCATGCCAGCAAGGCGCGAACACCACAGCCATGCAATACATACGACTCATGCTCGAAGGCACAGCCCGCGACTGGCTCAAAGCTTTACCTCCATCAACATACGACTCGTGGATCACTTCCGCGCAGACTTCATCAAAAATTTTGAGCCTCTATGCGAGCGACCAAAACCGTTCGAAGAACTGAGAGCCTGCATTCAACGGTCAGACGAAACGTTGAGGTCATATATCCGACGATGGACTGAGATACGCCACTCAGTTGGAGTAATTTCAGAAGATATGGCCATGGATGCTTTCATCATGGGCCTCGCCAGGCGAGATTTCAAAGAAGCACTTGGTCGCCAAAAGCCAACCTCTGTGGCCAACCTCCTAAAGATCGCGACTGAGTGGGCAGACGGGGAAGACATGGCGCGCACCACACGCGGGTCCTCACCCCGTGACAATCATGATAGCGGCAGTCGATACCGCACGGACTCGTACAGAGACGATCGGAGACGCAAACGTTCAAAACGTCATTACGACGACGACAGACCCAAATTCATGGCGGCTGGATTCTCCACACCCCGCAACGACCAAGACAGAAGCGACCGACGGTCAGAAGATTGACGGGACAGTCGAGATGATCGCCGGAACAGTCGAGATGATCGCCGGGCAGTCGAGACCACGACTAACGCAGTGACGGCTACAAGAAGAAAGATTGGCGCAAGTCGCGCTCAGGCGCACAAAATGGGCGATCATTCGATGACAAGATGGATGCTGATTGTAGATTACACCTGTACAAGGGGGAAGACGGAAAATTGCGCTCCAATCACTCGATGAGAAACTGCAGAGAATTCAAACAACTAGCATCTGACTACGTGCAACTCAGAAAGGCAACAGCCGCACACGCACCCACACCCACACCTGTGCTTCAGCCAAACAATGTGCCCATTCTGATGGCACCACCTCCACCACCACAGCCTCCCGCAGGCGGAAATATCGCGGGTGCCATACAACCCGTACCTCGGGTGGACGAACCTCAATATCCTCCGCCCCAAGGGCAGATGTACATGATACAGAAAGGTCGCCCTTTCAACAGGGAGCAAAAACTTCGCACTCGACAAGTAAATATGGCGGTCATGTCACCTCCTGCCATAACTGAATTCTTGAAAGGATCCGAGACTGCGATAAGCTTCAGCAGGGAGGACCACCCACCATCGTGGTTCGTCCAGGGCACTCTGCTCTGGCATGATGCAAGACTGCCTCAAGAAGCAAATTGGGTGAAACGTCCAGGTCTACGTAGACGACATCGTCATAACAACAAGGGAGGAAAGCACACTACTCGATGACTTGCGAGAGACGTTCGCAAACCTCAAACGTTTCAACATCAAGCTCAACCCGAAGAAGTGCATGTTCGGCGTACCAGCCGGGCAACTCCTGGTGTATCTAGTCTCGGCTCGTGGAATCGAAGCTGACCCGGAGAAATACAGGCCATCTTGACAATGCAAAGGCCTTCAAAGCTCCATGACGTACAAAAATTAGCAGGTCGAGTGGCTGCACTCAGCCGATTCATCAGCAAACTGGGCGTAAAAACACTCCCGTTCTATGGGCTGATGAAGAAAGCAGACAAATTCGAGTGGACGCCAGAAGCCAAAGCAGCCTTCACGGATCTCAAGCGAGTCCTCACAAGCCCTCAAATTCTCGTCGCACCAAGGGAACGTGAACCACTATACCTGTATATCTCTGCAACTAACAGGGTGGTAAGTACCGTATTGGTAGTCGAACGCAGGGAGGAGGGACACGCCCAAAGCATACAACGCCCAGTCTACTACTTGAGTGAAGTCCTCTCCATATCAAAGCAGCGGTACCCGCATTATCAAAAGCTGGCCTACGCCGTGTTCATGACCTCAAGAAAGCTGACGCACTACTTCGCAGAGCATCCGATCACTGTAATCAGCACCTCAGGGATCGGGGACATCCTCACAAATCCCAACGCAACTGGGCGAGTCGCAAAATGGCTCATCGAGTTAGGACCACGAGATATCAAGTATGATTACCCGAAGGTCATCAAAGCACAAGTCTTACCTGACTTCCACACCGAGTGGATCGAAGCTCAGTTGCCAGGAGCACCAGATGTGTCCAACTCATGGACTATGTACTTCGACGGCTCAAAGGAGAACGAAGGCGCAGGCGCAGGCGCAGGTGTCATCCTCATATCACCAAAAGGCGACAAGCTTCGCTATGTCCTGATCCATGGCATACGGATGGCCAAAGCCCTCGGGTGCACTCGACTGATGATTTATGGCGACTCGAACCTGGTGGTGCAGCAAACAATGAAGGTCTGCGATGCCATCGCAGATAACATGATCGCCTATCGCGACCTGTACAACCTACTGGAGGGTAGCTTCGAAGGCTGCGAGTTGCGGCACATAGGGAGACAAAGCAACGAAGAGGCTGATATGCTAGCCAACCTAGGCTCGACCAAGGCACAAATTCCACCTGGTGTCTTCTTCGAGCGCATCGAGCACAGGTCCATCAAGCAAAAATGAACATCTCCTACATCAGCCGCACCAGCCAAGAGCAAAGTACCTAGCACAGAGGACCCGCCAGTCGAGTACTTCTCATTGAACCAACTTGGACTCAACCGTTCCTCGCATACATACTCCGCGGCGAGGTACCTGAAGACATAACAGAGTCACGCCGCGTCACTCGACGATCTAAAGCATACACCGTCATCAACGGCGAACTATACAAGCGCAGCATATCAGGTATGTTCCAACGATGCATAGCATTCGAAGATGGCAAGGCCATCCTTCGTGATATTCATGCAGGTACCTGCGGGCATCACGCCAGCAGTCGATCACTCGTAGCCAAAGCCTTTCGCGTAGACTTCTACTGGCCCACAGCACTCAAAGACGCGGAGGACATAGTCAAAAGGTGCATCGGCTGTCAAAAATTAGCCACAAAGCCGCAGGCACCCGCATCGGCGTTGAAGACAATACCATTGGCCTGGCCCTTCGCCCAGTGGGGACTCGATATGGCCGGGCCACTCAAAAAATCCTCCCATGGAGGGCATACTCACCTTCTGGTGGCGGTCGACAAGTTCACCAAGTGGATTGAAGTAGTCCCTATCACAAGTTCGACTGCCACTACAGCAGTTAATTTCATAAAATCTATCATATACCGCTTCGGTGTACCAAGCAGCATCATCACTGATAACGGTACAAACTTCACGGCTGAAGAGTTCTGATCCTTCTGCAAAGAGCAAGACATCACGATCAACTATGCATCCGTAGCACACCCGCAGTCCAATGGCCAAGTCGAAAAAGCCAATGGACTCGTGATGAGCGGAATCAAGAAACCCCTCATGGTGCCACTCAAAAGAGCCGCATGTGCTTGGGTCGAATAACTCCCATCTGTGCTATGGAGCCTGCGCACAACTCCTAACGCTTCAACACAGTTCTCCCCATTTTTCATGGTTTACGGCGCAGAGGCAATCCTGCCATCAGATGTAAGATTCAATGCACCAAGAATCGAAGCATACAACGAAGAAGACGTAGATGAGGCACTCGAAGATGCAGTCGACTTGCTCGAAGAAGCACGCGACACGGCACTAGCACGTCTATCAGCAAGACCTCCGCAACTATCACAGCCGTCGACTACGAACCAGGTCCTTCGAGGTTGGCGACCTGGTATTTCGACTGAAGCAAAAGAAGGTGCACAAACTCGCTACTCCATGGGAAGGACCCTTCATCATAACCGAGGTCATTGGTGGCGGAGCATACAGACTGAAGCACGCGAAGACAGGCGAACTCTCGCACAATCCTTGGAACGTTGCGCAGCTGCGCCGTTTCTATGCTTAGATTGCTCCGTCGCATAATGTAATAGGCACATATGTCGGATGGCTGCAGGTTTCAGACGCGCTCTTTTCCTTATCAGGGTACCTACGGGGACTGGAAGGTTTTTAATGAGGCGGCCTGCGGCTTAATATTCCAAAGTGGAATATAATCAATGTTCCTCCTATCTTTCTACTATTCGCATAACTCATATCTTACCTGCACCCGAACACTCGGGGGCTGCGCTATCAAAAACGAGACAAACAACCCAGACGCACCCGAATACTCGGGGGCTGGGTCATACAAAAAGGTGGTGCAAACAAACAGCTCAGCCTCACCCGAATATTCGGGGCTGGGTCCTAAAACAAAAACTCATAAACAACACTCTCAGCCGTACCCGAGGACTCGGGGGCTGGATAATCATAAGTTTACAATAAATTACTTCATACACCCCACTCAACAGACTTGGGGGCTGCAGTGATACAATATTTAGTTCATAATACTTACAAGTATTATATTTACACTCGGGGGCTGCCCCTCTGTACACAAGTACATGCGCAACAGTTCCTATTCTTCCGGTTCTTCCTTGATGGGCACAGCAGGGCCAAAGAGTTGATCATGGCATCGCTCGACCAGAATCTCTGCAGATAGAAGGGTGCCATCAAGGTCTTCCTGAGACAAAGTCGCTCCAACGGCGGGTGGTAGCAACACCAAGTTGGGACGTCGACTCCGCACATACGCCATCGCCGCGTTGGCTCCAACCACAAGCTTTTGTGTAAGCAGCTCCCGGATGGGGCCTGCACTACGGAAAAAATCAAGCAAGGCATGGATACCTTGTGGTTGTGGTCCCGTTGGAAACAGGGTCTGGTTGATGCGAATCAAAGCCGCCCTACATAACTCGAGTAGCTGAGCGCTCCGCCACGCTCGATCCTTCAGAGTAGCGAGTGTGCACGCTCGGAACCTATCAAGCCAAAAATGCTGACGACCAGTTGTCGGGTTGTCAGTAGCATGTCCAGACGCTCTTCAACACGAGCTTGCTCTGCTTGAAAGTCAGAGACAAAACTTACACAAAGAACAAATCAAGTCACTCGCAATAAGAGTAGCCAAACAATCCATAATCAGAGAAAGGATTGTACTCACACTCGAGTTGCCTGTTTACAAGGTCCATCTCGCCAAGCACATAATCTTCTCGTTCTGTGGCTGGAGCTGGTCTCATTCTCAGTGTATCCAGCTCGCGCTGGGCACTCTTTAGCTCTTGCTCCAGTTGCACGACTTGAGCTTTCATATAACGCACTACTCTGGCATCATTCGCTACTTGAGCTCGAGATCGAGTGGAAGCACGAGGCCACGACGAACCAGCTGAAGTAGCGGCTGCCCGTGGCTGTTCCAAACATCATAAAAATCTCATGTCAGATATGAGAGATTCATCACAAAGCTCAGCCGAGTAACAACACATAGCCTTACAGGCGAAAACACAACAAGGAACCAAATCCATACAAGTGTAGCAAAAGCGTACGCATACTCGCGTTATCATAAAGCATAATTACACAACATAATTAAGGGTTCGACTACCCTATCTCTCGGACACAGACTCCGACCTAGCCCTACTCTCGCGAGTGGCAACCTCAGCTGCTCGGCGCTCCATGGTGGCTATGAAGATGTTGGCCAGTCGAGCGGCTGGCTCGCTAACGGCCTTCAGAGACATAGGCTTCCCACCGGGCTTTTGAGGGAAGTCAGACATGGCCGCTTCGAAGTCACCCTTTATTCCATGACCCAAAATGAGCTTGAGGGTGGACTCCGAGCCGCGTACCGTGAGAGCGCGAGCAAAGCTCGCCATGGTCGAGGTCCCCGATCCAAGCACGTCAGCGAAGCCATCAGCAGTCGACGGCACCTCCTTCATTAGAAGCACGTTCTTGTGCACGGCGCCGAGGGTGCTGGCAGACTTGGCAAGAGCGTCGTTCGCCTGGGCAAATGTAGCGCCGAGGTCACCTATAACCTGGTCGAGTGATAACTCATCACTGAGTGCTGGCACACCAATCGCCTCTGCAACAAATACCAGAAAGAGCAAATATTAGTACATAATACCCAATGGGTACACGAGAAGCATGCAAAGAGATAGTTACTTACCTCTCACATTCTGCGCAAGGCCAGCCAGTCGCTCAGCATACTCTTTCTCGCGTGCGGCGGTAGAGTGCTTGACGGCAGCCGCAGCTTTCTCCGACTCGGCAGCTTGAGTGGTAAGAGCTTCTTCTAGCTCCTTCACTCTGGCCTCAGCCGATTTCTTGTCACCTGAATACAATGGCAAGGCATAATTCAAAAAACAGTACAACAACAAAAACTTTCGAGTGCAAAGGCAAAATACACTTACGAGTGAGTTGCTCCAAATTAGCGTGTAGACTGTCCCTCTCCTGCTCCATCTGGACAAAAGCTTTGCCCGATTCTACCAGGCTGAGGTAGTAAGGCTACAAGCATATGAAACCAACATAAGTTATACATAACCAGTCCCATATGCGGACTCGACGAAAGACACTTACGTGTTGAATCCAAGACGCAGGCCTTGCGGCAGATGTCCCGACTTCTGGGTTGTAGCACTCACAACCTTGGCCGTTTCAATGGCAGTAGCCATGGCTACTGATTGAACGATAGCAGGACCAACAGGAGACGTCCGGGTGCTCAGGAGTCAAAACTTTGTCGGATGAAGGAGTCGAGGATGCACAGTCTCAGCACTACGAGTGACAGAAGACAAGCAACATAAGCACGAATACCAAAACGACACAACTCAGTACAGAAAGCATAGGAGCAAACCTGTGCTCTTCTTCCTCGTCAGTGTCGAGGTTGTCAAAATTTGGGCCTCCAAAAAGCAGCTCCTCACCCGATTGGGGAGGAGGAGCTGAGCTCAACGGGCTCACATCCAAAGGAGCAGCTTTGGCAGAAGGAGAGGATCCCGAGTCTCCGTCATCCTTCACATCCGACTCCTTCGCGGGTGAGCTCATGGAAGAAGACAAACCTCGGCCACCCGACGATGC
This sequence comes from Poa pratensis, assembly GCA_947311845.1. Classification (NCBI taxonomy): domain Eukaryota; kingdom Viridiplantae; phylum Streptophyta; class Magnoliopsida; order Poales; family Poaceae; genus Poa; species Poa pratensis. The sequence goes on along the minus strand of CAMZMU010000097.1, from coordinate 27,337,271 downwards.
TTGCGAGTGGGAACCTCGCTCAGTACTTTCTCTGCCTCTTCCTCTTCGACCTCTTCCATAGGAGATGTGGTAGCCGAAGGTAGAGGCGATTCATCCCCTCCCTTCGTTTACCGTTGCACCTCCGTTTCATGAGTTGGGCCATTCTCGGGAAGAGGCGGAAGGGTTCGACGCAGTCGAATGCCCCTGCACACAAAGGAAACATCCAAAGAGTTAAAAATGCAAAAATAAAGGGTGACAAAAGCCCGACGACAAAAGTACATAAAAGCTAAACTTACTTCAAGCAAAGGGTTGTCAGCCCCATATGGAGTGACAGGGCAGTCGAGATTGCACGGATCGGTTGCCTTGGTGCTGGTAATGGATCGCACATGCGTGTCCAGCTCATTCTTCGACAACTCGTCTGGGCTCATTCGACTGGCGTCATGCGCACCTTCATACTGCCACATGGGATGAGCGCGGGCGCGAAGCGGCCACACCCGCAACCTGACAAAGGTGGCAATCAGATGCACACCAGTGACAGTGCCCAGCATCTTAGCAATCTTCTCCAAAAGGGGCACCGCCTCCGCTTGTTCTTCAGCCGACAAAGGATGGGCCCATGCCTTGGTCTTCTCTAGAGCCTTGGCAGCCGAAAAGGCAGGGAGGCCTGCTTGCTCGGTGGAGACGTAGAACCATTTGTTCCTCCACCCTTGTGCGGAATCGACTGGCTTCAGGGCAAAATAGCGGGTGTCGCCGCGCACTGGATCCCGAAGCCGCCCACGGGGTAGGTGCGACCACCTCCCACATTCGGGCGGACGAGGAAAATCGACTTCCACAGCGCCCAACTGGGAGAAACTCCCAGAAAACATCACAGAGCGTGATAAAACACGCAATGTGCAGAATACCATTAGGGGTGAAATCGTGGATTTGCACCCCATAGGCATACATCAGACCACGAACAAAATCGTGGAGGGGGAGCGAAAACCCTCTAGGAAGAAATTCCGCAAAACAAACGCGCTCATTGGCGCGAGGCTCGGGGAATACCTCCTTGGGCGATGGAGCGCGGACCGCCAACTGGTCCTCGGGTGGTAGCAGGCCCTGCTGGCGGAGCTTGACGAGGTGAGCATCCTTGATCGAGGACTTCGCCCAATCCCCGGTGCTCTTTTTCAGGCTGCAGATGCGCTCGCCGCAACCTTCTTCCCCTTCACTGCCATCGCATCGGACGCGGCGGCACGCTTGTTGCCCGCTACCTCCTTCATCGTCAAGGAGAGGGTAGTGGAGCGCGCAAAGCTTTGGCACAAGAACAATGGAGGAGGAGCGCGAGGAAGAAGATAAAGAGGGGCGGCGCGCAGAGCAAATGGCAAGTAAAAATATGCCAGCGCCGTCTTACCACAAAGCAAATCAATCTTAACCGTTCAAATCGCAATCGTGCGCTCCGTGGACGATCCCATCGTACACGTGGCAAGCGCGGAGGGCAACCGTCGCCGGCCACTCCGCCACTACGCACACAAAAAGAGGAACCATCATCGCGTCTCCGTAAAAAGTGGGCCAGATAGTCAAATCCAGTCCAAACGACACCGTCGTTCGGTCAGCGCTGCACAATGGGCCCACATACGTGTCACGTCCCATCCATCACAGCATAACGCACGCCACCGCGTGTCAGACAGCGCAGTCGCCAAAAAGTCATCCCTGACGTCATTGCAAGCGCTCTGTTCAGAAAAGCATTCGAGTCCCCAACGCATATCGGTCACTCGACTGCCTTACTTGATTCGGGTGTGAAAAGCAATGTTAAGGCAAAATTGGTCACTCGACCGTTCCTTCGACTAAGACATATTACTCCCATCGGAGCGTATCAATTTTTTTTTGACTAAGAATATATGGGATAAAAAGATTTGAGATTATCCTCCATTGCAAGCAATAAAGCACAATCTCGGGGGCTACTCCCATCGGGAGCGCTGTCGCGCACCCGATAGAATAATGACAAAGTATCAGTCGACAAAGGACTCGACTCAGTTCATATAAAAATCATACTCGAAACATTCCCGAGTTGCGTCCGCCGCAAATACCTCGGATGCTGCATGCATAGTGCAAAGGTAAGACCCGCCGAACTTTCGAGCTGGGCTAAGGACCGTTCCAGCAACGTTAATCCTTATACTTTCCGTGTCAGCAGACATGATGAAAAATCCCGACGGACACGTTGGGTAAATTTCAAAGTTATACTGCAGATCGATTCAGTAAGACCTCCGCGGCCTAGTCGAGTCTGACCAGTCTGTTCCAAGTTCGAGTCCGGGGACTCGAGTTTGATTGAAAGCTAGTAAGGTTTTACCCGAATGTGTACTTAACCGGTCCCGATCCGTCGAGTGTACCGGGCCTACTAAGCTATTATCCCTTGATTATCATAAGCAAAAACCAAAGTCGATGAGATAATCGACATAGCCAACATGTGCTATTCATACAGGAATTCCAATTATAACACAAAGCATATGACGTACACTTACGAAAGAGTCCATACCCGATTCTTCGAGTCAGACAAGTAATCGGGGGCTACTGACAAGGATATACATCTCGGGTACCCTACCATAAGGGTACCTGGTGCACGTGTCGACTAAGGCCCAACTATCAAGAGACTACATGAAGCCCATGATGAAAGACCCAACAAGATGGAGTATCCTCCAAGATTAGACATAGGCATAGTCGGTTTAGCCTTTCCTTACATGTAATCTGAGTTGGTTGCGAACTCGCGAGACCCAGCCTATTATATAAAGGTTGGGAGGGCCGCCGATCCAAGACAGCAATACTCGAATCACCAAAAACCCTAGCGAGAACAACATCTCGCCGGACCCCATTGTAGCTCGCATATACACACCAGATCAATACCAGACAAGCAGGAAGTAGGGTGTTACTCTCCGGAGGCCTGAACCTGGGTAAATCCCTGCTTTTGCTTGTCAGCCGACGAAACTACCAGCTCTACCATGTTCTCTCCCTCGTAATCTCAACCCTAGGTCCTTAACCATGGGATTTGATGAGTTAACCCCTCGTCACATCAATTATTGATAATGCATTGACATTTAAAGATTCGTTGATAAATTTGTTGCACGGATCTTGATGAAATGAAGGGTGTGGATAGTAGGTGGGTATCCTCTTAGTTGTGATATTGCATTTTTGTCACGATGGCGCTCGTCCTGCTCAGCCGCTGGACCCGTATCACCTCGCCGAACGTGATCACGTGCTTTCCCACCGTCGTTTGATCGAGCTCTTCGGCGCATGTCCACGACGGATGCGGAACGCCGCCCAAGGGAGGTTGCCATATGCGGAATCGAACGGGTCCTGCGCCCTCTTCGCCCTGCTCCTACTCCTGGTGTGCTTCTTGGTGACCGCCGTGACCTTCTCCTGCTCAGTCGACATCGATCTGGAGAACTGCCCTCGATTCAGGTTATCTATTTTGGATTTGGGAATAGCGATCGTGTGGAGGACTGACTAGGAGTTATAGAAGATTTCACCGAATCAGTATCGGACTAGTAGTCACAGGACGCCGTAGGAATCGGAGTCGGACTCCTAGCAGTACCGGCTTAAAGCACGACACAAATATGGATAGTACCTCCGGATGGCACCCCCGGGTTCGGGTGCGGTATGGCATCCCCATACCCGCACCCGCACCTCTACCCGCCCCCCGTCACCCGTACCCGTACTCGCCTGCGGGTATATAAATTTCCCCAAACCCGACACCCGCCGGGTACCCGCCAAATTCGTGATGAACAACAAAATGTCAGGTTTTTCCTCTTTTGCAGCAACATTTTGACAGCAATTACATCAACAATTCACAAATGTACAGCAAATTCACATCGCCTTCCCTCCCGCGCGCCCCTTTTATCACCATCCCTCGTGCCAACCAACCCCAGAGAAAGATCTCAGAGCTATGGAGCGTCGGCGCGGAGGAGATCTCAGAGTCCTGGGTCGCCGGGGCTGCACCCATCTGCAGCAGGGGTCGATCTCAGAGCTATGGAGCGTCGGCGCGGAGGAGACGGATGCAGCAGAGCGACGTCGGGGCCCATCCTCGTCCTCGGCAGGGCGGCGAAGGCGGCGCGGGAGAGAGGCTGTGCGGTGGAGGCGGCGCGGGAGAGTGGATGAGCGGCGTTGCAGAAGGCTAGAGGAGAGGGAGTCGGGGGCCGGGGCTGGCCATGGCCGCTGGCGGCCGCCGGCGGGGAAGGATCTGGAGGGAGTGGGCTGCTCGGAGACAGGGATAGAGGAGACAGGAGAGGCGGCGCAGCCGCATGGGGGAGGAAAAGAAGAGAGACAGGAGGCGGCTGAGGTGAGGAAAAGAAGTAGGTTTAGGGTTCACTGCGCTGGTGTGTGGCCTGTACGTTAGTGTCTTTAGTGGGCTAGGTCTCTTAGTGGGCTAGGTGCGTTAGTGGGCTTGTGGGCTAGGGGTGTTAGTGACTTAGTAGGCAATGACATGTGGGGTCATTACGTTCTAGTCGGGTACACGGGTTCGCGGGTATGGGTTTGGCATCCCCATACCCGCACCCGCACACCCGATGGGTATGACATTTTCCTGCTAAGCATACCCATGGGATTTTTCTAGCCCAAACCCTCCCCATTTGAGGCGGGTACCCGTCGGGTTTGCGGGTATCGGGTACCCATTACCATCCGAATAGTACCAGCTTGTTTGAGAACCAGTTGTACTGGATTGTTCTGAAGTTTAATAAATCGCAGCAATTTAATCTCTAAAAAAAATATGCGCATATTCTGGCTAAGGAAGGCTGTGAGAATAAAAGTTGTAATGTATGGGTTGGGATAGTACCAGCTTGTATTGAGAACCACGTTGTACTGGATTGTTCTGAAGTTTAATAAATCACAGCAATTTAATCTCTAAAAAAATATCCAACTGGTCACCATGCCACCAAGCTACATGCTACGAATATTAGAGTCGAATCGGATCCTAATTTTCCAGCATCGAATGGTATATGTTGGGTTTTAAGGTCTCGATCGACATGTATTATGTATACATCTCTTTATTTCTAGAATTAGTGTATGTTGAGTCATCTCTGTCCGGGGCATTAAATCACATCATCATTGTGGATCGATGCATGCTATTTTGTACGGTACTACAAAATCAAAGTCTTTTGCCAATAAATGTACAAATTCCTATGTAATGTCCAGTATCTCTTTAATTCTTAAAAAACAATTAAATTGGTACGCGTACAATGTGAATTAAAATATTGTATCGCCTATAGGAAGAGACATCTATTTTATTGATTAGAAATTTGTTGCTCAAATTCATAGTGCTATATATATTATATATGTTACAATTAAATTTAATAGTAAATTTTATGTTTTCTTAATGTTTTAAAATATTAACTGTCCAATTGATATCATTCTGGCTATCACTTCTTAATATTTTGTCAGCGGACACTGGGTGTCTCAGATCATATAAATATGTTTATATGATAAGTAATTAATTCCGGTAATTTTCTGTAAAAGGAAATATTCAACCAGAAATTAATTAGACAAAATAAATAATTAACTAAATATTAATTTATTTAATAAATAAATAAAAAGTAAAAATAAATAAATGGAGCCCACCTTAGGGTGGGCCCACTAGGCAGCCGCACCCCCAAGTGGGGCGGGTGGGCCAAGCGACCCCCTTCCCCAAACCCTAGTGGGCCAAAAAAGCCCATGGGGAGGCGGTTTTGGGGGAACCTTGTTGGACAAGGATTCCTCCCCCCCCCCCCCCCCCCCCCCCCAAAAAAACCTTGTTGCCCCTTGCCCAAGCCTTCCAACCCTTGGCCCCTTTTGGAGACACACAAGTTTAAATCTCTTCTAATTAGATTAGAGGGAATCTCTCAAGTTTAGAGGGATCCTCTCCGATTAGAACTAGATCATCTAATCTCTCTCTCTCCTTCTCATGTGTTGAGATCTCCACCTTCATATACACTAGCATGTACGGCGAAGCCCTGCTGAACTAGTTCCGATGTATGTGTGCGAAACTCAGAGGGGTGTGCTGTCTACGATGGCGGTAGACCCTCACTCTGTTGGATCAAGGCGGGACGCAAGGAGTTTACGATATTCTCTTGGCTAGGCTTAGCCAAGGGAGTTCTTCCACAAAGCTTCATCAACGTCGTCATCGACATCTCTTCCGCTTCAACGGTGTCGGTAACGATTTACAGTTTGATCAAATATGCATGTCTTGCTACTTGTATCTTCATAATAGATCTTGGCTGTTGACCTGTTGCGTACTAGTGGCGAATTGTTTTGTTTTCCATGCACGCAACCCTACACATTTTCTGTAGGCTTGTTCTCCTTTGATAAATTCAATAGCAACATTCTATGGGCTATACGCCTATACCCAATTTACTTGTACAAAACCCCTTAGTTGTCCTTGGGCCGTTTCTAATAAACTAACCACGAAGCCTTATAATCAAACAAAAATTAGTTGGTTCTATTATAAGAATCTACACTAACTTTTTACTGTGCCGTTTTGGTTAAAAATTCGCATTCAAAAGTCTTTTAGCCACATTTTCATCTTTCCGAGTGTTTTTGTAGAATAAAATGCTCTCGTGTGATACCTTGTGTTCCCATGGGTAACATGACATGGAAATTTTCTTAATCTTCAAGTGTTAGGAGTCTACATTTTATGAGGGTACGCATGTAGATTGTGCATGCGTTAGCCTGGCGGCCATTTTGGTTCGTAGGATTTGAAACACACAGGAATAGCAGGACCGCAGGAATAGAGTGCCATGCCGCTTGGAATACTATAGGAATAAAAAAAACACATGAATTAGTACTAGATGTTGTTGGTTGGTTGAACCGCGGGAAATATGTATAGGATAGAGCACATATCATAGTTGTGGAAAACAGATGCATTTTTCAAGAAGTCTCGCCTCTTGCTAAAAATCCTACGTACAAAAAGTTTGTGTAGGAAAGCAATGCATGAGAATTTGTAGGATTCATTTCTTTCAACCAAATAGACTGTATAGAGAAAATTCCCATAGAGTAAATTACAACTATACTGAAAATCCTATTAACCAAAGAGGCCCTGAACAGGCCAGCCGTGACAAGAAACTTGGGCCGTATTAGGCCTGGTCAGCTAGCTACCCCACCCAGCAACTGGCAGTCCGCCCCAGGACTCAGGAAAAACGCCAGGTGAGCTGGCGCGGCGGTCTCGCAGATCCCGCCCACCTTAACCCTGGACCCACCACGCCAGTATTTTCCAGGACCAGGGCCCACGCACTCTCGAATGCATCGCTGGACATGTTCCACCCAACAACCCCTCCACCGCACCGCACGGCGACCCATGCGCGCGCGGCCGTCTCTCTCCGGTGCACCGTGCACCGGGCGCATCCCCGCAGCCGTGCAAAACCAGGCAATCTCCCTCTCCCACTGACCTCCGGGCCCATGTCGACTCTCCGGGCCCACCCGTCAGACAGCCAGCTCAGCCCGTGCTCGCCGCTACATAAAACCCTTCGTCCCACCAACCCGAACCCCACTCTCTCCCATCTCACCAGACCGCACCACCCCGCCTCCTCGTGCCCTCCGCCGCCGCCGCAGCAGTAGCAGCCTCGACGCCTCCGCCCCCCTCGGCGTGTCCGAGGCTCCGGAAGCACCGCCGCAATGCAGAGCGCGGCGGCCATCGGGGTCCTCCGGCCATGCGCCGCGCGGCCCATCCTGAAGAACCCTAGCCCCTGCGCCGCCCGCATCCCGGCCCTCCGCCTCTCCGCCGCCGCGCCCCGCGCGGGCCTCGTGGCGGCCGCCTCCGGGCTGGGCCGCATCGGGCTCGTGCCGGCCTCGCCCGAGCAGGAGAAGAGGAGGAGCGACCGCCTCGTCGCTTCTGCCGCAGCTGGGGCGTCCGGGAAGGCGGCGGAGGAGGCCGGCGAGGAAGGCGGGTCCGCGCTCGCCAAGACGCTGCAGCTCGGCGTCTTCTTCGGGCTGTGGTACCTCTTCAACATCTACTTCAACATCTACAACAAGCAGGTGAGCGAGCTGACCCCGCTCTTGCACCCACCGAAAGAGGCTGCCTTTACTCGTCAGTACACAGCCTTCCTAGTTTAGCGACCGCGCCTTCGATCTGGCCGGTTGGCCTCGAGAATTGGAGATTGGGTTCAACGGAGGTGTTGATTCGGTGGTTTTGGTGCGTGTTGAAGACAGATCCCTCAACTGACCCGGACCTCTCTGGTTCAGATGATTTCGAGTTTCTGAATTTTCTCCATGTGCTTGTCTGCATGGCACCGCACGGAATTTCTGTGATTTTTCGGTGGGTAGTAGTTCTTTCATCCGCATGACAAAGTGATCGTGCCATCATGGCTGGAGCTTTCAGCAGGGCCGGGCCGAGGGGTGTGCGGAGTGTGCCATCGGCACAGGGCCCCATTTTCTCGGGGGCCCAGATTTTGATGCACACAAGCAATATTCCTACACAAAATTATAGTCGGATAAGAGTTGATCCCGCGACATCATTTAAAAGCAACAGCTGCAGCCAGCCATCAGACCAAGCGATTGTTTGAGTTATAGGCTTGTAGGCATCTATGTTAAATTCGGGGCTCCTCCAACTTAGAGTAACTACTAGCATGCAACTTAATTAACTTGATTAGTAGCTCTTCCAAATTAATTACTAACATGCATCTTTAAATTTGTTTAAAGCTACAAACATATTTGACTTTAATTTATCTTTTATTAACCGTTAATTCGTCAAAAAAACCTTTTATTAACCGTTGAGTGAACATTTCGAACCGCCGGTCGAACGAGCGAACCACTTAAAATTACACGAAGTAAAAAACGACTTCCAACGGGTCCGCCTTCGTCTCGCCTCATCCTCCGTCCCTCGCTCAATAGCAATAGTTTGACCAAGTAAGTGTCTTAGTCAATATAGTTTGACCAAGTAAGTGTCTTAGTCAATACAAGTGAATTTCTACAAACTAAAGTGTGTATGGCTAATTCAACTATTTCCCGGGTAGGGCCTGTTTTAGAATTTGGCACAGGGCCTCACATTTTGCCGGCCCGGCCCTGGCTTTCAGTAAGCCATCATTAGATTCACATTAAATTCTGTAACTGACCTGAAGTAGTCGAAATAAATTGCATCGTAAACATCGTTTGTCTGTATTCCATAATCTTAGGTCAGTTCGATGAAGAACTTGGAGCACCGTTCTAAGCAAGTTTGTAGCATAATTGCATACATTTGCAGGACCACATGCCAGAACACAGGACCATAACCAGTACTAATAATAATTCGGATCAAATCAGGGTGCTTTAGGTGCTTCCTGTCTGCTTTTGTGAAGAGGAAGTATATGCTACTTACAAGCTTCTACATTGCATTCATTTGCTATGTGATTTGCTATCTGGCATATATGTCCATTACTTTGTCCGCTATGTGATTTTAATGGGTAACATCCACAATCTAGCTGTAGTACAGACAACCTTGCTCCTAGGTTGCCCCAGCCTTCGGCATATGTCAACTTTTGAGTTATTTTGCCGAGAAGTTTCTATAGGATTTCATTAGATATCTGTAGATAATTTAACTTTCTTTACTGTTCCTCTATTTAACAGGTCCTCAAGGTTTTTCCATACCCGATAAACATCACAACAGTTCAATTTGCTGTTGGAACTGGCATTTCCTTGTTCCTCTGGATCACTGGTATCCTTAAAAGACCAAAGATTTCTGGTGCACAGGTAATTATTTACTTGCCTATGACAAACTAGTACAGATACATTGCACAATTGGATCATGTATCTAATTGCTCTTATTTCCCAGCTCCTTGCTATCCTCCCTCTGGCTATTGTCCATACCATGGGCAATCTTTTCACAAACATGAGCCTTGGAAAGGTTGCAGTGTCATTTACACATACCATAAAGGCCATGGAGCCTTTCTTCTCCGTTCTCCTTTCAGCAATGTTCCTTGGCGAGGTAATTTCCGTTTTTTTGTTCTTTTGTGATCAATAAAACTTGAACTGTGCATAATCTGAGAATATCATTGTTGTTTGTTTTATGGTTTTGTTCTGACACATGGATGATTGTGCAGCTGCCTACTCCTTGGGTTGTTTTGTCTCTTCTTCCTATTGTTGGTGGTGTTGCATTGGCATCTATTTCTGAAGCTTCATTTAACTGGTAAGCATAATCTGCACCTTCATTTGAGTAAACGAAGTATAGTGTTTCTAAGCTTGATTTTGATGTGCGCGATTACAACTCTGACATATGCCTGTGAGTTTCATCTGAGGTTATCTGATGGCTGGCGTGTGTATTCGTGTGTGCATATTCATTTGCGTTCATATTTTTCTCCTTGACTCAAATGATCCTTGCTCATTCTTGCAACATGGTGATTAATGTGTAATTTAAATGTCACCAGGGCTGGATTTTTGGCTGCGATGGCTTCAAATGTGACCTTCCAGTCAAGGAATGTCCTCAGCAAGAAGCTTATGCTTAAGAAAGAGGTAATTAAGTTATCAATTTACGTTTCTCTTGGATAGTGGTAACTGATTTATCGATTTACATTTCTCTTCAAGAATGAATTACTCCGGCAACAAAAGTGATGTCTTGGATTACGTTATGTGCAGCCAAACTTTCTAGTCTTTGGCTATCACTGACTTTATGAATTTCTACATTGGTCAGATGAAAATGATACATGTGTATTAGTATAAAAAAAGTATCGTCCTAATGTTATAACTATGAGTTATGACTGATGGGAGTAGTATTTGATGTGGTACTCCCATTTATGAATGTGTGCATAGCCATAGGCCTTCTGTTTTTACCCTTGAAGGTATATGAATCTGTGACCATATTCTAACCTTCCATCTTTTCCCCAACTCTGACCAGGCATCTCTGGACAACATTACTCTCTTCTCAATTATTACCGTCATGTCATTCTTCCTCTTGGCCCCAGTTACTTTGCTGACAGAAGGTGTCAAGGTCACTCCTACGTTTCTGCAGTCTTCTGTGAGTATCCACACTGTTTATTTGTCTGCTGAGCCCTTTAGACTAGATTTTCTTGTTTGAATTCTTACTATGTTCTTTCCTGTGCAGGGTCTGAACTTGCAACAAGTGTACACAAGGTCTTTGATTGCTGCATTCTGTTTCCATGCATACCAACAGGTCAGCGATCTACTGAGTTTTCTGATATGCGATGATTCGTCTTGTTATCAGTATGCCTATTTATATCTCATGCCAGAATGGTGTGTCATCTTCTGTGTGCACGTGTGCTTATTAAAAAAAACTCTTACTAGTTTTGACTTTTGATTTATCGAAGGTGTCATACATGATCCTTGCAAGGGTGTCCCCTGTTACCCATTCGGTCGGCAACTGTGTGAAGCGTGTGGTGGTCATCGTTACATCCGTTCTGTTCTTCAAGACCCCTGTGTCTCCAATCAACTCTATCGGTAAGCATCTGTTTTCCTTCGTCGTTCTATTATATTGATCATATCATGTCCTCTTTACATAATTGAATTCTCTGCCTATTCAGGAACTGCGATTGCTCTTGCTGGAGTTTTCCTCTACTCTCAACTGAAGAGACTTCAGCCCAAGCCCAAGGCTGCTTGATTGAATCCTGGTATTCATCAAGATCAGTCGCGAAAGGGAGCGCTGACAAACCGTTGGAGTCGGTGCTCTTAGTTTAGACGGATATTTTGGGAAGCCTTGTTGAGTACCCGCACAGTATCATTTGTAATTTTCAGTTATGAGCATGTTAACCAGGCAAATTTTTGAAGTCTCTTTCACCGTTCTGTACTTAGTGGTCTAGTTGCTTATTTTTAATAAACCTCTGCAATGCCAGTGTGATCCTATATTGATAAATTTCGAATCACTGATGACATGTGCTCACCCCTGTCGTTCTTCTTGCTACTTTCATGGAGACAATACAGAAAGCTTGTAACACTTCATCGACAATACTTTTTATTTATTTCTGAGGCATATGGACATGATGCATGCTATGAACTGGCATTACTGAGAAGCTAGTACAACTTGCTGTAGTCGAATTAGAGCTTTTATATTTCATGTTACCCGTCAGTGCGATGGCACCCGGAGTATCAGTTATCATCTCTGTCCTTTTACCTATTTTCACAATGGACATGATATTGCAATTTGAACTGTATTTTACTGGACAGCGCTACATTGCTGAGCGCCCTGATTCCTCGTATTTTTAAGAACAGGCTTTACTGATAAACATTGATCTTAAGAAAAATCCTGAGCTCCCCGATTCCTCGTATTTTTATGAACAGGCTTTACTGATAAACATCCATCTTAAGAAAAAGACCAAACCCAGTCACATGATTAACCAGTAGCACACCCAATGTAAATTGGATTTTTTGATTCATATTTATCAAACAAATATGTACAATTTTGAATAAACTGACAATTGTTGACGCGCAGAAATGAAATATTTATCAACTGCAAATACTTACGAGCTAAAAAAAACTAGTGCTAAACAAAACCATAGTATCGAGCTAAGAAATTAGAGCTAAACATAACCAAATTATCGATCCAAGCTAAGCTAGTTCTTCACAATGCTGTTGGCCATCTCGATGTCTTCACGTGTTGGGGCATCGTCGTCGGTGACGAAGCGCTTCCAGTACCAGTGCGCCTTCCAGACGTTGGCCATGTCCTCGATGGCCACCCCCTTGGTCTCCGGCACGAAGAGCAAGACGAAGAGCGTCATGGCGGCGACCCAGGCGGCGAAGAAGAAGAAGAGGACGAACTTGAGGCGGCAGAGCATGGGGAGGAAAGCCTGGGCGACGACGAACGTCATGAGCATGTTGACTGCGACGGTGATGCTCTGGCCCGCCGGCCTCACCTCCAGCGGCATCACCTCACTCGGCACCAGCCACCCCAGCGGGCCCCACGACCACGCGAACCCCGCCACGTAGACGCACATCACCGCCACCACCGCGGCCGCGTACCCCGCCGGGATCTCCGCCACGCCGCTCCACCCGAGCTTTGCGCCGATGAGTGCCCCCACCACCACCTGGCTCGCGAACATCTGCGCGCCGCCCTGCAGAAGCAGTGCGCGGCGCCCCACCCTGTCCACCGTGAAGATCGACACAAACGTGGCCGCCAGGTTGACGCTGCCGGTGATCACGGCCGCTCCACTGCGCTGGACGCCTCGCTCGCCGCGGCCAGATCGCGGTACTCGGCGTCCACGTCGTCGGTTCCGCGCACGCGCCGGAGCATCCGCCTGGCGTCGTCGGCCTTGCTGCGTTCCAGGAGAGAGTTGGGCGTGTCGGGGAGGAACAGGGAGCCGACGGTGATGATGACCGCGGGCACCGCCGCGAGCGCGAGGCTGAGCCGCCACCCCCACCCACCGGAGATCTTGTCGGTGCCGTAATTGATGAGGTTGGCGGCGAGGATGCCGAGGTGATCATGAGCTGGAAGCCGTTGTTGAGCATGCCACGCATCCTGGCCGGCGCCATCTCGGACAGGTAGACGGGCACGCTCTGGTTGGCAAGCCGACGCCGACGCCGAGGAGGACACGGCCGAGGATGAGCATGGCCACGTTCTGGCGGCGCCGTTGAGCGCGCAGCCGACGAGAAGGTGACCCCGCCGACGAACATGGACCACTTGCGGCCGCGATGCGGGTGACGGAGGCGGCAGAGGGAGGCGACAAGCGCGGCTAGGTAGAGAGACGAGGTGAACATGGTGAGGAGCTGGCTGTCGAACTTGCAGTGCTGGTTGCTGTCGTCGGCCTCCCGCTGCTTCCGGTACACCGACGGGAAGAACCTGCTGAGGAAGGGGTCCATCGACGTCACCCCGCCGGAGATGCCGTTGTGATTGTGTTCAAATTCCTTCCCAGTTCAAAATCGTTCATAAGACTGTAATGCGGACATTAGCTCGATCGATCCGTGCATATGATATGGTACACAAAGTTTGGTTCTGTTTCCTATACGTATCATTGTATCTGTGTTCGATTCACATGCATTGGAAGTAGGCCACATCACGTCCGTTCAAAAATAGCACGGCTTATGTTGTTTCTAAAGTCGTTTTGATAAATAATTATAGCTTTGCTAATTCTTAGTCGACTTGAGAATGAATTCGACCATTGGATTGTGTCATTCGTGCTATCCTAAGAGTTGCACATGTGTTGCAACTTGCAACTGAGATTAGTTAAATTGCACATGAGTTACAATTGAAGAAAGAACATAAACCATTGGATTTGTGAAATGATTCGTGTTGGCTTGAGAATTAAACATGACTTGCAACTGAGACTTAGATGACATCACCGGACAAATCAGCCACTGAGGTACACGCATGCCCATGAGTATACATCCTATTTCTAAGTTGCATAGCAAACAGGTATTTCTAAATAGCCCGATCTGCACATCATGAAGTTTGAAGTACCTGCCTCTTATTATAGTACAATCTAAAAGTGGTAACGTTAAGTGTGCACCACCTAGTTGCACATTCCTATATCTGGACTTCACACGACATTTGACCTAAAAAAAAGTTGCACAAGGTACCGGAAATCCTTGGTCTCTGAAATGTCAAGACCGTCTACATTTAGCCTGGAGAATTCAGACCCCCAAAATCCAGCGTGGTTTTGCTGGAACTTTCCAGTTCTCTGCAGTTCTATTTCATGGGGTTGCTGGTTCAGAAAGAGATATCGGAGACGAATCGAGGTCATATTAAGGCAGCAGAGTATGCATAAGAGATAGAAATAAACACTGGCTGTTCAAGCAAGAAGAATCCTACATGTCAAAACATCATAAACTCCAGGTGCAGTTTTCGGACTTAACAGCGTTTCTACTTTCTAGACGATCTTGCTCATATACTAGTTAACAGCAACAAAAAGAAAAAGGGCGCCTCAAGTTTTGGCCACCGTTTTATTCCTTTCACCGACGAAGTTTCCAGGCCGATGCAGAGCTTGGCGAATTTGCAGCATGAGAAACCAACATGGATGCATTGGAGATTTGGAGGCCACCATAAGCCTGCAAGCCAACCTGCAGTGCAGTGACAGGATCAATTCCCCAAGTTAAAATGAAAGACTTAAGCCATTCAAGTAAACCATACATAGAGATGCAGCCAGCTATCAACCTACTTACCTTACATCTTGGCACTTGGTAGCACAGTTGACCCAGTTATGGTAGAGAACAAATTTGGTATAAGAATTAAGATACAAGCATGATGCCAATTCTTGGTGGTGCACAATTTCCGTAAGAAGCATCGAGATAAGAAAATTATGTTTGTGTGTGAGAGAAAACCTTATATACATGCTGGTGACGATTGCCTCTATATGACTGTCCCACTAGGAATTAAGGCGTCCTTGATCACAGTGACAATGCCACTCTTGATAAAGTATCCATCAGACTCCCTTGAAGCTTCTTGGACATCATCAACATTGATTATCTGCAAAAGCAAGCATACCATTTAGGATTTTTTTATTAATTACCACAATAAACATTGCATAATAATTATTGTCAGTAACTCAGTATCATCTCTAGATTAAGATAAAATACGGGCCGACTGACAGGAGGTAGAAATGCATATGAAATACCTTCACATTTTCTCCAATTCGAGCATTCTTGTCAATTATTGCTTTCCTGATGTGTGCATTTTTTCCAATACCGATGGGAATGCCGCCAGTTTCAGAAAGGGCTTTCTTGTCATTTTCCGTCTGCACAAAAAAAGTTCACTATGTTCTCACAATGCTTTCATGGCACCATATTACAGTTATGTTTGATTATATTTCACCTCATAATAGTCTGCACCCATTAGCAGGGAATCCTCTATTACCGCGCCTTCCGATATGCACGAACGGAGTCCAACAACAGAATGGTTGATTGTGCAGTGCTGGAAAGGGAAAAAAATGCAAGATAACAAGTTTAGAAAGCACATCTAATGAGGTATGAGAAACTAGAATTAAGTGATGACAAGATATCCAATGGATAACGTAATAATATAAGGTATGAAACATGATGTGACCTAGAGTCGCTAAACTCGATAGAAAGGCAACACAGCGTAAGTCAAGGGAAGAGGCAGCTTACATTAATAACACAACCTTCGCCAATAACACTGTCTGTCACATCGGCGTCAAGAACCTTTGAAGGAGGCAAGTATCGAGATTGTGTATAAATTGGAGCAGAACGGTCGTAGAAGCTGCATGCAAGAAGATTTTTCCAAAGTGAGTAATACGCAGTATACGGAGTATCAAGCAAAATGCACCTTCTAGTTTTTGTAGAATTTATACCTAAAATCTGGTACTGGCTTCTTGGTTATTCCCAAGTTTGCATTGTAAAATGCCTCGATAGTCCCGATATCTTCCCAGTAACCATCGTATAGGTAAGCTTGCACCTGTGAAAGTAGCATTATAAGCAAACAAAATAAAACCAGGTGAAGTTCCTACAAAGAAGACAAACAACTTCTCTCAAAAGATGATGTAACTTTAATTCTGGATGGATCGAATATTTATGCTCATAAACAGTATTGTTTCCCTTCTGAATTTACTACAAAGTCGGGAGGGGTTTCCCCTTGTTCGCAAAATTAAAGTTACAGCACTGAGCAGGATATAATGAGAATAGCAGTGTCATGCAGGGCAAGCGACACAGTCATATCTACTACGCTCATCAAGAGCATAACATACCCTCATTCCAATTTCTGTTGCACCAGGAATAACCTCACTTCCAAAGTCATTTGCTGAAGGAAAATTTTCACGGAGAAGCCGAAGCATCGCATCTTTGCTAAAAACATAGATCCCCATGCTAGCAATATAAGGCAATTCCTTGGCCCTCTCAGTATCAAGGCCCAGTATGGTGGTATCAACCTACAAGATTATAACATGTTAACCGAAAACGACCAACTGCAGTCTGCAGAAGCATATATGCTTCCAACTGCTCAAGGTGTATGTATTAAATCAGATGGGGTGTGTGCATACCATCATTGATTTCAACTTCTCTCCTTTTGGTTTTTCTGCAAACTCAACAATTCTCCCTTCATCATCAATTTTCATAAGGCCAAATGCAGTTGCCCGTTGCTCATCCATTGGAAGGGCAGCCACAGTTATATCCGCATCTGTTTCTCTGTGTGCTTGAATGAATTTTTGGTAGTCCATACGGTACAGGTGATCTCCAGCGAGAATAAGGAACTCCATAACATTGTGTTCCTCAAACAGCCACAAGTACTGTCGCACGGCATCTGCGGTGCCCTGATTTGGGAAAAGGCAAGAGAGTCAAAACATTGATTTATGAAATGGCTTGGGAATATCAAACATGAAAAGAACATAGCATGGCAGTGCCTCAGGGTATTTGCAGCATCTATTGTTATGCGTCATTGTGGGCTTTATTTTTCTAGTCCAGGGGTACCAAGACCCACCAAGCTCATGAACACTCCTGAATGTTCTGTTTTAAGAACAACATGTTTCTAAATTGTAAATTTCACTTATTAAATGCAACTTTCACATGTGACAGAAAGTACAACAAAATGGAAATTCTGAATAACGCATGAATTTCGTTTGATTAATTGATATGTTCATATCAATTATGTCTCCCCTACTCTTTTCTACTCTATGCAGATTTACTACAGACCACATTTTATTTATACATGTTTGCAACTTCATTTCCTTTTCATTTGAAGTTGAAAAACTGTGACCTTCTTGGCACAAAATTTTCAGCATACACACTAATAACTCGAGATTGATAGATCCAACATGAACCGCCCAGCCCAACGTACCTGAAACCAGTTTGGATTCTCCGGACTCTGCTGTGCAGCAAGAACTTCGACGAACCCCTCATTCTTGTACCCACTGATGTTGTTCCCGTAGGCCCTCGAGAGGTGGCGGTTGAGCGACGCGGAGTTGAACTGCGTGAGGACATAGATCTTGGAGACGTTGCTGTTGAGGCAGTTGCTGACGGGGATGTCTATGAGCCTGTAGTTGGCACCCAGCGGCACGGCAGGCTTGGCTCTCTTCTTCGTCAGCGGGTACAGCCTCGTCCCGGCGCCACCACCAAGGATGATCCCAAGAACAC
The DNA here is from genome assembly GCA_947311845.1 of Poa pratensis. Lineage (NCBI taxonomy): Eukaryota > Viridiplantae > Streptophyta > Magnoliopsida > Poales > Poaceae > Poa > Poa pratensis. Next base: position 27,319,367 of record CAMZMU010000097.1, on the reverse strand, counting down.
TCTGCAGTGATAAATGGTTCGCATCAACTGGATGTGGTGTGACAAAAATCGTGCAAAACATTCCAAATATGAACTGGCTTAAGTACAGATGTGCTGCTCAGTGCTCTGACACCCAGGTTCTATACTTCTACAGCAGATTCTTTTATAAATTAATCTGCGGATTAGTCGTAGTACTACAATCTTCAGATCTTGATATGATTATTTTAAATGATTTAATGCAAGGCATGGAGTAAATAATTCTATGCCTCCCACCAACTATTATTCTAATACTGTAAACCCAACGCAGCAGCCGACAGAACCATCGCGAAATCGTAAAAAACAAATACTTGTATGAAGAAATCGAAATCGCCTTCCACTCGGCGAAACGGCGCGTGAAAACACAGCTCTTCCCTCCCCCAAATACACCAAAAGATGATTAAAATAATGGCGCCGCATCGAATTCCCTGAAGTACCTTCGAGATCCCAATCCGGCACACGAACCCGCGCAAAAAAGAAAAGGTCCAACCTTTAACGTTCTAATCACGAAACGAAAGGGACGGCTAAAAGTCGCATCAAGTGCTAGCTAGACGTTGGAAAGAAGGAAAGCCAAGATGGCCATTTTCATGGGCGAGATCGGGCGCGCACCGTGCTGGCGTCCGGATCGAGGCACGTCTGGGAGTTCCGCGAGTCCGACACGGCCCGTGGCGAGAACAAGGCCCGCATCCGCCGCCCGCCGGCGGCCGCACTGCCGCGACGCGTCTTCAGGCCGCCGCCGCCGCAGGGAGAGAATGCCTGCCGCGCCGGGATCGGGGCGCTGTGCCTGTACGTGGCGGCCGTCGCGCCCATCGCCGTCGCCATACTATCTGGGAGAGGCGGAGAGGGAGTGATTGTGGTGGCAGCGACAGTGACGGAGGGCGGTGGGACTGGCGGCAGGCACTCCACTCCACTGACCGCACAACACACGTACTGCTGTGGAGGAGTGTTGGATCCTTCTTCTTGCAGGAGCGGCTGTGAGAATTTTCAGCTTCTTTTTCGGATTTCTTTCGGTGTGCCCGCGGTGCAGTACAGTGCGGGGCATGGTTTATAGCGGAACTGACTGTGTTTGTCCATGTGATTGTGGGGGCCAGCTGAGGGGATGGCTGAAATGCCCTTGGAAACCGACGGCTGTGCTCGCGCACACGTGCCTGAATTTCACACCCTCTCCAATGAGCGTCCCAGGGAACTCGTGTTTTTATTTTTTGTTGAAGCAAAGCCGCAGAGGACCACACGATGACGTATAAATTTGATCAAAATGTCAATTATTTCTTAGTTTGATTAAATATATAAAAGGAAATACCGACAACTATAGATTTGAATAAATATACATGGTGATAGTTATATTTTATGGTGAATGTGTTGATATTGATTTGGCATTCATATTTCGTATACATACTTGATCAAACTTTTAGAATGCACTGAATTTTCTACGCAATTTGTGCTCCACCTATTCGGGATGGGATAGAGTTGGGCTAGGCTAATGCATATTCATTTTCATTGGAGGTCTGAGCCTACTTGTAGCCTAGTACGTCACCGCTTCACAACATACCACACCACATCATACGACAACCCAGACACGTAACCACGAAACAACATAAGCACATAACCACAAAGAAACTAAAGCACATTAACTTGTAGCATCGTTAATGCAACAATGTTGCATAAGTAAGTTTTCCACAAAACGACCAAGACATAAGAAGGCCATGGCCTCCATACTTGATCACCTGCTCAGTCATCGAGTGACCAAAGATGATTACCTTTAGTGTTGAAGGCTCAACCAGTTTGAACACCATAAAGTGTTGTCAAATGTTTGAAATCACAACCTACAAAATCCATCGATCTGTGAGGAAAAAGAAATGGGAAAGAGCAGAGCTGGGGGTTAACAACAAAATGGCCAAATGTTTGTTGAACTATTCGGGGATTGTAGAAAAATCTTGTCCAAATTAAAAGCATCAAGAATAACTACAAAATAATGCCCAAATGTTAAATCAAGAAAAAAACAAAATGATTTCAAGGAAAAATAGTTTAATACTGAAAGAAAAAACATAAAATGTTATCATTATGTTAGCCCCCCTTCACAACAAAGGAAAGATATGGAAACACCTACTATGGTACCATTTGGGATTAATGAATGGGTATATTAGATGGTTCTATTTTTAGAGGAAACCAAATAAGGTCTTACATTATATTTTTCATATATTTGTGTTTACAAGTCATTTATACTACGGCACATCCAAACGCCATTTTTCAAATTTCCCCATGTTTCGGTTTCCATATGAATCCATCATACCCAATTTGTCCCATCTTATGAGGCATCCACCATTTAGATGTTTAAGTTTGATATTCATTTTGATCGATAAAATGTGGATTATATGTCAATGTTCAAAGATATGTATTTTCATGACATATAACTCATATACCATTGGTTGATGACCCTGTTGAAATATATGAATATGTCGGCCTTTCCCTCAGTTCTGACTTCTGGTTAAGTTGGGCAGTGCATGCAATTAATATGGCATCCGACAAAGGAGTTATTAGTAAAACTAGTTGTGGCCTTCATCAATTTCATGTGTTCATTCTTGTTTCAAAAAAAGTGTTCACTCCAACCGAGGCCTTAACTTTGGGACTATAAATTGGTAGAGGCATTCTTGTGACCACTTCTGACAAGGACAACAGTTCGTTCAATGTTTGCTAGTATCGATTGCATTTGTGTTATGTCTGCCATAAAACTCGTAGACACAAAAATAAGAAGATTCGTGCTGCTCACAAAATCTGGTGGAGGATGTGTCATGTGTGACCGACGTAACAAATTCTAAAATTTCATGATTTTCTTTAAAAATTCTAAGAAGAAGTGTGCATTGACACAATATACACCTCTCATATCATAATGTTTTGATTATAAATTAAACCCACATGGCCATGAATAGTATATTATTTACGTTTGGCCATGAATAACACTATTACAACGGAAGTTTTTTTTCAGGCTATGATTTGAGTTTGCAATTGAAATTTGGTGACATGTTAGTTACATCATATATCTATGTACTCAATTATTCTTTTGGAAATTTTACGAAGTTCTAGCATGTGTTTTTATGTTGACTGCATAGGTTGGGTTGCATGAGAAAGTTTGATCCAATAGATATTTCCTTCTTCGGAACGTGTCATGTACAACAAAGCATTTGGCAGTTGCACACCATAAACATACACCATCACAAAAAATCAAATCCAAATTTGAAATACAACATCGACATAAAAATGACAATTTTTTTACAAAGAGTTTGACAATGGGCCAAATTGAAATCCCATCTACTTTTCATTATCGGGTTATTTTGTTTTTTAATAATCCTATGTGTTATGTATTCTGATTTGAAATTTTGTGACATGTTAGATTTATGTCCACACTTTCAAATATTTTAGATTGTAAAATCGTGTGCACTGAATGCACCAATTCGCACGAGATAGTTTCCTCTCCTTCTGCCTTGCCGGAGTTAATAGCATAAAACCACCACATTTCACGTGAAATTTCGAAAAATCACCACTTTGCGTTTGGATCACAAATACCCACCGCTATTCACGATTTTTTTTGCAATGTGTGCTAATAGTCGATTGAACACGAATTGACACGGTTTCTGACAGGTGGGACCCACCAGTCAAGCTTACGTAGTTACGTGGCAGTAGCTGTGGACTGTTGGATGAGGTGACAGCATGGACCTACTTGTCAGACAATAAAAAAATAGAAAATACATCCCAAAACAAGTCAAAGCGGGCCTCGGCCAGGGACGGGGAGCACATGCCATGGTGGGCGTGGACGCCATGACCTCCTGCCATGTGCACCGCCGGCCGCCGCCTCCTCTCGCGCGCCACCGCCGTCCCCGGCCACCTCCTCAAGCTCGCCGCGGTCGGGGCCCTTCGAAGCTCCTCGAGGTTGCCGTCGCCGGCCGGGGCACCTCTGCAGCTTACTCTCGCCGCCCAAATTGCGGAGATGCGGAGGTGGCCGAGCTCGGCCTCCCGCCGTCGTTCTGCCTCCCATCTCCCGCTCCTAACCACCGCCATGAGCGCATCCTTCCATCGCCTCTACCGTGTCGCCTCCTCCCCTCTCCTGCCGCCCATCTCCCGCCGCCTCCCGGAGCGCGCCATTGTCGGCATCCGTGTCCTGCCGTCGTAGAGGGCCTCTCCTAGCCCCGCCTCCTTGTCCATGCGCTTATACTTGTAGAGTAGACCTTCCCAAACGAAGGAATCGGACCATAAGCTCTCCAGACGTCGGCGCCCTTCTCGTCTTCTCCAGCTCCGGTCATAGGGTTCGCGCGCGTCGTGCAGGCTACTGTGATGCTCCGGTCATAGGGTTCACGTGCGTCGTGCGGGCGTCGCGCAGGACTGCGACGACAGGTGCGACGGCGTGGCCCGCGTGCCCATTGAGGGCTTCTCGGGTGCGCCGGCGCGGCACACGTGCCCATCGAGGGACAGGGACGGATGCGGCGTACAAGCACGAGGGCGACTACGGCGTGCTCGATCAAGGGCTTCCTCCGCGACCTTCGCCGTGTCCGCACGTTGCTGGCATGCCGGAACACCCGGACGATGTAGTCCCTGGTTGTGGGCTGTCGGCGAGCGGTGAAAGGAGGTGGGCAGCGCGCGGTGGAGGGAGTTGGGCGGCGCCCGCTGGAGGGATGCGGCAGGCGAGCGGGAGGAGGAGATGACCGACGAGGGGGAAGGAGCAGGCGGCCGACGAGGGTAAGGGAGGTCTACGGCGGCAGCCACCGCTGGGAAGGAGCAGGCGGCCGCCATCAGCCTCGATTTTTTTTATTTTTTGGAGATGTTTTTTATTGTCTGACATGTGGGCCCATGGTGCCACCTCTGCAAAAAGTCCACTCGTTCTGTCACGTAAGACCTGACTGGTGGGTCCCCTTGTCAGAAATAGTGTCAATTCGTGTTTAGATTTTTTTTAGCGTATGTTGCAAAAAATCTCACGAATGGTGATGGTTTTTGTGATCCGAACGCTGGTTTTTCGACATTTCACGTGAAATGTGGTGGTTTTATGCTGTTAACTCGCCTTGCCGGGATCTGCAGCAAGTTACTGGCGGTTGGCCTGGGTCTTTGCTTGCCCTCTGGCTGCGACCAACGCCTTGTATCTCAAGCACATAGGGGCCCAAATCGAGCCCACCAAGCTCGTGCAAATTTCTCTTCCCCAACCAGTCGCCGCGGCGGATCTAGTGAGAGAATAATGGAGGGGAGAGAAGACGACAAGAAGGGCGGCGCCGCCGCCGCCGGCAGCTCAGCGCCGGGGTCTAAGTTCAAGAACTTGGTGTCCAGGGAGTACTACAGCCACAAGAAGAAGGTACCTCTCCATGCCTCCCACCCTCATGTATCGCGGCACGGGAATTCCCCCCCTGCCCCTAAAACCCCAAATCGAGCGATAAAGAAGGCCGAAGTCTTTCAAATACTGCGTCTTGCTTGATGTGAAACCCTAGCACCACAAGAGAAAAAAGAGGATTGGATATGAAAGTTCCAATATTTGGGTCGTCCGGTTTCGTTTCGAACATCAACGTTGAGGGGAGAACTTTGATTCGACCTAATTGCTAGGGCATCCTGATCCTACCCTACCTTTTTTCCAGTGGTTCTTTTCGGTTAATGAAGAAAATCGGTGCCAGCACATTGAGAAAGAGAATCAATTCAGAGTCAGGAGGTTATTTAGTTATGTCAAGCATTTTCATTTTATTGTATTGTGAGGATCTCTTGGCTGCTTTCTGTTGTTGTTTTTTATAGAAAAATCCTTCCTTCTAGTATGATACCAGTATTATTTTTGCGAGGACCTTCTAGTATGATACTTACGCATAAAATTTAGTTGCTTTTGCAGTTTTGTTGCTCTTTGTTCTTCCTCATCCTGATGAATGCAGATTTTTTACATGATCATGGTCTTCTGTATCTAGGTGCACTCTGTAGCGTGGAACTGCATAGGCACAAAGCTCGCTTCAGGCTCTATTGATCATACTGCACGTGTCTGGAGCATTGATCCCCATGGCCATGTAACTTTCTCCCCTTGTTTTATAATTGCATCACTTAGATAACCCTCTTTTGTTGTCATGCACTTAGTGTTTATAACTTCTTATATGAAGTATCTATACAACTAGTAATATCTCCCATCTTATGTAATGCAAATACCAAGTTATGGTCCTAGTGGCAACAATGTATGATAGTATGCACATTTGCTATATACCAAAGAGGGGTGAGTGTAACTGGCTACCTGTAAGTCTATAACCTACCACACTATCTGCTTGCAGAAGCTTACACCGCATTTGTGTATCCCTGCTTGTGGGATTGTGCACAGTAGGGCCACCTTAATAAGAGCAGATTTTGTTCTAATAGTTGACACATAGTATGCTCCATAGTTCAAAAACCACTTCCTGATTTACAGTTCATGGATGTAGTTTATACTATATCATGTGCACGTGCCAAAATTCATCTGCAAATATGACTTCCTGTAACCTGTACAAAAAAGACAATCTATGGCTGTATAATTCATTAACTATTCATTTATAGCTTGTCTTTTTTATCTAGGTCACAAATGGTCATATATTTGGATGAAATTTTGCAAGTGCACATAGTATAGCAGACTTACATCCATGAATTGTTTCCCATTTTTCGAAACTCTGGAAAGGGAAAAAAAGAAGAGAGGAGTATCGAGTTAGTGGCAACTAGTTGCCAAATTTACTTTCCCCAGCTTAACATGTTTAAGGACTTGCCTGCGAAAAAAACATGTTTAAGGATTTCCTTTATGTCTGTTTGGTTCCTTAGTTACCTGATCAAATGCATTTTTTTTTTTCAGTTTGCACTTTGCAGAATATTGTGGCTATAGTTTATTAACATGAGTAGTGAATTTCATTCTGGACTTGAGAACAAGTTATACATTTATTATTGAATGTTAGCTACAACAAATAAATTCTTGTTTAAGAATAAACATCTAGCTGTTTTGAAGGAGGGGATGCATTTTAGATTAGATTTTGTTCCATTGGGACTTCCAAACTACAAACGATGCTGACAATGCATTTTATCATACACAGTCCAAGGTTAAAGACATTGAGCTGAAAGGCCACATGGATAGTGTAGATCAATTATGCTGGGATCCAAAGCATCCTGAGACAGTTGCTACTGCAGCTGCTGACAAGTCAATTCGTCTTTGGGATGCGCGAAGTAAGTAATACACTTCATATTTGATGGTCAAGGTGCTAAAACTCCCAGTTTAGTTCAGCATTGTTAATGCATTTTAGTTTTCCCTTGTGAAATTGACGAACTCATTTTGTGCCTTTATTATGAAATTTTGGTGTTATCAACCGAGAGTTCTTATGTAATAATTTCAGAATTTGACGCAAAGGTTAATTTTTTTGTGCTCAATATTCTGCCTAGGATGATACATTTTTTTTGTCGGTCTCTTCTTACCATAGTTCTGTGACAGTGGCAGTTTACTTCTTCATCAGGTTATATTTGCATATCCTGCTTGTCTTTAACTAGTTTATGTTTTCCTCTTCAGGTGGAAAATGCCAAGTTGTTGAACTTAGTGGAGAGAACATCAACATCACATACAAACATGATGGCACTCACATAGCTGTTGGAAATAAGGTTTGCAATAACAGAACATGGGTACATTATATTGTAGTATATTTCTGTAGCTTTTTATAAACTGAAACATGCAATAATCCGACTTACATGCATTTTGGTGCTTAGCTGTTTGTCTGGCATATTAATTTATTTAAAGTAATGGAAATTCATTTATCATGTTCGACATTGCCTTCATGAAGCTTGTGTTTCTTCATCTCCTATGGTTGTTCTTCTGATACCTATATTGATATTGCATCAGTTTATTGCCTTTTTTTTCAAATAGAAAATTAAAAGCCTGATATGGTTGTGATACACATCATTATGCCACGACACAACTCACACAACCCTCGGTATATGTTTAGCTTTGTTATTCTGCTGTTTTTTTAAGTTTATACCTTGTGTAAGTTTGCTAGGATCTGGATCTTCTGTTGGTCTAACTACTATGCTAGAGACTGTTGGATTTGAAAAACCAACCCTCCTCAGCGACACACGCCGAGCAGCCTCCCGGCGCCACAAACGCCGGTCAGAGACGGACGAAGGAGACACCAATAATTTTCCGGCGCACAAACGCCTATATCTTGGCTTTATTTCTCACAACTATTCAAACATATACATGGAGGTACACACGCACACACGCAGTACAACCCAGGGAGCTCTCCTGCCGGCCCGGGCACACACCACGGTCCTGACGGAGACTACATCTCACCTCTTCACTCTCTCCACCCCTTTGGGTGCATGTCCTATTTATAGGACTTTACAACCGACCTAGGTAGGAAATATCTAGACCTACCTTCTAGTGCCTTCTACTAGATTACAACACATGTGTATTCTAGAGACTACCACTAGGTACAACTCATGTGTACTCTAGAGACTTCTACTAGCTACTACCTTACTACATGGTAGATATTTCTAGAACGCACAGGATTATTCCAACAATCTCCCCCCTAATCCTGATGCGTTCACTTGTGAAACCTAGCAGCCACGGACTCGACCTGGCACACACGCCGGTCGCCACCGCACGGACACAACCTGGCGCTCACATACGCCGGTCGCCATCGCCACAGACACAACCTGGCGCTCACATACGCTGGTCGCCACCGCCACGGACACAACCTGGCGCTCACATACGCCGGTCGCCACCGCCACGGACACAACCTGGCGCTCACATGCGCCGGTCGCCATCGTCACGGACACAACCTGGCGCTCACATCCGCCGGTCGCCACCGCCACGGACACAACCTGGCGCACACGCGCCGGTCGCCACCGCCACGGACACAACCTGGCGCACACGCGCCGGTCGCCACCGCCACCGCCACGGACACAACCTGGCGCTCACATACGCCGGTCGCCACTGCTTCTTCACGATCGTCCCGCGCACGTACGCATGGTGATCCGATCTTCTTTTACGGGAGCCACTGCTCATCCGTGAGACCTCCGATCTTCTCGTACGGGAGCCACCTGCTCATCCGTGAGACCTCTGATCTTCTCGTACGGGAGCCACCTGCTCATCCGTGAGACCTGCGATCTTCTCGTACGGGAGCCCAACCTGCTCATCCGTGAGTCCTGGGATCTTCTCGTACGGGAGCCCAACCTGCTCATCCGTGAGTCCTGGGCGCCGGTGAGCGCATCACACCCGGCCATGGAGCCGAGCCTCCGCCTCCGTCCGCCGCCACCGCGCGCCTCAACGCGCGACTGCCCTCCATGGCCGCCGCACCATGGTCGTCGTGCCGCGCCTCTCTGGCCCGCGCCTGCCACACGAACGGCTTCACAGCACGCCACGGCCGCGTCCGCAGCGCTTGCCACGGACTCACCACGCGCCACGGCCGCCATCGCCTTGAGGCTCTGATACCAATTGTTGGATTTGAAAAACCAACCCTCCTCAGCGACACACGCCGAGCAGCCTCCCGGCGCCACAAACGCCGGTCAGAGACGGACGAAGGAGACACCAATAATTTTCCGGCGCACAAACGCCTATATCTTGGCTTTATTTCTCACAACTATTCAAACATATACATGGAGGTACACACGCACACACGCAGTACAACCCAGGGAGCTCTCCTGCCGGCCCGGGCACACACCACGGTCCTGACGGAGACTACGTCTCACCTCTTCACTCTCTCCACCCCTTTGGGTGCATGTCCTATTTATAGGACTTTACAACCGACCTAGGTAGGAAATATCTAGACCTACCTTCTAGTGCCTTCTACTAGATTACAACACATGTGTATTCTAGAGACTACCACTAGGTACAACTCATGTGTACTCTAGAGACTTCTACTAGCTACTACCTTACTACATGGTAGATATTTCTAGAACGCACAGGATTATTCCAACAGAGACAATACGTGATCATATTTTTATATATGTGTTTTTGAGAAAATACTGCACCGTGTCCTGTAACACGTATATAGACATGTGCACATCTGGTTAGTATCTGTCAATTAGATGGAAGTCATAGCATTTTTCTTGCTAAGTTTCTTCAGTATGACAAGCGATGTGTAAATTTTGTATAGTTATTGACATGAAACTCTTTCTGGGTCATGTAACATCTTAGCAAGTTTCTTGAAAATGTACACCATATGCATTTACTTTATATGAATACTAGTTTTATCAAATCGTTCAACTACAATAACAGCTGCTGCTAATGATCTGTAGGAGGATGAGTTGACTATCGTGGATGTTCGGAAGCTAAGACCCATTCACAAACAAAAGTTCCCTTACGAGGTACTGTCCAAATGAAGTTTGGACACTGGAAATATTCTATAGGTTTTTTAAATTCTGAACCCAGTTATGTTTTGAATGAACCTGTGCATATACATGTGATAAGAAATATAGTGACACATGTACTTGTGTTAGACCAAAAAACAGTGCACAGATGTTTTTTAGAGGAAAACAGTAAGGGTAGCTGCTGTATTCTGAATGCACACTGATGTATGACACCGAACAGTTGTATCTACAAATTGTATTTACTGTATAACTAATGTTCACACCGTCCTGAACTTAATGTTTTCAATTTCACGCAGTTCTCATTTTTCTTCACTTGTAGTGCATATGTTCTTGTTATATGTCTGAAGTAAATTCTTGATATGTTCCTCAGATTAATGAGATTGCATGGAATAAAACTGGAGATATGTTCTTCATCACTACTGGGCTTGGTAAGATACTAAGATGTATTTTCCTCTTAATTATGAATCTTGAAGCTCATCGGTTCTGAAAATGGAACAAGGAGCCTTGATGCTGTCAGACGTCAGGTGTTAATATCACACAAGTTGATGCTAATGTTGACACACGGCTTTGTTCTCTGTGTAGGATTTGTTGAGGTGGTTAACTATCCTTCCTTTGATGTTGTCTGCAAATTAAATGCTCATACCGCAGGATGCTATTGCATCGCAATGGATCCCCTTGATAGGTGAGTTGATTCTCTTTTTTTTTTTTGCAGTTATTTGCCTGCTTATGTTTGATTAGAAAAAACAGAGTACTTGCTAGATTCACTAGAAAATCAGAAAAAGACTCGAGCTTGATGATCTGCTGTATTTGTTACTGGGTTGCCTGATATGTCATTGGAGTGAACACTGAAGCTATTTTCTGACTTTTACAATATGAAGAGCTGCTCGAATTGTATCCTAGCTTCATATTTTGATAAAAATTGTATCCCAACTACCCTTAATTGATTGAAAAGTAAAATTTGCCGCAAGGTCCAAATTCTTATATCTGCAAGTATACCATGAATAACAAGCTTTTTTAGTTCGATCTGATTCTAAACTGTGAGCCTGAATAATAAACTAATCAAAAGCAGCGAGTTCTACTCCACAAGTACAAATTGTATTAGTGTGTTATTTTTTTAGGGAATATTAGTGCGTTATGTTAATGTCGTGTACACAGTTATCTCTGGCAATTGTGTGGTTTCTTTTTCCTGTCAGCATCCAGCGAGAGTATAATTGTTTTGATGATGGTACTTACAGAATGTTTTGATGCCAGGTATTTTGCTGTTGGAAGTGCAGATTCACTTGTCAGTCTTTGGAATGTCAAAGAGTTGCTATGCATTAAAACCTTCACCAAGCTGGAGTAAGTTTTTACCTACAATATATGTAACTTCTGTAGGTTGCTATCGTAGAAGTACCTTCCAATTCTTTTGTTTGAGTCAACCTCAGTTGTCAATTACCATTATAATTCAGTTACATCATGTGTTTTAAAGTTAGGACCTAAAAGATTTCCCTCGACGCGACAACACATAGTTGATAGCCCAAAGGGCCTGATATTCACATTGAATGTAGTAAATCATTTGGGCATATCTGTATTGTTTCCCATTACTTCCCCCCAAGGCCTGGCTGGCGATGGCAACGTAGACATTTAGGAAGTTTTTAATCTTTTCAGTTACTTTGCTTTACTATTTTAATTTATCGTTAGATTTTATATAGAACAATACGAGTACAAAAAGCTCATAATGTTAATTGTTAAGCAGAAGTGTATGGGCTTGACCAATCTCATACCAATGACATTTCCATCCAAATATATTTGACAATAGAGTGCTTGAACAAATTCATGGTTAGCTAGTAGTTGCAACAAAATTATTGAAAGATTAATTTGAATATGACTGAAGTAACCCTCCTCTCAGTATTTGGGATGCTTAAGAATGTGTACCAATTTCCCTTCTTTATTTCAGGTGGCCTGTAAGAACAGTTAGCTTCAACCACACCGGAGAATTTCTTGCATGCGCCAGTGAAGATCCTTTCATTGACATTGTAAGTGATCACAAACATAGTGTTATTTCTTTATGATTCGAGGCTAACTGTTCTGAAGAATTTACATTTGTTTCTTTCCACCAGGCCAATATTCAACTGGGCGATCGATTCATCAGATTCCATGTAAGGCAGCTATGAATAGTGTTGAATGGAACCCTAAATACAACCTCCTGGCTTATGCAGGAGACGACAAGAATAAGTACCAGGCTGATGACGGTATGGCTGTTGCAGTCCACTCCTTTGGACGGACATTCTTCTTCTCCTTCAAGAGAGGAAATGACATAGAATTGAAGTGGCACTAATGTTTCACTTATTAATTTTAAATTTGCAGGTGTTTTCCGAATATTTGGTTTTGAAAGCACATAATCTGATGCACAGCAGATTATCGTCAGCAAGTTCTCTCTATAGATACATCTATCTAGCCTCCCAAATGTAACTCATGTTGTAACGGCTTTATGTGAGGTGTTTGGTTTGAGGTACTGGACGATGAATGGACCATTGGACGGTTAGTGCCCATGTTTGGTTTGAGGGAATAGCATGGGTTGCTCTATCAGGACCTCGTTTTACGTTACTACTAAGCTAGTTCAAAATGAGGTATTAGGTCACTGTACCAAATTTACGAGGTTTCCGCCATGGACTGACCTATGATGGCTAAGGTAGTGCTCTCAAAGCAAACATCCCAGAGCTGGGCAGTGTTGTTGTATTGTACCTTGTGTGACTACTAGGCACCATTTTTGCATTTTATCTTATCTGAGAAAACACTGTCGAAATTTGTTGAGTCTAAAAATAGACTATTACCACCTTAGTAATTGTGTATAAAGGTTCTTACAGAAGAAGGAAAAGAATGTTTGAAAGCATGAATGAAGTGAGGGTGCAAAACAAGTAAACACTGTGTTTCTTTCACACTTGCCTGCCTTACGTTCAACTGCGTATCATCGTTGTTTGTTTGGGTTTTAACCTGAAGGATTGAGCTGTAGCGGTAATTTGGAGGAATCAGAAGCAAAAAAAATGCTAAATAGTGGCAAGAGACATGAATTACCAGCAGATTGGCATGCGGCAACAAAGATACATTGCATTGGTGATTATTGGTTCGAAGAATGGCACGGTAACTTGTGATATCCATAACCTTCCGTTCATCCGATCATCAAGCCCCTCCACCTCTCTTTAAACTACTCAGGCTATGTACGCATTTAAATGCTCTTGCCACCACCACGCCATGTACGGGTCAAGGGGTCCCAGATCGAGCCCGCGGCACCTGTTGTCACCTGCTGATATTTTGCAGTCTATCCATTCCAGAATTCAACACATGTGCCACCAGTTGAACTAAGAAAACTGTTGCCAATGACGAAAAGACGCAATGCATTGGCGAGATTGCAAGTTAGAGAGGATAGAATCCAACAGTCTGTTGGAAAATATGGATTACCTAACCTACGTGAAATTGATAAAATAATAGAAAGTGAGATGTATGTCAAGAACAATAGCCATGTAAATGGCATTTCTCATACTGTAAATCTATCTAGTATCCAGTTAAGCTAACATACATTGGTATTCAGACAAGACACTTGCTCCTGTGCTGGTCCAAAAAATATCAGCAACCATGGCCTAAACGAAGTCAGGGGTCATGTGAAACTAGTCTGGGTCTTTAGTTCACCATACTTGTGGTGATGATCTTGTATAAATAGTTCATGTGAAAACCGTTTTTCCGACTACTCTCTTGCAGAAATGGAGACATTGCAAGATAGTACCGTTTTATGCCCAGCAAGCACGTACAAAACAGGGATCACTAATTTGGCCGATACTCCAATTAATGGATCAAATAATTTCGTATATTCAGTCATGTTTAGCATACATTCTACAGGGTTTACACGCCTTCTTTCTTTGAGGCGTCCACAACATATCGACTCCTTATGGAAAGAAAAAAAATCAACAATACATCAAGTGTCAGCATCTTGCTAGCCAAGATCAGAACCGAATCTCCCCTTCCTCCAACTCTTGTTGGAAGATCTGAGGATGATGATGCTGCTGCTCCTCTACGCCGTAGTCGTAAAGAATCTCCCCTTCCTCCAAGTCTTCTTCGAAGCTCTGACGATGACGTTGCTGCTGCTCCTGATCGTCGTCAACCTTGAGGAAGATCCCAAGCAGCCGAAACAAGCTGTAGGGGCCGAGGCCGTACTCGTGGATGTGGAGGCTCTTGAGGACCGTCGGGTGTATCGTCTCGGTGGGCATGGCCGTCCTCTCCGTCTCAAGCAGGTCCTGACGTGCCTTCTCCCTTGCCCTGCATCTCGCTTGCCTTTCTCGAGACTCCTTGGCACGGGCGAGCAACTCGGTCATCGGAAGCGTGGTGGCACGCTCTGCCGGAGCTGGACTGTCGACGCTCTCATCTGAATCCCTGTTGCCGCTGGAGTCTGAATCGCTGCCGCTTCCCGAGTCCGAATTCGAATCGGAGCTGCTGCTTGAGCTAGGGCTGCCGCTGATGGTTGCGTCATAGGCAAGATTCTTTGGGATCACCACCGGTGACGCGTCGCCGCAGATGTCCACGTCTTCCTCCTCGTCGTCGATCTGCAGAGGAGCCGACACGATCGCCAAGGGGGAGACGCCACCAACGATGTCAACACTCAACATCTTCCTCCTCTTCTTGGCCTTCTTGGTGTTCTTGATCGCCCCTCTCTCGAACGAACTCATCAATCTGCTCCCGTAACTCGAGGATGACCTCGTCCTGGATGCCATCGATGTCGATCTCCATTTCGCCGCCGCAAATGGCACGGAAATGCTTCATCAACAGCTCCACGATGTGATCGGGTAGTTCGTCCGCTAGCTTCTCCAGGTCGGCCCTCAGCAGTTTCCTCTCACCCCGCGTCATCTTCTTGCGCTTGATCACGTGAGGAGGAGACGGCTTCTTGCTCCTCTTGGCAGGAGGTTCCTCGGATCGTGGCACCGGCACGGCGGCCGCCTTCTTGAGGAGGCGTTGGACGGCGGCGAGTTCTGCCTGGAACCGCTGCCGAACAACCTCCCGCGCGCGCTCCCGGGCGCCGACCTCCGTCGCGGCGTCGAGTGACTTACGCTTCCGGGTGCCGATGATCTCCATGGGGCTCGACTCTGTCTCCCCAATGGCGCAAAAAACCAACAGGGAGGATGTGGGAAGGTGATTGGGAGGGTGATCAGGATGGAAGGGCAATCAACAACGAAGGGGACGGCGTCCATTTTATGAGGAACCCAGTTCACGCGCTCTCGCTGGGCGTCCATGTTCGGACTCGAACTCGGACTCGGATTCTCGGAGGGTGTAGGGCACTCACTTGACCAGTTTCAGTCGGTTTTGTAGACGCGCTTGACATAGGAGCGGCCTTATCAGTGGCGGAGCTAGAATATCTGGAACCAGGTGCACACATTTTTTTTATAGATAAAGGGTCTTTATTATTTAATAGTTTTAAGCATTACACTCAGACTCTGCATAACTGAGATGCACACAGCCACATGTTCATGAGTACTCAATGCGGAAATAAAAAGGCGAATTACATATCATAATGAGAAATTGTAAAGCCGCCTAAGGTGCTGGTAGGTCTATCTGGAGACTATGTTGCCATCCATGCCGGAAAATAACTCCCTGACCGCCGCCTCCAAACGTGACGCCACCTCCAAAAACAAATCCCGATGCTCCACACGCTGCAGGGCCGACCATGCTCTTAGCGTTGTTGTGCACCGATAAATAACCTACATAAGAGAAGCATTTTTATCGTTAAAAACCTTGTCATTTCTACATAGCCATAGCGACCAAATAACGGCAATCGCTCCCACCCTACTGAATAGTTTAAACCTAGAATCCACCCCGTTTAACCAGCTGCCAAAAATGTTTGCAACGATACGTGGAGGATGTAAGGTAGAACCTATCTGGATGGCTGACCATATAGACCTAGCGAACTCACACTGGAAGAATAAGTGTGTAATAGTCTCGTCGTGTTGATAAAAGACGCACTTTTTACTTCCGTGCCAATTGCGTTTGGCAAGGTTATCTTTTGTAAGAATTACACCTCGACGAAGATACCACGCAAAGACCTTAGTTTTTAGCGGGATCTTCATCTTCAAATTTTGTTATTATCCTTAATATCGACTGGTACTTCGGGTAAGATTAATGCTCTATACATAGAATTAACCGAGAATTTACCATTCTTCGTAAGATTCCAAAGAAATTTATCTGTACCTTCCGACAATTGGACAGTTTCCAAACGGATGAGTAAAGCATTCCAGGATGCTTGTCTTGTTCCAAGTAAACTTCTTCTGAACGAAACATTAGGAGGTGAGGTACCCAACACCTGTGCGATCGTGTCGCTCTTGTTTCGCACAATAGTATACAGAGCCGGATATTGTTCTCGGAGAGTGGCTTGTCCTAGCCATTTATCCTCCCAGAATCTAATTTCCGATCCATCCCTAATTGAGAAAGATACTTGTGGGGAAAAAAACTTCTTCATAGCCATCAGGCCTGCCCAGAAGTGCGAATCACCAGGTTTCCACAGAACCTGGGATACAGCTTGAGATCCCACATACTTTCTCCTACGAAGGGTTTGCCAAACTCCATCTTCAGACAGAAGTTTGAAGAGCCATTTTCCCAGGAGGGCTCTGTTCTTGACCTCAAGATCATGAACTCCGAGCCCTCCTTGTTCTTTAGGTTAGCAAACCACACTCCACTTAATCAGACGATATTTTTTCTTCTCACAATCCACTTGCCAAAAGAATCTAGACCGGAAGTAATCCAATCGTTTTAAGACTCCTTTGGTCAGTTGGAAGAATGAAATCATATACAGTACCATGTTCGTTAGTACCGAGTTTATGAGAACCAGTCTTCCACCGAGGGATAAGAGTTTGCCTTTCCAGCTATTTAAACGTAATTGAAGTCTTTCCTCCACCTTTTCCACTCAGCATTTGTAAGTCTCCGATAATGAATCGGATACCCAAATAGTTGATAGGAAATTGTCCTTGCTCACAGCCGAAGAGTTCAGCATACAAGGCGGCGTTTTGTTGAGCCTCGCCAAAACAAAACAATTCACTTTTATGGAAGTTAATCTTAAGACCCGAAAGTTGTTCGAAGGCTGACAAAATCAGCTTTAGGTTACGAGCTTTTTCAATGTCATGTTCCATAAAAAGAATTGTGTCGTCGGCATATTAAAGAATGGAAAGCCCACCATCTACTAGATGTGGAATCACTCCTTCAATTTGGCCATCAGATTTAGCGCGTTCGATCAAGATAGCCAACATATCAGCCACTATATTAAATAGTACCGGCGATAGCGGGTCACCTTGTCTAAGGCCTTTTTTCGTTTGAAAGTACTTGCCAGTGTCATCATTGACTTTAATGGCAACACTTCCTCCCGAAACAAAGCTGTCTACTAACGCTCTCCACTCAGAAGAAAAACCTTTCATCCTGAGTGTCTGTTGAAGGAAAAACCAATTGACTTTATCATAAGCTTTCTCAAAATCGATTTTAAGAATTACCCCGTTTAGCTTCTTCCTATGTAGTTCGTGTACTGTCTCATGTAGGATCGCTACCCCGTCAAGGATGTTGCGGCCTTGCATAAAAGCTGTCTGAGATGGACGAACCACATGATCTGCCACACTGTTCAGTCGAATCGTAGCAACCTTGGTAAATATTTTAAAACTAACATTAAGAAGGCATATAGGTCTGAATTGTTGAATCCTTTCTGCCTCATTAATCTTAGGTAATAAAATTATCTCATCAAAATTGAGACGAAATAACTCTAGCTGTCCAGCATGGAGGCTGGCAAACAATTGTAGTAGATCAGACTTAATGACATCCCAGAAGTTCTGGTAGAACTCTGCCGGAAAACCATCAGGTCCAGGTGCTTTATTATATTTCATTTGGAAAACCGTCTTTTTCACTTCATCCTATATGTAGGGTTTAGTAAGTAGGCTATTTTCCTCATCTGAAACCTGGGGTATATCCTCTGTTCGAGACTCATCCAGGGTGAAGTTTCCTTCTTCTGGGGCCCCGAACAGGCATTTATAGTAATTTGTAATATACGACTTTTGTTGTTTCTGGCCCTCAATCGTTCCCTCCTCCTGTACTAAAGAATGAATACGCTTTTTCCTGTGTCTGCCATTGGCAATACAATGGAAATAGCGAGTATTCGAATCTCCTTCTAGGATAATTGGATCGTTGATACCATTTTAACTCCTCCTCACGCAGTAGTTTCGCTATCTCTGCATTTGATTGACTTTTTAGCTCAGTCTCTTGCGTGGATAGCAACCAAACTTCTGCTAATGCCTCTAAAGCATCAATTATCGAGGATAGCCGTATCTTTTCTTTTTTAAGTAACCCAGTAGTATGACGCGCCCAACCAACGAGGTGTGTGCGTAAAGCACGGATCTTATTGTTCCACCTCTGGATTGCCGTATCACCAGCTACCGGTCTTTCCCAAATTCTTTTAACCATGTCATGGAAACCCTCCAGGTGCACCCATGGTGCCACAACATCTTAAAAACATTTTTTTGAGTGCATATGTGGTCAAAAATTGCTATTTTACAAAGGAAAAAACTTTTGTCCTGGTCTCCTGTATACCCAGCTGACATAAGGTAGCTCTGCCACTGGGCGTTATAATGTTTCACTTCCTCCCGAGAGACGCGGCCAAGCCGAGTCGGCGCCGGCGATGCCACTACGGAGTTGTGGCGGAGAAGGCGGCCGGTGAGACGAGACTTAACGGCGGGAGTGGGGTGGGATTCGCCGGCGACGAGATCTGGTCATGGTGTGGGGGCTTAGAGGGATGGCCGGGGCGGCGGCAGACCGACAGAGGGGGTGATTTGAGCAGGGCAGGGCGGCGAGGCGGCCGCGGGGGGTGGAGGCAGGCGGTTCGGCCGGCGACGGCGGTGGGGTGCACTGTTCATCTTCTTCCCCACGGCCTTGTCGTTTTGCTGTCGGAAGGGCACGTGCGAGGCTGTCAGAAACCGAGCGAGGGCTCGCGCGCACGCAAGTTAGCCTCGCCCGGGTCTTACGTACCTTGCTCGTCGCCTCTACCCTACTTTATAGAGCGAGTGGGTGAGGTGACATAACCCCTTGCGTCCGTCACCCCCAAATCCTAAGTCTGGTTACGTGGGTCCCACCCACTAATCAGTGTCCCGGGTCCGGTTCAGGTCCAACCCATATTGGGTCATGTCAGTCGGATCTCATATGTCTGGCTCATACATGCAAGCTCATGGTAAGCCATTACATGATTTTGAGTCAAAACCAATCAGTCGGCAATGGCTTCTAGCAAAACATGCGGACTCCCAGATACTATTAAGTAGCCTCTCCAATGTGACGGTTTGTCCAATTTTCTTTGCCTCATTATATTGTGGATAAGCTACACGCGAGTTCCTCCTCATCCATGTGTATTGTAACTCTCTTCTCGTCCGTGATACGCGATTCAACTCGACTAACTCTTTAGTCACATCGAATCGGTTATGTGATAACCGAGTCACGCATGGGCATGCTTCCGAGTCGTATCAACCAACAGGGTACAATGATATCTCTCCGACTCGGAGGGGCAAATCACGTCTTGATAATCCACTTCACGTAGCTTGGTTCAGAGACGATCCAAGCACCGCTTTTAGGACTGTCACTTACGGTCAACGTTTGGCGAGGTCAAAGCCGGCTTGGCAGACATGGGTTCATGGTAAGTGTATTGAAAGGAAAGCCTAAAATTGAAGATGGCCATGGTAGCTGGGTTGAGTAAAGCGCAGCTGGGGTGAGACGGTGAGTAATGGAACAGGACGGTACATCCATTCCGGTCTTTGCAATCTGTCCCGGTGTGCATTGACGGCGCGTCTAGACATGCGTGGGCCAGCGTTGTGGTTTTACTGCGGTGAAAACCTTCTGCCCAGACTAGTTGCTACGTATCTTGATGTGAATGATGATATCAGGTGCATCTGAGCTCGGGTTGTAAAACGAATTTTCGCATCGACTTGGTGAATTAAATAGTGGCATCGACTTGGCTAATGAATCGTAACTGTGACCTGCGTGGTCCTTCTCCACCACGATGGCATTTGTGTTTGTTTCTAGCGACATAAAATGATCCAATAGTGCCAAAAATTCTTTAGTTCAGCACCAGAAAAGCTGACGAACAATTCACTCCAAAACAAAGAAAGAAAAATGGAAGAACTACCTTCAAAAGGCTGCCTGATGATACAACTTGCCGCCAAGTCGTGCGCTCAATTTATTTGGCCTTTCAGCTAGCTAGGTTTGGAAAAGGTGAGATTGTAGGTTTGGCTAGATGGGGTTTACTCAATATATATGCTGCCAACATTAGTAACGAACATTTCGTTCGTAAAACTGAATCGTGTTTGCTTTAAATGTGGTCATAGCCAACCGTCACAACAACACAAGTTCTTTGACCAAGTACACTGTTTTCAAATGAGCAGGTCCGGAAATCCGGGTATGGCGGCTGTGAAAGCAGGTGCATGTGTTCAGTTTGGTCAGGTGATTTGCAGCTACTAGCTCTAATTAAATTGGAAAGTTGTGTGGGCAGCCCGAATCTAAATGCTCCATCGTACGGCTATGCATGAGGGGGTATAGCCAACTGGTGGCACGGGCCTATTTTGCTTAAAAAAAGCTTGAAAAACACATTATCAAATCTCAAAAACATATGAAAAATTCACACGAGTACACTTACATGTCTGATATGTATGACAAAAGTTTCTTTATAATATATTATTATCCGTGATCTACATAGAAAAGACAAACATGGGGATAAAAACAAGCCCCTCCCCCCTTTGGAGCCACAAACTTTCGTTTCTTTGTAGCTCAAAAATTTCAATATTTTTCCGTGAAACTTTGCATATACTTATACCCTCTGAATATGTATCCACATACCCAAAAGAAATTGAAACGTATAAATGTCATTTTTATTTTCAAAATACTAGGCTCCAAATCGGCGCTCATGTTTTGACGGCTTTATGTGAGGTGTTTGGTTTGAGTGTTTTGACGATGAATAGACCATTCAACGCTTAGTGCCCTTGTTTGGTTTGAGGAATACCATGGGTTGGTCTATCAGGACATCGTCCTAAGTAGCACTAAGCTAGTTCAAAATGAGCTATAAGGTCATTGTACCAAATTCTAAGGTGATATTCTCAAACCAAACATCCCAGAACTGGACAGTGTTGTTGTATTGTACCCAAGGGTGACGCACGGTAGGGCAGCCGGCGGCGGCCCTACCTTGATTTTTGGCGAATTCATTTTTATCCACGTGTTTATGTTGAACAATTTGAGTGGTCTACGTTAAAAAGGGCATCCGTAAGAGAAAGTCATGTGTATTTTAGTGAACACTGTGCAAATCAATTTTGAACTGTAAACAAGGACCGAATCTAGTCTAGTCGGAAACCAACTCTTTTTCGTTGCAATAGCTAAATCTCAATATAAAAAAATCGACTCTGAACATGTCCTAGGTGTGATATTTAATGAGGCATTGAGTGTATTTAGGACAACTTATGGGGGAGTGACCAAAACCAACTCTAGGTGAATAACCATACTTGTCTTACAAAGATTTATCATGGATATTTGTCTAACCATGAGTATACACATAAAGATAAACTTGAGCTATTCATTATTCATATGCACATAACTGAAAATATTAGAGATTATATTGATATTTGAAAGGCATATCATATTTCTTGCGGTTTATCGTTAATTGAGCTGGCATTTCTTTTATTGAGATGGTGATCAAAACTGTTGAAAGGCGCTTCTAGGCAACAAAGATCATTAAAATCGAGTTGTCTAAAAAGATGCTTGTGATGGCTTCTTGATGATTAAATCGAGACAGAGATATTCAAAAATATTTATCAACTAAATTATGTAAGATTTCCCAAAATAAGTAGATATTTGTTGTTGACATGTTTCTAGATTTTACTTATATTCATATATGTTTATATTTATGGATAATAGTCTCGTGCCCAGGGGGATAGATGCCCCCCCCCCCCCCCCCCCCCCCTCTGCCAACCACACAATCGCCGACACTAAGGGTGCTACAAATGACTATGCATGATTAGCCCAATGTAATAAAGCTGAGTATTGTCGGTGTCCACATGAGAACCAACATACATGTGAAATGTTTAGCATTGTTCCATGTGTTGCATGGTAGGGTCTTGTCTTTTGTCCAGTGTCATACTTTCACAAGTCCACTCAATATTTGTCAGTAGCACTTTGTATAACTAAGTTATGTTCACAAAAACTAATATGGACCATATGTTCTCACCGATTACTATCGCGCTAGAGTACAATGCACGTTGTTGTCTGTGTTATTCGTGGTTTGTCTTGTAGTTTGGATTGAGGTACTACAATCGAGGGAAATTATTGTGCCTGACACACCATGACAGTCATACACCATCACTAATCGCCATTACCAACAATGTCTTTGTTTTATACAACGTGTGTGTTAGCCCCAGGCTCATATCTGTAGGCAGAATGTATGGTAAATGGATGAGGGGCAGCTATCCTGTTGGCAGCAAATCCGCACTCTTATGTTTATTTATATTTATATTGTACTAAGTGATTATAAATATAAGTAGTGTTAATGTCTCGGCACTATTTTAGTTTTTGCATAATTTTTTGTATTAAGTGATTATAAATATAAGTACTAAGTGATTATAAATATAAGTACTGTACCATGTGTGACCACTAGGCAACAATTTTGCATTTACCTTATCTGAGAGAACACTACGGAAATGTGTTGAAGCTAAAATAGACTATTACCACCTCAGTAATTGTGTATAAAGGTTTTTTACAAAAGAAGAAAAACAAGAAGTGAGGGTGCAAAAGAAGTGAACAATGTGGTTCTTTTACACTTGTCCACCTTATCGGTTAGTGCGACGTTGGACTGGGTATTATCGTTGTTTGGGCTTTAACCTGAAGGGTTGAGCTGGAACTGTAACTTGGAGGTATCAGAAGCAAAAATGCAAAATAGTGCCAAGAAACTGCAAATTCTTGTGAATGCTCCCTCCCTGTAGTCCTATATCATATCAACACTGAAACATGAACTGCCAGATTGTCATACGACAACAAAGATACATTGCATTGCTTCTGAAGAATGGCACGTCACTTAATGACACCCATAACCTTCCGTTCTGGACTTTTTTGATTGATTTGATTCACACAAACACACTGGGGAAGGACAGGAAAACCTCTGCACACATTCGAACAACAACATGTAGACTCGGATCCACAACAAAATCCAAGAAAAGAATAACAAACACACACTGCCCTGAGGTGCTTGCAGGAATGTAAAAGAAGAAAAGAACCAAAGGATCATATTCTGCCAAACTGGCAACCAGACCTGTTCATCCGAAGATCATCAGGCCCCTCCACCTCTCTTTAACTACGTACTCAGGCTCTGTACACGTTGAAATGCTTCGCCCACCGGCGCGCCATGAACGGGTCGAGGTGGTCCCAGCTCTCGGCGCAGCAGCTGCTCCTCCTCTCACCACCGCCGATGCTTGGACCCATATCCCTGATCCCGCAGCACCTGCTGTCGCCGCCTTTCTCTTCGAACCCGACGGCGACCTCGCCGGTCCTTGGCTGCTCCTCCCTTCCGCCCTCCAGGTAGCTGTAGCCAACCAGTATGAAGCCACAGTCTGCCAGCAGGTCTAGCGGGATCCTCCTCTCCTCGCCACCCCTCAGCTCCCCAAGCCTCACCACTCCACCGTGCTCCCCTATCCTCAGCTGGGTGTCGCCTATGACGCCGCCGAGCAACCGCGCGAGGAGCTCCTCGAACTCATGCATCACGAAGCTGTTCTGCACCCCGAAGCCGAGCCCGACATGGAACTGGTGAACCGGGATGCTCGAACGGTTCATGTCCACCCCGACGTAGCTGCGGATCGGATGGTCGGAGAGGTGAAGGATGCACTTGCTCGGGTTCTGGTGTGCCCGGTCCTCAAGTATCTTCAGACCCTTCTGCAAAGCCCCCACCGGATCATTTCCACCGACGGAGCAGAGGTGTTCGATGACCTGCAGTGCCATCCGTTTGCCATGGGAGGACATCCGGCGCAAGGGGAAGGCACGGGTTGCGGTAGTGGCGTTCGTGACAATGGCCAGCCGGTCGATCGCCCGCATGGAGAAGACGACGAGTGCCACTGCTGCTTCAAGAGCCTCAGATGTGGCCCGTTGGGGCTGGCGACCAAGACCAGGTCCATGGCTGGCTGTGGAGCTAGACTGACTGAGAGGTAAGCGCGCCTTTGCGCGCTCGGCGAAGCAATTTGCGGCGGTGAAAGCATGGAGGAGCTGCTGTACTGGCAGTGCGGCTGTAGCGGTGGCATCATGCGCCCACAAGGGTAGTGTCCGACGGCATGGTGGTGAGCCGCCACCGGAGACGGGATGAGTGCGAAGCGCAGGCATGGGTCAACATGCTCCGTCAGAGTGTAAGGTTCGACGGGGTCGTCGTCGTTGTAGCGGGTTGCACGGACGGAGGACCTTCTGTTGACGCGGGATGTTGCGATGTTGTCGTCGAGGATGCGGAGGATCGGATCGGACTGGTTGTGGAGCAACGGCGGCACCTTCATGTCCCGCGGCAGCTGAGACCACTGCGCACGGCAGATAGGGCATGTAACATTGCCATGCCGGATGTTGGAGGCAATACACAAGAAGTGGAAGGAATGGGAGCATTGAGCTGTGAAGATCGCTGGCCTGTCGATGTTCTCAATGTTGCTGCTGCTGATGCTGAGGGTTTCCAAACATATTGCACAGAGGTTCTGCATATGAATGTAGTGGAAATAGTTAGGTAACGAATGAGTTCAGAATACACGCGAGAGGAGATTGGAAACTAAAACTGATGTGCATACAAGTAGCAGTAAATGATCGCTACAGCTTGGATTTAACGAGAAACAAAATAAGGGAACTATTCGTAAAGGAAGGATTTTTTTAAGACCAGGAGACAATGCCAGCTTCATTCAAAAAGTTCTTTGTTTTCCTTAGAGAAATGTGCATAATACTGATATATGCCATGTATGTCGCCGCAGGTATCATAAGGATATTCACAAGTCATTGTCTTGTTTTGCTGTATACCATTAGGGAGACAAGTATCATGTTATCTGAGAGACCATATGATTCATCTGAGTGGTGATATGATTTTCAATCAATAGCTACTAAAAAGTACTAAGGCTCCAACATACTGAAACAAAACAAAGGGTAGACAAACTAAGATAGTCCTTAGTAGATAAATATGCTCGGAGAACCATGCAACCCATCATGTGCACTAAGTAAATGGAATCAGGCTTTTCAATTACATGCAACACTGTCAGTTTTTTAGACTAAGACATGAGATCGTGGAGATAGCAAGAACTAATCCCATTGTCCAGATCCTCATGATTTGAAGGACGACAAATGTAGTCAAGAACCTATATCCTCAAATTATTACCTTCTAAAATCTTTCCTTTTCAAAGGAGAACTTGTTAACCTCTGACATTCCACCTCTTACCCACCTCAATATTAATATTTTCTACATGACTAAAGTGGAGAGACCAAAGTGAAGGTGAACCCCACAACATAAAAAAATTCTGTTGCCATCCCATCTTTTAGCCAGAATTTCTCTTCTTAGCTTCTCTTGCTACCTCAGTTTATTGCCACCTGTAGTAGGTAAGCATGTCTCCGGTCCCTTAACAAGAATTAATTGGTTGACACTGGCACATCTAAACATAACTACCTATGCTTTAGTAGATAAACAACTCCTATTATTAAAAAAGGTGATAAAAACTCCTAATTATTAAAAGAAAGGCTCCATTACCGATAAAGGTGATCAAGAACACAGGACTGGTGGTCCAAATGGAACAAGAAAAGAAGAGAAAAGAAAAGAAAATGTAATGTAATAAGTGGACATGGAGCTGGTGGTACCTTGTCAGCCATTCTAGTGCTGGTCGGGTCTTCCAGCTTTTCCTGTTCTCCATCACTCCTGTCTGCTGGCGCATTCACTGCTGAGCAAGAGATCTGCATACACAATTACCAAACCTCATGTTAATACATTGTCATTTTTCAGTAGAGCCACAAGCAATACATCCACCAACTGACCATATGTGATATGTATCCTATACAGCGACAGTGCTAAAACAAAATAGTACTGTTAACAGTCAGGTTACTGGAGAAAACACTATTTATGTTGAGTCTGGTAAACGGATACACCAGAAAGTTGATAATTGGTCAAGATGACTGCCCAAGTTCCTAGGAAACACCATGTTGGAAGAAGAGAGAAATTTGGTTCTCTCTAGAAAACGGATTAAATATATATTTTTTGAAAAGCACTCAACTATATTACGAAACAGTTTGGGTAGAATCACCCATTACAGCCACACTGGCGCACGCAGGCACCTCATAATCCCAAGCTAGGGACGAATTAATATTACATTTTAAACCCTCCTTTGCTAAAGCATGGGCCGCTTTGTTCGAATCTCTCTTACTGTACCTAATCAAATATATATACTAGCTAAGACAAAATGCTCCGAGTCCTGTGTAGTGCAGTTTACAGGTTGCAGCGACCATCAGCCTGATCAGCGGAGCAAAGAAAATACTAATGCATTGGCTTTTACAGTCACCAATAAGAACTGGATCAAAATGACGATTCCAAACAGAGCGAAAATCCAGATATAACTTCTCCAGAGTTTTGAACTTCTGTGGGTATGTAGATCCAAAATGATTTATTCTTCGTGGGGGCGTAGCTGGACCACAAGATTGGGAGTACGTGGTGGTGGTGCGTATAAATTTTCCCCAAGATGCTAGTAGTACAAGGATGGAATGGGAGAGTGCTAGAACAATCATTTCCATAAATGAATGAACAGTACCTAGAAGCAATGCTTGGCAGCAGCTACTGTTGAAAGAGGAAGAGGAAGGAAATGCAACAGGAGCAATGCTCCTGTTGTTGATTCAGCTATGTTAAAACTTGAAATTTGCAAACTCAATCGGATTTCTTACTGGAGGTCACCGAGACCCCTAGGAAGAAACCAAAAGCCCCCTTAAAAACAGGTCACAAACCGATGCAGAGCTGGCTAGAAACCAAAACTTATCTGACCCCAGAGGGAAGAAAAAGAGGCTCTGATTCTTGGGCATGAAACAACTGAAACCGAAGAGGCGGAGCATCTCTAATGAAATGTAGAGGAGAGAGAGGGAGGGAGATTATTACGGTCTTGGGAGGCGGCGGGGAGGGAGAAGCGGCGTGGGAGGAGAAGAAGGAGGCGCAGGAGAAGCCGATCCGCTTGGCCGCCGCCCTCCGCCACCGCGCGAGCGTCCCTTCGCCGCATCCCCCCGCCATTGCTCGCTCGCTGCCCCCCTGGGCTACAGCACCATTCCACCCCTGTTTCTTGCTGTCCTGGGTGCTGGTGTAAACGCTCCTGCTTTGTGGTTCTTGTACATGGCAGAGCAAGGGGCCAAAGGTCATGGAGTCATCACACTCTCTCTCTCTCTCCAAAGTGAGTGAGCAGACTTGTTGGTATTTGCAGTAAAACCCTTGTTATTTTCTCATCTCGACTTCACGTCCCTGTAAAGATAAACTGAAGAACACGGCACTGACAACGAACCTAGAAACGTTAGAGCATCTCTAACGGTACCCGTAAACGGCTGAAAACTGTAAAATCCCGTTGATTATACGGACCGGGGCCTTTTTTGTCAGAACAAAGTCCGTATAGCCCACCCAGTCTGTAAACATTTTATAGTGGCCCGTGAATCGAGCCCCCGGCCGGAGCGCGGAGGTCTCAATTCAGTTCAAAACCCGTACCACTTCGTCGCCGCCGCTCGCCAAATCCACCACCCATTACTCGCCGCCGACGAGAAATTCCTCTCCGCCGTGGAGCTCAATTGGGCGCAGGGGCGGGCGCAGCGACGGCGACGAGAAGAGGAAGAAGCCGCGTGGTAGCTCAATTGGGCGCAAGTGAGCGGCGCACCGGTACACGAACTATGGGGTCGAGCCGCCGCATGCCCTCCTCTAACGCGTGGTAGAGGAGTTCGACCGGAAGCGAGCGACACGCCGCGGCGAGGCGGGGAGCTCCTCCGGCACGCGGATGCATAAGCCGTCGAGGGAGGCACCAGAAGAGGAGCCCCCAATCGAGGGTTATGACCCGGTCGTGTTCGCCCTCCGTCATCGGGCCGGAGGACTTCGTCCCCGAGAGCTCCGTCGACGCCATCACAACTGTGCTCCGCGGGAGGAGGAGGAGCTCCAGAAGCGTCGCCGCAAGGACGAGGAGCTCGACGCCATGCTCCATGAGCAGGGGGGCGCCGCCGAGCGCGCGACGCAGGAGAAGGCGAAGGAGTGGCGCCGCGTAGCCGAGGAGGAGGACAACCTCTTCTTCGACCTCGTCTCCGATGAGAAGTGAGCGCCGCCGCCACAAGTATTGCAAAGATTCTTTGGTCTCAACTTTTGAGTCACAGGTTGCCCTGCTGTTGAAAGGGCATGTGTTGCCCCATGCGTGGTTTTGGTAATTAATGACAATCCTTATGGACTAATGTTTGCATTGAGATATCTTTATAGATCTTGTCCATGAAGAAGATTGGAATTCATGTGTTGGACTCTAGAAGATTACATGATGATCAATGCTCTATTCAAGGGTTTATATGAAGAATGGTTATGTGTAGAGTTAAGCTTATTGCAAGCATGGCTTGGAAAAGAAGATTGAGTGAACTTCATGTTTATCTCCAAGCCATCATCTATATCAAGAGAAGAATATGAAGCGCAAATGGTTATATGAAGACGGAGCTTAGCGAGGCTCTCCCATAATGGAGTATGGGGGAGCATTTGGAGAAGTCTTCATCAAGTATGTGCTAGCAAGCACAATTAAGAAAGGTGTTCCAACTTGAGAGAGTCAAGATCGTCATCATCTAGCTCAAGTGGAATGCGCAAGGCAAAGGTATGATCTTGATAGAGTTTCTATTTTACCGGTCTCATGTTGTTAGTTTGGAGACCGGGTTATAGGATAGACGGCGTACTATCAAGAGGGGCCCTCAAGTGAGTAACTTGATCGCATCTTTATGGAGAGCTCAAACCCTTGCATATTTGGCATATCATTTTTCTTGGTTCTTATTTGGCTTTTATCCATGTGAAAATTTAGAGCTTGTGTTCATCTCCATACCAAGCTCTAGTTCATCAAAAACGGATTTCATTTGGATATCTATTGGTGTTTTTGATGTTGGAGGTTTTACCGGTTCGTCTCTTGTAGAGAGGTCAAACTCTCCTCTTGTGTTATCCTCCTCACATGATGGACTATGATGTGTATATGCATGATCTTGTTGTGCTTGTGATTATCTTCGAAGCAAGCCCAAGATCATTGAAAACGGAGTCCGGATGGAAAACTTGTTACGTTCTCGGTGTTGGAAATATTACCGGTTCTCCTCGAGATAAGGTCCACACCTCCCATGTGTGATATATCCTCCATATTTGTGACCCTTAATATTTCCACTTTTTGTAGGTGCGGCTCTTGTCGCTACCTTTTCAACCTCGTTGGTTTCATCTCGTTTGGAGTTTCCTTGCAAAAGTTATTGCATTTCAGGATTTGCTGTTCTGTGTTGCTTTTCCTGTCCGGAGTCTCCGGCCTCAGGGGTGCTCAGGGCCGGAGTCTCCGGCCTCCCTGGTTTTGGAGCGAAGTGCCCCGCGGACGGCGCTTGCTGTATAGCGTCCGGAGTTGGTCCGGAGTATCCCCGGAGTCTTCGCCCGGCTGGAGTCTCCGGCCCTCGTGGTCCGGAGTCTCCGGTATGAGTTAAATACCCCTCCACCTACCTTCAGCCACTTAGCTCTTCCAAGCACGTTTTTCCCCCTCTCTCTCCTCCATTGTTGACCTTGGAAAGCTTGCCCCTCTCCCAATTCCTCCCATGATTCTTGCATATCTTTGAGGGATTTGAGAGAGGAGATCTAGATCTATATTTTCACCAATCCATCTCTCCTCTAAGTGAGGGGAACCTAGTAGATCTTGATCTTGGAGTTCTTGTGTGGTTCTCTTCTTTGTTCTTCCTCTCTTCTCCCCCCATAAGCATTTGTTGCTTGTGGTGGGATTTGAGAGTGAAGGATTTGAGCCTTGTGCTCTTGCCATTGCTTCGTTGCATCGGTTTGTACTCTCCACGAGGATTCGTGGAAGTTGAAAACTTGTGAACTTGTTACTCTTGGGTCTTTGGACCCTAGACGCCCGTGTGGTGGTTGAGACCCTTGTGTGGTCACTTGTAGCTGTTCGGGAGCCCCCAATCCCGTTGTGGGTTGTGCCCCGGATCGTTGTTGAAAGGCTCCGGATTTCCGTCTCGAAGGATTCCGATAGTGGAAGGTGAACCAACCTTTGTGGTGCGGTTCATCGGAGAAGAAGGTGAAACCTTTGTGGTTGTTGAACCATTGTGTTGGTTCACACCTCTCCAACGAGACGTACTCCCCTAAAAAGGAGGAACTCGGGAATACATCCTCGTCTTCGCGTGTCTCGGTTATTTCTATACCCGAGCTCTTTACTTATGCGTTTTACATTGTGATAGCCTTCGTGCTTGAAGTATTCTATATTGCTATCTCCTTGTTTCTTGTCTTGCTTAGCATAAGTTGTTGGTGCACATAGGTGAGCCTAGTTTATTTAGGTTGTTGGCTTGTTATTTTAAACACCTAGTTTTATTCCGCAATTAGCAAGCCTAAACCGGAAAAGTTTTAAATCGCCTATTCACCCCCCTCTAGGCGACATCCTTGTCCTTTCAGTTGTGCATGGAGCTACTTCAGAAGGTTGAGCTGCTTCGATCTGAGCTTCGTGATGCTCTAGCTGAGCTTCAGGTTGCGTTGAGTGTCTCTTCGATTGTTTCCGCTGATGAGGGGGCTGAATGTTTCTTTGGAGATTTTTCTCCTCGTGGTCTGCATGAGACGTCGCCTGTCCCGAGGAGTGCAGTCATCACCGAGTTTGTGGCTCCAGTTGTGCAGGTCATGCCTGAGCTACAAGAGCCTGGTGGGGAACCATCTACGGTGCTTCCTGTGGAGTTGGGCTCATTGAAGTCCGTGGAGGTGGATGTGGCGCCATCACCCCCTACATTCGAGTCCTGCCAACCGCCTGCCTCTAGGGATAGTGGAGTTTCGGTTGCTTCTGTCACTTTCTCATCTTTGGGTGAGCCATGTGGGGAATCAGCCATCGTTGCGCCATCGCCACACCCGTCTGAGCCCTGCCAGTTGTCTGCCTCCGTGGATCGTGGATGTTTGATTGCTCCCGTCACTTCCTCATCTTTGAGTGACCAGTTACTGATACTAGTGTGTTGGCGCCTAGCTCGAAGATTCTGTTGGACGAAGAGATTTGTGACTTGCTTCTCGATTTAGAGGCGACTCACCCTGAATATGGCAAGGAGATTGCCCGCGTCTTGGCGGGGATAGCTTCAAATGGTGAAATCATGAAGGTGGAGAAGCCTCTCAGGAAGATGAGTAAGAAGAAGCTTGGCGTTGCAAGGAAAAGTTCCACTTCTACTTGATTGTTGTGACCTTTTGAGGTAGTCGTGTTGTCTGTTCATGGTTGTGATAGGTTGGACGAGTTTGTTAGAGATCGGGTTGCTTCTAGATGTTGCCTGCTATAGGTGTTGCTCTATGCGTTTGTGTGGGCACCTTGCTTTGGTGTTGATGTTCGTTGTATGATTTTCGCCTGGTTTATTCCACTAATAAACCGGACACTTTCTTCTTAATAAATATAAGGCAAAGCTTTTGCCTTCGTTTCAAAAAAAAATTGTAACTGGGTTAGGGCGACGACGCGTTTTTAGGAATTCCTATGTATAAAACTATAAAATTAGGAATGTGTTATTTTGCCGTGAATGAAGAATTTGATCATGTCTGTTAGTTTTCACGAGTACCAAAATTTTAAATTTGCAGTTCAATTTCCTGTTTCAGATCTGCGCGATGCCGTTTGAGCTTGTAGACCATGTTTTCGGCGACCTATATCTCGTATTTACAAGCCGACGACGGATACGGGTTGTGTTAGAGATGCTCTTAGAATGGCTCTACTCGATCTGATCTGATGGCTCGCGTCAAATCTCAAATGTTATTTTTCTCGAGTTATTTTCGTACCTACAGTTTTTTTCTTCACATCAGGTGAGCGTATGATGTTACGAATACATTCCAGGGTCTTTATGAAAAAGCACAATACTGACGAGTGTATCGCCAGTTCCGAACGCATACGAATGCCTTTATACGCTTGCTGAGCTGCTGCTCACTGTGGTCCCACGTGTCTGTCCTCCTTTTTCTCTGTGGGCGGAAAGGACAATCTGTAACGCGTGCCTGCCCTGTCTCAACTCAAGCTTCCCACTCCCTAGCTACCTCATTCCATTGGTGATTGAGTCATAGGCAACACTAGCGAGATGCCGGTCTCAAAAAAAAACACTAGCGAGATGAACCTTTTTTTTGTATTTCTTCATTTGACACGAAAACCGAACTATCGGTTCTGATTTTCCATTGTTATAAAAGTATCAAGTCATCTCAGGTCACAAATATAGGATTTATCTAGTATCTAAAGTCGACAAGTCATCATATTCCAATTTTGTACCCGGATATTCAGAAAATAGGGGAGACGGCTGTAATACCCCAGATATTAACAACTAGTTTAGTAAAATGTGAGCTAGAAAAAAATCATTTATGCTTTAGTAATATTTTATATTTTGCTAGGTTTAACCATCTATTGGTGGGATCACACCGGCTCGGGGGCAGTGTAGATCAAACCATGGTGATGGCCATAACCATCTTTGTGTGATCTATTGATTGTCATGCATTGCATGCATTTCATACATGCATAAGAAATCCGAACTCAAGTAAATCAAGAAACCATCACATTAGGAAACGAATCAAAAGGAATAATACATGTGGATTAATGCCACTAGTTAAATATAACTTATGTTGCTTGAGTGTTGAATATTTGAGAATAAGTAACATGTGGACTCACAAGGGAGAATTACTTTGGATGTTGGCGAGAGTGCGGGCGCTTGAGAACATAATGTTCCCGAAATTCTTATTTGATGTTATTATATTTTCGAGGAAATCTATCTTCCGATAAAAGGCTACCTTCTGTATAATATTATCCGACTAGGAAAAAATAGCCGCGAGGGCAAATGGATGCGGAGCGAGAAACAATAATAATTGTTTTAAAAAAAGGAACAATAATATTTTAATTTGGAAGAATCATAAATAATTTATTTTGATATGAACTTTCTAGTAGAAGTAATTTTATTACCGATGCATTTCAGCAGTGAGCAAAATATTTCTACCATCGATGGAAATAAAACTAGCAGCTCAAATATCTTGTTATGTGCACGTACTAGTCCATCCACAGGAGAAAATATCTGATACTTACCATGTACTGTAGCAGTCAAATGCTTGTCTCTTTATCTTTCAACCAAAGCCTATCCCCACCGTTCTACGAAAAATTACCATAGGAGCTGGCAGTAGAGGAGCAGCCAGCGCAGCTATCTAAGAGCATCTCCAACTGATGCGCTATATGTAGCGCGCGCTGGGAATAACTATCTTTTAGCGCGCGCAGGGCTAAAAACGGTGCTCCAGCGGAGGCTCTATAAGCCAGCGCGCTGCAAAAACCGTCCAGCCCGTTGGGCAAAGCTGGATATTTTGCACAATATTTGGTGCGTGCCGTCCAGCGCGCTGGACAAACTGGAGACGACGCGCGACTCCAACTGCCACGGAAACTTCATCCGCGCGTCTTCCGCTTCCTCTCCCATGCCACGGAATCGGTCGCGGACCGCCGGAATCGGCCGCCCCCACCGGAATCCGTTCCTCCGGCGACCGCCGCCGTCGTGTCGTCGATCCACTGGGCAAAACGGAGACGACGCGCGAAGGACCAACTGTCACCCTGAAGTTTCCCTGTCGCTCACTCGCCGCCGGCCGCCGTCGTGTCGTCGATTCTGACCGCCCCTGCAAAATCCGCGAGAACCAAAAGCTCCGCCGTGATCTCCTCTTCCTCCTCAATCTAACGGTGCAAGTAGGGACGCCCCCAATCGGGAGATCGACGCCGTCCCTCCGAGTCGGGCCGCCGCCGTGAAGTCAAATCGCCGCCATTCTGCGTCTCCCTGATCTTGTCCGAGATGTCTGGGAGCATTGCATGGCCGTGCTCGTTCTTCTGGTGAAGTCACGCGTGCTGGCGTGGCCTGTGCTCTGAGAACGCGAGCGGCGTCCAGAGCGTGCCGCCGTCGGCCGTTACGCCCTCTCGGTCGCCATGGACCTCGCCCAGCGTCGCCTTCGTGTCTAGGAGTTCCGCCTCGTCGTCCTCTACCTCCTCCTTGAGCCGTACGTGCTGGGACACACGGATTGAGCAGATCGAGCACGATCTTCTCCGCCTCCGGTCGTCGCCTTCGCGCTCGATTTCGGCGAACCCGAGCTCCTCTGCCTCCACCGAGCACACGATCGGCTTGCTTGTGAGCTCACGGTCCTTCCGGGCATCTTTTCCCTCTCCATACCCCTCTATATCGCTGTGGCGTCGTAGTATGCCGTCGTCCGTCGCTCAGCCGTGCTGCCTGCCGTCGTAGCCGTGCTAGCTACGAGCGTGGTCGGGGACCTATATACAGCGTCTGGAAAACTGCTTTGATTTGGCAGCAAATTTTTTGGTCATCTGGAATAGCAGCCGACGGCTTCGCGCTGTAAAGAGAGATACCGCGCGCTGTAAAGGCGATATACAGCGCCGCAGTTTACGGCTGCTGTTGGAGATGCTCTAAGGCCATGTACTAGTCTGGATAATCACCAGGAAGAGGCAGCCGGAGACCAAAACTTATTTCTCTTAGTACTGTAGCAACATATCACCCCTGCAGTCATTCCCCAAATCGAAGCCTGCACCATGGCTCCGACCAAAGAGAGCAAACACCAGGGATTAAGGAGGAGGAGCGGAGATGCTTCCTGTAGGCGGATCCCCATCATGGTTATGGTGGTGGCCGATTGTACTGCTGGCCTGGTGGCAGCAGCGGATTTACGGCATCAACAACCCTATGCATCCATTGACAGCGGCGAGCGACGAGAGGCAATCAGAGTTGGGATGAGGTGAAGGATCTGAGTATCAAGAGGTGCATCGCCAGCGTTGCATGGTCAGCATCGTGGCTGGGGCATGGCGAGCCTGTAGGCACCGTTGTCCATCCTGACATTGGAGAGGGAAATTATTCTGAGCTGAGGCGACCAAGTTCCTTTCCTGGCAGATTATTATGTTTTCAAATTCACAACCAATCAGGTATAACTCCACACTTTAGTGCACAAGAATCTCTACGATTTCTAGTCCACTTGTGATGCAGAGAGTAATCGGGTTCAGAATGTTGTCCATGACATCTAGTACAGATTTCTGTAGGAATTGATGTTTAGCGACACAAACACCTTTCCAGGACATGTTTCCATCGTAAGTAGTAGCAGCTGGTCCACGTGTATACGAGTAATGATTTAACAAGATGAGAACTACATGCCCGTCTCCAAAAATACAATAGCTTATGTTCTGAAAGTCGAAACTGCTGTAGCCTTGCTCTGTACATGACTATCTTGTGGCATACTTGCATGTCTAAATAATCTGTAGAGATAAGAAGCAATTGGAATCTCGTCTTTCCTAAACCTGATATCTATTGCCTAGATTAATCATGTGTACTTCAGTACCACAAAACTTATTTAACTTGACTATTATCTTTTAGATAAGCCTGTGTACTGCAACGTATCTTCAGGTTCTAGCGGATGAACTAGACCCAGCAAACCATCAGGTTTTACCTAAGAGAGAGAAGCTAGCTCGGCTGATGTTGAGATTTGGTTATTATATTCCTATCCTAACCGTGCTAGAAGTGATGCCTAGAGACCAATTAGATGATTCCGTTCAGGTAATTAAAATGACCAACTCAGAAACTCCCTATACCAGTTCAGGTCTATAATCATGTGCAATGACAAATTATTTCCGAAGTATTGCGACCACCAGCGAAGCATTTCAGAACCAAGATAACCTTGTTGTTCAGTTTTACTCCAACGCCTTCGAATTAAGATCTTCACAACTAGACTAACCATGCACTGGCATTAGTAGCTCCAGGTTACCAATTCGCATTAGTCCTGAACCTTGCAGTTCTGGAACATCAAGCCAATACTACATCATGATATGTGAACATATATGCTTGGTTTAATCATATAAGTTAAGTCGTACCAGGTTACTTCCTCCATCTAGCAGTGACATTTAATTGGACCAAAAATAAAGTAAAACATGTTATCTGTTATCCAATTGTATTCTAGAGGAAGCTAAATCCAAACCTGAGACCCATTTCTCAGTTGAACCCTCTAAACTTAATTATGACCTTTAGCTCAGATAAATTGTCTTGAAACAAATACAAAATGATATGATCTCCAACATACAAACGTGTGCCTTTTACAAGCATGTTTAGCTACAGCTGACTTGAAACTGAATCATATTGCTAAATAATAAATATGTACACTATGTCATATCATACTGAGAACTCAAATAAGTTCTGAATGCAGTTATCAACCATGATTAAACTGCATGTGTTCAATCTCATCAGAGGTAACCCATGATAAGTTTGTTCCTTGTCTGATGCAACATGTTATGCAAGTGAAAAAGCATTAACCAAGTATGAGCCGAGTTAATCATCACTACTCTAATGTCAGCCAAGCAGACATATATTATATATCATGCATCTGCATCATACTCTGCTTTGTGTCCTTGTGTGTTAGTGTTGATTGGTCTTCATTCACCTTTTTCAGTTTGGATCTTCTTGGAGTTCTTATGGATGAATTGAATCTTTATTGTTCTGCTAACTTCGGATGTCTCAGGCAAGTCCAGCTCATGTCCGCTTGATTATTTTTATCAAAGTATTTGCAACTTACTATCTGTGATATCACCTGCATCAAAGCAAAATATATGTTATGAATAATATGATATGGAACTTGTTGATCGACTGATGGAGCAGTCGGTGAACTATTATGGCTGGTAGTTCGAACCCTTGTTGGGAGGCTGTCAAGCCATTGGAAGCGGGTTCGACTACATGGGATATCACCCTAGGATTAATAACAATTGCCTTCTTGGGTTCAAGCGCCGTAACGACAGCGTTGACCACACGACCTGTATGGGTGAGGCTGAGCTGGAGAAATACCACCTTATAAGGCATATCACCCAGGGATGGCAGTTTGGGGTGTGACCTCTACTGTAGGCGACCAAACTGTTGAAGGGCTCTACTGTAGCCAATGTTATGGACGGGTAGCTGGTTCTGCCAGCTACGATGCGAGGTATGTCAAACAAGGTGGGTGACACAGCTCTGTGATCCAAAGTCTGGTAGTGAGTGCAGGGCACGGTCACCCGGATTGCGGATTGTCTGTGGGTAAAGTAACGCACCTCTGCAGAGTGTAATAAATTGTGGCATTGTCACTCCCTGTTCCGGGAAGGAGCTGCGAACGTGGCGAGAAAGGAATCCACAGGGGATTCTAGCAGCTCGTGAGGCAAGAAGATCATAGATTTCATAAATAAAACTTGACCTTTCTCAGAAATGTTTTCAAAAATCATTGAACTTCTGGACCATTGGTCCTAGTAGATGATAGTGCATCAAACACCTTTATCTGGACTTGTTGAGTACCTCCGTGTACTCATACATAAATTCCTCCCCTGCTTAGGTTGTAAGAGGCTGGAAGTCGAGGAGTTCGAGGAGGAGGCAACCGCTAAAGGAGAAGGACCTATCGATTATTACTTGGACTTCAACGAGCAACGCAATGGGTGTCTATCCGAAGATTGTAGCATTTAGACCATTGTTCTTGTAAATGTTTGTAAGAGTTGAGTTGTAATTTGTTTTGTAAAATGTATTCCATTGTCAAATTATCGAATCCACTGCCGTGCTTCTGTTATGCTACTCTGATGGGCAAGATGTTGGTAAAGAGATGCTTTACCTGCGTCTGGCCAAAGACTTACACTTGCTACACAAGTGGTGGCAGGTGCGGGTCACTACAACGGCAGTTTTGATTGTTCTTGAGTCCATGGTTACAGGGTTCTTGACTTGAATCGGAGGATCAAATGGTCGAAGATAAGTATACCGTTTATGGTAGCAACTTTTGCGAAAACCGCAAACTCTAGGGTTCCATCGCGCCTTAAAAAAAATTGAAATCAATGTTTTGAAGTTTAAAAAAATATGAAATAAATCCTAGATATACACATTGATCATTGATGCATGCTACCAACGTGCAAAAATCTCAGTGACTCATATTCTGGGCTACAGATAAATGACAAAATCTGAAATACACTGTTCACTATAAGATATTTTGTGGTGAGATTTTTCACGCTGGTTAAATACAACATTGTCTACACCTAGGGTTTTTTCTTTGAAATTCTGAAACGTTATTGTAAAAAATTCAAAAAACAATTCTGTAGCTCGGAGACAGTTTTTGTAGTTTTGACGCCTGTCGCCTTTTGTCCACGTGACGTAGGGCTGGCATGGGCTAGGGCTACTCCGTGTAGGCGTGGAGCAGTGTGTGGTGTGGAGCATGGCGCCATTCAAGCTCAACACAGTCACTGAGGCAGGCAGTCAGTCCGTCAGTCAGAGTGGCGCGGCGTCCGATAAGTCCAGTGGAAGCCTTTTCTTTTTCTTTCTTTTTTCTCGTATCTTGTCTGTTTCTTTGGCTTGCCTTTTTCTTCAGTATTTCATTCACCTTCTCGAGAACTTCCATGGGAAGCGGTGTATACCAACGTGCATGCAAGCAAGCAAGCCAGGGCAAGGAGACAAGAGAAGTAGTTGGCTATTTTGATGTGTACTCCAT
Organism: Poa pratensis; assembly: GCA_947311845.1. Taxonomy (NCBI): domain Eukaryota; kingdom Viridiplantae; phylum Streptophyta; class Magnoliopsida; order Poales; family Poaceae; genus Poa; species Poa pratensis. The sequence continues at coordinate 27,280,321 of CAMZMU010000097.1, read as the reverse complement.
ATGTTAGTGGTTGGATTAGTTGCAACAATTGTACCGGTAGAGATAAGATGAGAAAATGCGTTTATGTTTTTCCAATGAGGTTGGGCAACTGAAGGATACTGAGAACCATTGCAATTGAAGATCCGTTGTGGCTTCTTTGGTCCTTTCTCGAGTTTTTGTTTGCTTGTAAAGGGATTTATCCATAGCATGAACTTCTGTACATAATACTCTTTTCTATCTAATCGGAAGGTTCCAAAAAAAAGGGAACAATGGTCATGCTAGGTATTATCAAGTGTACTGTTCCTTTTGAGAGATCAATCAAGTGTACTTTTGTGCCATAATCTAGGTGTACATGTAGAAAACAGTAGAGGTTTCTACTTCTTATGTTCGTTATGCACTCCGTTTCTAAACGTAAGGTGTTTTTTTTTAGAGTGTCGTCCGAACTACTCTCAAGGTGGAAATGCTTCTTCAAATCTGCAAGACCTTCTTGACGTGGATCGTGGAACGAGTTCAGTAGTAGGTAATTCTCTCCCTAGCCATCACTAACCTACATCAATAGAAATGAGCCGGCGAAGAGTTTGAGAAAAAAATGTTGGAAATTGATCGATAGCCTGATTGAGGTTAGCTACAAATTGGGTGGGTTTGTTTCCAAACCCGTTAGATTAGCTCTAAGCAGTACTATCTTAGTTGATCTCGGCGCCACCGGCCATTTGTTTGGCAGTTGGCTGGTCGGGTTCCTGGGAGTGGGCACCTCCTTCTTATATTTTTCCGTGGTACTTCTCTATGTTATGTTAGTTTGTTGGTTGTACCACAATGATATAGTCATCACCAAGAAAAATATTTTACATCCTTTTTAGGCTATATATTCATCTGTTAGTTGGTTGGGCTCTTGGTCACTTTTTTAACGACCAGAGCATCAGAATCATACGGTGGCAAACATAACTTAATTGGAGGAAAGTAAAGGGATTAATGTCCCACCATGGATATAGGTCTAGTATACTGAGCTTTGTAGTGTCTTATTTGTGGATGTGGAGTATTTAAACCTTGCGATGCATCTTCGGGGGAGCTCCATGACAACGTCCGGGTGGAGAGGCGATGGCGGATTTCGTGGGGACGAAGAGATCGGAGGCGGCGGCGTCGGCGGCGTGGAAGCGGGAAAGGCGACGTTGAAATGTCCCTCCCCTCAAACTGCTCGGGTGTATATGGTGAACCTAAAATTTGGGCGCAAGGATTTCCACGGCCCATTTGGCTCCCCTTTAGAAAAATGTGGGTCAGGCGGTTTAACAAGATCTCCGCTAGTCATTTTTTTTGGTAAAAACCGTAAACTAACGTTATCACACGGGCTAGACCGTTTTAAGAGACCTGTTAGAGATGCTCTTAACACTGTTGCGCTATAGGGTGCACAAATACATATACCAATGAAGTAGGTCGAGTAGCTGTGCACTCACCTTAATGATAACTAACCATCTAACTAAGAACATGCTAAGTGCTGCGTGCGAAAAGCACCACGTGACCAGCTAGTGGTAACTGTTGCAAGATCTACCCGGCTAGCTGCTCCTCCAAGAGAAAAGAAAAACAGATCGTCAGCATCATGCGAGTACATGACGACCGGACGTCGATGATCTGTTGCATCATCGCAATCGCAAGGACAGGACAAGCCCATTCGGAGCACCGCGTGATGGCCTACTCTTCGCTTTTTTGCTCGCACCACGAGAAAGGTTCTCGCTCTCACCACCTTTCTACGATTTTCATTTGGTCCTGTCTCCTCAACCATTTTTTCCTTTTTGAGAGAATGTTTCTGTAAAATAAAAATGCACCGCTGATACCCCACCCGGGCTGACAGGGGGGTCCACAACATGCTCGTCATCAAATACAACGTTCTATCTTCACCATGACTGTCGTTGGACCCCTAATCCGTTCCGTGATTGTAAATAGCGTTTTTCTAAATACGTTGATCAAGGCGACATTGGACAAGTACAAGCACCCTGTATGCATTTTACCAATTGCAGACACACCCAAATGATCAGCGATGGCGTGTCCGGAGTCGTGCTGCCCCGGTCTGATTCTTTCAACGGCAATGGTTTGTCCTATGGCAAACTACTTTAGAGGTCCGAAAAGCTGATGATCAGCGATGGAGCCGCGTCGAGCTCGGGTGAAGAGATGATATGTCTATTTTTTCTTTGGTGGTTGCTACGGTGGTGTCGAAAAAGATAGATACGCGTTGGTTTGTCACATAAATTTATCCTATCTTTTCATATCTGTAAGATCGGTGTATATGTACTTTGTATCTCGTCTTTTATTTATCAATGAGAATCGTATTACCAATGCAAAAAAAAAGACACACCCAGATGACATGGGAGGCCGCAACTAAAACAGGTCAAGAGTCAGAACTCAGTCAAACCTGCCAAAAATGCACGGTTCCCACCACGATGTAATTAAATACTTCCTTTATTCTTAAACTAAATAAAAGGGTGTAAAAGAGTACCAATTATCAATTATAGTTAGGCTCTGCAACAGCTTAATAACCACATTCAAAAAGAGAACAAGAAACTTAAAAAGAAAATCTCCGATATAGAGTTCCAGTCCTTTCAGCAACAGCACAACCACCACCAAGACAACACCTGATGTCCAAGTTCTTAAAAAGGAACGGCTTCAAAAAGGAAACAATGCACAAGTGTCGTCGTCGTCGCTCGATCATAGATCTCGGGTTTTCAGCCTGAAGATAGTCCCCGCTATCAAAACAATGCATTTAACAAGGTCATTGCCAGTCACAACCAATAAAGGTCAGACCTTGGTTTTCACCCTGAAAGGTAAGCATTTGAACTTCAGCTATGTTGTCGCTCATTTACATACCGTTGCTACGATTCCTGAAACTCCAAACACAAGTTCCTCCTCGCCGCAAAGACTCCAATCATCATTACTAGTCTTCTAATCTCGGCTTCCATGACATTCTCTGCCTCTGACTTCATCATGAATTTGCCCATAATAGCAAAAGAAGCAGAGCTTCGTGCCGCTCCCTCCGGCGGGACCGAATCCCACCCGATCCTACAGTCTCTAGGCATAGCGCCCATGAGAGATCGCCGGCGGAGCCTTCCAGAACCAGACACTCCAGCCTGATCAAGGAGGACAGGCGTCAGGCAGATCTTCTCCTTGTAGCAGGAGGAACCCTAGGACCACCGCCTTTATTCAGGCCGAGCCCCCATGCAACCGATCCCGGCCGCTCGATCCACCGGAAAAGGCCGACAGATCGAAGGTAAACCTGGCCGCCAGGCCCGCAAGGCGACAACAGCCCCGCATGCCATCACGCCGTACACGTCCCGCTTCGCGCGAAGCACTACCGTCAGGTTGTGCCCACCAAATCCCGCCGCCGCCAAGAATGCACGCGGATGGGGGGCCACCACCACCGCCAGCGACAGCTGCGGCCAGGAAGGCCCGATTCTGACGACTTTTCTCTATGGCTTGGGGCGCCTCCGGAGCCGCCCCGCTCGAGGAGACCCGGGAGATCTTTATGTAATATGTATTCCTATTACCGATCATAATTTTATTTTGTTCTCAGAGAGTTTGCGTGCGCCGTGGAGCTCTTAAACTAAACATAGGTGTAAAGTTTTCTTCACGTATTTGGCTTAGGATGGATACATTTGTTTCTGGAAAAAACTGGAAGATAAGATTCCCTAATAGCCACAAATTGGAAATGATCTGTTAAATCCCTCTGTTCCATTAATGGGACTCATTTGTAGGTGGGTAAAATTGTCTATAAATTGCAATACACCCCATATTTTAGAATTTTCCTCAAAAGAATATTTAAAGGAAAAAAGAAACACGACAAACACTGTTGCCAGTGCCATGAATGAATAGGTACCTGCACCTGAATCGTCCGTACGAGACGTCTCGCTTTCGCTAAACAAAGCAGGATTAACTAAAGAACAAAGCACTGAAGTCACGGAAAAGTGTGTAATTGGGTTCTAGACCAGGGGAATAAAATCTTTTTTTTTTTAGATAAGGGGGGCGGATCCCCGGCCTCTGCATCAAAAGTGATGCACACAACCATCCGCAATTATTCATCAAAACTTACAAGTTACAACATTGATCAAACCGAAGTCAGCCGCTCGGCAACAAAAGTCGCTACAACTATGATGGGGGTGGCCATGATCAGAGCCGCATGCCTTGACCTCACACCTACACGCATCATCTACAACCGGAGTACCGGTCCAGCAGACCCTCAACGCGCACCGCATGCGCGCGCTACAGAAGTCGCTACCGCCATCTTCCTCGAACCCATCTTCAGGCAAAGATCAACGCCATGTCCTTGCAAGGCCAGCCGGCGACGTCGCCATGACGCCAAACAACACCACCGCCCTGCCCTCGTCCATTCGCACGCATCCACGCCGAGATCCCACTGCACCATGCTGCCGAGTCACCATTGTCGACGCGGAAAATGGCACGTCGCTCCTCCATCAGATCTCTCCAGTCGTGATGTGCTCCAACACGATTCCCCCAAGGAGGAGAACGACACCGGAAGTGCCGCCATCGTGCGATCCGGGATACCCGGATCTAGGGTTTCCCCCGGAGCATCCCGAGCAAGGAAGCAACAGCTGCAAGAACGATGCCTTCGACAAGGGAACGATGCCAAGTGACGCCGCCATCGTCCACCTCGGTTTTCACCGGCAGCCGCGCAGATCCAAGTCCGGCACTGACTGGGCCACGATGCAGCCGCGACGACGAGATGGATCGGAAGTGCCAAGCACCGATCGAGGATCGGGCGTGAACATCCCCGCCGTCGCGCCCGCCGCTGCGCACCAACAGCCACCCTTGCCAATCAGAGGCGAAACCTCCAGATCGCAGCCACCAGATCGCCTACCGTCGCGCCGCTGCCGCTCCGGAGTGTCGCCGCCGCCACACGCCAGAGGACCTCGCCGCCGTGATGTTCAGCCGGCACCACGTCCCGGCCCGGGGATAGCGTCCCGCGCCGCCGATCCCACGCGCAAGAAACTCTGCTTCCATGAAACTCTGAGCTCTGAGAACTTTTAACAAACCAGGACTTTGAAACAGCCAACCCATGTCAATATGGCATGCATGCTCTTTAGCAGACAGACAGCGTGATAAAGCAGCGTGGGAGAGAGGTGAAAACCTAAAACTCAGAGATGGATATCCGAGGAACAATGCAGTAAACCTGAAAGGATTACTTTATCGTAATACTATCATGGAGTCCATGCGGACGGACTTAACAGGTTCATTATTCAGGTCAACAAGGTAGCAGCTGTTACAAGTTATCACTCGTTGGCACAGGGAAGACAACTGTTTTTTTTTTATCCGATGCAGTCTTTAGAGCATCTCCACTCGCAGCGCCCAAAGGGCCTGTCAACAAGGTAGCAGCTGTTACAAGTTATCACTCGTTGGCACAGGGAAGACAACTGTTTTTTTTATCCGATGCAGTTCTTTAGAGCATCTCCACTCGCGCCGTCCGGACTACCTTGCCCATTTGGGCGCCGTCGCTCCCCACTCGCGGTGCCCAAATATTATTCAAATATGAAATTTTGATACGAAAATGCATATATTTCATTGAAATTTCATTCAAACTAACATAATTCATTCAAATTTAAATCTAGACCTAGACTAGACCTAGTAAGTAGGGTGGCACGCCGGGCACCGGCAGTTGGGGGCAGGCGCCAGCCCTTGCGGCGGCGAGCACAAGACCCGGCGACAGCTCGAGCAGAGGCAGTAGAGGTAGCCGGTGGTGGAGGTGGTGGCGGCGGAGCTGGAGGTGGTGGCGGCGGAGGCGGTGGCGGCGGCAGAGGCTATGTCGGCCTCAATGGCGAGCTGCATGTGGCTGGGATCCCACTCCGGCGTCGGCGGCCAGTCCTCCAAGCCGTCATCATCACCGTCAACCTCCCCCGCCTCTTGTTGAGATTGCGGCGGAGGAGGTTGCACGCGGCCTCCTTCCGATCTTGCGCGACGAGCCTGCTCCACCGCCTCGTAGCGAACCCTCTCCCGTTCCATGCCCGCTGCGAAGTCCTCGTCGGTGGTGTTGGTGAGCCCGTCGTCGTCGGAGTCGTCGTCGGAGTCTTCGAGCCAGTCCGCAGGCGGCTTGGGGGCGAAGAAGGAGTGGAGGCGGTAGGCGTGCTCGAGCTCGACCTGCTTGTCCCAGTACGCCGAGTTCGGCTCGAACCTGGGGTCGTCGTGCAGCCCCGGCGCCATCGTCCCCATGCACGAGGCGACGTAGTCGAGCCGCGCCTGGCCGGCCAGCATGGGTGCAACGGGGACGTGCACTGGGTTCGTGGCCCATCCCTCGGGGAGGACGCAGTTCGCCGGCACCGGCGTGTTAGTGCGGACGAGCTCGCGCGCCTCGGCTTCCGTGAGTTGGTTCGCCGGTGCCGGAGGAGGCGGTGGAGGAGGTGGCGGAGCGTTGATGGCCGGCGAGCCTGCCTCCTGCGATGGCCAGCCGCGGCGAGTCATGGCGCTCCGCCAAACCTAGCTGTCACGGCGGCGACGACGGGCCTCCCTCTGCGCCCGTCTCTCTTCCTCCGCGGCGCTCCGGGGAGAGGCCATGGCTAGGTGTGGGATGGAGATGGCTGTGTGAGATGGTGGAGACGGCGAGGTACCCGCTCTATATAGCGGCCGGGGAGGCGAACGGATGAGGTCGCCTTAACTCCGGCCGTCCAACGGCTCGCCTGCCACACCATTAACGGCTCGCCTGCATTGACGGCGCCGTGGCGCAGACGCTTCCTCGCCGCAGAGCGAAGCGACGCGTCGCTGCGCCCGGCTGGAAAACCGAGACGCCGCCCGGCATTAATGCAGCCACTTGTCTCACTGCCAGGCATGGCCCGCGGGTCAGGAGCCGACGTGGCGTCGCGTTTCCTTCCGTCCGAGGCCGCCCCAAGCCTCCCAAATTGAGGGCGTAGGCTGGGCGTGCCGGACACAAAACTGAGCCACGCTGGACCGAATTCGCGTTTGGGCGCCGCGAGTGGGGTCGATTTTGTGTCCGGCACGCCCCAAACGGCTTTGGGCGGCCGTTTGGGCGCCCCGACTGGAGATGCTCTTACAGTAGCTCCAAACATGTATACGAAAATTCGCAAATTGTACCTTAATCCTGTAACAAAACATACATCCCAGTAGAAAACAGGAAAACTTAGAGCGCCATGCATATTTACCGTTAGCATGCAAGAAGAACTTTAGATATATGGTAAACTCAAAGCAATGCATAACCACAATAGCAGCCAAGATTACAGACTAGGTGCGAGCTTCAAAACTGAACTGCGTTACATGTATTGATAATTGAAGCCATGTCGGCAGAACACCTGGAACCACAGTAAATTAGTGAACTTTGTATATCCAAGCAGAGGATGTAATAAACAGGCTACAGAAAAATCATAAGGAAAATTCTAGAATCGGGGTGGTCCCTTTAGATACGGCGAACAGGGCAATTCAGACTGCAACTAATAGCCTACGATTGGTAGGTGCTGGTAAATGAAGATCCCCCAGCAGTTTCAGGCTATGCGCACCAACATTAGCAACAGCCTGCAATCAAAGGTGGAAGAATCAGCAGAAAGTGGTGTTGCTGCAAATAAAGTAAGTTTTACTGTATTAATGTTAAACTAACTGCTGCGAGCATGTACAGAGGTTTTGAACATGCAATTCATAAAATTATTACACATTAACATGAGCTCTTTCAGCACAATGCGACCATCTGTGAGCTGGTCAACTCTTCTACATATTAAAAATATTAAATAAATGATTTCATGAAATAGCAGGCCACTAATATAACATTGATAAGATGACGAGGCGTAGCTTTGCATGCTCAAGTTCACAACTACGACCATGACTACAGTCAAGAGTTTAGTCCTTTCCTATCCTTGAACAGATGGTTGATATCTGTTTATGAGAGGATAGTGGATCTCATGAACGCATACAATCACCATTGGTCGCATAGGATGGCATACCACCTCCAAATGGGTAGTTATCAGTTATCACGATTACCAGTTTAAATAGAGTATCTTGCCAGGAGACGGGAGTAGTTAACCACATGGTATTCTTATCCACACATGAGAGAAATTATATGTACCGACTACCGAGAATGGCACAATGCAATAAACCAGATATCAAGACACAAGAAATCCAAGCCTGCCTAGAGTGGTATAGAAAGTGGCACGCACACCATCTTGAAGATAAAGTTGACTAGTTAGAATCATTGCAAACTTTTACATCCTACACTTGTACTCATTGTAAACACGCTTCCTGTACGCTCTTCCTTTCACGTTAAAAAAGGAGGCCCAATTCATCTAGTAGTTCTATCACAAAAGCAATAATTATATTTTCTCGTGTTGCGTACTCGGCAAAGGGCTTGTGCATTGGATACTTATGTCTCACAAAAAAGTGATGCTTCCCACCAAAACTACTCCATAAACATGAAAACATAAAGGTGCATCAATTGGCCATTGGAAATGGTATGTGTGAGTTCTCTCCCTAAAATCCACATTGTGAAGTTGCAGGTTCAAACTCGACTAGCTGAAAATAAGCATTGCCTCACAACAGCTTTTGTATGTAACGAGAAGAAAGCACCTCAAGATCTCATAGATTCTAATGGACCAGATGACATACTGCTACTTGAGCAATTTCAGTTTCCCCTTCTGCAGGATTCTGAATAAAATCCTTTCTAGTAGGTGAAACAGCATGGCATTGTATAACAGCGAACAGCCAGAATAGATGAAGCAATACCCTCGATGATAAATTGACTGTCAGGAAACATATTGCAAATTTCACCAATAACCCAAATAAGAGTTTCAGCTAAAGAATATACAAGAAATGCACTAGTATAGATAAGGTGTCAAATTATCAACAGATAAGCATGTAGTTTTAGTGGAAATGGTACAGAAGGTTAAAAAAAATCTTGAAAAGAGTTACCTTATTTCTACTTCTGCCCACCAGGGTTTGATTGTTTATGTATCTGCTGAAGTAGGGTTGCTGCCAACTGCAATGTTGCTTGAAGGCGTTTTTGAGGATCTCCATCGAGGTCATCCTGAGCAGACAGTTGCTGGCCCATCTGCTGGCCAGAAGGAGGCAAAGTTGACAAGCCGCCTGAAGTAAGCTGCTGGGGGGGAGGGCCTTCTGGAAGTGGAGGAACAAATGATCCCAACGGCATGGAAGAATGAGCTGCACTCGCGAAAGCTTGCATTGGTGGTAAATGTGAAGTTGTATGATGAGGGATAGGGGCATTGGGTGGAAGAGTAATTTGTGGGTTTGATGGTAGTGAACCTTGTATTGGTGGCGCATGGACCTGTAATTGTGACGGGACAGACGGTGGAACTGGTAACTGCAAGTTGTAGACAGGAGTGGAACCTGAACTATCTGGCATCACTGAAGCATGCCCATGAGGATTAGAGTTCTGTATGAATCGACCTGAGCTGTCTGGCATCACTGAAGCATGCTCATGTCGATAAGAGTTATGTACGAATCCTGATTGTTTGTTTGAGCTGCCTACTGGCAAACCAGCTTCTTTTCCTCGTTGGTTTTGTTGTGCGAGAAGAGTGGCCAGTTGTGCAAGTTGCTCCGGTGGGAGTGATACTGGGAGAGATGGAGGTTGCTGAGGTCTAACTACCTGGTGCGATGGAAGTTTCATGGAAGGCAAGGACATGCTCGATGCTTCACCTGGTGCATACCCTGATGGTGTACCTTTTGGTACTCCTTGAGTAGCAAATGAGTACGGCTCTGATGTCCTGTTGTTTACTGTATGTGAGACTGGATTCGTACCCAATGACATGCTCGATACTTCTCCTGGTGCATACCCTGAGGGTGTACCTTTTGGTACTCCCTGAGTAGCAAATGAGTATGGCTCTGATGTCCTGTTGTTTAGAGTATGTGAGCCTGGATTCGTAGTCAAAGAGTTGATGTTACCAGAACCTGGACTAGGATCGTTGTTACTGGACCATCCAGAGGGCCACATATTTGGGGATTGCTGGTGCTGGCCTTGAGCCATCTCCCTGCGGGAGTCCGGTGCTGGCACTTGTTGAGGTAACTGAGAGCCCAGATATGGAGCATTTGCAAACTTGTACGGTGGAATAAAATCTGTACTTGCTGGAGTACAGATTCCAGTTGATGACTGGAGATAATCTGGACCCTGAGGAACTACACTCATATCTGGCGGGTTGGGTCTGGGTCGTCTCAATGCATCCCAATCCTGATGACTACTCACACCTGTATTCAGATGACTCGCAAAAGATGTGGACACTTTTTCCAATGCCTCGGGTTGGTGATTTGCGGAGGTCAAATCTGGATTTGCCTGCTGAAACTTCAGAATGACTCCAGATATGCTCACTTTTCCTGGCACCCTCAGTACTTGCTCAGAAAAGTCTGAAGGTGGAACAAGAAACAAGGTGATCCTTTCTCCAAGTTTACAAACAGCTGCACGCTGCTTATCACCAAGGTAGTTCATGAATTCATTATAAGCTGCCATGTCAGCATCATTTTCAGGAACAAAAAACACCACCCAACTGCTAGCAGCTTCATAGTAGTGCTTAGAAAGCATCTCCAGAGTTGTCCTAGCAGTGCAATTCAAAAGGTCGGGCCTGAAAAACAATATATCAGCAAGTTGACTATCAAAAAAGCGCATCAAATCTAGATACTAATGTCTTCAGTTAGATAAATAGATGAGAATAGTAGCAGTCAAATATCTAAGAGATTTTTGCTACTCCCTAAGGTCCTGCAAATCGTTTTGGACAAGGATAAAGTTCGAACTTTTGACTACAAATATTTATATCCAATACTTTCAAATCATGAGTGAATTTGTCTCAGAAGGTATTCTTTTCTTGGACCCCATCCCCCGGCAGTCTCAAACTCATGAATATGTTGTAACAGAAATTGATGGTCAAAATTGTATTTTGGAGTCTGTGCCAATGTCCATAACCACAGCTTTTACAGACCACAGTAAGTACATAATGTCACACATAAACACTAACTTATGTTTCCGCTAAGAAATTAAAGTGGTGATAAAATTCAATGATATAAATTTTGTATTGAATACTACACCTTGGAAAGAAGAATAAAATATCGGAAAAGAAGAATCCAAACTTACAGCATGAAGTCAAGGACCTTCCCAACAGGAAAGCACCGAGCTCGGCAGATTGGTGTACCGCCCTTTGCTATCGTACCATTCCAGCTCCACTCTTCCTTAGGAAGGGGTCCATAATGTTCGGAAGTTGATCTGCCCACTTCTCCTGTATGCGTACCAAAACTGTTCTGCGAACGCCATGGTTCATGCCTATCAGCAGGTGGGGTTGGATTCCTTGAAGGATCCATGTAATTTCTACCTTGCGCCAAGGGAAGTTGACGGGTTATGGGGTGTGCAACATCTTCTGGCAGATCATGGAATGACCTCCTTGGGTAACGAGATTCAATATGTCCTCGATCAAACTCAGAGAAAGGATATTCGGGAAGTTCAGCATCATGCACTTCACCAGTCCTCAGCTTCTTTGACAATGGGTATGAACTATCCTCTGCATCCCAAGAATCTTCCAGCGGTAAGGGTCTCCGAGGTCGCTCAAAAGGAATATTGCGCCATGGTGCATCACTCCTAACAGTAGGGCTACTTCTATGTTGTTCATACAGGTCCTCGGACAACCTTCTTTCTGGACCTGACCCTCGCATTCTAAGAGGTTCAAAAGTAGAAACATGGCCAGACTCTATTACAGATCCACGTCGAAAATAATCATCCCTGCTGAAGCCCAGATCATCAGCATCTCTCAGTAATCTTTCAGGGCCAGAATGCAGTGATGACATGCGGAAATCTCTCTGAGGACTATCAGACGGCCTTGGCCTAGGAAAGCCCTCAAACTTTTGGTCTTCAAAGATAGGCCGTGGACTAGGATTTAAATGGGGAGAATACGGGGCAACAGAGGCACCTTTTCCAGCTTCTGCTGCAACACCATCACTACGAGAAAAGCATATGCTTACTCTCGGATTATTGAAAAGCCTCCCCTGAAGTGCTTCTTTTGCCCTGCATGCCGCTGTAATGCTAGTGTACTTAACAAATCCATAAGTGCGGCCTGTGAAAGTGGTTATCTTGACAATCTCACCAAAAGGTGAAAAGGCTTCCCACAGAGCTGTTTCGTCTATCTTTAGACCAGCAGGGAAACCTATCCATAACACCTCACTAGGTTCAGTAGACTTATTTCTTCTAGATTTATCAATTGATTTTTCAGGGCTTGGTTGATGTTTTCTTCCATGTTCAATAAAATGTCTCTCATCAGCAGATTGTGTATATCTGTCATCCACAGAGCTATCCGAAGACTTATCCTGTAAATTAAAATACTTCAGGTAACCTGCCACCACTAGATGTATGGAACAGCATAATAAAGATGATCAGGTATACGGTGATGCAAATATATGGCATTAAAGCATAGTAAGTGGATATAGTGAGCTTAAACAAGACAGAACAAGCAGCCAGGTTACACCTCCCATGGAGGTGAAGACAACTCAACTGACTATAATCATAACATCAAGTTAGTACCCAGCACGTACTGCTAAAAAATGAGTGTCTGGTCCCTTCTAGAGCATAACGTAACTTTCATAAATTGTGAGGCTCAAAAATAACTTCAGTTAGGAAGTAAGCCAAAGCAGATAATTTCGCAAGTATTCTGATATGACTACAAGGTAATTTCCTATTTTCAGAAACAAGTATTTGCACCTTAGCCCAAGTGGTATATTGACAAATGAATGGAAGCTACAGATTTAGTCAAGCTGAGACAATGGGAAACAACTACTCCCCTGGAACAAAAGGATCAAAACTGCACCCTACAGCTTGTACTTTTCTAATTAGTCAATAAGGATAGGACACCCATATCCCAGGAGCATACAAGCCTCGCAAGAACTAAACGTATCACAGATATCTTTGGGCGAGTCCAAACAAGGTTCTCTGTCCGCTCATCAGAGAATATTCCAGTACAACATATGAACAAAGGCTAATTGCTTAATTTACTATGAAAAAAGGCTTCAAATAACTGCAGCTCAACAAAAACAAGGAGATTGACTATGGACGGTGAGCAGCACTTAAATTATAGAAAAATGTAAGAAGCTCCAATTATATACTCTCCTGCTTAGCTAGAGTACTCTCTTAGATGATCAGCTCGAGGGTTTTGATACAGTAGTTCAGCAAAACGATCAACTTGACTAGAAAAAAGTAAATTATCAGAAATAAGACATCACATTTCTAGTTTTATGGCATTCCATAACAAGTCAATATTGCACATACAAACGGCTCAATGATATTAGTACACCTCGACTGAACCGAAATGCCTACTTATGTTTAATACTCAGCCATGTGTACAGCCTTGTCACAGGAGATTATGAGAAGATTCCAATTTATATTTAGCCCATAACTTTTATAAATAGCTCAGGCCTACAATAAACCATGCTTCAATGACTTTGACTGTCTGCAATCTTGTAGAACAGGGTACAACAGGGAAATTCCAATGTGCTGTGCCAAAAGTTGCCGAAAAACCAAGGCATACTGGTAAGAGAAACATAACAACATTTTTTGTAGCCTGAACATTGTACATAACCAAGATACAGTTCCCTAAATGCTGAACATAACCCAAAAAACTGTGGCCTAAATGTTGCACAAAAAACACAGGTCATTTGGACAGAAGAAGCTCCCGGCAAGCTGCAATGAAAGCAGTGGCTAAAGATAGTGTGTGTGCGAGGCAGCGGGGATACCTTGGTTTGTAACCAATTACATGTGGTTTTGTATACACTGTGTTGAAAACACTCATGCACGCTGACTTGTATAGCCAAGGTTTACTTGTGGTGCAATACATGGATTCTTTTGTATTTACTGTAATTTTTTAAAAGAAAGAAAAAATATCTCGCAGCAATAGAGCCAGATCTGGTAACCTGTATTGCTTCCCTTCCATTGAGCCACCATTCTCCACAGTTCTCAACCTTTGGGTCTTGATTCCCCATTAGACAATATGAAAGTTTTCACATAATAGATATATCAGTCATTCAGTTGAAGGATGCAAAAGGGTGACCCTTAGGGTACCATCTGATCCTCTTTAGTTCAATCAAATGAACTAAATTGCCAAAAATCACATCACTTTTGATAAACTATTTCATTTGATTGGACTAGAGGGTCGAACCAGTCTTCCTGCAGTGGTGGGGTCATCCCCACTTGTGCCAAGAGGTCCTGGGTTCGAACCAGCCTCCCTGCAAAGTGCAGGGGTAAGACTAGGTTCCTATAATCCCTCCCCAGACCCCACCTTGTGTGGGAGCCTCTATGCACTGGGTCTGTCCTTGGACTAGAGGGTCGAAGAGTACCCGAAGGGGCCAGAAGTTGCACCTCTAATTCAGTTGTATCCTTTAAACTCCCCTCCATCTCACCGTTAATTATACCTAGCTTAGGCACGGAAAAGGACATGGGAACAGAGTCATATCAGTTGTGCATAGTTTTTTGATTGTATTTACCTGTCAGCTATCCGTCGGTGTTTTCCCAATGTGTATGCAACTATAAAACACATGGATATTGTATCATATCTGTGTCATCATTCATGTATCTCGCATTAGTGCTTAGGTCAACCTTTTCATTCCTCCTGTAGATTAGCAGAAATTACTGGAGCCACCTATAATTTTCTTATTTTCTTAATGTATTTTTACTTCGAGGCTCAAACTCATTAATTTGGAGGCATTATGAATTTATGATGAGTCATGACAGACTATTCAGTATTACTTCTTAAGGCAAAAGAAACTATTGATACAGCTCTTAGTTTTTTCTCGGAACTGAACAGGTCAAAGGAGCTGGACTGCTGAAGCTGGTGAGGTAGACCAGGATGATTTTGTAATGTTAATACATATCCAACAGGTACTCATTTGTTTTCAAACAAATTGTGCTAAGTATCTGTATCGCCTAGCATGATGACTGTGTTAACATGGCCTGAAAGTGAGCCATCTTAGGACCATTAGTATCAACAGTTGTCAATCAGGGACTACCATATGAATATGTCACCGTTAATCAAAACGTTATGTAAAGCTAGGCATTTCAATCAGCCTCCCACCTGTCTGTGATTATCCAACCTAATTGGTTAAATGCAAGGCTTACCAGCTGATTTTATACACTGGAGGCAGAAGACCACCTGCTCTAGCCCTAATCGACCAAATTTTAGAACAGCAGTTATCCATGACTGGTCAATGATGTAAATATTAGTTTACAGCTGATACTTAGGTCAACTTGTTTCTTCAATCGAAGGTCTTCCATACAAGATGTTGCCATGGAAATGCAGGTCGTACCTATGTTTATATTGTTATCAGATCTACAAGCTAGATGGTCTGTCAAGTGTTTTTTTTCGAGAAAACACAAAGGACCTTTGCGTTTCATTTCATTGAAAAGATAGAGTCTGTCAAGTGTCATACTTATGTCCATACTCTTTCTGATTATGTAGACATTGTGTTGTCTGATAGACCACAAGTGCGTACATAAGGCTGTAGCAGATACAAGTTGAAACACTCAAGGCTGTCAAGCAACCAATTAGAAGTTAGAACCACAATTGTAGCTTTATGTTTTCCAGTTGAACAAAGCTGAACATATAAACCACGACGACGTAACAAAAACGACTTGTCATGGGCTCACATCACGTTTGGATCAGGGTTTTTATCTAGAAATCCATTTATGAAACTACAATAAAACCTGATTGACACAGCCTCATATGAATGGTGAATGGAACTATCATACACTTCCAACGTCTGAGTTGAACCTTCTGGCCAGTATTGGCATAAGGTGGAAACATGGATCACTGACATAATTGCATTTAACTACCCTGTTTATGAGGGGAGGGGGTGGTATTCAGCCACAAAGACCCTTTTTAGGGAATATGTGTGCTTGTTTCAGAGTACAAACAGAATAAAACATTCCTGAGACTATCATAGTTTTAACAAGGCAAGAACAAGGTATGCAAACAAATACTCCAAGCAACTGGCCAACTACACTGGCAAGCTAAGCATACATCGTAACACAAAATGTTAGAAAATTGAAGCTAAATAATTGAGGATCTTAGTTGTCAGATATAGTTGTGTGCAACACTATCCATCGGATCAAGCTAGCATTGATTTTAGCATCAATATGACTCCTGGTCATTCGTTATCTGTTGTCAATTAGTAAGATGCCTCCTGGTTGCAATGAGACATATTGTTGCTGGCGATTTTCAACACACAATGCATGTATGTTAATTCATATGGGGGTGAAGTGAGGGCGGTTAGCGGTAACAAATCAGTTGTAAGTATCTATGAGGTTTTTGAAGTTTGAGTCACAAGTCAACATATGATGCTGCAGCCTTGTAGTTATTATTCTGAAATAAATTTCCAGGTAAATGTTGGAAAGCAAAAAAAAAGGAAATTACGACAGCAAGATCATACTGTGGACTATAAGAATCATAGTTTCATACAGAAGTATACAATAGCAATTCTTAACAAATGGCTTCAGTTGTAGGGAAACAGGGTCATGTGCTGATAAAGTGCACCATATCAATGAGTTTTATGATATGCAACCTGTACTTGGCAGGTAAAGTTGCACATGATGTATTTGACATGGTTTGTGTTGCAGTAAAAATTTAATAAGTCTGAGTAAAGTTAACAGTGTCAAGCGTTGAGAAAGGGTATAATCCAGAGATGTCAATATATTAAATGATCTTAACACGTTGCACTTTCTGAAAATCTTCTCTGACGTTTCATATGCAATACCGACCAAATAAATGGTATATCCAGTTCTCTCATGTGGTACAACCTATCCTGATGATGGCTTACATCAATAGAAAATGTATGGAACATCAAACCAATGCTCTTGATCTTCAGTTGAAAAGATATCTCAGGCCATGATAACTGTGTACGTGATCTCCTACAGACTGTCTTTTGGAGGTTTTATAGTGTCGTGCCTTAACCGGAAGCTAATAATAGTCAATCCATTGCCAATTATAACAAATTATAGAGCTGCGAAACGAGGTAAGCTGTGACTGAGTACCATAACTGTTGACTCCCAGTGGGATGCCCAGGTGATAGATGCCATATATTCAATCAGAGGTGTGAATTATTTGTGTTCATAGTATACTTGACTGTAAAGGGTTGCTGATGCATAGACACAGATACACAGTACACGCAAACTATCTGTTTTTATGGAACCTGGGGCTGAAAGATCATCTTTGTACAAAGGAATCAAGTTGAACCATGTGAGGTTTTGCTATATACAAAAGAAGGAAGGAACTTGCAATTTTTTCTCATGTACACTATAAGGATGAGCCTGTTTTGTTCTGATTTTTTCCTCAAACTAGACCTGTGCATCCAAATTTTAATTACTCACACACAGTTTGTATTGACTGACTTGATTATATTACTCCCAGAATTCATGATCACACACATGATAAGGGAAGCACAGTGCACCAATGATACTTTTGAAACAAAGCATACGCGTATGAACCATTTGAAAAAAGTGCGGCCAACTGTGATCGAGTCCGGAGAAAGTTCAACACTAACCCCCTTGGAAAACTCAATCCTAATGGGCGCCCCGCGGAGCCGAGCTCCCTGCAGCTCCTCGACCGCTGCGACCGCGGCCTGCTCCCGAAGGAAGCTCACGAACGCGAAGGTCCGTCCAGGGTCACGGGTGATGTCCTCGATCGCGCCACACCGGAGAAACAGATGCGAAAGGTCGGAAGCGGTGACGCTGGGAGCCAGGCTGCCCACCCACAGGTGCCGAGACGGCGGCGCCACGCCCCACCCCGAGGAGCGCCGTGGTGGTGGGGGCGGCTCATCCCGGGCACCGAAACGGGGGGAGCCGTCGCCCCTCCCGCCGCTGAATCTCCCCCTGTCATCGCCTCCGCTCCGCGGCCTCGTCTTCGGCCCCTCCCCAGCTGCAAGAAGTAACCAATCGCGATTAGTCATGGCAGACAGCATTTCCATCAACCGCGGCATCTATGCGACGAGCGTGCAAGGGGGCGAACGAGAGCGAAGTTACCATTAGTTTTGTGGCTGCGGCGGAGAGGCGGCGGCTAGGGTTTGCGCCGGCGGCGGCTAGGGTTTGCGCCGGCGGCGACTGGGATGTTAGGGTTCCACGTCGAGGAACGATGGAGGCATGTACAGTTTTTCTTTAGCGGGGAGCGACATGTACAGTTTTGGATGATGGACCTCTATTCTGTTGTCATATTTCCTTTCTGAGACAAACTAGTCATAGCACAAAATATAAATGAGCTAGCTCAACTATGTGCACCAACAAATTCTATGTTGGATTAGATGTAAACAACTATTAACAGCAATATATAACAATATAGATAATTTAAAACTCGATGGTTATCATAAAGTAAATGCATAAGTAGTGGAGGTCGGATAAGAGATAACCAAGACAAGCAAGACAAAAATGTATCCTGAAGTTCACTTTACACAGCAAGCTGATCTTCGTTGGATATGTGCGGTGACGTAATGATCCCCGAGCGCCACAATGTTCTCACCTTGACGTTTGGTCGCCAAATGCACAGCAAGCGCCAACATGGATTCACCTCAAAGGACGTGGGCACACCCCTCACCGCCGCCGCAAAGTCTCACCTTATTCTTCTCGAATCTTCTCACCAAAAGAAGTGTCTCGGTCCACTATAGGAACCTTGAGGACGGTCACCAAACCCGTCCAAATTGCTCGGCGTAATCTCCACAGATAAATTAGAGGAACCTGAATTTAACCAGAATTATACACCACAATGATTGAGCGCAACAACTCCAACCATGTAGACCTAAGACTAGGATCATCCTGGACCTAGCTCGGACAAGTCCGGCTTGGCAGATAAAATGGTGCATGTTTTGTTGGAAGTTTTGGCTATACTAGACGGGATACGTGTTGCCAACATCCCTATTAGGGAATTCCAAGCCATAACCTAGGAACGATGATCTCCCGTCTGAATGTCACATTTGGTGAAGATGTCTCTAGAACCAAAACTACTGTATCACTGTGGCACCCCGACCCGACTGCTATACAGTGATACTTTGTCTCCGGTTATCCGATACCACCAGACATACTATCAAAGCATAATAGAGAGATCAAGACTTGTGGAACAACTGGCACCTCACAGACTCTACGACACAAATCATATAGTGCAACTCTTATAATAGAGAAAGATAGCAAATGACAACCAGAGGTCACAAACCCAACATTACAACATGCGGAAGCGAATTAGGTTGTTCTAAACAATAAGAACCAAATTATGGCCTAAGAGGCCTGCAAATAAACATCAAACGCCAGCTGTTCCGGGATGTCCCAAGCTGCCACCTGGGAACACCAGACTACTCGTCGACGTCCACAAGGAACCCACCTTCGAGGTCGGTGAAGTCCTCCTCTGAAACAAAACAAAAGACGTTGAGTTCGACGAACTCGCAAGATTATATATAGAGCATTAGCTCGATGAAGCTTTCAAAGTTATATGGCTGTTTTGCATAAAGCTGATTTTATTTATGAAAACATAACTCAAAGGCATCGACTAATCAGAATATTTTAAAAGAGGGGTAAGAAGTGACTCTTTTCTCTTTTGATCACCTTTCTCATCAACCACCATCATCAACCACTGTACCTGTTCATCAAAGGCACCTCCCCGAATCACCCTCGAGGAAGCTCACCTTACCAAACTTGAAGTGGTACCTTTAGTACCCAGTTTTTAATCATTCCGTTAAAGTTATTCTATGATCTTATCGTCCTTTCCCAAGTTGTCCGTAACCGTGGACACGGCTTTTTGAAAAGATTTAACCCTGCAGGGGTGCACTGTGTTTACCTTCGGTACCGCCCGGCTCATTGCCTACGCTTAGCTCTCTTCCGGGGAAAGCCGGCTGAGTGGGAACGGTTACAACCTTTACCTCGTTAAGGACTAACCCAGGATCATCAGTGAGGACGGAGCAGCGGATCATCGACACCGTGCCCCGTGGCCACTCATTTTCCTAACACCACCATCCTCATCCTAGTCTTGGTCACCATCTCGACGCACACGCAAATGGAAAACCAAACTAGAGGACCCTGGCTAGTCCCGCTCAAGTTAGTTGGTCGACGGGGGTTCCATATAGCCCACCGAAAGGAAGCACGCTCATTCTTGGTTCAAGAGGTAAAGAACTCGCACCTAGGCGATGGGAACGAGACAAAGCACCACAACCACAGTGGCCTCTCATCCCCACCTTTAAGCATTTTATTACCTGTCACCACAATTTCTCCACCATCATCTGAACACTTCAATAACCTGTTTCCAACATGAAGTATCCATCGGACGGCTAAGCATTTAACTAAGCATGGCTAAGCATCAACATTGCATAGTTAAGTACTTCAGGCCAACAATACAATCCTATGGATAATAGGAGGGGAACAGGTAATTGGCATCGGAATCTTAATGCAACTATAGGATACTCTAACCCAATAAAATTAACATTTGGAACCGCATGCAATATTATAGTGGAGAAAATATTTGCGGAAAATAGGATAAGATATGCTCAGAGGGGGATTACGCTTGCCTTGTTGAGCGGAGGAGTCAAACTGCTCGTTGGAGTAATGATGCTCAACTCCGAACTCGTGATCTACCGGAGAGCAAACAACACCGGAAAGCAAGAACAACAATCAACACATGGCAATTGTGCAATGCATACAAGAATGATGATATGACATTTTAAATGCACCCTAGAAGCATTGAACGAGAGCAACAAGTTAAATGGGGTCCCCATTATATTTATGGCATTATTTGGAATAAACCCCATATTTAAACTTAATGATTCTAATTACTACTAAAAGTACATTATTGTAATTGTGATCAATTATGCATGATGATGATGATTCTGGGTGATTCATAATTTTCTGAACATTTTGGTATAACGAACACAATTTTCTGAGGTCCGGATAAAAAGTTATTATAGTTTTACTTTCCTCCTTTAAGTTTATTCTTTTAATGAGTTATTTTCAGCATCAAAAACTTTAATCACCCAACTCGAGAGAGGAAGGTGAAACACGACGAACATCGGGGTTCGATATCCCTAAGTGTGCGAGGGAGGAGCCGGAGGCATGTGCTAGAGGGAGAAAAATTGGAAAGAAACCTCTCCAAAAAAAAACAGGGGAGCCGGCCTCCAGCCCGGTTGGGCCGGCTGACAGGCCGGCCTCGTAACAGAGCCTCCCGGCACACAGCCCGGTCTGGGCCGGTCCACAGGCCGGTCATGGGCCCGAGGCTATCGGTCCACAGCCCGGCTAAGCCGATGCCACGGCCGGGCGCTCGAGCAACGTCGGCGAACTGCGGCGACGATGCGACGGCTACGATGAGGCGAGCTAGCGCGAGGGGAGAGGGAAGATGGGTGCTGGCAGCACGGGATGCTCACCACGGTTGCGTTGGTGCAGACGGCGTGGCGGGGGAGGGCTCAACGGCGACGAACACGGGCGGCGGAGCCGCGGCGGTGGCGGAGAGGGAAAAGGACGGCGCGGTCGATTCACGCCTCCTCCGGTCGATTCCTCTGGCGGAGTTGAAGCAGGCGACGCGGCGGAGATGGTGGTGGTCGCCGATTTACTCGGGAGCTTCTCAAACGGCGGCTACGAGCACGGTGGTGGCGGCGGCCATGGCAGCCCGCGGGGAAGAGGAAATGGGGATAGGGAGAGGGGAAGCAGGTGGGGAAAAATGAGGGAGCAGTGGCGAGTGGGGCAGCGTGGAGCTCCTCTTGCAATGAGGGCAGGGGGAAGGGGCCCAGGCGGCGACGGTGGTGCGGCGCGTGCACTGCGCTCGGTCGCAACAGTGAGGAAGATGCAGTTTTTGCCAACAAGTCCCTGGAAGTTTTAAAACCATCACGGATTGGTCCCTCTGCTTCTTTTTTTAAAATTCCAGCAGCTTTGGGGGATTTTATTAGGGCACTAAATCATTTTAGAAAAAAATATGAAATAATTTGGGGAGGCTCCCCTTAACATTTCATAGCTCCCCAAATTTCGGTGTCTCCAAATAAAATGTTTTTGACAACATTTGTTCATAGTCTCAAAATAGAGCATTTTCTCAAATTCCAAAAGTTATTGCTTTAGAAATTTTGAATCAAGGGCAAAATATTATTTTGAGCTCCTGGAACTTCCTGGACAAATATAAGAGGTCAAAGTATTTGTTTTGCAAGTTTTTAGTGCCTTCATTGTTTTGAAAATTGTTGGAACAAGTTTGGCATTTGTTTTTAAATGGTGCCAAAACCATTTGTATATGGTTTAGCAAGTTAACTTTGGATGCCATGATGCAATGCAACACAAAAGCGAAAATTTTACTCGGGTTTTTAGGTTTTCAAACTTTGGGGCTGTTACAATCACTCATGTGACAGACAAAATTACATATCTGGATATTGTTCACGAAGTATGGTATCTCCCAACCAATTGTCGTCTCAGAACCTAATTTTCGAGCCATCTTTAATATTAAATGATAAGCAACAGAAATGTTTCTTCATCGCCACTAGACCAGGGCAAAAGTGTGAGTAACCATGTTTTCAAATAACTTGTGACAAAGCACTGAGCCTATGTATTTTCTTTTTAGAAGAGTTTGGCAAACCCCATTTTCCGTGAGAAGCTAAAAAATCTATTTCTCAAGGAGAGTTGTGTTCTTAACCTCAAGATCATGAATCCCCATCCCTCCTGATATTTGGGTCAACAAACCACATCCATCTAGCCAGTCCGTATTTATTTTTCTCATAACCCCCTGCAAAAAAAATCTTGATCCACTTTGCCTCGGCTGCATCCTCGAACATGGTCGCGGGATATTCTGTGTGACCAGAGGTTTACGAATCCGGACCGCGCCAAGATAATTACAGTCATGTGGGCGATCTGGAGTTCGAGAAATAGTTGGACTCACGACAGGGGTAGCTTCGACCCCGTACAGTCGGTGAAAATGGCTAGGGAATCACTTGTTGTGCTTGCCATTCCAAAGAAGCACACGATTCTTCTTCCTGGTCATGGGTGGAGACCACCTGATGATGATTCAGTTAAGATCAACACTGATGGGGGCCTGTCGTTGGAGGTCCGAAATGGAGGTGCAGGTGGTGTGGCGCGATCGAAGAATGGCTTCCTCGGCGCCTGGAGTAAACCACTTTTGGGGATATCAGACCCGCTCATTGCAGAAGCAATGGCACTTCGTGAAGGTGCTATCTTTGCAAGCCTACGAGGTTTCCCCAAGGTGGTGCTTGAGACAGACTGCCTGGAGGTCGTCGACCTCTGGAACTCTCGCCACAGTGATCGCTCCATCGTGGCACCTGTTCTACATGATATAGGAGAGCTAGCTCATAATTTTTCTTCTTTAGTTATTCAGCATGTACCAAGAACAGCTAATCACTCGGCCCATCTTTGTGCGAAGCTTGCTTGCACTCTGACTGGAACGAAAAGCTGGCTTGATTGCATCCCAGACTTTCTGGTCGTCAGTATTCAAACTGATCGATTGGGAGCTGCTCTAGTTGAATAAAGTTCTCCAATTTCCCCGTAAAAAAAATCTTGATCTGAAATAATCTAACTTATGCAAGACTCTTTTGGTAGCTAGAAGAATGATATCATATACAGTACCATGTTACTTAATACTGAATTAATGAGAACCAATCTCCCACAAAGGGATAGAAGTTTTCCTTTCCAACTATTTAGCCTTTTTTGGAGATGCTTCTCGACGTGTTTCCCTATGGCATTTGTCATTTTCCGATAATGGATCGGGATACTCATATAGCTAATAGGAAACTGGCCTAAATCACTGTATGGACGATAATTGGTCACCTTGTTGTAATCCTTTTTTTGTTTGGAATTAATGAGCAATGTCATCATTGAGTTTAATAGCCACATTACCCGGGTTACAAAATTGTGGATCATAGCACATCATTCCTTCGAAAATCCTTTTATTCTCAAAGTCTATTGGGTAAAAGACCATTTGACTTTGTCATAGGCCTTTTAAAAATCCATTTTGAATATCACTACATTTAGATTTTTCCCGGTGTAGTTTGTGGACCGTTTCATGCAAGATGACTACCCATTAAGGATATTCCTACCTTGCATGAATGCAGTTTGCGTAGGACGAACCACATTATCAACCACCGAATAGCCTAATGGTAGCGGGTTTAGTGAAATTTTGAAGCTAACATTAAGAATTCAGTTAGGTCTGTACTATTGGATCCTTTCTGCATCATTAATGTTAGGTAACAAAATAATCTCCCTAATATTTAGGCGAAATAACTCTAGTTGCACATAACTATAGAAGGTCCGATTTGATGACATCCCAAAAGTTTTAATGAAACTTAGCTTGAGTTTTGCCTATAGTTTTGTGTAGCAATAGCATGGAAGAACTTAATATTTTCTCCACCAAATTTAGCCCGCCCGATATTATCTTTCCCCTCCAATAAATTCTCCTATATTTGGCGGCTCTTTCATTTTGTGAATCATAAAACATGGTGTGATAGAATGGGATAGAATAAAAAACACGGTGTGATAGAATGAGATAGAACCAACATAAAGACAAACACACAATCGAAGATTGCTTTTTAGAGGTTAGGGTTTCGGTGACCCCATGCTAACTCCCCATGCCAGTTTTCGGGTAGTGTGGTACCGAAAGTTTAGAATCCAACCAGTGGCGGACCTACAGGGTATGCCGTATATGCCGCGGCATACCCTGCGGCCCAGCCATGCAAGTGTGTAGTACTAGTGTTGATCAATGATTATTCAAGCTGAGCTAATTAATACATGCAGCCTGCGGCCATTCTTGTCTCGTTCAGGGATGTGGGTTGATTAGCTTTGGTAGTACTTGACCATCCGTTAATTACTGAGCTGCATTTGACCACTATTCTACGTGTATGTTTATCAAGATGTGGGCCTTAGTCTCGCGTTTAAGCCTGTAGGCTAGTTGCCTAGCTATGTCCAACAATTTAGCCTTTTATTATAGTGCAAAAATCTCTTTTTATTTAATTTTTTCTCATATTTTATAATCGTCATTTTTTCTTCATATTCTAAGACAATACCATTGTCAATAGACACACTACAATTTTGGTGCGGCATACCCGTTGCTAAAATTCTAGGTCCGCCACTGAATCCAACTTGCCTGATTTTGGAGCTCAACGACTAAATGGAGAGGCAACACAAATTAGCTATTTCTGTATTGAATTCCAAATTAAACTCTTCCAAGTCACTGCGTTGTTTCTTTATATCTTACAATCAGATCAACTCCTTTCTCCTGCCTTGAAGAAACTACAAGGTTAATCAAACAAGTAGTCACTCTTAAGATGCCCTAAATTGGTAATATTTCTGCGGACAATTGTACCTTTTCAGTTGACTACACCATTTTTTCTCCCTTTTATACGCGTTAATGACCCACTGGTCCGAGCTAAAGCTAGTAATGTGATATTTTCCGTCGATTTCTACGCGTGGAAACACGCATGACGTCTGGGCACAGACAGCGAGCATGTGCCGAGCCAGTGTAAAGTTATCTTTTTTATTGCTCATACTCCTCCTACGGAACGGAAGAGGAAAATAAACAAATGGAGTAGAGCCAGCCGGTGGTCCGTTCCGTTCGGTCCTCAGTTCCTCACTCGAGCTAGCTTCCATCCACTAGCTTTTACTTTAAGGAAACGGAAAACCGAAAATAAACTAAGCCCAGTTGCCAATTTGCTCCCACCAAACAGAGACAGACAGATCGAGATTGAGGGAGAAGCCAAAAGCTGAATGAAAATTCAATGCACCAATCATTGGGCGAAACCCATCATCCATTTTTCTCCTGGCAGTAAATGAATCAGCAGTGTACTTGCAGTAATATTTCTCTCTGGGACTTCAGTTCAGCTGCATCAGTGAAGAAAGAATTGTGTTTGCTGATTAACCATCTTGTTAACAAGATATTTTCGTAAGCTGGATGTGAATATTCAGTGAACAGTAGAAAATGACACTGCTCTGCGAGTCTGCGTTGATAAACATTGTTGTGTGCAGTGCAGGGGAGAGGGAAGGTATAGAGAGAGAGGAATCACTGGCACCACTGGAAAAAGCAGCTGCAGAAGAGAAGCAAGAAACAGGAGAGAGAAAGGCGGGGGACTTTCCATTGGATCCTACTTCGCTTTTGGGGACGAAGGAGGAGAAGGTCTCTGTCCCTCTCTCTCCCCCTCTGTTCTTGGCTTGGCTCGAGAGGAGGAGGAGGAGATGTTCCCCCCTGGCCTGATCCACCACCGGTCGGACGGCCCGGGGCCCGGCGAGGTGCCGCGCTCCGGCGGCGCGCCGAGCCTTGTGCTGACGGCGGACCCCAAGCCCCGGCTCCGCTGGACCGCCGACCTCCACGAGCGCTTCGTCGACGCCGTCGCCCAGCTTGGAGGGGCCGAGAGTATGACTTTTGCTCCGCCCTTCCTCTATCTCCCACCCATTTTCTTCATTCTTGGCTGCTCTCTAGTTCGTCAAGTATGGCCATTGGAGGGCAATGCGTGCTTGGTTGGTGGGTAGGTTTTGGTTGGTGCCGCCGTGCACTTTGCTTCATGCGACCGCGGATTCGAGCGACGCGTGTGAGGCTACTTTCTGATTTCGGAGCAAGGGTTTGAGCCATTTGGGGTCTCTGTGCTGAAATCTTAGGAAAGTTTGGGTCTTGGTTACTTTGAGCAAAACTCCCCTGAAATACGAGCTGATGGAAGAAGTGCGTCGTGCATTTGCGCTTAGGAATGCGAAGTCAGCATGCTCTACTCATGGTAGATTTGAGGGGGAACATGTGGTTTTTGCTTGCTTTGGACATGGGAAGAGATGTGTCGAGAGAGGGCTATGTGGACGATTTCTGGCCTTTTTCTTAGTACAAGTTTGAGGCCTTCATTGTGATTCGGGTTGGAAATGTGACTATGGTTGATCTTGCACTAAAGCTCCCTGCAGGAACCAGATTAGTTGATTATAAGTTTATAACTTTCAGAGAGAAATGGCAATTATCCCGTTGAATATCGGAAGAAGTTTGTGCTCGGTCAGGGTTTGTTTCTTGGGGATGCATGGATGGGTAGGCGAAATGGAGCAAATTATTGCTTTTCATTGACGACATTCCAGAGTTACCATCGTGATTTTAGTCTTATTTGTCCTTGCATATGGATTCGTTTCTTGCATCAGCTCAGAATTTGAACAAACTGGCAGTTATGGAGAAGCTTCAAAATATTGGACATCGGGTTCATATCGATTTGGCTTTGGCATATTGGATGTCGGGTGGTATATCAGATCACATGTAGTTGTATTAAAAGAAAAACATGCATATTTATTTAGTTATTCATGTTCATAACATGTCATCGTAGCACAGATATAACATATACTATAAGTATCATTTGAGCTTAAGAAGAGAATCAAAGTTTTTGAAGATTTCCATATGAAATGTAGAAACATGCACTCATGAAAGCTCTATTGTAATGGTAGAAGTTTACATTAATAATTAAATAAAGGTGTATATTTGTAAATTTTGTATCCAGCATTGTTTACTTTTTTTTGGAAAAGCCCTGTCATGTGTCATCTACATATCATTCTATACCAACTAAAATATTGGTCAATGTATCATCCATATCGGTCGCTATGTGTGAACACGTATTTTCAAAACTACCAGCTTAGTGCCCTGGGCTGCTATGAAACTACCATAAAGATAAGTTGGCCATGGGCATGGAAGGTCACTCGAAAAGCATTTGCGTCATGCTAGTGTTGTGCTCTCGCCATGAGAACCAAGAGAGCGAAAAGACAGAAGAGATTTAAATGTAGCGATGCCCTGGAGCAACTAAAATGACCATGAGGGCCACTCCTTGATGTGAAGTGAGACAAATGTCAAATTTTGAAACGCGGGAGCAATGAGCATAGACATAGGGAAGAGATACGGCACAAGGACATAGATTGGGAAACAAGACATTATGAGGATAAGTTCTTTTGTCGTGTTAGAATAAGTGAGAATGTTGGCTCATGAATTCTATGAGATAGTCCGTGGAGATTCAGTTGGGCAGAGGAAGCTAAAACCTAGAGCGGTGTTTTGAGTTGGAATCTCATCTTGGATTTGTTTGTTTTTGTCTCACAAGAGTGTTGGTCTCATATCATAGTATGGACGTACTTATTTATTTATACAAGAGTGATGATCCCACATGTGAATAAAATTTCATTTGTTTATTTGTGTCATCCCCAAGAGCGATGATCCCATATTCATCTGGGTATAAGTGCATTTATCACTTACGCCTTTTGTAAGACTGTTGGTCCCACATGTTAGTAAGAGTGGAGAGTGAGGAATGAAAACTCACCACCAAGTCCAATCTTTATAAGTAGGAAAGAAGATTATGTTGAATTGGTCTCGGTACCATCGACATTAATGACATCGCTAATCAGGATATCTAGAAATTGATTAATGCTTATGCATGCTGGTTGTGGCGATGGTTCAAGAAATATGGTGGCCTGTCCTGATACACGTAGTCTTGATGATAATGTACATGGTTGACTGAGTGTGTGCGTGTGTGGGTGTTGTTTTGTGGAAATAGCGCAAGTGTGGTTTCTTTATTCTACCTGTTTGTTATGTCACTGGGGGGAGTACTATCTAGTCCAACATACTATCTTGCCATGACTTTATTTTCAAACTTCTGAATATAGTAGTTAAATGCATGATCATTCTTGCAGAAGCAACGCCAAAAACTATCTTAAGGACAATGGGTGTGAAGGGACTCACACTTTTCCACTTGAAGAGTCATCTTCAGGTACTTATGCATACTCACATGTTTCTTACATTGAGGAGCTCCCTCGGCCTCTGCATGTTTCTTACGATGCCTTAAATACACCTGTATCATTTTGTGTTTGCTCTTTTGTTCTCATGACCAGAAATACAGAATGGGGAAACAAACTGGCAAAGAGACGGAGACATCTAAAGATGGTAAGGTCAATCTACTGATCTCGCTGTCTGTTTCAGTTAATAAGTTTGAGCAAACTACTTGGTTGAAATTTCCTGAAAGGTTGGGGGTCGCTGGGAGTTCGAGGGTTTGGTGATGGCAGAGGCTAGGCTAACTGGTTAATATTTTCTTGGTTAC
The DNA here is from genome assembly GCA_947311845.1 of Poa pratensis. Lineage (NCBI taxonomy): Eukaryota > Viridiplantae > Streptophyta > Magnoliopsida > Poales > Poaceae > Poa > Poa pratensis. The sequence continues at coordinate 27,251,344 of CAMZMU010000097.1, read as the reverse complement.
TTAAGATGCACATCTCTTCTTTGGCAAAGGTCTGCTAGGTGAAGAGCGTGGGACTAATGAGGAATATTATGCGAGGTTGGGACTTGTGTGGTCGTTAGGGACCTAAGGTGTAGGACCGATGTTGTTGGCATCGCTGAGATAAGGGATTTGCTGGAAGAGACAGCGAGGGAGAATCCCAGTGAGAAGCGATATTTTACGCTCGGTGGGCATACTTGTTTTTCCGCTTGACATGACTTTATATGAAACTTTTGGATACTATTGTTATGCATTGAAAGAATCAATATTTGCCATGTATGCACATCGCTGCTAACCCAGGCAACCATCATCTGCAGGTGTGCACCTACTATAATTACCTTATTTTGAATTGGATAATCACATTAGTATTTGGTATCGACATGCTTGTAATGAAAGAGGAAAAAAACATGAACCTGATCTTGCTAAGTCAACAGTAATTTAATGACTGTTCACATTATCACTTAATTGCAGCATAATGTCATTGTGCTCACCTGAAAATGCTTAGAAGTTAATTTGCAGTTCTGGACATATCCTACAACTGCAGTTTCCCATTGCAGTAATGCTTTGTTTTGCTTTCTTTTGAACCATCAGTAACTTTTTTCCACTATAGGTAGTGTTTTGGTCTTTGTGTGCAACCAGCCACGAGATAGTCCATACCTCCATGTAATGTAGCTCTGAGCTGCCCACTTCTTTTTAGAGAACGTGCAGATAGCATTTGCACATCTATTCATTAAGAAGAGAAGTAAGTTAGTACAAGAATTATTGCCAGAGGCCAATACAACAAGTAACCGGAACACCTAAAGTTCAACTCTTACATTGGTTCACAAAACGTGTAGTGGTACATGTGTGACATTGCGCCAACGCTCCATCTGAGCCGTGACTATTGATTACTGTGTTCACATCGTGAAGCTCACCTGGGAAAACCTTTAATAAGTGTTACTAAATAGTACTCCCTCCGTCCCAAAATAAGTGTCTCAAATTTGTACAAAAGTAAATGTACCTATACATATTTCATGTCTACATACATCCACTTTTTGGCAAATCTAAGACAGTTATTTTTGGACGGAGGGAGTAACATATAAAGTCGCTAGCAGGTAACGATGAGTGGCCACTAATAGTATTGTTGAGTCAACATCTTGCCACAAAATGTTAGACGATTATTTTGTGAACAATTAACATGTAGAGTTGTTATATAGTAACATGCATAGGTGCTAGGGGTGCACTTCTGTTAGCAAGTGGCCCAAGGTTGTGACCCCAACTAGCTTCTTAATCACGCAGAGGTACTATTTGAGAAATAACTTCATTACACCGTCAAAGTAGATGCAAGGTTGGTCTGATTTTATTAATGTTATCATATGGAACACAAAGGTTCAAATTGTATATAGAGTAGAAATATAGATTAGACACTTAGATAAGAATTTATGGCCATTTAAATTTTAATGGATGCAAATGAAAAGAGAAGAGTATATGTGGATTGCACTAGCCATTTCCATCAGTTCGGACTGTTGGTGGCATTGGCTAGTGCATGAAACATGACATGGTATCAGAGTCCAAGGTCTCAAGTTCTCCTAGCTTTTTAGTTATTGAAAAATTGCTCGTAACCCCCCTTTGTGTCCACGTATAGGCCTTCTCGAGTCAAACCTCTGAAGTGAGAGGGGGTGTTACAGTATATGTGGATTGCCAGCCCTTTCCATCAGTTTCATGCAAGTGTTGTCAGGATAGCACTCTAGTTATCAATCATTGGTTGCATCCTTACATGTTTAATTACGATGCATCCTGTCATGCAGTTCGATGTATGTTTTCCTCCTCAATCATGACTTCATGAGTAACTTAGTAAAAACAACCTGTGCATATCTTACGAGAAACTGTGCGTAATTATAGAGCACAAGTTCTGGGATAATGAAGAAATTCACTACTAATTTAGTATGCACATTTGTGGTTCTGACTTGAAAAAGATCTGGAAAAGATATGTTGGGTTTTGATTCTGACTTTTGTTGTGTCTGTATTTTCCGGTTTCCCGATTTACAGGGTCCTATCTTCTAGATGCTCAAAGTGGAATGAGCCTGTCTCCCAGAGTTTCTACCCAAGATGCTAAAGAGTAAATTTCATGGCCTACTTTGTCCAGCATGCTATCCTCTCTTTCTTTCTTTAATTGTGCTTTTATTACTCGCTGCAGAAGCCAAGAAGTTAAAGAAGCACTGAGAGCGCAGATGGAAATGCAACGAAGCCTGCATGAGCAAGTGGAGGTAACTTTGACTGCTTCTTGTGCACTGTCAGACAAGAATGATTTACTCATCAAAATCAATATTTCCTATGGACTAGGTAGTTTTGACACATCCAGTCCGACTGGAATTTGTTGCTACACTCTTTTTGTCCAAAGGATAGGGAAACCTGTGCAGGCTTAGCTTGCATGACTCTTTTGTACTCATTGTACTCACTTCATTTTTTAGGCTGCGACTCGGTTAAATGTTAGAGGACCATCACTCTAACAGAAAGACAGTGTGGTCAACTCTTTCTGTCGAAATAGACTATTCACCGTTACAAAAAACACACCGGGCTTTCGTTAGAGGCAGTATGCTCAGAGTTTTTTTCATCTTGCAAGTCTGAAACAATTGCTTCGTAGAAATAAAAACTGAAGCCTCTTTAAGAAACTGAGAACAGCAGGCCCTTCACAATTTGTGCACTTGTAGTCGTCGGACCTTCACTTTACAATTATATCGAAACCATCCGTTCGTACTCTAACATTTTATATCACCTACTAATTCTTAGATTTAGCATGGAAGAACAAATGCATTGTTCATCACACACAACCTGACTGCTTTTCCTTTCCCATGATCAGGTCCAGAAGCATGTCGACATAAGGATGGACGCGTATACGACGTACATCAACACTCTACTAGAGAAGGCATGCAAGATCGTCACCGAGCAGTTTTCCTCGAGCGGCTTCAGCGTCTCCGATAACAATCTCCCGGAGCTATCCTCTGGCGGTTTCATGTGTGGCACTGCCACCGACACGCTGAGCTCCTCTGTCTTCCACCAGCTCTCCGTCAGCTCGAACAACCTGCACAGCCCGGGAGGCAAACTGTCTCCCTTGGGCATCGAAGGGCAACTGCTTCTCCAGAGACCAACTGAGTTCAAACGCAAGTCCTGCTGAGCCATGTCTGTCGACAAAATCTGGATGAAAGCTACGGCTTCTTCATCCGCGGTGGCCATGTCGAATCCCGGAACGACAAGGGAAATTGTCTGCCAATCTGTGACCGACTTTTTTCTCTTGCTAGTAGTGCATGCCAAGAAGCAAGGTTGTAATGTTGTATCAATCAGAATCAGCAACCTATTTCTGTATGTAAAATGCCTAATGTGTTAGTCGGGTGCCTTAATTGGTACTATCATATTTCAATATTGTCATAAATTCTGATTCTAACATCGTTAACGTATGTATCCATTTTGCACACTCCAAAGGTCAGTTCCTATCTTTATGTGCACCGGTGAAGGCCTATGCGTTACTATGGAACGTTAATAAGTACTCACTCCGTTCCACAATATAAGACGTTTTAGTCATTTTCCACATACACATGTATATATATGTATGTAGACACATTTTAGTGTATACGTGCACTCTTTTTAGTCTGAATCTAAACTTGGTCCGAATCTAAACAATATGTGTATCACCTAAAACATCCTACACACTCCCTCCGTTCCTAAATGTAAGATGCTTTAGATGTTACACATGTTGTCTAGATACATACACAAATGAGTGAACATACACATGAAATATATGTAGATACATTTATGTACATGTGTATGTGGACCAAAGTCTAAAACATCTTATATTTGGGAACCGAGGGAGTAGCTCTTAAAAGAAGGTGTTACTAAGTTAGTTAGACTGGAATTGCTTGTCTTTGTGCTCTTATCAGAGAAGATTAGCAGAACTAAAATAAATGAGTTTATTTTTAATCTGAATTTTTGGAAAAGGGTCGATGGATAAGAATCTGATAAGCCCAAGCGGAACCCGTCGTGCATTGCCACTTGCGCCAATGCAATGGGCGATTGGACAACATACCATTTTTTTTTAAAATTGCATGCAAAGTAGGCCATAAGCAAACTCTCTTTGGGTTTCAGCCCTACATGTAAAAACGCTCCACAAAAAGAATATCCGGAATACAATCTCTCATAATTGATAATTCACATCACATTTCTTTGAGTAAAAAAGAGGCCCTAAATGCATGTGCTCTGCCGCGCACTAGAAGAAAACCACACTAAATATGTGCCTAGTTGGCTCGGTTTCAACCTTCTCCACCGACTCACACTTTGCTCCGATTGTCGAGCTTGGCCATGACCCTTATTTGCGTCAAAGCAAATATGGTAGAGACTTTTTGGTGAGTTTTTTGTGCCACAAAAGATGTCGGTTTTCCACGAAACTTGGCATGCACACATAAAATGTCGAGATGTTGGTCAAGCTCCCGCACTGACGACAATAGTTGCATCATCGACGATAAGCTAGTGAAGGTACCATCTAATATACATGTCTCTAATCGGATGGTGGTCTAGCGCTCGTTGTGGTCTCGGAGAAGTCGGTGAGGTAGTTATTGATGGGACAAGGGCTCTGTTCACCATCGTGAAAGTTATAGACATCGAGAGGTCTTGTTCCTTATCTTTGTCTTCGGTCAACTCATGGTGTTGTTGTACCTTTGAATCCATGGTGACATGACCACCCTCGCCGACTGGTGTTTAGTAAGGCTTTCATCTTGAGTTCTTGACGTTTGCGACGGGCCTTAGTAATCTCCGAATTGTGTTGTGCTGGCGTAGACTTGCTCCTCTTCCTAGTTCCTACACGGTGGATCAAGTGGTGTGCTTCCATGCATGACGATGAAGATTTCCTTCGTTCACAAGGACCTGGTTACATTTTTTGTTTTTTGCTATTGCAGTTTTTGTTTGGAACGATTTTCTCCCTTATTTAATACTCTCTCCGCTTCAAATTATAAGATATTCTAAAAAAACAGAATAAATGTGTATAGACGCGTTTTAGTGTGTATGGTCAAAGTCAACTAAAATATCCAAAATCTGTTATAATTTGGTAGAGAGACCAGACATCCTGTTCTAAACCATAATAATAATGCTTGTATCCCATCGACAAGGAGGAACTTGTTTTTTTACTCTGCAATCAAAATTTTAGTGTGCTGACTGGTTCGTAAGCTGTGTAACTCACTTCTGCATACAATCTGCAGCATGAATAGTGCATGTATGATCCACCAGTTGTCTTTCTAAATTTCATAGGCTTGCATCTCATTTGGAGCGTAGAGTTGCATGACCATCAACAATTCATATGCAATATCCCTTCATTAGAAGTTTCCTCGGTGAGTTAGTGTGTGTAAAATAAAATACTGCCCCTTATTGTTGGGCAACAAGGTAAACTGACATGATACCTTGGCTCAACGGCCTATAATCAAAGAAGTGGACCATCACATTCATACTGATCGACTTAATGAAATATGTCTTAATGCACAGCTAAACCCTTCCATTACTCCACTCTTTGCACACGAGAGAAGAGTGCACGGACAAGGCGAGGGGATATTCCGGGCATCGTTCTGAAGATTCCTGTAATGGAACCCTCCAAAACAATAGAGTACTCTTGATTAATTAACCTTGTGTTATTGTTGACAACGACCAGCTCGTTTACAGTTAGTCAGGGTCTCTTTTTTTTGTTCGAGGTTGATCTAGTCAGGATCTTATCTGAAAAATGAACTCGACGCTTTTCTCTATCCTTTGCAGATTTCAGCCGAGATAGAATTGAAATGCGCGGCTAGCTCCTGCTCAAAGATCACATGCAAAAAGGAGAAGCAGTTATATTCTCTCTGCTCCTATTTTTCTTCCCCACACCACCCAAAAGCACTGATCTGTCATGATTCCTTTTCTTTTTTTGACGACATGTGTCATCATTCTATTAACTGTTTATATGAACTGTTGGAGATGCCTTCACGTAGATAGATATATTAAGGCCGCACGAATTTACGCCCTCAGCGCGCTCCGCGTCACCGCGGCACTGTATTACTGTTACCCGCTATAGGGTAACAGTACCACGAGCAGATCCGCGCCGTCCGCTGCCGATCAAGTGGTCCGCGCCGCACGTCCGTGACAGTTTTACAAAAAAGACCTCGCAAACGCCAGAATTTGCTCCGCTACCCCTCACTTTTCCACGTAGAAGGACTCATACGTAATTCCGGAAAAATGCAGGGGTCTCCGAGAAAAATCGTCCTCGCTCTCCCCTCCCCCTCCTCTCTCTCTCCGCGCGGCCGGAGTCGCCGGCGCCGCCAACGCGCCGTACCGCCGTGTCGCTGCTCCCCCTTCAGATCTAAGGCCACGTCGACCTCCGCCGTCACGTCCTCCACCTTCTCGCCAAGCGGCGCGTGCCGGGACGCCGCGGCCACGCGGGATTCGCCGCCGCCGTCCCCGCTGGACACCGCCGACTTTCGACCTCGCCGGCGACACTCAGGCCAGCTAGAAGCGGCGGCGCCGCCACTTTCCAGCACCCCGCGTCCGCGCGCATCCAGCCACCCAACGCGCGCCTCCCAAATGGCGCTGCTTCGCCGCCGGCGTGCTCACCGCCGCCGCGTCTGAGTTCCGGCCACTGTGACGTCACAGTGACGTCACAGTGGGCCTGGGCCGGGAAAACGGGCTGGCCACTGGGCTGGCCTGCTTCCTATGCGTCTAGCTCGGCCCTTTTAATTTTTTTTTCCTGTTTTACTTTTCTATTTCCCAGAAATTTTGTAGCTTTCCAAATACAAACCCAAATCAATTCAAAAAAAAGGTGAAATTCAAACCACCTTCCAAAATGAATAACTTTTTTCCTTCTGTTTTACTTTTATACTTCCCAGAATTTTTATAGCTCTCGAAACAGAAACCCAAAACAATTCAAAAAAAAAAAGAGTAAAATTCAAAACAGCTTCCAAAATGACTAAATTAATACCTAGAAAAAATGCAAATTTATAACCCTCTAATTATTAGGATGATGAATAAACAATTAACATAAATTTTTAAGACAAAATACATAGATTCTGCACCATTTCAAATTTTGGCTAGAATTTAGAGATAATATAACTGAACTCCCTCTAATCATATGAACAGATTTATAAAAAAAATACTAAAATTAACTAATATTTATATATAACCATAATAAGTTTCGTCTAATTATGGTGTCACACAGAGAAAAAAAAAATTCAAAATAATCTCAAAACCAATATAGTGTAGGAATACGAAACTAAATAATACCTTTTGTTTTTGCATTCAGATTTGCTCCCAACATAATTTAACTTACACCAAATATATCACTACTTTTTTTCACTAAAGGCACGGCGTAAACTTCCTTCAACTTTCAATATTTTACAAATGCTCAAAGAAAAAAAAAATCCCCGCACTTTCAATTTGAATTTTACCCACACAGGCGCGGCATCGCCGCGCTAATTTACCTAGTTGCCTTTGATATACACACTGCATAATATTTGATGAGAATTGGGCGATAAATTGACATTGTTATTTCCGCACGACATGTACCTGTGAAGTTATTGCATTTTGAATGAGTCGATCCCTTACAAAATGATCATCCACCACTGTCCATTAATTAAAAAGGGCACCGTAAGCAAACAGAGCTGACACGAATGGTCGCTTCTCGTCCCCGGTCCATGCACATGCATCGGGTATTCCGTATGTCAAGGAAAACTAAGAATGGTTAAGGGCTCATTTGATTCGTAGGATAGTGAAAGTGTATGAATAAGTATAAAATTTGTATGACATGTCTAATTGAATTCTACGTGAAGAGGAAGTTCTTCTGATTGTGGTTAAGTAATTTCTACATGAGGTCTAACCTCATGTTATATTTCTATTTGTACTATAAGATTCCTATGAAAACTTTTTTATGTGATATGATCCTATGAGTCAAACGGTTTTGAAGAAAAAATTCCCATAGGATTTTAATCCTACACAAATCTTTTAAAATCAAATGAGGGAGACTAGAAATATATCACGGCCCTAAACAATTTTGACAAGTAGCCCACTGAAATTGATGCTTTTCTTCTCATTTCCCAGTTATACAAAACCAGCAAAATCGTTGAAGAAGCGTACGTCCGTTCTAAGGATGACTCCAACGGGGACGCATCGAGTCCGCGCGCCTCCGTCCCTGTCCACGGGGGCCAAAAACACGGCCCAACGGGGCGACGCAAACGGACCGCGGTCCATTTTTTGGTCCGCCGCGAAGCATTCCTGGCCCAAATTTGGGCCACCGATGCGTCGGCCCTGGACGCGAGCGGAGCGCTCCTGCGTCCTCCCCATGTCCGTCCTGGCCCCGCGTGTCATCGACCCCAACGGCTAGAGCGGCCACCTACCCGCAATAACTGTGAGCGGTGGAACTCTTTAAAAGGAGCTGGCCGGGCAAACCCTAGAGCCCTCCTCCCCCCACCACGGCGGCCACCACCTCCAACCACAGATCCACGCGCCGGAATGGCTGGAGAGCCGGCGCCGCAGCATCTGCTGGACCATGCGGAGCGGGCGCGGCAGAGGACGCGCGGGGCATGGCTCGGCATGATTCAGCAGCCCGACGAGAGAAGGGCGGCGGAGGCCGCGTACTTCGACTGCATCGACAACGACGAGGAGTACGTGTACGCAGCCGGAGTCACGGCGGTCGCGGCGGGCACTGCGCCGCCCGAGCCCGAGCCTCCCATTGGCGTGGGCGGCTCCGCCTGCAGGACCGACGAGGAGGCGGAGCTGGAATCCCACATGCAGCTCAACGCCCAGAGGGCGGCTGCGTTCCTGTCCGCAGCGCGCGCCTGCGCCCACGCGGCGGTGGAGGCCGAGTCTGCGAACTCGCGCAGAGCCATGGAGACCGCGAAGCGGGCGGCGCGCCGCAAACGGCACCGTGAGGCCGCGGCGGCCGACGTGGCCGACAATGGAGCAGTTATCGACTGATCCAAGTGGTGCGGTACCCCCGCCGGCGTGGCCGCCTATGTGCGGCCCATTTTCCACTAATGCCGGCGCTGCTACGTGTTTCGTAGCTACGAAATGATCAAAGGAGAGGAGCCGGCCAGTCCGCGGCTGGCCACAGCCGCGATGAAGGAAGAGCCAACAAGTCTGTGGCAGAACGGGCATGCTGCGTGACGTTCCTCAAGGCCGGAGCCCCTCTTTGATCTTCCCCCTTGCCGGCCGGTGGTCGGTTATTAATTTTCTTCAAATTAGGTTTAGGTTTTAGGGTTTATTACTATGTAATTTCAGTTTTTAAAAATGTAATCCAAATATAAAAAAAAAAGTTTGGGGAAAACCCTGGCCGGACGGACTCAATGCGTCGACCCGTTAGGCGCGGTGGCCGGAAAGAGGCGGACCTGGGCCGGACGTGCGTCCTGTTGCCGACACAAACAGACCAAACGCGGACCAAACGCGCGTCCGTTTGCTTCGCCCCGTTGGAGTCATCCTAAAGCAGAGTCCATGCGTTTGAACGGATCCAGACGCGCCACGCGTAAACTGCTCACCTAATCCGACGCGGGCAGTGGTGCTGCAGGCCATTGGTCAAGGGGCCGGCCGAGAGCAGTACTGTACCTTTTATTTTCAGAAACTAGGGCTGACTTGCCTGCAAAATTCAGCATGCACCCTGTGTATTCACGATATTGCGAGCACGGGGTCATGAATCAGGCACGGTTCATGGAGGCATCCGATTGCATCTACATTCATGCGATCAGTCTGTTACTGATAAAACAAATAAAAATAGCTGGAGTCCACGTCTATGTTGCGCAGATTTGGTCCGCTGAGCGAACATTTTTTTTAGTAGTATCTTTCACCCGTAGGGTGTGGGCACATGTTTATATGTGACCTAGGACATCTTCATTTTGTATATGCTGACAAACCGTGCTTTTTGTTCGTTCGTTAATTGGAGTTGCGCCATAGCCAACAAACTCCTTACTCACATGTCATATGTTTACACGATGTTCATTTGAAGACCATCACCAGCAATTAACCTCCCTTAACCTTAAGGCCTCCGAGATTAGTATATGTTCATCTAGATGATGCCACCGGCTACAACTACAATGATATTGTGGGTCTGAAAGACCAAGATCCCAAGCCCGTTGCATCTATTCTTGCAATACCATCATCTATGACTCATGTCTTAGGGGTCATCGCACCCATATGAATGCTTATATATGGGGCGACAACATGTGATCTTAGAATTGTATCCGGGTACTTACGTTCTACACCACTTGATGCCAATGATAGGGTGTGAACTCATGCTCTTCTTCTTTTCGTAGTCATCGATCAGGAGACTAAACCCAATATGATTACAAGAGAGTGGGAGATGATCCCTTAATTTCTTTTGTCGCAAAGGAATATATATGTGCCGCTTCGTTTCTCTATCTATCAGGAGACTACTAAACCCAATATGTTATATTTCTATTTGTACTATAAGATTCCTATGGAAACTTTTTTATGTGATATGATCCAGAGTCCATGCGTTTGAACGGATCCAGACGCGCCACGCGGAAGCTGCTCACCTAATCCGACGCGGGCAGTGGTGCTGCAGGCCATTGGTCAAGGGGCCGGCCGAGAGCAGTACTGTACCTTTTATTTTCAGAAACTAGGGCTGACTTGCCTGCAAAATTCAGCATGCACCCTGTGTATTCACGATATTGCGAGCACGGGTCATGAATCAGGCACGGTTCATGAAGGCATCCGATTGCATCTACATTCATGCGATCAGTCTGTTACTGCTAAAACAAATAAAAATAGGTGGAGTCCACGTCTTTGTGTGAAAATTTGATCCTCTCAACAAACATTTCATTTTTTTTGTAGTAGTATCTGTCACCCTTAGAGTGTAGGCACATGTTTTTTTTCCGAAATGGAGGTTGAAACCTTTGGCGTGTGCATCGAAATTATGCATACAAACTCTTTATTAAATTATTCAATAAAATCTAAAAATAAATATATTGATCAACCCGAAGTCATCTTCCTGCCGGCTGTTGCGGCTACACCTACAAGATTAACGAAGGGGTGGCTGTTATCGGCACATGTTTATACGTATCCTAGGGCATCTTCATTTTGTATAAGTTGATAGATCGTGCTTTTGGTTTGTTTGTCAATCGGAGTTACGCTACAACCAATAAATTCCTCACTCACATGTCATATGCTTACACCAAACTTTCATTTGGAGACCATCACAAGCAATTAACCACGCCCAACTTAAGGCATGTGAGATGAGTATGTGGCCATCTAGACGATGACACCGGCTATAGTGATATCGCGAGTCTGGTAGATTTAACTCCCAGACCCGTTGCTTCTAGTCATTATATAACATCATATAGGACCCATGTCTGAGAGGTCACCATACCCTCATGAATGCGCATACATCGGGTGATCACAATGGCAAACAACTGTGAGGTTTCCAATATTTATATCTGGGTACCTAGGTTCTATACCACTTGTTGCCCAACGGTAGGCCCGATCGCATAGCAGCGAGTTATGAAATATGACCTGCTTCTATTCGTAATCATCATGAGACTAAAACGAGTATGACGACAGAGAGTGAGAGATGATCACTTAATTTTTTCGGCCGAGAGGAGTAGCGATATGTGTTTTGTTTTTATTATGGAAGGGTTTACCCTTTTAGAACTTTGGAATCTAAACTCTCGTTGAGACAAATAAATATACTCCCTGTGCATTAGCTCTTGATGTAGTAACTTAGGTGGTGGTATGTTTTAATCCCTCCGATTCTAAATATAAGGCTTTTTAGTTTTTTCTTGATTCGTATATACGTATTTAGACATATTTTAGTATCCAAGTTCACTCATTTCGCTCCGTATTCAGTACACCCTGAGATATATACGTCTGATAACCCTTCGACGCATTTACGTGTTAACACTGTTGCATTTAATTGACCATAGATATGCATCAACAAAAATAAACAAGAGGGTGCACTCCACAAAATGTGAACAACTCAAGGACTAAACTGCAAAAAGCTGCATCAGCTTCTGTCTTGGGCAGGTTCGGGTAGCAGCAAAACTGTCCTAGCCAGTAGGAACGGAAAAGAGGGGACGAGCGAGGGTGGAGAATCTCGTGGAATTCTCTCTCCGCAGCTCGCCGGGGGCCAAGAAACCACCAACTCACGAATCTATCCTCCCAATCCAGTCCAGAGGCGGCGCCAAGTCCCGATCTTGCCGGCCGAACTGCTCTCCGGTCGTCCCCAATTCCCACGGCCCTGGCCTACCGCCGCGAATTCGACCCTGGTACGTCAGAATTCCTCAAATTTCTATGTTTCCGCCTCCATATTACAAGCAACCAAACACCGCGGAGCAAGCGCCAATGGAAGGAGTGGTCGATTTGTGCCCTGGAAGGAGGAGAGAACAAGGAAAGCAATTGAATTTGGTTCTCCGCTCCACGGCCTGAGCAGCAGAATTCAAATCGACAGGGGGATTAGTTGGTTCCGCATCACATACTCTATTGGATGCACACCCGGTTCAATCAGCTCTCGAATAGATGCATCGCTAGAGTGGAAGCTGTGGCGCTGGTGCTGGAGCTCACGCAAAGCGCTCCACTTTCCCCGGATTGCTGGTGCTTCTGCCGGCGTCGCTCGCGAGAAGGGAGGCCAGTTGGAGGAGAAGGGAGCGTCTAGGCACTGGAACGGGTCTGCTCCAAGCAATTCGGTGGTTTGGATGAGCAGGGGCACGACGGTCATTTCAGATCTGTGCTTAGAAAAAATAGGAGCTGTATTGAAACGGGGAATTTTCATCAAACCGTGCAAGTAATATCTGTCATTTTGAGCGTTGCAATGTACTTTAGTCCTTTCGAGGCACTTGCTAAGGTAGAATGGAGCATTTTATCTAATATCGTGGGGAAAAAGGGCGAGGAGAGCCTTCGTGAGGCTGACATAGTAGCCCAACCTCCTTTTGGGGATGTCTGCCTATGTTTTTGTGATCGGGTTCTTGAGCATGGCCCCTGCAGAGCATGCCTCCAACAACCTGCTAAGTTTGGTGATCAGCAGCTGTTATGTTGGAGGTTGCTTCCATATTTATTTGCCTTATCTTGTCCTAATAGAGTGCTAGATTCCACATATTTTTGTATAGGTAGGTAGCTGCTGATAAAAGAATAAGGTTTTGGGATAATGGACAATCATCTTGCTTGTACTTAGGATGAAGTGGTCAATTCTCTAAATAGCAGGAGTATAGAACAAATAAATTCTTGAAGCTATCATTTTCCTCTAGCATAATAGAATGAATTGGCATTAAGAAAAGAACTCCTGCTGCAAGGTTGGCTAGAGATTTCTTGGAAATTATCAGCCCCTTTTGGTCCCCACTGAGACAGGATTATTTTATTTTGATACTTAAGATTATTCACAATTGATGGTCACTTGGATGACTAGACTTGATTCGCCACCTCACCTACTCCGTCCGTATCAAAATGTAAGATGTTTTAGCATTTTTGGACCCACATGTATCTAGACATGTTCATGTGCAAGATTCACATGTCTAGATACATGTGGGTCCAAAAATGCTAAAACATCTTATATTTTGATACGGAGGGAGTAGTAGCCATGAAATTGGCCTACGTGAGCTGATTGATCTAGGATCACAAGCATGAGTATGCGACTAGCGTGCCATCCACGTTGTGTGCACAAGTACTGCCTTATCAGTTAGCATTGTCAATATGACTCATTTGACTTGATTGAGCTGCTCCACATATGGAGTGATGGCATAAATCATAAATGTATTGGAGCGGCAAAAACAAAAACAAAAACAAAAAATAGTTGCTCACGCTCCCTTCCAGGGCAGAATACTAGAATTAGAGCTGTTTTTTAGGATAAATCTCATCTCCGTAGTCTGTTCGTGATCTCTAGGGTCTAGTCTCATCTAATAAGTTTAACACTATCCTTTATCTTCAATCCAACGTGTGGTAATTCCTGGGCTCTATGAAAAACGCCTTATTTTACTGATTTTGTCCGCAGTGTCTTAATTAGGCGTTAACTACTAAGCAACACAAGTATACATGTCATAACTCGTACGCAGTTGATCTTTCTCAGTAAACGGGGAGTGGGATATTCATGCCGCCTTCATCTTAAGTTGTTGTATTTTGTTCTTATATCACTGCAAGTTGTTAGTGATCATTTAGTCAAACTCTCCCTTCTACTCCCTCCGTATCAAAATATAAGACTTTCTAGCTATTCCACACACACATGTATCTAGACATGTTTTAGTGCAAGATTCACATGAACCTTGCACTAAAACATGTCTAGATACATGTGTGTGTGGAATAGCTAGAAAGTCTTATATTTTGATATTGGAGGGAGTATTAGTATCATTCTCTCAATAAAAACCTTCTAATATTTGGCTCTTGATATTATAGCAACTCAGTCACTCACCAGCAGCAAATGGAATTAGGTGAAAACAATATGGGCTCGAATGATGGAGCAAACAGCAAAGCTAGCTTGGCTGCGAGGCAACGCTTACGGTGGACAGACGAGTTGCATGAACAATTTGTTGAGGCTGTTACTCAACTTGGCGGTCCTGATAGTATGTATCCACACCGCAATTTTGCTTTCATATTTTATTTTGTATGATGCTATTCCTTCTTCCTGAGTAATAAATTTCTTTTGTACAGTGTGACATTTTGTTATATCGTGTGAAGTTTCTTTAATGTGGTTTGAAAATTCCAGACGTTCTTAGAATTGACGACAATAATATGTAAATATGATGACATGCAACTCAAAACATTGCTAGCAGGTAGGAAGCTTATAGATGATTTAAAATGTTACATGAACTCAAAACAGTATCATATAAGCTTGGAAAAAAGCATGCTTCAGAATTTAAGGTATTCCATTAACTTTTAGTTTCGCAAGAAAAATGGATTAGATGTAGAAGGCTATCATTTTTTCTTTTTTCTTTTGAGAGAGTATAAGTCTATAAGAGGTCATTTGGTAGCCATCATTTCGAGAGGGAATCATGGAATTCATTTGTGATTCCATACCCAACCATGTCATTTCATTTGGAATTCCAGCAAATGCCTACTGTATGGTATGCCAATTCCTATCCCTAACCTAGTCATTTCACTTGCCAAATGATGTCATCATTCATTTCTGCCAAATGGAATGAAATGATGGGTGCCAAACGAGCTCTAAGCTACCAAGCTACTAAAACGTGTTTAAGAATGTACCAAGCAAGAACCAAGAAGCCCCTTTTGAACTCATTTTTTAGGCTTCCATCATCTAAGTGATTTATTACCTACTTTTTCTTTATTTTATATGTAAACAGAAAATGAAGGTGTCGATCATGTGTTTTGTGTTATGACTTATGATGCATCGGCTTATTTTGCTTCTGCTAACATGAACTCTCAAATGCAACAGGAGCGACCCCTAAAGGAGTTTTGAGAATTATGGGCACACCAGGATTGACAATATACCACGTGAAAAGTCACTTGCAGGTACATCTTCTTTTAGAATGTCACTTGGCCTTTAGCAATTTCTGTTGAATTCTTAGTTTTAATATGTCGAACTCCCTGTTCCTATTTTCAGAAATACAGGCTAGCAAAGTACATTCCTGACTCTTCAACTGATGGTAGGTGAACACACTTATCTATGTAGTTAGTATGGTGATATTTTCAAGTTCTTCATGTTCATGATATGTGTCTCTCGTGTAGGTAACAAGGCTGATAACAAAGATCCAGGGGATTCACTCGTTGGACTTGATGGATCCACGTACGTATACACATATTACCACTAAAATTTATCACCCTCAATGCTTGTATGCTGCTTGTCAAATATCACTGGTAGCTGTGGTTCTTCCGGAGTTAAAAAACATCAAGCAATTAGGCTGCAACTATGACCTAACTGAAATCACTCTCAAATCTATTAGATATTAATTTATATTCACCATTTTGTCCTTGAGTGTCCTGAGGTACACAAATGCTTCACGCTAGAATAGCGAAGAAAAGACATGGATATAGGCAAAGCTTCAACTGTGCATTTGCTAGATACATCCAGTTTCTTTTCTTTTAAGTGAAATAGCTTTTTTTTGCACCTTTATAACAGTAGGGTTAAACCTGACTGCCACCTTTATAAATTAAAATATAGGTTAGCAGTTACATATTTACAAAGGAGGAGGCTGGAGAGCCATCCTGTTAGGGGTAGGGGGACAACTAAAGCTTTTCTTTTAATTGAAATAGCTTGAATTGGCTTCAGACTATTCCTTGCACTTCTAATTTCTATTAACTCGATTTTGTTGGTTTATCCAAGTCTTTTAAAATGTATGCTGAGCATTTTATTGGAAGCTTCCATTTGTATATTGGAAATGCAACGACTTTGGTTGTTGTTGCCTTGTTGGTTTCCCCTTCTTTTCTCAGTTTGATCGTTGAGCCTTTTTCTTTACAGTGGATTAGAGATATCTGAAGCCCTTAAGCTGCAGATGGAGGTCCAAAAGCGGTTGCATGAACAGCTAGAAGTAAGTCTTTTTTGGGAAGTCCCATGTAAGATGATATTGTGATCTTAGAAGTTTGTTTATTCTAAATGTCTGTTGGCATGCATACTTTTTCTAAATGCTTCCAAGGAAATTTGCAAATATTCGTAAATTTCTATGAAACATCTACTGAAGAGCATGTCCCATGGTTGACTGGGCTACTGAGCCCATGTAAGATGGTATTGTGATCTTAGAAGTTTGTTTATTCTAAATGTCTGTTGGCATGCATACCTTTTCTAAATGCTTCCAAGGAAATTTGCAAATATTCGTAAATTTCTCTGAAACATCTACTGAAGAGCATTCCCCATGGTTGATTGGGGCTACTGAGCCCACTTGTTAGCTTTGTTTTGAGAAAACCCACTTGTTAGTGAACGCACAAATTTTATGTGCAGTGGCGTTTTTTTCTTTGAAACTTCTGGTGGTGACTTTTCCAGTCTAAAACTGAAAAATCTGCAACGTTTTTATTTGTTGTTGCCACGCCTAAATACTGTCCTGACACCCCGCTGTTGCAATGTAAGTTGCATAAGAGTAAGAGATGCATTTAAAGATCAGTTAGTTATCTTAGATGTAGAGGCCAAAATCAGGCCATTCACACTTCTAGCAATGGATGTAACACTGCATTAGGTATTCTTCTTGTTTGTGTTTCAGTTTATAATCTCATTTATGTTTCAAATTGAGTAAAATGTTAGGTTTAATTGACCAGATGCATTACTTGCATGCTTGCATAAACGTAATTCATGAATGAACTTGTAATGCTATTAAGTAAAGATCAATGATAAGATCGCCTGGTAACATTTTCTTTAGGTACAAAGGCAGCTACAACTGCGAATTGAGGCACAGGGAAAGTACCTCAAGAAGATCATAGAAGAGCAGCAGCGTTACGGTGCTATAAAATCTGAAACACCTGGCCCAGGCGCAAATGTCGCAGTATCGAGCGATCAATTCCCTGACTCCGAGAGGACAGACCCCTCGACCCCTGCACCCACATCTGAATCTGCATCTCAAGGTGCGGCTTTTAAAAGAGATCATGGAAGCCAAACTGAAGCAACCAAGAGTCCATGTCATGATGAACTGCTAACCGCAGATTCCAACTGTCATTCTGGTTCTCCCATTGCCAGTCCCAAGCATGAGAGGGCAGCAAAGAGGCAGCGAGGCAGTGAATTCTCAGAGGCCGACTTATCCCTCCCACAGCATATCTTCGAGTCAAGCTCGGGACCAGAGTTCCAGCAATGTTCAGTGCCCTACTACTCAGGCCATTAACCTCAGTCAGTTCCAATCTTTTGCAGCATCATAGAATGTTGTCATCTCAAGGGACATGCTGTTGTATGTTGACAAAGTTGTAGGTGTTTTGAGTTGAATGTTTACATGATACATACACATGACGTCTATCTTGTGTTTGTAGCGTCCTGACGTATGAGTTGACAAGTTTGGGGTTGGGCACTGTTAGCCTGTTTACATGCTATGTTGTCCACATTTTTTGTTGAAGTAACATTTTCTTTTTCTAATGGAACAGATATATTCCACTAGGACACGCTGGTGATTCCAGCCACCGACCAAACGGGGTACATCATTCGGAGTAAAGAAGTTTATCTCGTAGTGCAACAAGTTCTAGTGTGCTTGAAGCAAAAAATACCCCGTCAGTTGGGTCGAAAATAAAACTATTTATATTACAATCTGCCAAAGAAGAATGGAACATAAGAGCATCCCAACAGATTCCGTGATTAATAGAGGGCAAAGTGTATTACTTGAACAACCGGGAAGAATGCAAAATGTTTATCGATTGGAACGGTGTCTTAATTTTTTTAATGAAAGGTCGGTGATAGATCGGTGCAACTTGAAGAACTTCTAGTCTTCTAGATAAACCAACCGGGAATGACTCGGAAGGTGATGCTTGGACAATACAAGGAGCCTCCTATTAAGAAGAGCAAGATCAGTGCATTGTTTCATGTAGAGGCCAAAGCTATGTTCTTCATTAAAAAAAAGAGCAAGATCATAGGTATTCATATCAAATGATAAGCCAGCTCTATTTCTAAGGAATAAAACTCACCATTTCCCCCGCAAAAAAATAAAAAAAGTACGAGTTTACGTCACAGACTGAACGCCCCGTGCCAAGATTTGTCTGCCCTAAGTAAAAGGCCCGAACAAAATTTCGGGGTGGTTTTGGTGCGAACGAAGCGGAAACAAGGGAAGAAAAGGGCGGGAAAGCGGCAACTTGGGCGGCGCCAACCTCAAAAACCTCGCCGTTCGTCCCCAAATCCAATCCACCGAGAAGACTGAGGCGAGAGCGGCGCGATGCAGATCCAGGTCCGTTGCGAGTGCGGCGAGGCGGCGTGCCCGGAGTGGGCCGTGGTGGAGGTGCAGGGCGTGCTGCAGCCGCAGGCCTGCTTCTCCGGCCGCATCCAGGGCCTCCACATCGGCCGCCTCTGCTCCACCTCCTCCTCACCCTCTTCCAAGGCAAGATCCTACCGTCTAATTTCCCCTCGCATCTCGTTTCTCGATTGGAGGTTGTTCTCATGGTGGTTTATCCATTGCCAGGGCGCGTACACGTTCACCATCGGATACCATGAGCTCGCCGGGACCAGGGTGACTCTCAAGAAGCCCCTGCTGGTGCTGAGGAAGAAGAAGAACGACGGCCACGCTGGAGTGGCGGCGGTGGAGCTGGAGGTGATCGGGGTCATCCGGCACAAGATCCTCTTCAAGGACCGCCCCAAGGCTCTCATCTCAAGTAATCCCTCGCTGCAATTTCTTTTCTAAGACAGTGATTCTGCAGAAATTTGCTCATCGCGCCACCCCATTTGCTCAGAACCGCCGACTAAGGAGAAGAAGGCCCTGCCGGGAGTGGCGACACCATCAGCCGTACCTCCGGCTTCCTGACGAAAAGCTACTGGGAATCTGAATCCAAGGAGCTCCGAATGTACCCGGGAACCGCTACATATTGTCGTCCATGTTTAGTTGGTGGTCACATTCTGCCATTGTTTGTGGCTGTGCCATATACTAGCTGAAGCACATCAGTGATAAATTGGCTAACTTTTGTGGTTGTTTGGTTCCAATTGGATGGGAGCCAAATTTCACTTTGCAGTCAGTTTGGTCATATACTTGGTTGTGCCACTGAAAATTAAATCCTCCAAATCTTCTCATAATATATGTGATTTACCATCTGCAACGTAGTTTTGGTTTGCAAACGCGGCCCATCAGACCACTGCTCCTCTTCCTGGAGAAGTTTGCTTATCTGTTGTCTCATACTCCCTCTGTCCAACAATAAGTGTCTCAAGTTTGCCTAAAAGTGGATGTATCTATACATGAAACATGTCTAGATATATCCACTTTTCGGCAAACTTGAGACACTTATTTTGGGACGGAGGGAGTATTATTTAACTGCTTCTTTAATTTCTGTTGCCAGCACGTATGCTTATGGAAAGGCTTATTGAGTATGAGATGTTATAAACATGATGCTATGATGGATTGTAAGGGCCATCAAATTTCATTTGAGATCAGAAAAAAATAGTTTGAGCGTTTGGTTTGTGTTCGGCTTTAAGACTTGGGGTTGTGAAGGTGTTGGCTTGGCAGATGGGGCCACTACTGGTGATTCTGGTTCGGTGGTGTCCTAGTACGATTCTTGTTCCGCACAATGGGCGCCATAGCCACTGTAATATCGCTGCTGGTTGACCAAACGGAGGAGTTGGGGACCCTATCCTTGCCGCAGCAATGGAGACCCGGCGGATGGTGGCGGCGGCTAGGGTGGAACGCTAGATTGCCTTCTTAGTCTAACGGGAGAACCAGGAACCAGATAAATAGATCTGATCTTTGATTGGCTATACTTTTACAATTGCTGTGTTTACATCTTGTTGAGTGCGTTGTTTTGCATCGACTAGCTCTTTGGGGTGAAAATTCACGATATGGTCTATCTGCAAGGCCAAGAACCAACCACAAAAGAAGTACAGGCTGAGATTTGGAGCTCTTTTGGAGTTTGGATTGTGAAGCGCTCACTCGCTGGAACAGGCTGGTGGATCGGAGTACCCGGTCTATTTTTTGTTGCACTGGTCAGATGTGGCGGTCGCTAGTAGCCTACCAGTATCGACTTCTCAGTTGCCTGACCTAAGTCCTTTAAATTCTTATGGTTTTGGTTCATTTTCTCGTCAAACTTCCTGGCACAGCCTATTTTATAGTCGCCTCGATTTGGCCTGGTTTCGCTGCGCACTACCATGTAAACATATAAATACATCCCTGGGTTTGCTTCTTGGAACAAAATCGAATCAGAAAATATGCGATGGTCACCTCTGTCTCAGTCGACGCTGAATAAACAAATTCTATCACAGCGCGACTCTGGGAGTCCAGAAAACGACACCAAATCATACAGATATATAAGACGCACGCCTGTATCCAATGTAGTGATTCCTTCCTTGCTTCACCAACTGGCCTGAATTATGTGGACCAGAGGATCCACATCTGTCATCAACCACGCGTTTGACCAGACACATGTGCTAAGACGCTAAAAAAGATCACCTAATCTCCACCACATATTCCAAAGGAGTCTCAATAACTGTTGGGTATTTACAGCTTCTTCTTACTAGCTGAACCGACCTTCACCCTTTGTCGAGGGTAGAATCATTTTTCAACTGATAGTAACTTAACTAGAACTACCCTACAGCTGATTCGGGCTTTTAGCGATCGGTGCAGGCATCCTAGCTCTAACCATGCTGGTTTCGCATATTTGTACAGTCCCAAAATTCTTCTTACTACTCTACGATTTTTTTCTCTCCTCGTCCTCGCGGCATCTGTTATGATTTCTTCCCCTTTTTCATGTCCCTAGGATCGGAGACCAGGTGGTGGCTTTCCAAGAGATCCGAAAGCGTGATCTTCCCGCAATTTCCCGAGTCCAGCCTTTGGAATTGGTCACAGATCATCCTGATATCTTTGTCCACGATCTTCCCCATCTCCT
Source organism: Poa pratensis (assembly GCA_947311845.1). Classification (NCBI taxonomy): domain Eukaryota; kingdom Viridiplantae; phylum Streptophyta; class Magnoliopsida; order Poales; family Poaceae; genus Poa; species Poa pratensis. The sequence continues at coordinate 27,229,918 of CAMZMU010000097.1, read as the reverse complement.
TGAGCTTGTAAACGACAAATTCTGATTTCCTGAAATAATGCAAGACATTAACCAACACAAACTACTAGAAACAACCAAGCTGTCCTCCTAATAAATTAAACAAATGGCATTCCAGGATATATGATGAAAAAACCGTCTGCTTTCATAGGAGGATAGTGCTCACCCATTCTGCCAAATACAGTGCAACGTTTACCTAAAAGTATAATTGACTACTGATCATATCCAATTTGAGGTGTTGAAGAGATCATAATTGAAAGGGGAACTTGTGCAAATAAAATCATAACCATTTCGAGAAAATTACCCTTTTGCAGTGGCACCAAACTAAAAGAAAAGACCTAAATGCAGGCAGAATATGCAATTACAGAAAAGTAGAAATCAGTCTGACACAATCAACGTATGGAAACATAGCCAGTATTTAGGTATCACAGCCTAAATGACACCGATCTACTATTGTGATCTGAATCATTGTGTTGCAATGACAACCGGACTATAAGGCATCCATACAAGGGTGAAGCTTCCATGTTTTATTTCTGAAGCAAGGTTGATTTTCATTTTCTAGGCAGTGCTAGATGCAAATTATTTTGATGCATACATGGCAAACTCAATCTAACACAACAAGCAAAATAAAAACCAAATAGTATTCAACAGAATGTTCATATGAATGTTCTCACTAATAGATGAACCACTTCAACATATACCAAGTTTACTAAGGTGGAATTATATAATTAAGAATTCACGCCAAAGACCACTGCATTTTCTATGTTGATAATTATTAAGAACTAAACCTGCAAGTAAACTAATATAGAGGGATCTATAATCATAGAAAAAATGGACCAGGAAGGGTGTAGCTGTGCAGCAGGAGTTAACATCCACGAATTCAGATATAATTGCATGTACAAATATAAAATCAAATGCATCATGCAAACATTACCAAATAACTGAGTGGATAGACCGATAGATTTTTTTGTATAGACAGTTTAACAAGGGTAAATATATGTAAAGCAGTCCAATATAACACTTCTTGGCACTGAGCTGAAAGTGCTATGAATAACTCAGCATATTAGAAGAACGCAATGTCTGGGAAAAAAAAGTTTTTTACATGTTGGGATTTTTCCTTTTGTTTTTTAGGACTACTCAAATGTGATGGATATCAATGGCATGTTTGGTTCATAGCCAACCATTAGCACAAGTTTCCAGCTTAACAATGGCAAGCCACATAAGGTGTGTTGAAGAAATTGGTCACTAAATCTGCGGCGAGGGTTTGGCGAAATACGAGCCTATGACCGGTGGAACATGCTACAAAGAAAAAGTGGCACTAAAACAAATGGAAGCCATAACAGCTCCTACATGTAAAGAAAAGGCCAGGGGTGAGCAATTGCAACTACAGTACTTTATCTCGATTTCCTCCATTCACATACATTACGGAATGACTACACAATCCACCATCTAAAACTAAGCACACTCATCAATTATACTTAAAGTAATTTCTGGATGATTAAGTTCTACAACATAAGTCTTTTGGTAAAGTTGTTCCTACAGTAGAATACGATATAGCTTTATAACCAATGGAATATCTTTGATTCTGATGAATGATTGTACTACATCGTTCATATCATGATAAATAAACAACATTATGGACGATATATTGTGTGTCAGGGCAATCACAAAAAATGATCTTTTAGAATGACTAACCGACCAAAAAGTACACAAAAGTCTGCCGCGATGTAACATAATACACATAAGTTGATTCATTTACTCACTCCTGAAAATTCCGTTAAAACTTACGGTTGTATCCTACTAACAAATCCGTCCTCTCTTAATACACCATACTTTAAATTTACAATGCCATATGAGAAAAACTGTTAAGCTCTTTGGATTTAGTATAATTTTCATTTTACAGCCTTAATAGCGCATGCAATAACTCTCTGAAACGTACATGAAACATAAACAGAAAACAAGGACCAAAGAATTGATTCCACCAACATGGTGTTAGATGATCGATTTATTACTTGCATTCATTCTATATGTCAAACGAAAAGAAGCTACATGGTCAAAGTTCACCAAAATCACAATTAACAGATGGTATATATCATTCAACTACAATTTATTCCATATGCAACATATTCAAGGGCGTCTCTTTTTAGGATCACATTTCAATTTCTCCTAATAGTGTTACAAATGACAATTGTAGTGACCAACCTCCACATGTTTCTTCATCTTCTTTTCAAATTTTATTCAGTAAATTAAAATGCGGTGTAATAGAAAAAATATACCAAGTACTAAGCTGAGGCGTTCTTTGACACTTTTAAATTTCTACCTCTAAGATAAGCACAATACAACTGTTTTGAATCCCTCATTGTAAAGGACAAACCACAAAAACCCATTACCTCATTGGTGTATAATATGCAAGCATCTCAGCCAGTGCTCATGATACACTGACTGTCAACTAACTGGCATTAAGATATTCTTTAACTTGTTAGATGAGCTGTGATTATGTTATGCGTGTTGGTTCGCATATTAAGTACCTAATAAAGCCTGTTAGCAGTTTGCAGGATGCTCTACGTTTCTACTTCCAAAAATCCATTTCCATGCTAAATTGCTGAATAATCTTTGACATAAACTTAACTAAATAAAGGTGTGTTGCTTCGCAGATTAAGTACCTAGTAAAGCCTCTTAGGAGTTTGCAGGACGCTCTACATTTCTACTTCCAAAATTCCATTTCCATGGTAAATTGCCGAATGATCTTTGACATAAACTTGGCTACATAAAGTGGTCAATGCAGAAAATAAGTTTTACCACCCGATGACTTACGTGACATAGCCATGGTTGTCAATGTCGGCGGCGAGAAACTCTGACACGGTCATGTCTCTGGACAGCACCCAGTTGGCCATTGCACGGTGCCTCTTGTCAATCCTCATCTCCGCCAAGTAGAGGAATGCCCGTGCCACGGCTAGCGTGGACACGAGAAGCCAGGCAGATGCAAAAAGGCGGCCAGGCAGTGTCCTGAAGGCGTGATCTCCGTACCCGACGGTGGTCACCGACATCACTGCAAGGTAGACGGCATCAAGCCACGCCATATGCTCCACCTTCCTGAGCACAGTGGCCCCGACGCCGACGCAGATGGCCACTGCACCGAGCGCAAGGGCGACCTTTATGCGCACGCGCATCCGGCCCTTCTTGACATCGAAGATGTAGTTGTGGCGGTGCTTGCGCGCAGAGCGCGGGTTCTTGATGGCGGTGATGAGGAGGTGCTCCTGTAGGTCGAGCACATAGGAGACCATACCGGAGAGGAGGATGTCGACGAAGCCGAAGCCGACGAGGACGAACGAGATGGAGAAGAGCTTGGCGGCAGGGCTGGCCGGGGTGATGTCCCCGTAGCCGATTGTGCAGAGCGTGACGATGCAGAAGTAGAGCGCGTCGACGACGGGGTGGGTGGGCCCGTTGGAGGAGGTGAAGTTGTTCGGCGCGGCGGCGTAGAAGGTGACGCCCAGGGCGAGGTAGGCGAGCAGGAAGAGGAAGGCGTGGAGCACGATGGCGGGCCGCCTGGGAGGCGGCGGCGGGTTGTGGTGGTCGGCCTCCGCGGCGAGGCGGCGAGGGCCGCGGAGCCGAGCGGCGCCATGGCGGGCGCGGTGCGGGAGCGGTGGAGGTTGGTGCGGCCGCCGAGGAAGTTGAAGAGCGAGGGCGTGAGGGGCTGCTGCGGCTGGGCCTCCTCGTCGGAGGGCGGGGAGGGCGGCGAGGAGGAGCAGCCCGGGAGGTCGTCGTAGTCGCGGAACGGGTCGACGGAGATGCGGCGGATGTGGTGCGGCGGCGAAGGGGGAGGAGGAGGGGGCGGAGGCGGCGGCGGCGGGGAGTGGAGGTGGGGCCCGAAGATGAGGCGTTCCTTGTAGGAGGAGGCCGGGGAGGGGCATGACGCGTTGGGGGCCGCCTCGCCGAAGTCGGAGAAGGAGGAGTTCTCCGGCAGCGGCTGCAGGAGGTGCGGCACGGTGGTGGTTGGGAGCAGCGGGTTCGTGTCCATGGCCGGACGGGCCACCGGGGTGGATTCCTCGCGGATTCCTCGATGCGGCGGTGAGAAATTTTGGATCTTTGGGGATCGCTGGTGCTTTCACGGGGATACGGTGATCGGAAGAGGGAGGAGGCGGTGGAGGGGGGAGGAGGAGGCTGCGGCCGGGAGACGTTGGTGATGTCCACTCGACGACGGCGATGTTTTCTTGCTAATTTTGTCCTCTTTCTCTCGCTTTTTTTTCCTTCAGTCAATGAATTGGTTGATTTCTTTATTTATTGGTGATCTCGTGAGCGGCGCAATAATAGGGAGCGGAATAGGGAAAGATCAGATCAAAGGATGTTGGCAAATCTTCGTTTCCGTCGCTGTCAACCAGGTTTGGGTTTGTGCCATAAAGAGGTTGGATTTAGTCCACAAATTCTCCCACACGTTGACGTAGTCCCTAGAATCAAATCAATCACGCATATGGATCGGCCAGACAGAAAAGAAATATATGTCCTACCTAGATATGTTTTTGTTTGTAAATATTAGTCACAAATTCCGAACCTTTAGTCTAATCGTGTCATTATCTGTGTCATTATGTCGCAAGAGAAAAAATACTACACAAGACTGTGCTATTTAATAAGGGCTGAACCGTTTTTCTCTCGCTCTGGCGATTATGATGGCGATCTAGGGCTTTACCGCTGCCGCCGCCGGCGGCCGGTCCTTCCGATCATTGGCGAGTTTTGTTGATTAGTGTCCCCGTCTGGGGTCTCTTTCCTCCCCTGGATTCAGCCCAGCGGTGAGTTTTTCCTTCCTCCCCTGGTATCCAATCCAGCGGTGAGTTTTCCTTCCTCCCCTGGTATCCAATCCAGCGGTGAGTTCTTCGGTTCAGTTTCCGTTCTGCTTGTAGCTTTGGCTTGGTTGATTGAGGTGTGACGTGATCTGGAGGGTTTATGCTACTACTGATTGGACCCTTGCAATTAGAGGTTGAGGTGCAGTAGTCTGGTTAGGGTTGTATTTTCGCCAATGAATATTTTAAGTTTGAACTGTCGGGGCTGCGGGCGGTCCGAGACAGTACAAGATATTGGCAGCTTGATTAAGCTGCATCGTCCGTCCCTCGTCTTTCTATCGGAAACGAAGCTATCCGATAAAAAGGCACAGGATCTGAGGTTCCGCTTTGGTTTTTCTCATGCTTTTGGTGTTAAGAGTGAAGGATTAAGTGGTGGATTGGTCCTCTTCTGGAATGATGACTCAAAGGTCTCTCTAAAATCCTTTAGTAAAACCCACATTGATGTGTTGCTTTCCAATGAAAATACGGGAGTTAGAGAGTGGAGATTCACGGGATTTTATGGGGATCCAGTGAGATCGAGGAGGAAGAGGAGCTGGGAACTTTTGAGGTTCCTACGTGCAGAATATGATAATCCATGGCTGTGCGCAGGTGACTTCAATGAGATCTTGCACGCAGGGGAACAGTTTGGTGGCCATCCTCGAGAGGAATGGAAGATGGAGGGGTTCCGCGATGTGATAGATGACTGCAACTTGAGGATCTGGACTACATTGGGCTCCCATACACATGGGACAACCGGCAACAGGGGTCAACAACATTAAGGTTCGGCTTGACAGAGCCTTGGGGGACAACAGATTCCTAGAACTGTTTGACAATACGTCGGTGTTACATGTTCAAACTACGGAGTCAGACCACTGTGCTTGCTGATCTCAATCCGCAGGTCGGCTTGGCTGGATTCTGAAAATAATGCCAAACCTTTTCGCTATGAGAACGTATGGGCAAGGCATGAGAGGTACGAGGAAATTGTGTCGAGAGTTGGATACCTGGCGGCAGCTCCTTGTCTTCAGTGCATGCAGCTCTCGGTGGTGTGAGTAACAGATTGCGATCATGGAGCCGAGAGGAGTTTGGCTCAGTGTACATGGAACTAAAAAGTTGCGCGACAAGATGGAGAGGGTGAGAGATGACTCGCTGGGCTCAGGGCCATCTCGGCTTGAGAAGAATCTGATGAGAAGGATCTCTGAACTTCTGTCACGCGAGGAGACGATCGCTAGGCAGAGATCGAGAGCCCTATGGCTAGCGAGGGTGACCGCAACACTGCATATTTCCATGCAAAAGCAAGGGAACGACATAGAACAAATAAGATAAAATCCCTGAAGAAGGAGGATGATACTATTGTAACTACGCAAGTAGGCATGGAGGAGTTGGCGATAAATTTCTATAAGAAACTGTTCACGGCACAAGAGGATACCCAGGTGGAGGCGGTTACGAACTGGGTGCCTAGGAAGATTTCGAGGAGATGAATGCGACACTCTGTGCCCCGGTGACTGATCATGAAATTGAACAAGCTCTGTTTATGATGCACCCACACAAATCACCGGGTCCAGACGGTTTTACAGCTGGTTTCTTTGTGAAACATTGGAGCTTGTTGAAGGGCAGAATATGCACAGCAGTTAAAGAATTCTTGAATGGAGGAGAGATGCCGGAGGTGGTGAACAACACGGTTCTAGTGCTAATTCCAAAAATCAAATCTCCTCAGGATCTCACACAGTACAGACCGATAGCGTTGTGCAATGTTCTCTATAAGATTGTGTCGAAGGTCTTGTCACTCCGCCTTCGACCAATTCTAGAAGAAGTGATATCAGAGGAGCAAAGCGCATTTGTCCCAGGACGGTTGATTACGGACAATGTGGTTACAGCTTTTGAGTGCATACACTACTTGAAAAAGAAGAAGGGCAAGGCTGGGTCGTGTGCCATCAAATTGGATATGGCTAAGGCATACGACCGTGTTGAATGGTCGTACCTACGGGCGATCATGGAGAAGTTGGGTTTTGCTGTGGGATGGATTAATACAATCATGAGGTGTGTGGAGTCTGTCACTTTCTCTGTCAGAGTGAATGGGGTTTTTTCTGAAACTTTCAAACCTACTAGGGGCATTAGGCAGGGAGACCCCATCTCGCCATACCTGTTTCTTCTATGTGCGGAAGGGTTTAGCAGCCTGCTCCGGTTTAAGGGTCCGCAACATCTGGCCAGAGGCATCAGAGTGGGGATCCACGCTCCTTGGATCTCGCATCTCTTGTTCGCTGACGACTGCCTCATATTCACACAGGCCTCGGCTGTTGGTGCTGACAGACTGCAGCAAATTCTTGAGTTGTACAGACGAGGGTCAGGTCAGCTGGTGAACCTGTCCAAATCTGCTGTGTTCTTTAGTAAGAATTGTACCCAAGACATGAAGGATGAGGTTCATGCCCGTTCTGGGATCACAGCGGAGGTGCTAGTGGAGAAGTATCTTGGACTTCCAACTTCAGTGGGACGTTCAACGGATGCACAGTTTGAACATATCTTGGGTAAGATTAAAAGGCTGTTGAATGGTGGAGTAGCCAGGATGCTAAGCAGTGCTGGCAGGGAGACTCTCATCAAGGCTCCAGGCCATACCCACGTATTCGATGAGCTGTTTTAAACTCTCAAAGAAATTCTGTAAAAAGCTCACAAGTGTGGTGGCTAGATATTGGTGGGGTGGTGATGAAAAGAAGAGGAAGATGCACTGGTCAAAATGGGAAGATATTGCAATACCAAAAGGTGAAGGAGGTATGGGTTTTAGAGAGTTTTCTCTCTTCAATCAAGCTATGCTAGCTAAGCATGGCTGGCGGCTAATCACTAAACCTGACTCCCTCTGCGCACGAGTACTTAAAGGCAAGTATTTTCATGACCGAGATTTTATGGAGGCAGGAAGGAAAAGGGGTGCCTCGCATACATGGCGGGCTAGATTGCATGGCAGAGACGCACTTCGGGGTGGTCTAATCAAACGTGTAGGCGATGGTGCAACAATTGATGCATGGCGGGATCCATGGATTGCTGAGAACTATAACTCCAAACCTTTTGTCCGGAAACCAGAGGCTGATATTATGAAGGTTGAGGAGCTTATTGACCAGCGGGATAGAAGCTGGAATATGCAAAGGTTGAACAAGAACTTTGTAGAGGCAGATGTCCAGGCAATATGTAGACTTCCGATTAGCAATGATGTGGAAGATACATGGGCCTGGAAGTTTGAAAAATCCGGTAATTTCTCAGTGCGTTCTGCTTATAAACTTTTGATACAGCAGAAGCGTACTACCGTGCAAGCTAGTGGGCCATCTGGGGGAATGGGAGAAAGCTGGAAGAAGCTGTGGAACTTGAAGGTTCCACCGAAGGTTCGTAACTTCTGGTGGCGTGTAATCCAGAAGTTTGTGCCCTACCGAGCAGTGCTAAAGGCGAGACATGTTGAGGAAATTGCCTGCTGTGAGGATTGTGGTCGTGATGAGACTATAACACACGCATTCTTTGAGTGCAAGTGGGCATATCTGTTCTGGAAGGAAGTTTATAATTTAACAGCAATCAAACTTCCTAATCTTCGATCAGATTCTTGGCCGATCGACCTGGTGTCCGGAAAGATGGTTCCTGAAAGAGATGCATCCGTTATCCTATGTGGATGTTGGGCTATCTGGACTGAACGCAACAACAGAAGGCATGGCGAGGCAAGTAAATCTCTGGAGGCCTCGGTTCGGTGGACACTGGATACGATGCATGACCTGGCTGCAATGGCTGGCTCAAAGAAGAAACGACAACCGAAACAGAGAGCTAGGTGGCAACCACCGGAGGAGGGTGTCGTCAAAGTTAATACTGATGCAGGTTTCTCTGAACAGCTTAGACAAGGCTCGACAGGTGTGGTGCTGAGGAATAATGCAGGTGCGTTGATCCGTGGTCAAGCTATTTGGTATGAACATGCTCGCTCAGCTCGCACCATGGAAGCTTTGGCGATCCGGGATGGAATCAAGCTAGCATCAGATCTGGGCCACAGAAAGATTATCGTGGAATCTGATGCACAAGCAGTAGTTAACCTGTTAAATTCTGCTCAGTTTGATCGATCAGATATGGCTTCTGTTTGCCATGAAATCATAGATATTAGCAAGAGCTTTAGTAGTTTTGTTTTAGCATATGTGGGGAGAGAAGCTAACGAGGCTGCCGACAAGTGCGCCAAGCAAGCTACAGCGGATAGGAGATGTATCTGGGTGAATTTCACTCCTAGTTTCCTTCAGGATTGTATCCAGTCAGACTGTAATCGTCATGAGTAATATATATAAGTTTCTTTGTGTTGGAAAAAAAGACTGTGCTATTTAATCTGCATGTAACCGAGAGAAGAACCACGTCTGCAAAAGTTTCAAATAAATTATAAAAAATTGTGGTTTGAACACGAGGTTGTAAGTTTAAATATACGGAAGCTACATATACAACTATGCGGAACTCACATGCACGAATTAATCCGCCAAGCTCAAAGTTGTTTCTCGGCAAGTGGACATTATCCCAACAATTTTCAAATACTTCCCTTTCTTTACATTCTTTTAGTTTTAAGGCGATGTTGAAACTTTAGATTCAAAGTCCTATGAAAACTAGCTATACAAGTATACCCGACCCACTTGAACAAATTGATTTTTTCCAATAAGCTCAATGTTGCTCCTGGGCACACACGTGGAGTACCCATCATTTTAAAATAATCCTTAAAAACTTTATAGTGTGAAGTTTTATGACGACCTGTTGGAAACATACTTGTATAGTATGGTCTGGAAGTTAAAGTCAAATTACCTCCTCAACACTTACACAATGGCTCTAAAATTTAAGTTGATCTCAGCATGCAACTTTCGTTGTCAACTGAAACATTATTTACAAATAGAATGATAATTTGTATTTAATAAAACAAAAAATAGATCATAAGATAACCGATCGGTCGCAGGCACATGATGAGATGCATGATTGAGGGAGCAGCTTAGTTAACTTAGAGAATCTATCCACCTAAGGTCCGGCCGTCATTAAAGGGAGAGAATTGCTGTCTGTTCGGCATGTGTACTTGAGCGGGAGCTGGAGAACACGTGCCAGCGCGCGTACGGTGTCATCTGACTTTGGCTATGGGCGTCCGGTGTAGCTGCCCTGCTGTTTCTGTTTTTCTATGTAGATTTCCACATGATGTGCGGAGTGTCGTTTGTATGGACTGCAAAAATACTGTTTTTGTAGGTGCTTCCTCCATTCCGAATTGTATTCTGAATCGCATGTATACGGACGCGTTTCACGGTGTTTGTTTACTAATTGCAGTTCGTGTGTCATCCGCACTGAAATATGTAAGGCATTGCCACATCATTTAAAGCCAACCATATAGCCAACATGTATAATAGTTAGCTCTGAAAATATGTTATTTTATTAAGACATAGACCATTTCTCACTCTCACTAAGTGCGTAGGAGCACGTGTTAAGTTGACTCTTGCATGAGAGCTCACTTCCTTCTCTCTTCTCTTCTCTCTTCCATGTCATCAAAATATATTATTTTATTCCTTATAGCTTGTTGATGGCTTCATTCATCCTCACACATGCATTGGCTAGTGGTGCACGGTCTTCTTGACACAAGTATGAGATATTTGGCTCGCAGTTGCATGGATATATTGGGCATTAAACCTCAGTAAACATCAATAAGCGGATTGCAACATTCTTCCAAGTAGATAACTTTACGCCTAGAAAAACATAATAGTAACAATAATTATTTACCATTCTCTCCAAAATAATAGTCACATATTGCTTTCATTATCCTATGTTTACATATTAAGTATTTAGTTCATCCAAAGAAAATATTCAACAATGATTTTTTTAATTAGTTAGGCCAATCAATGATAACATGTATATAGGTAGAAGTAAATGGTATCAATGTTTCATTCAAAAATTACACCCTTGCCAAATTACATATTTTTATATCTATTTTTATGCATCTTTATGATTTGACAATAGCATGCAGGATGACTCGTTACTCAAGGGCGGGCCTAGCTCAATTCATGAGTATTCACATTGATATCTTTTTTTTCTTCTGCAATATGTTTCATATATACACTATATATATGAGCTCATTTTGGTATTTAGCTAATATCCACCTTATGTGCATGATACATCTGCTCCTCGCGTCTATGGGAATCCTCCGATCAAATCTAACCCTATCTCGCCCTGAAACATCCAGTGTCACATGGCCCAATTTTGCAACTCAACACCCCACACAACTCAGTGAACATATTTTGTATTTTATGGTTTACATATATTAATCTATGTAATTGTACAAAAAAATATGGAGTACTTATCAGTTGATATTGCAAATGAATTATGTCCGAGATGTGGGAAATGTTATTATTTGTCCTTCTTAACTAAGTTTAGCCCAATCAAAATTTGGATCAAGTGAAAAGTAAAATAAATATAACTTGTACTAAACTTTGATACTTATATATAACTTGACTTTATCACGCTACATGTGGAATGGGTATAATTTTCTGCTAATTGTCTGACATACTTAACCACTTAGCTACCGATGTTTTAAAATGTATGAAATGATCGAGTAGGTTGACTAGAGGGGGGGGGGGGGGGGGGTGAATAGGCAACTACAAATTTTCTTTTTCTTTTAATAAAATTGGGGAATTGCTCAAATATAAGTTCTCTAGATATGCAACTAGGTGAACAATCCTATATGATGAGCAATAAACAAGCTAGCAAGATATTCTAAACAAGTTAAGCTAGCAATACAAGTAAAGGAAGGTTAAGAGATAACCACACGGTGACGCGGAGATGATTCCCGAAGTTCACTTCCCAATGGAAGCTACGTCTTCATTGGAGCGGTGCGGGGTCACAAGTGAGCCCCGAATAGCCTTGATATGGCACACCGTATCTCCCTCGTGTTATCCTCCAATGAGGAGTTCCACGAGTCACTATATGATGCCCTCGAGGTCGGCAACAAACCTTTACAAGGATGAGGCACACTCCAGAACCGAATTGGAGGCTCTCACCAAATTCCCACGGCTCCCAAAGCCACAAGAATCACAAGGCCGGGGCACGACTCCACAACTCAATTGGAGGCTCCCGGCTAGTCCCTGCGGCTCCCAAAGCCACAAGAACGACCAACGACTATCTAGGGTTCCAATGAACCCAAGAGTAACAAGTTCCTCAAAAGGAATGGATGGGGAAATCAAATCGTTTTGGTGGAAGTGTAGATCTAGGTCAACTCTCCCAAGTCCTAGAAGGACAAGGTGTTTGAGTGGGTAGGGAGAGAGATCTAGGAGTTTCAAGCTTTCAACAATGGTGGGCAAGATATTTCTGGTCGTGGTACCCTTCTCAAGGTAGGAGAAGGCCCTTATATAGTGCTCCACGAATTCTAGCCGTTGCAGACAGGTGAGTCGGATATTCCGATTCAAGTGTGTACCGGATAATCTGATACCACCGGATAATCCGGAACAAACAGAATCGGATATTCCGGAAAACTTCAGTACGCGGTTGCTTGTAGTCCTTAGCAGAATTCGAGCAAACCTTGACGATCGGATAATCCGAATCAACCAGAATCGGATAATCCGGAAAACTTCAGTACGCGGTTGCTTGTAGTCCTTAGCAGAATTCGAGCAATCCTTGACGATCGGATAATCCGAATCAACCAGAATCGGATAATCCGGAAAACTTCAGTACACCAGAAAACTGGTTGCTTTAAGGTCCTTAGCCGAATTCGAGCAATCCTTGAGAACCGGATATTCCGAGTCAACCTGGATCGGATAATCCGATTCCCTTTCTTCAGCAACAATACAAGCTCTTTTCAACTTCCTTTTTGGATTTGATGCAAAGATGTTTTAATCACCTAAAACCTGCATCACTTGATTCACATATTAAGTCATCACTAGTGTTGTTGCCTAACACACAAAAACACAAGGGATTAAGAAATGTCCTTTCAATCTCCCCATTTTTGGTGTTAGATGACAACACTAGGATTTGCAAGGAAAGCATAATTCACTAGTACAGACCGACACATAGGATACCCCTCTATGGAAACGGCAGGAAAAAAACGACAGTAGCGCTCACGAAGGGATTAAGAAATGTCCTTTCAATCTCTCCATTTTTTGGTGTTAGATGACAACACTAGGATTTGCAAGGAAAGCATAATTCAGTAGTACAGAACGACACATAGGATACCCCTCTATGGAAACGACAGGAAAAAAACGACAGTAGCGCTCACGAAGGCAACGGTTAATAGCAATGCGAGCAATCAGCCCCGACACATCGACAATGGACAAATATATTTGACCGTATGCAAATATATTAGCAACAGGTGGAAATATTTGTCCGTATGCAATTCAAGCCTGCCCAAAAGCCTGTTTACACATGTGCAATAAATACTCCCAAACCCTAGTCCTTACTCGCACGCGCCCGCCTACGCGGCTACGCCTTATCCTCTCCCCCAGCCACACACTCCTCATCCCTTATCCTCTCAGCAGCCGCACAGCTCCTTATCCTCGCTTCCCCACTCTTCTCACAGATATCACTGCTGTCGTCCGCCTCCGGCGACGAGGCGACACTCCCCGATGAGATCGGCTCCGGTAAGGGCCGCGTGGTTGTTGCTGGACCGGCGGTGGCGTTGGATTTGGTCGCAGCCCAAGGCTACCACGTGCTCACGATCGATTTTCTTTTCTTCTGATTTCCGTTCTTGTGATTGAATTTTTTGGTCTCTCGATCCAATCATTGTCTCCTCTGTACCCAGATCTATTTCACCGTGGAGCCTTTCGCTGCTTTCTGTTCAAGCTGGATCAGATCGGCAGCTACTACACCAGGTCGTCACCGCTACTTCTCCATCAGATCTGCACCGTTCCCGTGCTAAAGTGATGTCAGCACCTCGCTGGACTGCGGGTCTTCGTCAGCCGGCCGCAGCCCTCAAGCAGTTCTGCCGCGCTCATGGAGGTGCCCGCTCGAGCTAGTCCGCCCTCCCGCTCGCGCTTCCGCACTTGTCGTCTTTCATCCATCAGGTCACGGAGGAGGCGCTGCTCACGTACTGGAGCACAGGGCGTTGCTTGATCTCATCATTGCCAGCGTCCCTGTCTGAGCGCACTGGATCTGTGGCTGGTCAACAACTGTAGGGATGCCTCTCTATTTTCTTACGGTAGAAATCACGAGGTAAGGAGCCAGATCCACAGTTTTAATAGCATATGTATGACTCGTGTGGTTTGCTCCTTCCCACCGGCCTGGATATTTCCAAGTCTTCCATCAGTATATGTTGTATTCTGGAAGCAGGACATTTATATTGCTACTAATTGCATATAGTTTCTTTCTGATTTTCTGTAAGAGGATCGATACTGTTTGTATATTTTGAGCCGTGCTGACTTATTAAGTTTGTAAGTATTTTTATTTGTATCTGTCAAAGAGGATAATTTTGTATGAATTGTTGAACACTGTACATCATTGATTACTACCGACTGCTACCGGCTACTAGCCGGTGCCCTGCCTTTTTTTTAATATTCCTGGCGCTCAAAGGAAACGATTAAAATAACCATTGCAGGTGAATGCGCTCACATCAGTATCGGAAGCGGGGCAACGGATGCATTCTCCGTGTCCATTGAGGGTTTTGGCCCGTTGCCATAGCATCGTTCTGTACTAGTGATTATATATTACTTAGTTTCCCGAGCTTAAGACATGAGAAGCTCCCCTGAATGTGTGCATATAATTAAATTGCATTGGAATACAAATGCAACACATAAGATAGAGAGCACCTCCAAATAGTAAGGAAACTAGATACGAGATTTCATGAGAGACATATCAATATAGGTTGAGTTTTGAGAGAGAACTATACCTTGTGCACAATAGAGTAGAGATAAACCATAGCACAAGGATACACCTCATAACCATATAAGAAATCCATATGTCTCACAACTTAAGCACAAAGGTTCACACACATAAGTTCCACATAAAAACACAACACGAATAAGTTTGACATAAATGGACACAAGCGCAATAAGAATGGTAAAAGCATATGCTTGTGCCCGAAACCCATGCAAATCCCACACGGAGACCTAATAGAACTACTTCTCCCCCTTTGGCATCGAAACGCCAAAAAGGGAAAAAGAGCGATGCTACGTCCCAAGTAGTTCACTCCGACTCAGAGGCATCGCCAGCATCATCATCATCATCACCATCACTGTCCTCATACTCAGCATCATCGTCTTCTGCATGGTCATATTTAGGAGCACGAGTGTAGGATGGCCGGGAAGGGCCTGCAGAAGCTGTCTCTAGGAGATGAGTGTCAAGCTGAGCCCATGGAAACTGAGAGCCCTCGTTCCACTTATCATAAGAAAGAGGAGCAGTCGCTGGGGGGTCTTCTGGAAGGCGAGGGAGCCGCTTGAGAATGTTCTCCTGCCTAAGATAAGTATCATATTGTCCCCTCCGGATGTCCGCATTCATACACAGGATGTTTCGCTGGAACCAGTTCATTTTCTTGGGCGGTGCAAAGGAAGGAACCTGAGCCTGACTGGTGGCGCCACGACGTGCATCACCCATGAAGGAACCTTGGGCAGGAGCTGCAGCAGTAGTAGATGGAATGACCTCTTTCTTTTCTGATAAACCTTCTTGTAAGGATGGGGCTGCATAGTATACTTGCTGAAGTTGTGGTTCCTCATAGTGTCCTTGATGAGCATCATGATGTAAGGAGCATAAGGAATAGTGAGCCCACTGACCATAGAGTCAAACAACTCACGAAAGATGAAATGCATCACATCCACTTTAAAATCAGCGCTAGGGTCTTCATTCTCAACAATCTCTTTAGCAAGGCAAAGCAGGTTGGCAAGGGGAACGACAATATTGTCATTGTTACCTCCGCTGGGAGCAATAGTTGAGCGAAAGATGCGCACAAGCTGATCATAGAGGGGCAGGAGGCCCTCTTTTTGGCCAATAACTGCACCAGCCCCATACATGTCCTTCAACACATTTTTATTGGGCTTCTCAATAGAATGCATACGGTAACCACTAGGAGAATGGCTGCTGTTGAAAGAATAGCCAAGGAGAGTAGCCATCCGAGCAAAAGAGGATGTACACTGAATGTTACCCGACATCCATTTCATGGTCTTGAGATTGTCACCCTCGATCACCAAGGTGGAGAAAAACTGCAGAATAAGTGGCACATTGTAAGGACATTGCCGCTCCATGAGCGGAACCATTCCCATCTGTTCAATCATATCTGCAGCTTGAGCATAACTGGCCTTGTCCTTGATATCTCGCAGTTTGTAGGGCTGCATCGGGCGAATAGGGTGCTGATAATGCAGATAGATGTCCTTGTGTATATAGATCTGCTCCATGCACCAGAAGTTGGGATCTTCAATATTTTCATCTCTGGGCACATTCCGGTACCAGTTGGACTAACGAACTGCGGCATAGTCAATGCTGTTCATGGTCAAGTAGTTGGGACGAGTTTCCTTGCCCTTTCTCGGAGGTTTAGAGGCAACTTGCTTCACGGACTTCTTCTTGGCTGGCAGTTTTCCTTTTCTAGCAAGCTTCTTCGGAGGACTACTCGAACCACCTGTGAGATAAAGCAATAGATGGGCAGCATGGATAAGTACACACAAGTCACAGAGCAAGGAATGATACAAGGTACAATAGGAGAGCATCCACAGGTTGATAATACTTAGGCCTAGGCAAATCAGAGCAATTCTGAACTTAACTGTCGGAACCGGATAATCCGGTCCAAACAGAACGGATAATCCGGTCTGAATTTTCAGAACAGTTTGATTCGAATCCTAGGTCTAAAAGTAGATCGACACAAAATGATGCTACCCTAGTGCTCCTAGTATGCAGGGAATGACCAAGGGAGACTCTATCCTCAAGCAAAGCATCAATAAAACTCCTTTTTATGAATCTAGATGAAGAACACCCAAGATTTGAAAATTAGAGATTTACCCTCGTCCATTGAGGAAACTGCTTGGAGGAAGGAGTTCCCGGGGAGGAGGAGCACCAGATCCGGTCGAAATCACAAGGATTGATGGAGGGAGTCGCCGGAGACGGTGTGGGGACGGCAGGCGCGGTGGGGTGGAGAGAGAGAGTCGGGGGTGGAAGAAAAGCTCGTATGAGCCCTTCACCCCGACGCTCTCCAGAAATAGAGACAAACCGCTCAACCGGATATTCCGAGTCTGACTTGGACCGGATAATCCGACGTGTCGGATAATCCGATAAAGTCAGGCATCGGATATTCCGACTTCTGAAATTCTGTGGAACAGAAATTCTGGCCTGCTGAACCCTTTCCTCAGTTTCAAAACAAGACTTGTGTGCATAAGATAGAATGTTTTTAGGTAGGATAGGCTTGGGACAGGATTGCCAAACTGACATTGGTACTTCACACTCAAGCTTGCAAGAATCGAACAAGGAAATGCCAAGTTGAGTGTGTTTTCCATAAAACCAACATAAAGACCAAAAATTCCAAATGATTTTCAATTAAGACCCAAAAGAACCAACTCTTCATAAAGAAGAGGGCGGTGGCCTAGGCCACCATGTATGAGTTTGTGGTGTGACACCGCGAAGATGTATCTTGGGTTCACGGCCACTACTCGTCATTTAAGCTCACAATTCATGAAATGAAAATATAGAGACAAAATGAGTTCTTACTATCGGCATAATGGGGGGAGGGATAGTCCAATGGATTAGGACCGCACTCCCCCTATGTCCATGCCTACATCCAAACCAAATGAATATCGTCTAATATGGGTAGGTATGCAAGAAGTCCACTAAATCCAATTGCTTATGTCCACCACATTAAGTTCTCCTCTCAACTCCTTGAATCTTGCTTCACAAAAAGGATAAATGGAGAGTTTGTGAAAATGGCGGGATCTATTACCCTAATTTCAAAGCCACGGTCTACTAAGAACTCCTTGAGATGATCATACCAAGCACGTGTAGCTTGCTTGAGCCCATAAAGGGCCTTGTGTAGTAAGTAGACGTGGTTAGGAAATTTAGGGTCTTCGAAACCCGGAGGTTGTTTCACATACACTAGTTCATTTAGTGGTCCATTTAGAAATGCACTCTTAACATCCATTTGATATAAGATAATTTTGTGAGAAGATACATAGGCAATTAGTAAACGAATGGATTCAAGTCTAGCAATGGGGGCATAGGTTTCACCGTAGTCGACTCCTTCGATTTGGGTGTAACCTTGTGCAACCAATCTTGCTTTGTTACGAATGACTTGACCATGTGAGTCTTGCTTGTTCTTGAATATCCACTTGGTTCCAATGACATTATGGAATGTGTCTTTGTGTCTTTCAACTAGTGACCACACTTTGTTGCGCTCGAAGTTATTCAACTCTTCATGCATGGCCGCAACCCAATCCATATCTTCAAGAGCACCATATACCTTGAGAGGTTCTAAGCTAGACAAACAAGAGACATGACCACAAAAGTTAGATAATTGATTGCGTGTGGACACACCCCTACGAATACTCCCAAGGATATTCTCTTTGAAGTTAGATAATTGATTGCGTGTGGACACACCCCTACGAATGACTCGGCGTTCCATGGCTTGACCAAATGTTTCACCATCACAAATATCTTCATCATTGCCTTCATCTTGTTCATGGTCAACCCGAAGTGGAGTTCTTGGAGTTGGGGGCTCATGATGTTGTTGTTCTCCACTAGAGTTGGGTGGGTCTTGACCATTTTCTTGTTCACGTGGATGAAGATCATGATCTTGTTATTTTTCTTGTTCTTGTATATCTTGTTGATCAATTGTTGAGGTGGATGGCTCAACTTGAGTAGAGCGTGTTCCTTCTCCTTGAGTATCAACGATAGGTTCTTCAATAGGAATAAGTTCTCCTATGCCCATAGTTCTTATGGCTTGAGATGGAGGATCATCACCTACATCATCATGATCAATATGCCCCGCTTGGGAGCCATTATCCTCGTCAAACTCCACATTCATAGATTCTTCAACACATCCGGTGGATATGTTGTAGACCCTATAAGTATGAGAGTTTGCGGCATATCTGAAAGTGCATATGTTACCCCATGCGTGGTTTTGGTAATTAATGACAATCCTTATGGACTAATGTTTGCATTGAGATATACTTGTAGATCTTGTCCATAGGAAAAGATTGGAGTTCATGTGTTGGACTCTAGAAGATTACATGATGACCAAGGTTCCATCCAAGGGTTTATATGAAGAATGGTCATGTGAAGAGTTGAGCTTATTGCAAGCATGGCTTGGAAAAGAAGATTGAGTGAACTCCATGTTTATCTCCAAGCCATCATCTATATCAAGAGAAGAATATGAAGCGCAAGTGGATACATGAAGACGGAGCTTAGCGAGGCTCTCCCATAATGGAGTATGGGGGAGCATTTGGAGAAGTATTCATCAAGCATGTGCTAGCAAGCACAATCAAGAAAGGTGTCCCAACTTGAGGGAGTCAAGATCGTCATCATCTAGCTCAAGTGGAATGCTCAAGGCAAAGGTATGATCTTGATAGGGTTTCTATTTTACCGGTCTCGTGGTGTTAGTGGGAGACCGGGTTATAGGATAGACGGCGTACTATCAAGAGGGGTTCTCAAGTGAGTAACTTGATCGCATCTTTGTGGAGAGGTCAAACCTTTGCATTCTTGGCATATCATCTTTCTTGGTTCTTATTTGGCTTTTATCCATGTGAGAATTTAGAGCTTGTGTTCATCTCCATACCAAGCTCTAGTTCATCAAAAATGGATTTCATTTGAATATCTTGTGGTGTTTTTGTTGTTGGAGGTTTTACCGGTTCGTCTCTTGTAGAGAGGTCAAACTCTCCTCTTGTGCTATCCTCCTCACATGATGGACTATGATGTGTATATGCATGATCTTGTTGTGCTTGTGATTATCTTCGGAGCAAGCCCAAGATCATAGATAATGGAGTCCGGATGGAAAACTTGTTGCGTTCTCGGTGTTGGAAATATTACCGGTCCTCCTCGAGATAAGGTCCACACCTCCCATGTGTGATATCTCCTCTATATTTGTAGGAAAGCTCTTGTCGTTACCTTTCTAACCTCGTTGGTTTCATCTCGTTTGGAGCTTCCTTGCAAAAGTTATCGCAGTTCAGGTTTCAGGCTGAAATCCTGCCAGCGGTAGTACCGCCGGAACGGGCGGTAGTACCGCTGGCCCTGGGCTGGGAAGCCTCAGCGGCAGTACCGCTCCCAGTACCGCCAAAATACGTCTTCGGATGCAATGTGCGGTACTGGCAGCGGCACTGCCAGCACAAGTACCGCCCTGGGATTCCTGCGCAGCCCGAAGCAGCGGTAGTGCCGCCCGCACAACCGCTCCAGACACGCCTCGGAGGCTTTGTGCAGTACCGACCGCGGTACTACGGGCGGTAGTACCGCTGGCGCGGGATGAGGCTGCGGCTGCGCGGAGCGCGCTGGCGGTAGTACCGCTCCTTTCAGCGGTAGTACCGCTCTGGCGGTAGTACCGCCCCTTCCAACGGTAGTACCGCTCGTCGCAAATCTACAGCCAACGGCTCGTTTTTCTGGGGGCCTATTTAAGGCCCCCTTCTTCCCCAAAGGGGTAGCTCTTCTAAGCACATTTTTCCTCTTCTCTCACCTCCATTGTTGACCTTGGAAAGCTTGTCCCTCTCCCAATTCCTCCCATGATTCTTGCATATCTTTGAGGGATTTGAGAGAGGAGATCTAGATCTACATTTCCACCAATCCATCTCTCCTCTTAGTGAGGAGAACCTAGTAGATCTTGATCTTGGAGTTCTTGGTGTTTCTCCTCCTTTGTTCTTCCTCTCTTATTCCCCCATAAGCATTTGTTGCTTTGTTGGAATTCGAGAGTGAAGGATTTGAGCCTTGTGCTCTTGCCATTGCTTCGTTGCATCGGTTTGTGCTCTCCACGAGGATTCGTGGAAGTTGAAAGCTTGTGAACTTGTTACTCTTGGGTCTTTGGACCCTAGACGCCCGTGTGGTGGTTGAGACCCTTGTGTGGTCACTTGTAGCTGTTCGGGAGCCCCCAATCCCGTTGTGGGTTGTGCCCCGGATCGTTGTTGAAAGACTCCGGATTTCCGCCTCGAAGGATTCCGATAGTGGAAGGTGAACCAAACCTTTGTGGTGCGGTTCATCGGAGAAGAAGGTGAAACCTTTGTGGTTGTTGAACCATTGTGTTGGTTCACACCTCTCCAACGAGACGTACTCCCCTAAAAAGGAGGAACTCGGGAATACATCCTCGTCTCCGCGTGCCTCGGTTATTTCTATACCCGAGCTCTTTACTTATGCACTTTACATTGTGATAGCCTTCGTGCTTGAAGTATTCTATATTGCTATCACCTTGTTGCTTGTCTTGCTTAGCATAAGTTGTTGGTGCACATTGGTGAGCCTAGTTTATTTTGGTTGTTGGCTTGTTAATTTAAACTCCTAGTTTTATTCTGCAATTATCAAGCCTAATCCGGAAAAGTTTTAATCGCCTATTCACCCCCCATCTAGGCGACATCCTTGTCCTTTCAATATCCAACAAGAATACCATGAAAAGATCTAGATTCAAATTTAGCAATTGGGCAACCTTTAATGTAAACATAGCATTTGCAACCAAATACACGAAAGTAAGAGACACTTGGCTTTTTACCGATAAGGAGTTCATATGGTGTCTTTTCCATGAGAGGACGAAAGAAGAGCCGGTTTGAGTAGTGGCAAGCGGTGTTGATGGCTTCGGCCCAAAAGTTGTATGGGGAAAGAAATTCGGCCAACATAGTTCTTGCCATATCAATAAGAGTGTGGTTCTTCCTTTCGGCGACACCATTTTGTTGGGGAGTATATGCAGCGGAATATTGGTGTTGAATGCCCTCCCCACTTAGGAAATCATCCATAGTGTAATTCTTGAACTCCGTACCATTGTCACTTCTTATTGCCAAAATCTTGGAGTCATATTGGCGTTGAACTAGGGTTGCAAAGTCAATGAATATGTTTTGAGTTTCACTCTTCCTCTTGATGTAGAAAGTCCAACAATATCTTGAATAATCATCCACAATCACCAAACAATATTTCTTGCCACCAAGACTATCATATGTGGGAGGCCCAAAAAGATCCATATGAAGGAGCTCCAAAGGCCTCTTAGTGGAGATAATGTTCTTCTTGGGGTGATTCTTTTCATGCATCTTTCCGGCTATGCAAGCACTACAAGGACGATCTTTGGAAAAATTAACATCGGTTAGTCCTACCACGTGTCCACCCTTCACAAGAGTTTGTAAATTTCTCATACCGACATGGCCTAGCCGGCGATGCCAAAGCCATCCCTTGTCGGATTTAGCCATTAGACATGTGGCAATTTGAGTGGTCTCTTTCGAGAAATCGACCACATACAAACCGTTCTCACGAAATCCAACAAATGCTACTTTAAGAGATTGTGTGAAAAGGATGGTCACGTGGTATTTATTAAAGATAACGGTGTAACCGGCATTACATAATTGACCAACAGAAAGTAAATTATATGAAAGGGATTCAACAAGGAGGACCTTCTCAATGGATAACTCCGGAGTGATCACTACCTTACCATATCCCAATACCTTAAGTCTTGCATTGTTCCCAACGGTGACATGAGAGAATGTGAGTAATTGTTTCAATAAGCCCTTTACCAATTCTTTGCTTCCGGTCATGTGAGATGAACACCCACTATCAATGAGCCATGAAGATCCACCGGAAGAAAAGTCCTACAAGAAATCAAGTCTTTGATTTAGGTACCCATTTTGGAATGGGTCCTCTTTTGTTAGTCACAAGGGTCTTTGGAACCCAAATAGCATAGTGATAATCATCTCCATATGAAGTGCCTACATATTTAGCAAAAACACAACCATTTCTAGATTTCATAAGAACATATGAAGGGTTGTATTTTCCCGCAAAGTCATTGTGAGCGGCATTGCCCTAGTGGCATCACCATTCATAATGGGGTTGACATTTGTCTTAGCCAACTCCCCCTCCTTCACAAAAACAATATCTTTGGATGGGGAAGTAGGCTTCTTCTTCTTCTTGTTGACCTTCTGGGACTTATGTGTAAACCCAAGTCCTTCCTTGCCAACCACTCCCTTTTGATTGCTCGAAAGATCATTGAGGTTCTTCTCCCCTTGGATGCAAGTGGCTAGACCCTTCTCAAGTTGGGCCTTCAACCTAGTGTTCTCCTCAATAAGAGATGCCTTCACACACAAAGGGTTAGAGGTACAAGCATTTGCATCTTTATCATTATGAGATGTGGTGAAGCTAGCATAGATGTATTGAGCTTGTAATTTAGCATATGACTCCTTGAGCTTGGTGAGATCACTTGAGGTCACCTTGTGGGTTTCCCTAAGTTGCTCAACACTCTCAAAGAGTTTGTTATGACTCTCTACAAGCTCATCATTTTTAACTTTAAGATCACTAGCAACTTGAATAGAGGTTTCACGGGTTTCTTTTGTCTTGGATAGGTCCTTGGCTTGTGTCTCCTCAAGTTGCTCCCGGAACAATTGTTCCTCAACAAGTTGATCTTCTAGTTCACCAATTTTATCGGTATGATCACATGCATGCCCTTCGAGCACACAAATCCTAACCTCCTTTTCCTCAAGAAGGTTCTTGGCTTCTCCATATTGATACAAGAGAGCCTCAACCATTTTCTTGGTTGGATCTTGGAGTTTGTTCACAAAGAGGGTAATCTTGTCCTCACCCTCATTTTTCTCTACATCCTCAACACAATCCAATAGAGATAGGTTAGAGGAGATAATACTTTTAGGTGGGGAGATCACCTTTGTTTCTTTGGTCCTAAGGCACATAGGCTTGGAGATCTTGTCGTCGTTCGGGGCGGAGAAGAGGGGTGCCAATGAAGGAGGAAGCTTGCCCATTGCAAGAGCCGCCATTCCTACTTCTTCACTTGAGTCATTATCCTCCTCGTCACCGGACTCGTACTCCTCTTGTGTCCAAGAATGAGTTGACCACCATGATCCTCCCTTCTCTCATAAGGGCAATCCTTCACAAGGTGATTGTCCTTTCCACAATTGAAGCACATTCTTTTCATTGGTGGGGAGGGGTTGCTCTTGAAATTCTTCTTGTTCCAAAACTTGGTGGTGGCAAGAGCAAGAACCTCATTGAGCTCACCCTCCAAATCTTCTTCACGATCAACAACCGTGCCTTCTTCATATCTTGGATGTTCTCCCACACGGGCCTTCAAGGCAAGACTCCTAATGCCACGAATTTGGTTGATGGAAGACTTGGAAGTGGCCTTCAAGGTATCATAGGTGACGAATTGTGCCAGTCTGCTCTCGCATGGAGATTCATCACCATATTTTCATTGTATGGAACAATGGTCTTGAGGAACTTGGATTTGACCCATTCATCATCCATATCTTTCTTTCCATTTTCCCTCATGGTCACAACAAGCTTGGTGAGTCTTCGGAAGAGATCAGTGGGTGTCTCTTCTTCTAGCATGATGAAGTTGTCCACTTGATGTTGAAGGATGGCGTCTTTGGAGCGTTGAATGCCCTCATTTCCTTCATAAACCGATGAGAGAAAATCCCAAGCCTCCTTGGTGGTTTTGAGATTTCGCACTTGATCTTCATCATTTGCGGTCATGGCACTCTCAAGGATGTATTTGGCGTTTGCATCAAGTTGTTCATCAATCTCTTCTTGCTTTGTCAAGTTGGTGGGATCAACCGGGTTGTAACCTTGTAGTACCACCCTCCAAAGATGCACCGATGAGCTGCGAAAATAAGACTCCATAGATTTCTTCCAAGTGAAATAACGAGTATTATCAAGCTTAGGAGGCGGTCTACTTAGGTTGGTTATATGAGGTTGGATGGGTGGAACTTGAGTGAGATATGAAGTAGGTGGAGCAAAGTTATGAGGGGGCTTCTCATTAATTTTAGGTTTCTCTATGTTATCCTTATCAACCAAGGCCTCAACGATAGAGGCATCGGTTGATGAGGAGGCATTTTTATTATTAATGACCCGAGTATACACCTCGTCCACCATTTTGCCTCTCATGAACCCAAAGAGTTCAATCATGGCTTTTGTCATGGTGGTGTCACGGCAGATGCCATGGGGATGGCTTAAGTGTGGGCTCGCTTGGGCGTTGGGGGAACCGGGGAGGGTTTGCGCGCTCACGTAGCACGCATGAAGAAAAAGCAAGAAGTCGCAAGAACCAACAAGAACAGAGCAAACCAAGAACAGCAAAGAACACCACGATGTACCCTGCTTCGGGGCCCTCTTGTGGAGGTAACACCCCTACTGCAGCTCTAGCCTACTCTCTTATATCTCAAGTGTTTACAAGTACAGAGTGCTCCCTGAGCTGTATAATGAACAATGGAGAGAGCTCCAGGTAGAAGATGAAGCTTGGGGGGGAAATGATGCTTACAATGGTCGATCCTCCTCACAGGGGAAGGTGGTGGCGCATATATACAGTAACCGAATTACCCTTTTGCCCCTGGCTGCAGAGGACAATGGCATGGACAAGGAGAACAGGACAAACACTGGCCACTGTCACTCATCCCAGCTCACCCTCTGTCCACCACAGGCTTATCTTTCCTTTTTGAGCTTAAGGCAGTGTAGACCACAGTAGCCTAGCCACTGCCCCTTTCCCGAATTGGCCGAGTCAGCGCCTAGGGGCTTGTGACCCGGAAAACCTGTGGCTGTACCTTGCTGTCTTCTGAGCCCCGGTCAGTAACATTACAGTGCCCGTGACTTTTACTGACATTACTTGGCCCCTGTGCAACATCCGAGTTGCCCTACCCGGGTCCTTCCTGACGGATCCGGATAACTTAGCCGGCTCTTCTCCCTTGGATCCGGTTAAACCTCACCGGATCCCCTTTGGTCCTTCCTTTTACTCTGGCTTGAAGTAGGACTGACCGAATCCCCTTGAGATCCGGCCCAAGTGACCCGGCTAACCTTGATCCGGTTAGACCTTAACTGTTCATAACACATCATCTTTGCCCTACCCGGGGGCAGCCCCCCGACAGCTTTCATGGTGACCGGGACATTATCATCGGGAAGGGTTATCCCCGCATCACTTAGTTCTTTCTCAAGTTTTTCTTGATCAAATTTCTCTTGTTGTTCCTTAGAAAGTTTTAACTCCTCCTCGCTAGTCATCCTCCTCTTTAGGCTGTTAAGCCCTTAATAAAGAGACCTTGCTCTGATACCAATTGAAAGGATCGAGTAGGTTGACTAGATGGGGGGGGGGGATAAATAGGCAACTACAAATTTCCTTTTTCTTTTAATCAAATTGGGGAATTGCTCAAATATAAGTTCTCTAGATATGCAACTAGGTGAACAATCCTATATGATGAGCAATAAACAAGCTAGCAAGATATTCTAAACAAGTTAAGCTAGCAATACAAGTAAAGGAAGGTTAAGAGATAACCACACGGTGACGCGGAGATGATTCCCGAAGTTCACTTCCCAATGGAAGCTACGTCTTCGTTGGAGCGGTGCGGGGTCACAAGTGAGCCCCGAATAGCCTTGATATGGCACACCGTATCTCCCTCGTGTTATCCTCCAATGAGGAGTTCCACGAGTCACTATATGATGCCCTCGAGGTCGGCAATAAACCTTTATAAGGATGAGGCACACTCCAGAACGGAATTGGAGGCTCTCACCAAATTTCCACGGCTCCCAAAGCCACAAGAATCACAAGGCCGGGGCACGACTCCACAACTCAATTGGAGGCTCCCGGCTAGTCCCCGCGGCTCCCAAAGCCACAAGAACGACCAACGACCATCTAGGGTTCCAATGAACCCAAGAGTAACAAGTTCCTCAAAAGGAATGGATGGGGAAATCAAATCGCTTTGGTGGAAGTGTAGATCTAGGTCAACTCTCCCAAGTCCTAGAAGGACAAGGTGTTTGAGTGGGTAGGGAGAGAGATCTAGGAGTTTCAAGCTTTCAACAATGGTGGGCAAGATATTTCTGGTCGTCGTACCCTTCTCAAGGTAGGAGAAGGCCCTTATATAGTGCTCCACGAATTCTAGCCGTTGCAGACAGGTGAGTCGGATATTCCGATTCAAGTGTGTACCGGATAATCTGATACCACCGGATAATCCGGAACAAACAGAATCGGATATTCCGAAAAACTTCAGTACGCGGTTGCTTGTAGTCCTTAGCAGAATTCGAGCAAACCTTGACGATCGGATAATCCGAATCAACCAGAATCGGATAATCCGGAAAACTTCAGTACACGGTTGCTTGTAGTCCTTAGCAGAATTCGAGCAATCCTTGACGATCGGATAATCCGAATCAACCAGAATCGGATAATCCGGAAAACTTCAGTACGCCAGAAAACTGGTTGCTTTAAGGTCCTTAGCCGAATTCGAGCAATCCTTGAGAACCGGATATTCCGAGTCAGCCTGGATCGGATAATCTGATTCCCTTTTTCAGCAACAATACAAGCTCTTTTCAACTCCCTTTTTGGATTTGATGCAAAGATGTTTTAATCACCTAAAACCTGCATCACTTGATTCACATATTAAATCATCACTAGTGTTGTTGCCTAACACACAAAAACAGAAGGGATCAAGAAATGTCCTTTCAATGTAAATAATGTTGTTTGTTTTTTTTATAATTTATCATAATTTTTTAGTTTGTTGTGATAAATTTAAAGTATATTTTTATTGCAAAAATTCTTTTTTGAATGGATTGTTTAGAATTGCATAATCTACATAGTGTATACGTATTTAAGTAAAGATCTCTAAACATACTATCTAACAAATATCTTAATATTGGTTTCTAGTGTATTATTGGGAAAGGATATTTTTCATATCTTATAAAGTATAAAGTGAAGCATTGACATGATTATTTACAATCTATTCATTATCAAACGTGTCTTGCAAGTAAAAATAGTTCCAGTAATAAGTTGACAACATGGGCATGCTATGTATATTTCGCTTCAAAATAGCATCACTTAGAATAATGTCAGATGAATATAAAATGACAGTGGATTATGCAGCATTGTATACATACAATTAGATTATTTATATGTCTCCATGCAATTTGATTTGGTATCAAAAGGTGTAGACAAGATTATTACATCCAAATCCTTAGAGGTGCCAAAATCCTATTCCTTCTACATCCACCAACGACATTGTGAGCAAAACTAGTTGCCGCCTCTAGGTCGAGACGCTAGGCAGCCGTCTTGGTGGAGCTGACTTGTTTAAAGCCATGAGCTTTAGAATCAGTGGCTAGGAAGTCATCGATGTAGACCCAAAGATGCTAGTGACCTTGATCTGCGTAGCAAATCGCCGTCCCGGAGAAGAAGATGTCGAAGAGAGCCTGTAGATACTAAAAAGACCACGAAAGTAGACCACCCACTACAAGAAATATGTTGATACATGACTCTATTTTCGTCACAAAATCGGCACTATATTCTATTTATGATGATTTTATGACCAAAAATAGATACTACCTCCGATCCATATTAGTGGGCACAACTTTGTCTAGATACACATGTATCTAGTCTAAATACTTAACTAGATACATATGAATTTAGACAAAGCTATGCCCACTAATATGGATCGGAGGGAGTAGTAAAAATCCGAGCGGCAGTAATGAAAATAACGACTTTTTTTTGAAATCGTCATAATAGTCTCTGATGGTCCAATATCGTCACTAGCAGTCCGGCCCGCCAGGCTATATCAGATCCTACGTGGCAAAATCATGACGAAATGAAATCGTCATGAATCAAAATCGGCCTGGTCCAATTTCGGTGGTCTATATGGTCCAAGCCAATAATTCTGTCCGTTTCCATTCTGGTCCTTACGTTGTATGGCCCGTTTTTCTTTTGGGACTTAGCCTGTTTACGACCTTTTTCATTTTTGGACCGTGGCCTTTTGTATGACACATTCCTTTTTTCTGGCCTTTTCATGCTTTTTTCTGGAGTATTTATATCAACACAATTTGGGCCGTGGCCTTTCTAGAGCCCATGTAATTTTTGGTCCAGTCCAGTATTCTGTCATGTTATGTCAGTGTGTTTCGACAAGGGCTGAAAAATAACAGTGTCCTCTAGGCAATTTTCCAATATTTAATCACGAGTTTTATATTTTGTCTTGAATTATTAGACTCTTAAATCATCATTGGAAAATGATTTAATGGTTATTTAAATTACTTTTATGTGTCAATTTTGATTTTTATTTATATTTATTTCTAAACTATCTACAAATTCTTGTTCCCAACTATATAATCTTTACTTACTTTCTCAATAGAAAAGAACTAACCAATTGGTTTGGGCTGGCATGACCTACTGGTTCGGTCAAACTGCCCCAGCCCGACCCAACCTAGGACTGGTTAGGTTGGACCGGAACCAGTTAGTGGCACAGTCATATATCCCCATCGGCAAAGGCAAAATCTCCGAACTCGCCTCCCTACAAATGGGACGACATCGACATCAGCTCAGCTTGTTGCCTAGCTGCTTATCATGCCCTCAAGACGAAGATGTTGACCACCTGCTGGTTCTTTGCCCTCGCGCGCGTCAGTGTGAACTTCTTCCCGCCCGGCGAATTCCCTAGAGTCAACAGTATTCGGGAGCTATGGCGAGTCTACGGTCTGCACATCTATATCCTGGAATATTTGGAAAATACGCAATGCCCTCCTCTTCAATGGTTTGGATGAATCCCCGACTCAATTCGAAAACGGTGTGTTAAAGACGTTCGCCTCTAGGCTCACCGCTGCACCTCAACAACCACTGCTAGTTTCATTAATAATTGGTGTACATGTACAATTTGATCCCCGTAATCTGTAATGCTCGCCGTAGTTCCGGTAAAAAAGGAAGGCAAACTTTTGTCTATTTTTTATAGAATGGTATACTGTAGCCTGTAGGAGGAACAAATGAAGACCATCGGCAAAGAAATTGGAGCTACTTCCAAATAATTTATTACACAAATGCAAACTTCCATTTTTCTGCAAAAAAAAACTACTCCATGAAGAGCTGCACTTCATGTCGACGCCAACACATGCCTTAACCTTAAGTTCCGCCGGAGGAGTCCGCGCCATGGAAGGATTATTTCCAAGGGGATGTACTGACGTAGCCAATGTAGCCAATGGTATGTTCAGAGTCGTCGTCGCCGTCGGAGGAGTCCCCTGCACTCCCTTCGTTAGTGGGATGTTCTGCCGCGTCGCCGCCGCCATCTGATGAGTCCTTTGTACTCTCTTCGTCATCCGTCACACCGTAGTCCTTCTCCCCATCTCGTGCGTTCTCCTCACCCTAGAAAATGGCACAACGGTATTAAGCCGTGATATTAATTAGCATACAACACAGAATGCTTAATATGGTGGTCGGCGAGTGTGCCTTACCCTCCCGCGCATCAGCCAGGGACCGCCGGTGGGAAAGTATCCCACGCCTCCCCAATCCGCATCACTCAAGGCCGGCAGCGGCAGCTTCCCCTTGGGCTTCTCCTCGGCGCGCGGGTGCTTGCCGTAGGCCGGGCGCCTCGGCAGGTCATGAAGAACCCAGGGGCGGAGCCAGAAATTTTTGCCGATGGGTTCGGTCGAGATTTGGTCATGAACTAACTATTGTATTATAAATCTTAGAACCCCTCAATACAAGGCCATACCACTCAAAAAACGGCATAATTAACCAAACTATCATAAAATGTATGGTTGTTATATATTAAAACTAAGGGATGAAGACATACCGGGTAATTGAAATCCGAAATCACTTGTTTGCATATTTAGAATAAAGTAGCACACAAACTTTGTAACTTTATTGGCAGCTTCTGTCTTCGTTGTAAAATTAAACAACAAATAACAAAATAAATTTCATGAGTTTTAAGCAAGTACAAGAAAGTGAAACATGTAAAGTGACGCAAGCCAAGCACCTTATTTCTTAAACCTTTCGGGATTAAGTCTCGCACTCTCCCTTGGTAACCCTAATGTCTAAATCAATTTGCCATTTGGTAGAAGGTTTTGACAGACTCGCAACATCTGATTGCTTGCATTTAAGGGGTGGTCCTGAAGTACCATCATCATTACTGAATCTAATGATCTTTTTATTGTCCCAAAATACTTTTCCATGACCTAGCATCAATCAACGTTGAAAGGAAAAGCAATCAGAACATTAGGCCTAGACTAGAATTGCACAACGGCACAAGACGGAAAGGATTTGCCCTCGTACCAGAAACTGAATCTTTGCCGCTGCCGGCCGCCGACGTCCGGCCGTCCGGGCGATGAGGGAGTTGCAATGATTTAGAGCCGATTAGGTTGGGCGTTTCGGCGGTGAAGAAGCGATGTACGCGAATAGGCAGTGTATGATCGAGTCCAGACTCCAGATTGATTTGTTTACTTGTGGGCTTTTAGCCTTTTCTTAGATCTTGGGCTGTTAGCTGAGTAATAGAGCTTGCTACTGGAATATAATATTATGGGCCAAAGCCTTCTTAGTTCAGCTGAGGAAACGATCGATGGGTTCAGGCGTGATTTTTGGTTGGGTTCAGACAGCGATCGTATGTATAGGATCAACTCGACCGACAGAAGTCGTTGGTGTCATCTGCACCCAACGGTTGTACACTGGCTCCGCCCCTGGAAGAACTTACGTACGGAAGAACACACGGGAAATTAACACATCGCGAACAAACGAGCTGGCCGGCATTCCACAAGTTCCGAGGACGATCGATCTACGTGAACGATTTTGGCTTGCTTGATTAGTTATTTACCTTGTAGGACCTTGAAGATTGCTCGGACCTCCTCTCTGCCTCCTTGTTGCCTCGGGGGTTCTTCTCCGGCTGCTTTCTGATGGTGCCGGCGGTGGACGCCTTGTTCACGCCCAGGTACCCGTAGTAGTCCGACCGCCCGTCCTGCCGCCTCCCAGGGGCTTATCGCTCCCGCCGCCGCCGTCCTTGCCGCTCCCACCGCCTGTGCGCTTACCATTCCCGCCGCTGGCGGTAGTCGCCTTGCTCACGCCGTGGTACCCGTAGTAGTCCTTCCCCATTATTTGCTTCTGATCTGGTGAGAAGTTCTGGAGGCGGTGGACTTGGACTTACCCTCCTCCACCACCGGTCGATCTATTTAACGACGCTCCGATGGCATGTAATTTGGTCGTTGGAGGCCACAATCGTAACAAACCCTAAACCCCACTACGTAATTTTCCATTCCAAGCGTCCTCCTATTTCCAGCAACGAGCCCTTTGCAGTAAGTAATGCAACATAATTCTCTTACTTCCAATTGATTGGCCGTTGCCTCGATCTCCCATTAGCTAGTCGGCGACCCATCGTCTCCTAGTGTAGTGCGGAGATTTCATTCAGCGTCCGCACACGCTAGCATGCATGTGAAGCATCGTTTAGGCTCTTGCTCTGCATGTCCTCATTCAGAATTTCAGATTGCTCTTCTGTCAGCGCGCGGCTGCTTCCGCACCAGAAATCCATGCACAACGCAAAGTTTCGCGAGAGTTTTTCTTACCAAGTCCAGTACATTTTTTTATGGATGTCCGGCAGGAATCCCATGGATTTTCAGTCATCATATGTATTTTTCGCCACAGTTTGCACTCTAGCGCGTCTGCTCCGTGCTTCTGCGAGGTGTTGGCCGGCTATGTAGAAATGTAGAATTAAACCATCTTTCTCCCTTAATCAATGGACATGAAAGGCTTTTGCCTCGTTTCAGTTTGCACACATCTCACGGTCTTTGCACCAAGGCACATTCTGGCCCTTTCTGATTAAAAAGGAATATATTATAAGATTTTTGGCGGATTGGATCTAATAGGAAATATTCCTATAGAAACTGTTTGATTCATAATATCACATCCAATAGGAATTAATCCCATAAAAAAATTATAGTCTAAATCCCATAAAAGAAAGCATGAGGTCTAATCTCATCAAAAAGTTATTCACCACAATCAAAGAGAATCCCTCTTCTCATAGGATTCAATTCGACATGTCATCCCAATTATAGCTTTCTTAGTACTACACTTTTCATATGTTACGAATCAAATAATCTCCGTGCCTAACTTCTCTATTGTAGATACATCATATACTTGTAGACTGAATAACCGCCGAAAGAACATCGACTGGGGATACACCCGAAGCAGCACATGCTTGCAATTCTTCATCGCCAATTCAGGGGTTGGAGAAGCCGAACCTTACCCTAGATCTAAACGAAGGAAGAGATCGGAAAAATTCCACCACGGGCCAGTGAACAACTTTGTTTAAACGACACAGCAGCAACCAAAATCCAACAGATCCGACAGCACATCTACCCTCACTGGCCCTCCGCTAACGCTAAAACGTAGACGAGATAGGGAGAGGCCGGAGAGATCTTGTTCCAATGCGCCATCACCTCGTCGATGCCGCTTGGAAGATGAAAATAACAATCTAACTTTAGGAACCTTGAAACAACGTCGAGCGCAGGTTCAAGGTCCCCACCCCTCCCAGCCACAACAGAAGAGAGAGATGGGAGCACCCGTCAATTCACGGTCGAAGTCGTGGCCACGGTGGCGGCGGCTAGGGTTGGAGTGTTGGACGCCACCTCTTTTTTTCTTGTGTGCACGGATGGTTGCAAATTTGACTAAAGGTTAAGCCAATTTTCAGCTGACTAAGAATTAGTAAAACCTTTTTAAAGGTAGGAAGGCCATACATTTGAAAAGCAAAAGCTGCTGGGCTAAGGCCCGTTAAGAGAAGGAGCAGGGATAAGGCCAGGAAATGCACGGGATGGCAATTGAGGCGTGCCAAAACAAAACCGGCAGCCCGCTCGGGGGATCGAGCACCTGTCCGAAAATGATTTGTTTTTTCTACGCTCAACGCCCTGTTGCCAAACACTACGCGCGCACGAAAATATGACAAACATTAGTACATCTATATTTCTATACTACTATTAAAAGAGCAAACTTGACCGGATACATTAAATATATGCCGTACGATCTCTGATCAACGAACCAGATTGTTCCATCCGTGTTGAGCTAAACTCAACACATCCACCAACCGTTATTTTTGTCTTACGCCGACCGAACATGTTCCCAGACTCGATTCCACCGGCCGAATCCACCAATCAACGTTCTCTGCTCCGCCACGGAAGCCGCCGGCCACCGTAGTTACCACCCTGCCACTAGCGCCAGCAGCCGATCCCCCCGTGGGCGGCTGCTACTGCTTCCGTGTAGGAGTTCCGTGAGCGCCGGCGTGACCCGCGCGGGTGGACGAGGAGGAGGAGAGGGCGCTGGCGTCGCTCGCCGTCGCGCTAGAGAAGTCGCTCGAGCTGCTCCGGCTCGGCCGCGATGGGAGCAGGATCTCCTTGGTACGTGCTTAATTACCTACCTACCTGCGCGGCGGTCGGCAGCGATTCTTTATTTCGTCTAATTGCTCGTCCTTGGCTGCCTCCTTGGTCCGTGGACGAATTGGATGCGTGATTCTCTAGACAGTACTACTTTGCATCAACCAATTAACTTTAGTATCCGTCCTATGATAAGAAAAATCAGGGGCATTCGTTTAGATTCTTGCATCAATATAGTTTGCATATATGTGGCATTGGCTTGACTCCAACGAGTAGTATGATCTGCCTAAAAAACGAGTAGTATGACATAGAGCGGATAAGGTTTGTTCCTACTTCCTAGCCCGAGTATTTTGTCTTTGATTTGAGCGATTTCATGCACAATACAGCTATGTTGGATGCATCACAAGTGCAAAGTAATTCAGATATACTCTTCTGCAGGCCGAGTTCATTTTGACGGGTGGAACTTTCATGTCATTACTGGCCGATTATCGTGATTATTTCATCAGAAATCTTCATGATGCTTTATCCGGACATACTTCTGCTAATGTTGAGGATGCAGTTTGTTATTCAGAACATAGTGATGTGAAATGTATCAGTATGACATTTGAGAGGTAAGGATGATTCAATATATGTCCATACTTCTTAGTTGAATTTGAAAATTCCCTGCGATTTTGCGGTATCTGATTAGTCTCTGTGTTTCAGTAGACCCGATTATTCCCTGGGGCCTTATTTGCGGCAAATGCTACTTTATGGATGTACCCGCTTAGAAATTGGTGTTCAGAGTACATATGAGGATGTTGCACGTGACATGAACAGAGTCAAGTAGCTGCTGTTGCTGCTTATTTCTCTTCAGCGAAAGACGCTGGTTTTAAGGTTATTGCTCACAAGTCCACTACTTCATTCTTGCTGCACGCACTTGCAGGGCTGCAGACCAACAAAGCGACCAAGAACTCTAAGGAGAAGTCAGCACCACAATGCATGGGGGACGGCCTCACCTTCAGCCCTGTGATTTGGAAGATCACTCAGCAGGCTCGAAGCAAGACAATTTACCCTCCCTTGCCGTGTACAGTTATGTAAATTGCCGGCCGGCAGTTGCACACGAGAGTTGCGTGCCGACGAGCTGCAGCAGAAACCTGTATGTACAGACAGTCTAAGGCTCAAAGCAAGACACCCTATCCAAGGTTGTGAAAACTGAATGGAGTTGGATGTCTCTTAGTGCCACGATGATAGAGCAGTAGCATCCATATGGTCAGTCCTTCGTCTGTGAATTCGGTAATCGATTTGCCTGCTATTTGATTTCTATATAATTTCATCAGATCTATGACTTTCGTGCTTGTGGGAGACCATGCTTATTTTTTTTGTCTTTTACACACTTACTGCGATGCAAAATGACTTAAAGTTGTTGGGAGAGTTCGGTTGATCCAGGTTTCTGGAAAAGGTACATATGTTAATCCCCACTTATATAAATTGGAAGTCAATTTTCATGATTGTTGGTTTGTGAGAATACTTTTGAATCAGGTGTTGTATTATTGGCACCATCATTTGATAATATTTATTGATCGTGTTTCACAAAATAAATTCAGATTTGTGCTCCTCCTTCTTTTCCCACGGGTGTAATTTCGCTGCGCCACCTGAATCCCATGGGGTTGAGGGCATATTCCATGGCATCAGGCGACAACCTTCATATGTTTGCTTCGTGCGCTCTCTCTTCCCCCTCTACATGCAGGCGATGATGTCCGAGGCGGTGCCGCCGCTAAATGTCACGCTAAAAGATACGAGTGTCAGCTGTGACATTGAGGATATTATTTTTTTTTGCCAACAATCCGACCAAGTAGCACACCTTCATTGGCGCGCACCAGTTCTATCGCCTTCAGTGTGTGATTTGTGTGCTCCGTGATGATTACATAAATATCGTTCTCTTTGCAATATAAAATTTAGAACTGATGTAAGTGTAAAATAAGTAATCCATGTAGATTCTGGTACAATTTTGCTACTTGTAAATCGTCCCTTTAATTATGAATACGTGCGTTGCACGTACATGTCAACTAGTACTATTAAAAGAGCAAACTTGTGTTGATACATTAAATCTGAGCCCTTCAATATTTGACCAATGCTCCAGATCGGTCCAATGTTTGACAACTCAACACACATTTTCGTTTTGATGATAATTACAATGATTTACCACCGCTAAAAGAAACGGTTCCTTAATCTAAAAAAAGGCTGCCTTGTCGACTCAGTCCTGGCATCGCCGTGGAGCGAGACGAGGCGCGTGTTCTCGCTGTTGGCGGCGGCGAGAGGACCTCCGGGCGCGAGCTCGCCGGCGAGGGCGAGGAGGTTGGCCCTGTGGTCGAAGCCGGCCCCGTTGACCAGCGCTCGATGGAGTTGGAACGCTAGAGCCGCCACATCTTTGGTCCGCCAGGACGCGGTCACCGCGCTGGTACGGGCGCATGCGGACGCAGTCGCCGCCGGTCCTCTGCTCGCCTTTCTCCTCCTCGGCCGCGTCGTCACGCCACGGAAGGTTCTCGAAGCGGAGGGCTCCCTCCATTCGCCCTCTTCGCCCCAAGCCGATCAAGTGCCACCGCCGCCGCCAGTCGGTACGTACGCACTCCGGAGTCCAATCCCTCCGTTGATTCCACGCGCTACGTATTTCAATTCCTTTCCGCCGCGAGGGCCGAACGATCAATTTCGACTTGTGCAGTCGTCCTGAGTAGTTTGGGTATACTCCACGCCATGGAGTGGGCTTAGTTGTTGTTCCTGCTGATTACTGGTTCGAATCCGCGGCACCGGGACACTTGAACGCCGCTGGCGCCGGCGGTGGATACGTGTGCTCTTCCAGGAATTGCTCGGATGATTAGATCGAACGTGTGCCATGTATGCTAGATCGACTTATCCGACGATCATGAGCACGCTGATTCGAATCTGCAGTAATCCTCGCCGTGGTGCCATATGGATTTCTGAACTTTTTTTGGTCGTTCTGAATTTATCTACACGTACGCCTTTCTCTCTTTATTTTGTCAAATTGCTGCTGGGTTCTTTGACCACTTTGTGAGATGCATATGTGAGTACATCTGTATATGCTCTTTATTCCCAAGTCGACCTACAGATACAAATTTCACTTTTGTTCGACTGTCTACCTTGATGCTACAATTTTATATAGGCGACCAGAAGAAGGAGACGGTGAAGTCGTGGTTGCCGTAGTACCGCCGGACGGTACTCCCAGTCGCGTCGATCTCCGGCTCCGTCCCAGTCCCCACCTCTACCAGCCTCGCCGTTTGCAATAATCAGTTTGCATCTTCCGTTTTCTGGCTCTGGATTCTGCAAATTAACTCACCAATTTACACTTTTTACAGTTCTATGGGCGCCTTGGGGAGCGAGGTAAAAGAGATGTACAGGTGGAGAGCAAGATTTTCCAAGCAGGGGGACTACGCGCAATGAGGGTACGCTGCGCGCTCAAGCAGCAGGAACCTGCGGAGCTGCTCGGGAAGCTCGACGAAATAGGAGACCAAATCACCCATGGGAAACGATGCTTTAGAAGAACACAAGTGCTAAGTTTTTTCTTCTACTCACTCCGTCCGGAAAAGGATGTCTTGCATTTGTCTAGATTCGGATGTATGTAGATATGTTTTAGTGTACACATACATCCGAATTTAGATATATGTAAGACATCCTTTTCTAAACGGAGGGAGTAAAACACAAGTACTAATCAAACATGGTTTGGATTATGAATCACGCTAAGCATGCCTCGATGATTAAGTTTAGCTTGCTCAGTTCTTACTGTGTTTTTATGATGCTATGCTTCAATTTTTCACCATTACATGTTGAGAGGCTTTTCTGTAAGAAGATATGGTCATGGTATTAATTGCACTGTCTTTCACAGTTCTCAAATACAACCTAAGCATTTTGTTTTCTCCTCCTAAGAGGTTGTAGTTTTTAAAAACATAATGCAGTGAATAATCTAATGATAATTATTTTCTGAAGTTTGACAAAAGTTTAATTTAAAGGTTTAGCTTGGGTTGTAGGGTAGGGTTATGCCTAGCTTGTACCCGTTATTTTCAAGATAAACTTAAGAAACGTTGAAAAACCTCGCATATCGAGATAGATAGATCGCATTGGCATTTTTTTTCCTGTTTTGACTGAGAGTCGATCCAAATTTCAAACGCATTAGTTGATTTATGAGACGTGTGTTGCACGTGCACCTTTACTAGTACGTAAAGGTTGTTACTTGGAAGAAATCAGAGGAGATGTGCTATCGAACGACTACTTCCGATCGGATTTAATTGCACGAGCAGCACACACATGGTAGCACGAACGGTGTGAATGTGGCCCACGTACGTATATCAGGTACCGTACACGTGATAAAGATGAACGTCCCATGCATGCGACTAACTTTGGTTTAGGGCATTGGGCTCGAGTCGAGACTGGTACACGTACTGAAACTAGTCAAGAAGATCCATAACCCCGATGGCTTACCCACTCACTCCAGGAGCTCCTCTATATGGACATCTATACCAAATATAGAGGACCGAGGCCCAAAAACGTTCTCCACCAGCCCATGTATATCATCATGTATCGATAGATGTCCACCCAGGTCCCGGGTGCCTCATCCACATCTGGCCGACGGAGCCGTGATCCTCCACACCAAATGCTCGCTCGCTCGCTCCCATCCCGCGCGCATCTGGAGGTTGCAGGCTTGGAAGAGGACGCCGGTGCCACTGCCCGACTCGCCGTTCAGAGGTATGCTCCCTACCTCTTTTTCGATTCGAGCTGAGAGAGAGAGAGCACGATTTAGAGCCATGGGGGACGGCGGCGGCGCTGCGAGGAAGATGAGGGGCGACAGAGATTGGGGACGGCGGCGGTGCTGCGAGGAAGATGGGCGGCGGTGGAGATGGGCGCGGGAGGAGAGATGGCGGCGGGGCATGGATGCAGGCCGCCGCCTCCATGGATGAAGGCGCGATTGGGGGCGGCGCCACCATGAGGGAGATGGGGGCGGGGCATGGATGCCGGCGCCGTGCTGGGAGGGAGCAGGGAGCAGGGGACGTCTCGGCCGTGCCTGGTGCATCGATGCCCAAAATATTTCTGCTGCTGCTTGCTTTGCTACTGAAGTGCATAATTGATTTCTGCTGTGAATTGATTTCTGCTGCTGCTTGCTTTGCTACTGCAGTACAAAATATGATCATGATAGTATAATTTGCCTCTCGATTTTGCGTAGACACTAAATTATGATGTTGTTTATTTTAGATGGACAATTCAGGGATGAACAACTCAGAGATGCAGAGCAATGGATCTTTTCTTGACATGATGAATATGGGTTCCGGTGACATGAATTTAGGGATTTATTTCTTGACATAAATATAGCTGTTGGAAGTATAGCCGTTGGGAATCTGGTTGTTGAAAATATATCCGTTCAAAAAATAGAGCCGTTGGAAAAAAGCTGTTGAATGATAGTTATTAGAAAACTATTAAAATATGGGAGAGAGAATATAGATGTCCTGGATATAGATGTTCTGCTGGAAAACTGGAGACATCTAAAAAGGAATCTTCTATATGGAGATATAGATGATCAAATTTGGATGAGCTGCTGGAGATGCTCTTAGCTGTGACACCACATGAACGGTTTTTGAGATGCGGAACCAGAAAAAGGACAAGACTCGACCCATCCGGAGAAGGCCAGCAAGCATCCTAGACTGCCTGCTTGCTACCCTTTGTAGGCCAGCAACAGCAAGCATCGTAGCTATTCTAGCTGTCGAAGTTGCTCTGTAATCTGCTGGATGAATGGATGATTGATCAAAACTTAATTGTTGGAGGTACGAATAAAGTTAGAGGTGTTTTGTAAAAGCAAGAAACTAACTTTATTGTTTTGCATGGCATTCGGGGCGCTCCGAGACTGGTGCACGTACGCACGAGAAGATCCGATCGCCTACAAAGGCGCCCCACATATCTATCTATCGAGATAGCCTACGCACTTCAAACGGTTTTTGAGATGCGGATCCTGCCTCGACCCTTCCGGAGAATGCCAGCGTTCCTCCCCTCTTTTCGCCTTTTCTTTTCTTCTCCCGTTCCAAAAGCCCCACATACATGCACACGTGTGCGTCAACTTATACGGTGTAATGCGTCTTGATTGATTCAATTCAGAGCCTTTATATCGTCTCGTCCCAGCCGCAACGTGGACTCGTTTCTAACCTCACCAAGCACCAACAAGTTCAGCTCTTTCTTTTACCCATTCCAAGCACCAACTGGGTTTACTGAGTGCAGTCTGGTTTGAATAAAGGAGGTGAAAGAGGCCGTAATTGTATTCTTCCACCTAATTTGTTACTCTGCTTGCTGATGGTCGTGCTTGATTTGGCCATCGACGAGTTCCAGATTTGGACGTCGGTGGTCTTCACGGATTGACACTTAGCGCACCTGGACCTTTGGATTGGATGAGATCCGGTCGTGCCTGATTTGGCCATCGACGAGTTCTGGATTTGTATGTCAGCGGTCGGATTGACACTTAGCGCTCCTGGACATCTGGATTGGAGGGGATCCGGTCATGCGCATCCTCAACTATCAGTTCATGGGGGTCAAGGGGGGCGTACCTAGCAGTTGCGAATCTTCATATTGAAGGCATAGCCTCCTGGGTGAAAATCTATAATCTTTGATTGGGCTATAATGACGCTTGAGCACTGTTCTTTTCTTGGAGACATCCCTTTTGGAGAACCTATTATGTAGCCCGAGTGTTGTTTGGCGGTGCTTTGTAATTGTTATCAAACTAGTCGGATAAAATGCGCTTGAGCACCATAATATTAGTATATTTTCTCCTATGAATGCATTTGAACGTTTATGAATGCATCTGATCGTTGAAATATATTTTCTAGATGCTGCAGGGTCTGGGTGTAATTGTTATCTTATTAGTATTAATATATTTCCTTTGTCGAATAAAATGCATTCATAAAGGTACAATTTAATATTTATTACATTTAGTTTTAGACCCACAAAGTATATGATACAACACTTTTTAACTTCAATAACTTACATTTTAGGAGGATATTCTGAATGGTCATCTAGACAATTTGTATCTAGACTTTCCGTGAAAAAATGATACTCCATCGGGTCCGAAATAACTGTCGTAGGCTATACAAAAAGTTTGAATGGGATTCTCAGTTTTCTCCCGACAATTTTTCTGAATCGGAGGGAGTATTAACATATACAAGAAGTAAATCATATATATAGATGGTCTTCCCACAAAAATACAAAGTTTGTCTTCTCCTGACTCTCACTTGATTTTTTTTTTGACTCAGACTTGATGATGCAGTCCTAAACAACAGGGGCGATCGTAATGCTCACACTTGATGATGCAATCCCAAACAACAGGGGCGAGCGTAATGTCTAGGAGGATAACTCTTAACTGGACTATGAGTCTCCAAATTTTCTACTCCAAAAGTACTCTCTGCTAGTAATAGCCAAACCACAACCATTCAAAAAGAATTGCTAAAGAGATGATGTCACTGGCAATCAAAGCATGGAAAGAAAATTCAGGCCAACCCCTATGAAAAGATTCCTGATATTACCAGCAGATGCCACGAAAGATTCCAAACACATCTCTCCTTCTTTCTGCTTTCCTGTCCACTACAACCATTCCATTTTTTCCCACAATTATTTCTCTCCCTACAATCCCTCGATTTCTTGGCTATAAATGCACTCTCCTCCAAGCTTCAATTCCCTTTTCCCTCTTCCGCACCTCCCTTGCTAGGTTTCCTCCCTCTCGGCTCCTAGCTCGTAACAGCACAGACTGTTTTAGTTAATGCCAACTTGAGTGAATCTTGGCTATTTCCTAAGCTTGTCCAAACTGGGCACAGGCCTGTCACCTGATCCCAGTCTATCCTTCAACCATTAACTCTTTCTTCCAAGATCTTGAATTTCACTTAGGAGGCTCTGCCCAAATTTTCTTGTCCAATCAGCCATTCCAGGGGAGGTTCTGCCGAAAAATTCTCCTCTGTTCATCCATTTCCAAGGGGAGGTTCTGCTAAAAATCTCTGCTACAAATTCGTTTCCAAGGGGAGGTTCTGCCAAAATTTCCTCTGGAATCAGGGGAGGTTCTGCCAAAATCTTGGTCACATATAACCAAAACGTTTATCTGAAAAATACAACAGATAAACTTGCAAGGTAAAGAAAAGAAAAGAGCGTGTGTTCTTGATGATAGACTAGCAGAGAAGCCG
This sequence comes from Poa pratensis, assembly GCA_947311845.1. Classification (NCBI taxonomy): domain Eukaryota; kingdom Viridiplantae; phylum Streptophyta; class Magnoliopsida; order Poales; family Poaceae; genus Poa; species Poa pratensis. The sequence goes on along the minus strand of CAMZMU010000097.1, from coordinate 27,187,752 downwards.
TATTAGCTATCGTAGATGTTGTTGCTGGTCCTCTGTGAGCATCTTCACTCCGGATTTATGGTCGGCTCAGCAATCACTCGCCTTGTCCAGTCCTTCTCCGTTGTCTTCCTCTACTGGTTCTACGTCTTCTCCCTAAGCTCCCTGTAGTTCCAGTTCATTTGTGCAAGCTAAGCCCTTTCTTCATTAACAACATAATCAAGCTAGTAAGTAAGGCACCCACCACAGCTACACAAGCTGTATTTATAAGAAATAAGAGAAAGTGAAATTGCTGCGCGTACGCAAAAGTTGTCGAGAGGTGACCATGTCAAGTGGGGCCTCATTCGGCTCGAGCCTGGGGACCCGGAGTTCCAGGTCTGAGGACAATTCCCCGGACCTCCGGGCCCAGATGGAGAAGAGGAGGAAGAGGAGGAAGGAGTCCAACCGCGAGTCGGCACGGCGATCTAGGGTGCGGAAGCAACAACACCTCGACGACCTCTCTTCTCAGGTTAGTTGTACTCTCACAAGTTACAGACAACATGATATCAATATAAAGGCAAAGCTTTTGCCTCGTTTCAAAAAAAAAAGATATTTATAAGGGCAAAAAAGTCTAAAGTTCAATTATATATTTTATTATTTCATTGTCATTCATATATATTCTAGTATACTATCTATGAGAGCTTGCACTCATGCGCAGGTTAAAACAAAACTGAATGAAAGCAAAGGTCCACTTGAAATATCGGCTTGGACAAAACTCAATTATTGCGAATTGCCCTCCTACCTAACCCTCCTAATCCGACAACACTACAAATTCATATAGGTTGAGTTTTCACCAAATTAGGAGCATCACATCTTCCACAGAAAGCTAACAAGAACATGAGAGAAAATTCTGCATGTTGCTTTTTCTTCGACAATATCGAAAATGATGGTGCTAACAAGAGTATTTTGTATTCCCAAAACAGGTGGATCAGCTGAAGAACAAGAACCAGCAACTGAGTATGGCACTGAGCATGACCACCCAGAACCTTGTGGCATTCCAAGCACAAAATTCAGTGATGCAGACACAGAAGGTGGAGCTAGAGAGCAGACTGTGTTCCCTAGGTGAGATCATCTGCAGCATGAACTCAATCACCAACACTAAAAATCCCGCCGCCATGGACACCACAACAAGCAGTGTCTGTGACATTTTTGGCACCAGCAGCACATGGAGCCAGCCCATAGACTTGTACCAGTACCAGTGCTTCTAAGGAAGAAGAAGAAGAAGAAATGAAGAATCGGTTGGTATTGTCGTAGATGGTAGGGCCATAAGGCATAAACTTCTGTTTCAGTCATGTAGGGCCTTTGTGTCACCATTGATGTGTGCCTCTCTCTCCTTATTGATTATTTTGTGTGAGGTTGGGCTGCAATGGTTGGTGAGAGTAGGAGTGGAATCGATGGGCCAGTTCGTCAAAGGGAGGCTGGGAATTTTGTACCACTCCTGATGGTGATGTCTAGCCAGTAAAATGTGGATTTGGTGCCTCTTGATATGCAAAGTGCTTCTCCACCTTCGTACATGATTATACCCATGTAAATTCTTTCTTTATCATACCTGTTATTTTGCTCTTGATCATGCTCAATTTTTTTGAGATGTCATCCCTGTTGGATGTAGTACGGAAGCATGCAACATTCAGATATGAAAATAATAAGCAGAAGGAAATTTATGAGACAGAATAAATAAAACTGAGACTTGCAGGGCAACCATCTGTTTTTAAGCAGTACATAATAGTGCAGGTAAGCATATGCTTAAAAGCAGAGCTTAATATTGCAGGGAGTCGAGCATATTTGACCTGCAAAAAAAAGTTAGAGACCTTCGCAGCAGTAGAGCAACAAACGTACCTTTCGAAGTCTATTTGTGAATGTGAAAAATTAGGTATCACTGCAAAAAGCACCCATTTGCTAGACATGATTTTTAGTAATACATCATGTAATGCTAAACCGAATATTCATTTCATGGTCTAAAAATAACTGAATATTTATTTTCTCTCCTCCAAAATTCATATAAATGCAGGCAGGACCACCTGATGTGCTGGCCTCTGCCTAACCTGCAGCTGCTTTTTGGTGTTCTATTACTAGATGTTCTTCTTTGTTAGGTTTTGTAGGCTTGCTTCTTTGCTTTATTCTTTCTGTCAGTTTTGTTGACCTTAATCATTCGATTGTTCTTGATGTACTTTCACCATAGTGGTGTACTACTTATTATACAAATTTTGTATGGCACAGATTTACATGAAACTCAAATATGTACCAACTTCCAAAATTTTCAAATATTATCTCCCATAAATTAGTATAGCATCAAAACAATTGTCGGCATGGCAAAGCTAAAGACATGTTTTTATTGTTCAGGGAATAGGATAATTCCATCTGCAAGATATCACTTTGTATTTAGTATCGATTGCAACATCCTGCATGGATTTACATTTGAGCAAGCAAAAAAGCGCTCTATGAAAAATAGCTGCAACCCAGAAAATACGCTATCCGCGCTATTGGGGGAAATTGTACCAGGCTTTCAAATGGCAGCAGCTTTGCTCAAATCGCTACAGCACGCTATAGCGGTGATACAAGGCGCTATTTATTTCCTTGCATTTGAGCCTTTTTTATCTTAACTTTTTTTGAGCCTTTTTTTATCTTAACTAGAAAGATAACACATGCATAATTTCTCGTTTTTATCTGCCAAAAGTTGTAGCAGCTTAATCCTTCAAAAGAGATGATTTCTTCAGACGAATCTTGCTTGCAGGACCAAGATAAAATCAAAGGAAAACAATGTAACCAGACATGTGAAGAAAGATCTAGAACATGTGCAGTCCCCAAAAGAAAACCCAAAAAGGATGAATAGATCCATGTCTTTGCTTTGGTAGGAACTGTAGAACAGTGAGAGCACTTATCATCCGGCTTTATTTCACAAACAAGGATGGCACTGTTTTACTTTGCGAAAAACTATGTGCTACCACAAGCGCCAACACATTGATCAACCTTTTGCGATTCTTTTTCTCATTTCAGTTGCGGTATTGCCTCAAGTCTCAAACTAAAGAAACGTTTTCTCCGATCAAAATAAATGACTCAGATGCATCTGTTGTTTTGTAATCTTGAACTAGCCCACTTGAGCAAGCTTATGGAGGTCACATCGAATACGTAAACCTAAAAACTAAAATCGGGATCTGTCTTATAAACGGCTGAGCTATTGCGCTCTGTGCCGGTCTGGTGAGAGGATAGTTGACAGAAACATTCAGAGCAAGAATCAAGCATCAAAAGCCATCAGCGTCAGACATGGAAATGGTACCAAATAATGATGGAAAATTCCATATCAAGCTTTGATTTCACAACCTTGTAAGTTGTAAGCCAACATTTCAGTGTCTCAGGGAGGTGTAAACCTCCAAATTTCTGGCCAAACCATGTCAAGAAAGAAGGGGGTGGAAACAGTACTCACATGAGATGTCATTCATTTCTAATCTTACTACATTAACAAACTATGTACAGCTCTTGCAACATATAGAGACCAAAATTTCAGCCAATAGATTGGCTAGTCAGAGAGGTTAGCAAGAGAAAAACACGAAGAAATTGTCTCCCAATTGCTTGACTAATCATGCCAGCTTAGGAGCATCACGACGCATCGATGGATGATGTAGAGCCTGGCCTTTTCTCCTTGAGAACCCTCTTGAGCCCCTGGAGCTTCAGATCATGAGCACACATCCTCATCTTGATGATGTATAGAGTTTCTCTTGTGGATTTGAGACTCTGGTTTGTGTTGGCTTTTGGAGATTGTAATGGCGTGGTTTATATAGGCAGTTGCCATGTCATTTTCTAAAAATAATGGGCAGTTGCCATGTGGTTTGTGTCAGCTGCTCACCATGCTTATGTACACGTATCTTTAATTAACTTATCACTGCGTCCATGTCTGCTTATACAAAAGAAAGTCTAACGTGATGTTGGCGTAATGCAATTCAACTTCCTTGATGCCTGGTTGACCTGATGATATATAATAGACTATTCAGATTGTGGCATCGTCTGCACTGCACGATGGATAAATAAGTAAAACAGATTGTTGATCAGGATGACAAAGCTATGAAAGGGACACCGCATAGAGGAGAACGGCGATTTGGAGGCCGAGGTATATGTAGCTCGATTTCCCAAAAAAAATGAATTCATATTTTTCTATTTCCAAAAATTTGAGAAAAAATCCTAGATGTAGATAAAGTCGAGATCTACCACTAAGTTAAGTTTCAAAGCAATTCGTATGATTCTGGGCTACACAAAAAATGACAAATCGGGCAAAATTTCGATTTTTTCAAACTGTGTACTGTTCCCATTCCAGATCTGTGTATTTATCTTTTTTGCCCAGCCCAATACACAATGAATTTTTCATTAAAAATTCACACAGATGTAGTTCTCAATATTATCTACACGTAGGAATTTTTTGAAACAAAAAATGCAGATTTTTTTTTTTGGAAAACCGAGCTAAATGTAGCTCAGCCTCCATTTGGAGTTTCCGCGCATAGAGGCACTACTATGTGTACCAGTGAAATTTCATGTCATAGTGCATACCTAATTTTAGATTTCCATTCAAGGATTAAACAGTGCAAATATATTATCAACGAAACCAATTCTTATTTGTTCACCAAAAGGTGACAAAATTAAGTAACACAACATGGCAAGCATGTATCTTCAACGTTGGCTTTACTGATACAACATGGGTTGTCTGGTTTAGGCACAATGCTAACAGAGTATGCAGGACACTTAACTAAGCCAATGTCAAACATAGGTACCCATTTCGTTTGAGGAGGCAGAGAAGTCAGCACCTTGCGCCAATGACTTCTACAGGGGAATCAGTTTATCACAATAATTAACTTCCATAGTCAAAGTCAGCACGGTTATGTACATTGAACCTGTCTGTCAGTTATGTACACCCCTCCCAAAAGGCAAGCTTGGCAGACAAATAGCTGCGAGTAAGCTCTAAACAAAGCATCTGACTGACTCAGCTTATTAACCTCAAGTTATGTACATTGAACCTGTCTGTCAGTTACATGACTGCTGCTAATTATCTACGTCTTTCCTTTCTTGGAAATGTTTTGGATCTTCAGTATCTTAAACACAATCTAGGAGAGCAATGGTGCCAGACTTGTTCGTGCGAAATACTGCTCCTGCAACAAACTTGGCTGCACTAATTTTCTCAGAATTTCATCATTCTTGCTGTTCACAAAGATTGGTGATTTCATTTAAGAAAATATTTGTGTTTTAAACACATGACGTAAATTAAGATGTGCATCTATATGTTTTTAAATAAAATAAAATAAATGTAGAATGCACGTTGCAGCTTCAGGATGCACCGCTTCCACCCAACGGCATAATCTGGGTGGAAGGTCCCAAACTGTTTTCCCGCGTGTTTGGTTCCCGTTGTCCCTTAGATGGGATTTGTGGCCTCGCAGGGTCCCCAGCTGATAGCAACACAGCTAGAGCCCCACCAGCTAGCAACCAAACAGCTCAAATGGTAATGATTTGCATGGAAGTACAAAGAGTAACGATTTGCATGAAAAGGTAGAGCTGGTAGAATTGCATTTGCTGCTGTTTTGTTTAGTTGTTTGTGTCTTGCATTGAGTGTGAGTGGAGCATGCAAGTGTCAGACAATTTTTGCCTTATCGCGTTGCGCGCTTGGCTGCAGCTGGAGGAACGGTCGATTCGGTAGTACCAGTCGGGCCTGGCTAAGCACTGCTTTACGAACCGCGCTGGACACGACGTGAATCCTTATATGTAACCAAACACTGAGCAACGACGGAAATGGGTAAAGATTCCCTTATTTTCAGTGCCCATGCAACCCAGGCTCTTGAGCTGCGACCTACCAAACGCGTCCATAGGTAAGGATTTTAATATGCTAAGATTTCAGCACTAGAAAAGCAACGATCGTTGCAATGCTGACATAGACATTTTGGATTTTAGAGGTTTTACAATGTCAGGATAACAATTTACCTGGGCGTACTCGCCCGATGCCGACATACAAAAAGTTGGACCATGTGCTCATGATATCACAGAGTACACGTTGGTCACAGTATGCACCCTCTAACATATCATTGCTAACTTGGGGTCCGCAAGGCCTCACGGTTCCGGGCGCTCTTTCAAGTTTGAGGTTGGATGACAGCACGGTGATGGTTTCTACGTCCTAGCTAAGCAAGTGTGCGCTAGAAACCATCGCTAGCTGGACACCCATCTAAACGTGGAATAAAATCCGTGTTTTGGGCAATATCATAATGGATGGCATCTTCATATTAGCGGTTATAAAAAATAGACATTTCATTTATCATTGATGACCTTAATTTTTTGTTGAAACACATTCTTTGTATGACAGGAGATTGAGTTTAAAAACCAAGCAAACACACTTCTTATGCATGAGGGGAGGTTAAATAGTACACATATTTCCTCACATCCAACGGTGGAGGAGGAAGCTGGAGGAGGATGGGAGAACTCTAGCAACGGCGATTGGGAGCCTCCAAAGTCACTCAGTGGACTGGGTGACCTGGACGGCAGTTACGTATTCCACTAGTTGACTGGAGACTTTATTATTGGTATATCGATCGGTCCAGCACGGATTGAAATAGGAGCCCGAAGTATCGTTCAGGACTCTGGTTCACAGATTATTTCAATCCCCATTCTTGTTGTGTTTATGATCATCACACAAAAACTCCAGTTTGTACTTTCGCAAGGAGTCTTGACCATTAGGGCCGAGCAGCTTGACGGGCTTCGCCTTTCCTCCAATGCCAATGTCATCAGTGTCTCTGCCATTTTCGCCTTTTTTACCAACTCCTTTCAGTAGTGTTATCATCATTCTAGTCATTTGTGTGGCTCTCGTCTATCGTCTTTTATGATCGCCAAAATGGTAAGCTTGGTAAGCATATTTAGTTATTTAGGGACCCAAACAAGTGAAGAAGAAAGCGAGACTCCCTGTCGCACCCTCGCTGCCCACCCAGGGCGATACAAGGGCAACTCTAGCCCCCAAACTCTAGCACCGCTGCCTCCCCTTCCTCTTCTCCTGCGCCGCCGTCGGAGGATGCCGCTAGGCGTAGCCCACGCGGCCGAGGGTGACAGCGGGGCAGTTTATCGGGGCATCGGGGGTGTTGGGCGGTGCACATCGGCAGTTGTCGGTGCACGGTTGGGCTTCACACTGGCGTGCGGTGGCGTGCTCGGGCGAGCGGTAGCGACCTACCATGGCCGTCCTCCACCGGGGCGGTTGACCTCGGTGGCAAGCTGGCGATCCAATCGTCTGCGAGTTTAGGGAGTTGCGGCTGCCGGTGAACCCGACTACGGGGTGGACGATGGCGGTGTCTATGCACCGCTACCTTGAAGGCATCGTCCTTACAGTCACCGTCTCTCAGGTTGCTCCAGGAGAAATCCTAAATCTGGGTTCACAGATCGGACGATGACGGCACTAGGGCACATGGCCCCGATCATGGCCACCCTCATCTTTAAACTCGTAGGTGTAGCGACTAATGTCGCCAAGAAAGTGGCTTTGGGTTGATCGATGTACTTGTTTGTCAGATTTTGTTGAATAATTTAATAACAAAAGGCTGTGTGCATCTTTTTTATGTAGAGGCCCAAGATTATAACCTCCTTTTTGAAAAAAAATTAGGGACCCAATCTTCTTATAGTATGATCACTCGACAATAAGTATCATTATCGGTGTTATAATATTACATAGTATGATTCAAATAAGAAAACCTAAAATGGAGCCTAGGCTACATGGTGCCCATTTTTTCAAAACTTCTAAATCGACATTTTTAAGTTTCAAAAAATCGAGAAAAAATCCCCGGATGTATATATTATCGAGATCTACAATCATAAAAAAAATTCAAATTCGTTGTATTTTGGGCTGCACAAAAAAAAAACAAATGGATGGATCGGGGTGGTAAACAATACTCAATTTCAAAATTTTAAAATTTCACCGATTTGTCTTTTTTGTAAAGCCCAAACTACAACGAATCTCAAGGTAAAATTTTGCACGCCTGTAGATACCGACACTACGTACATCTCTGATTTTTTTTCACGATTTTGGAAAACTCAAAAAATGTCATTTTCGATTTTTAAAAAAAGGCTCCATGTAGCCCGGATTCTAAAATTCCACTCTCAATTCAAATAGGCTAACAATGGTCTATTATTACAAATGTTTGGATTCAAATAGACTGATATCACTTGGCATTGAGTATTCTGTAACCTGCATCGTGAGTCTGTCTCTGATTTAGACCAGAAGGATAACTGGTGCATAATTTATCTTTTTCATATCTGCCAAATGTTGTATCAGCTTAGTCTTTCAAAAGAGATGAGTTAACAAGACCAAACATTTGAAGAAAGATCTAGAAGATGTGTAATCCCCAAAAGACAACTAAAAAAGGAGGGATAGATCCCTGCCTTTGCCTTGTTTGAAACTCTAGAACAACGAGAGCACTTATCACCAGGCTTTTTTCAAAGTGGGCATTTCCCTATGATGCATGCATCATCAGGCTTTATTTCACAAATGAGGAAGGCACTGCTGTACTTTGCCAAAAGCTATGGCTCCCACAAGCACTAACACATTTGGCCTAAAAAATGCACTAACACATTGATCAACTTTTGCGATTTTATTTTTCTAATTGCAGGAATGGTAGCCAAAGATATGTATGTTTGCACGAATCAGAATAAGACACTAGCATATGTATGGTGTTTTGTAAATTTTATCTAGGAAACTAGAGCAAACCAACTTCGAAACCCCACTGGATCAATTCTAGTGGGAATTAAACTCGAGGCCTGTACTATAAACGCTGAGATATCGGCATATCGCGCTCCATATCGTCAAAAGCCATCTATGTCAGACTTTGAAATGGTACCAACTAATGATTGCAAATTCCATAGGAAATCTATTTGGTTTGACCTTTCTGCACATATGGTACAATGCCAGAAACTTCTGCACCAAACAAACTTTGGTTTATTTTTCTCGATGCTTCGCTTATTTATTTTCTCAGATACGCATCAAAATTGTCATAATAGAAGATGAACGTCAAAAGACGTAGGCACAAATTTGGTTACTTATTTTCTACCTTGCAGACAACCATTTCAAGGGGGCAAATCTCAGAAAATTTCCGGAAAAACCATAACAAGAAAGAAGGGGTAGAAACAGTACTCAAATAAGTTGCCATTCATTTCTAATGTTGCTACTTTTGAAGCTTATATACATCTGTTGCATACATCAGAGATAGAGACCAAAATTTCAGCCAATAGACTGGCCAGTCAGAGAGACTAGTAAGAGAAAATGTGAAGAAATTTGCTCCCAATTGCTTGATCAGTCATGCCATCTTAGGAGCATCAAGACGCATCGACGGATGATGTAGAGCCTGGCTTTTTTCTCCTTGAGAGCCCTCTTGAGCCCCTCGAGCTTCAGCTCATGAGTACCCACCTTCATCTTGATGATCTAGAGAGTTTGTCTTCTGGATTTGGGATTTCAGACTCTGGTTTATGTTGGATTTTGGAGTTTGCAGTAGTGCGGTTTATATAGGCAGTTGCCATGTCATTTCTAAAAAATAATAGTAGTTGCCATGTGGGTTGTGTCAGCTACTCACCATCCTTATGCACACGTATCTTTAAGTAACTTATCACTGCGTCCATGTCTGCATAAAGAAAAGAAAGTCGTATGTAATTTGGAGTACTATAATTCAATTTCCTGATGCCTGGTTGACTTGTGGCATTGTCTACACTGCATGATGGATAATATATAAAATAAATTTGTGATAAGGATAAAAAGGCTTAGTTTGTGGTTGTTGAACTTGTTTTTGTTCTGTGTATTCATAATCTTCCGTATAAAATTAGGCATAAAATAGTCAAAAGGATCGAACAAACACCAAATAGACAATGAGTTGAGAAATCGGTATCATCGTAATCGAAATGCAGCCTAAGCTACAAAAGTGATAGCACGTAGAGGCACTGCAATGCATACCAAATTGCAATTCTGCTATATTACATTACCTAATTTTAGTTTGTCATTCAAGGATTACACAACTCAAATATACGCTAACGAAAACCATTCTTATTTGTCCACCAAAAGGTGACAAAATTAAGTAACACGACGTGGCATCTATCTGCAATGTTCGCTTTGCTGACACAACATGGGTTGTCTGGTTTCGGGATAACGTGAACAGAGCATCCATGATCCATGACACTTAACTAAGCCGATGTCAAGCATAGGTTAACACATGCTGGATTTCCTTGAGGAAGATCGCATCCTCTCCTCACATGAGCGCCGTCTTCGTGAGCTTACAATCGAGGCCCTGCACTGCGCCGTCCGAGACAAGGTGGCGTATTGGCGTATGCGCTCAAAAATCCGATTTGCCCTCGAGGGGGACGAAAACTCTAAATTCTTTCATGCCTCCGCTTCGGTTCGGCGTCGCAAAAACTCTATCCCGCTGCTCACCCACGATGGTGTGGATTTCACCTTGCATTCACATAAAGCTAATATCCTTAGGTCGTTCTTTTCCTCTCTCCTTGACGCCTCCTCAAACTGCTCTTGGGTCTTTGACCTCGATTCTTTGTATGCAGACGATCCTCCCCTCCTAGCCTCTCTTTGGTCCAGTTTTAGCGAGGCTGAGATAAAAAATGCCTTCCTTAGCATGAATCCTCTCTCTAGCCCGGGCCCGGACGGTTTTGGCCCTGCGTTTTACCACAAGTTTTGGGATGTGGTTGCCCCCGATGTCTACCGTCTGTTCGATGACTTCTTCAATCTCAAAGCGGACCTTGGGCGGATCAACCGTGCCTACCTTGTCCTTCTCCCCAAAACTGAAGCCGCCACTTCACCATCTAACTACCGGCCTATCTCACTCCAAAACCGAATTATGAAGGGAATTACCAAAGTTCTTACAAATCGCCTTCAGGCTGTTATCCACTCCCTTGTCGATCTCGACCAAACTGGCTTCCTTGCCGGCAGAAGAATTTCTGAAAACACTGTGTACCCTGCTGACCTTCTCCGTTGCTGTCATGCCCGCAAAGCCCCTACCCTTGTGCTTAAACTCGACTTCAGAAAGGCTTTTGACTCGGTAAATTGGGTTAGTTTGCTGTCTATTCTATCAGCTCGTGGGTTCAACAACAAATGGTGCTCCTGGCTTCATATGATCCTCTCTACGGGGCACACCAGCGTCATTCTAAACGGCATTCCCGGGGATTGGATTCGATGCAGAAACGGTCTCCGGCAAGGCGACCCGCTGTCCCCCTATTTATTCATCACTTTGGCAGACGTCTTGCAACGCCTTCTCCGCTCTGCCTTCTCGCGCGGCCTTGTCGCTCATCCTATCTCGGACACTGAACCTTGTCCCATGCTACAATATGCTGATGACACGTTGATCCTCTGCCGCGCCGACGCTGCCTCCGCTCGGGCCCTAAAAAATGTCCTTGACGACTTCGCCTTAGCTACTGGACTCGAGATCAACTTCCACAAATCCACCTTCGTTCCCATGCACGTCTCCCCTCCGACTGCCTCCGAGCTTGCTGCGATCTTTGGTTGCCCCATCTCCGCCTTCCCTCAAACTTACCTCGGACTCCCTCTCTCCCCCATTAAACTCCCTCTCTCAGCCTTTGCCCCTCTCATCTCTAAAGTTGATCGCTACCTCTCGGGTTGGCGTGCCCTCCTGCTCTCCTCAGGTGGGCGTCTTGTGCTTTGCAACGCTGTGCTTAATGCTCTCCCTACATACTATATGTGTTCCCTTTCCCTACCCGCTGGAGTTGTTGAAGCAATTGATAAGAGACGTCGTGCGTTCTTTTGGACTGGTTCGGATCGTTGCAATGGCTCATGCTGCTTGATCTCGTGGGATAAATTGTGTTTTGACAGGGATGAAGGCGGGATCGGCATGAAGGATCTGAAGAAGCAGAACGCTTGCCTCCTTCTTGGGTTCGTTCACAAGCTGCTCTCCCCCGGTGCTGCTTCCTGGAAGACCTGGTACCTGCGGAGGAACCGAGACATTGGTGACTGCTCTAGCTCTCCGTCGTTCCTGGAGCGGATCATCAACGAGGGCCTGCCGCTTTACCGCTCTCTCACCACCGTTAGCATGGGTGATGGATGCTCTACCTTTCTGTGGTTTGATTCTTGGCTGCCCTCCGGGGCTCTTGACGCTCGGTTCCCGGCTCTCTTCAGTCACTGCTTGCGACCGAATGTGACGGTGGCCGAAGCTCTGCGTATTGGGATCCAATCTACTCTCTGTAACCGTCTGACCGAGGCAGCTGCGGAGGAGCTTAACTGCGTTTTGGAGCTTCTTGGCAGTGTGGTGCTCACTGACAGACCTGACGCTCGATTGATGAAATGGGGCGCCATCAGGAAGTTCTCCACGGGGGCGGCGTACCGGGCCACTTCTGAGCACGGCATCAAGACGAGCTGGGGGAGTCGAGTTTGGTCTAGCCCCCTGCCTCTGAAGATAAAGGTGTTCATGCTGCTCTTCTGCTCCAACAGGCTGAGCACTCGCGAGAATCTCTTCGCCAAAACTGCTGCCCTTCCGATGCTTGTGAGAGGTGCAGTTCGACTGAAACTTTACACCACCTCTTCTTTGCCTGTCAGCGCAGTGTTGCCGTGTGGAGCTTGGCTGGGGTTGGCTTCATGAACTCCTCCTCAGGGCCAAGCTGGAGCGACAGGGACCAAACTGTCCGTGGTTCGCTTATGGTTGATGACAGCGTGATCATGGTAATCCTCTGGCAAATTTGGAAGGCCCGCAACGACCTCGTGTTTAACAAGGCTGACAGGACTGCTGAGCGGATTATTCGCTGTGTTGTTAACGATATTGAGTTATGGTCCAGGCGTTTCCGCAGCGCCGTGCTCAAGGATGAACTTCTAGTCTGGAGAGATTTCTTGGTCTCTCGCCTTAGAGGCATGTAATTTTTTTTTTCTTCCGTGTTTCCCTTCCCCCTGTTTGTCCCTGTAATATGCTCCATAGGCTACGGCCTATTTGACTTTGTATGGCTGCCAAGCCCCTTTCGAGTTGGTTAATGCAAAAAACGGTGGGGAGTAATCCCCCCGTCAATCTCGAAAAGAAAAAAAAAAGTCAGCACCAATGACTTCCACAGGGGTATCAGTTTTATCACAATAGTTTGCACAGTCAACTACAGTACTTGTTATGCAAAAGTCAGCACAGTTGTGGATGTCAACTGAAGGCCTGCTCCCAAAAGGCAAGCTTGGCAGACAAACAGATGCAAGTAAGCTCGTAACAAAGCATCTGACTGACTAGGCATATTAAGCTACGGTTATGTACATCGAACCTGCCTGTCACTTACGTGCTTGCTGCCACTCATCATTTGATGTTTTTTTTTTGTACTGAAAATTTTAGATCTAGAGAATCTTGAACACAATCTAGGAGAGGAATGCCAGGACCGGTACACTTATTCATACGAAACTCGCCTACAGTAAAGTTGAAATTTGTCAGAACCTATTATTTTTCTCACTATCCACAAATATGTGGTACTACAAAATTTAAATAGATATAGCAGCGGAAATGAATTAGCCTTCAGAATGCGTTGATTCCACCCAATGACGATGTCGAACGAGGCACAAGAAGAATCGGGTAGAAGGTTCCAACCCCTACTTAAAATATCTAGCATTATAATTTCTTAACATAAATTACTTTGAAACTATTCTAAATCTACAGCTGAAAGTAGTAACAAGAGAGGAGCGGATTCTTTTTTGGTCCTATCTGGATACTTATTCAAAATGGACAACCTGGATACTTATTTTGTTGGATTTTTCTTCGATGGATAGAAAAGCAAAAAAATAGATAATAGATAATCCGGATTCTGCATTTTGCAATTGTGCGAGACAAACTGGGATAACTTATTCAAAAGTAATGTCGTCATCTTAGAAAAAACAATAATATTCCACAGAGTGACAGATAGCAGAAAATCCATCATCAGTATCGTGACAAAGTTGCAACACTTACAATCGAGTATATACAAAAATTATCGTCCATTAAGGATTGTACGGAAGGCCATATCAGGAAAAGTGTCTAACCTTCACATGAGTTCCATCTGCAATACTATACGAATCAAGTGTAGCCTCCTCCCGTTTCCTTCTTCACGAACTTACTTTATCTTGGTTAAGGATGTGATTAAAAAAAACACCACTAACACAGAAACGAATGACAAACCATTAATGCCAAAGCAAACCAGGTAGCCTTCCGAGCCTACCAAGACAACACCTTCAAGAAGGAAAATGATTTAACTTTATTAACTAACATAAGATACCTTAGATCAAACAAACAAACAAAAAAATAACCAAGAAAGAAAATTGGCAAACTCCGAAGTTAATGAAGCCACCATATCTAGTTCCGCCAAACATATCTTGATGTTAATACCATGGACCCGGTAAAGAATTCGCAGAAGACGATATCTGCACAAGATTAACTAACCTTCAAGTTTTTTAATACACGCATGTGCCGCCCACCACAAGGGGTGAGAATTGGACCGTCGAACGCACCGTGGTCTGGGACACATAAGGCGTGAGTAGGAGTATGAACTCAAGGTAAATGGATGAGGTGGATGTCAAAAACCCTGCTTCAATTAAAAAGGCAGTGAGAAAAAACTTATTTTTGGAATTCCATATAATCTTTAATTTCCTAATAAGTTTGGGAAAAGGTACTAATGAACTGAAAAATCCAGAAAATAGGCAGGCACACTAAATTTGCTAAATTTAACAAAAACTTCAATTTTTTGCTGTTTTAGTTAGTCAAATTAAATCATTTTGGTACTCTAAACTTGCTAAATTTTGATACAAGTAAAATTGAGCTAACTCTACAAAGAAACATAAAAAACTCTATAAATGGGTGCAAACACTTTCGATGAAGTATGTAATTTTCCGTCTATATTTCTTTATATTATTTGGCCAAAAAGTTTAGAATAGGAGGTTTTCCTTAATTAGTTGAAAGTCCTTTCACAAACCCCCAGTCTCTCTCTCTCTCTATCTATCTATCTATCTATCTATCTATCTATCTATATATATATATATCGACGCGGATTTTATAACAAGGGTGATAGCTATGCATACCCTACTAGCCGTTGGATATAGAGAGTATCAGATCTCAATGCTTTGGTCTGTGGCCGATTGTGCCTGCTAGCGTTAACGCCGTGCGTGCCAACCGTTACATGTAGGCGTGGTGGCTTTGTTGGTTCCTTGTTTTGTCCGTGATATGCTGCCGTGGTGGAGTTGTTTTTTGTTTGAGCGGCTGGGTGCGGTACAGAAGGTTACTGTTGGGGCGCGATGGTTTTGGCAAACGAAATGGCTGCGAGCTTTCATAGTTTCTGTCCATGCGGCCGTACCTGACATTTGTTTTGGAGAAAACAAAGACACAATCCTGCATCGATCAAGCACCTTTACCGTAAAAATCACATCAGTACCCAAGGTTGCAGGTTTTAGTAGTTGTAGTTTTTTTTTAAAACTACTTGTAGTGTAACTCTAAAACTGAACCAAAATAGGAGGGCCATTCTGTTCAGTAGAGGGAATATTTAGTGCTCCTGTTCAGTAGAAGTAACTCGGCGGTCAAGTTCCAGTACCTTTATATACATCCAATTCCTAGATGGATTAACAGATCTGACGGAATGGGTAAACAAATTGAACCTCAAATTCACACAGCAACCCCAAAATATGGCAGAGTAGTACCAGAAAATAATGCAAAGTGCATATCAGAAGAAAAAAAAGCAATAAGGGGAGAGGAATATATCACGGAGGCAAGAAACAATAGAAAATTAAGCATCTCAGGCTGCTTCCTCTGCCAGACCTCCACCATGGTTCCGCTGACCTCCACGACGCGGACGGCCGCAATTCCTCCTGCCCGGGGCTAGCTCCTCTGTACCGACTCCTTCGTATCGACTTGGACGGCCGCAATTCCTTCAGCGACTTGGACGGCGCCCACGGAGGCCGGCCCGCAGTGCATCGCTGTAGGGGCCCTCACGCCGCTGAACGGCTTAGCCCATGGTCGGCGACCTGCGCGGCCAACGCGACGCACCCGAGATGCTCCAGCTTCGGCAAGCCGTCACCGTTTCCACTGCCGGCGCCGTACCATCCCGGCCGTCGTTGCGCAGCCGCAGGCCGCAGCAGCAGCCCCGGCGTAACCGACTGCGGATCCCAGATCTGACGAGAAGAGCCCAAGGGGCCGCTCGCCCGCTGCCACCGCACCTCCATACCACGCCGCCCGAGCCCACTGGGTCACGGAAACGAAAGGGGAGAGAGGGCACGGGGCATCACAGAGAAGGCGATACCGATGCAAGGGACGGGCGCGCCGGACCCGCCTTGTCTGCGGCAGGTAGCTGGAAGAGGGACGGCGCCAGCTAGGCCCGTGGTGGCGGCGGAGGCCAGGGGTCACGCCATTTTCCGGTACGCGGTGGCTGGAGGGAGACAACGGCATCGGGGGAGCCAAGCTCCGACCTGGTTCCCTGCACAGCTCCTCTCCAACTCCTCCATCCCAAAGGTGCCTCCCCTTCCGGACTGCAGTCCGTGGTGGACGCGGGGAAGAAGGAGCAGAAGAAAATTAAAGATCTGGAGAGATAAAATTATGGAAATAAATCGCAGTACTCATACATTACTCCATTTCGGATCTTAATGAACCTGATTACACGGTACCCATTCCTTTGGATCGAAGAACATAAGAAGAAAAAATCGAATCTAGAAGATGAACAGGAAAAAATTCATCCAATAATCCAAGAATCTAGAGAGAAATTCATTTCACAAATTAATCCATCTCACGGAAACACAGATTTTCCTCCCAATCACAAATCCATCAATGTGCTGACCTGCCGGGTGAGCATGCTGCCTGCCCCACGCGAGCCAGGTCCGTGCCGGCCGGCTAACGCGGACTGCTATTTCAGCTCAGCACATGAATAAAGTTGAAAAAAGAACGAACAAATCTCAGTCACCCCTGCCGAGCCAGGAACAGAAGAAACGAACACCATGAAATCGAAAAAAACAAGCGGAAGCTCCACACCGACCCGTCTCAGACTCCTAGAGAGAGAGGAAGAAACCGAATCGCCGAAGACCAAAGATTTGAAGGTGCAAATCCGACGAGGGATCAAGAAGGGAAAATTTACTGGAGATAACTAAAATAAGGGAAGTTGAGATCAGGATATCTCTACCTTTAATGGCAGATCCTAAACGACCAAAGATAAACAGAAGCAACAAATGGAGACGGGGAAAAGGAAACAAGCACAGAAGGGGAAATGAATAAATTAGACCGGGATTTTTTTTGGAAAAGCAAATCCTCAGGCCTCCATCGCACAGGCTCCTTCCTTGCCACTGCCGGCCGACCGATCCCATCCGCAGCCGCAGCGCTCGACCGGCAGGGGCGACCACGGGGCCCAGATCCGGCCGGTGATAGGAGGAAGGTATGCGCGGATGGTCACTTGGTCAGGCTCACCGAGATCTAGAAATGGAGTGTGGTGTTTGAAATGGAGCCGGAAAGAGGAGTGACATGGTGTTTTCTTTTGTACCACGGTGAAAACTTCGGTCAGTGCTGCAATTTTTCTCCACTGACGTCGTTCCGTTAGGCTCGTGCTCCCGGTTACCATAATCTGTGCTCCCTATAAGGATCCAACGGATGGATTTGGGGTGGGTAGCTATACCCCATGTTAGCCCACTATTTCCCATATATATATATATATATATATATATATATATATATATATATCTCTCTCTCGCCAGGGTTAACCCAACGCCACCACGCTATCGTTGCTATGGGTTAGAAAACTTTTTTTTGAAATGGGGTAGAAAACTTAAATGGGTGCGAACACTTTTGATGAAGTATGTAATTTTCCGTCTATATTTCTTTATATTATTTGGCCAAAAAGTTTAGAATAGGAGGTTTTCCTTAATTAGTTGAAAGTCCTTTCACAAACACTCAATCTCTCTCTCTCTCTCTCTCTCTCTCTCTCTCTCTCTCTCTCTCTCTCTCTCTCTCTCTCGCCAGGGTTAACCCAACGCCACCACGCTATCGTTGCTATGGGTTAGAAAACTTTTTTTTGAAATGGGGTAGAAAACTTAAATGGGTGCGACCACTTTTGATGAAGCATGTAATTTTCCGTCTATATTTCTTTATATTATTTGGCCAAAAAGTTTAGAATAGGAGGTTTTCCTTAATTAGTTGAAAGTCCTTTCACAAACACTCAATCTCTCTCTCTCTCTCTCTCTCTCTCTCTCTCTCTCTCTCTCTCTCTCGCCAGGGTTAACCCAACGCCACCACGCTATCGTTGCTATGGGTTAGAAAACCATTTTTTGAAATGGGGTAGAAAACTTAAGCCGAGAAGAACTAGGCCTTAGATTGTTGGGCCATTAGCTGCATCGAGAGGAGGAGGAGGCAAAGAAAGGTTGGGTAAAACAACAAAGAGAAGGGTTTCAACTCTAGGTAAATGAAGAGGTGGATGTCACAAACATTTCCTTCCTTCCTTCTGAAAACTAGAGTGGTGATGCAAAAACTTATTTTCAGAATTACATAATAGGATGAATTCCAAACAAGCTTGGAGAACAGTACTAGATGAACTCCAAAACATCTAGAAAAACATTGAGGCTTACTAAATGTGCTAAAACTAACAAAAAATCAAACAAAATTGGAGTTATTCAACCGAATTAAATGCTTTTGGTCTTAATTAAATCACAAGTATAATTGAACTAATTCGAGAAAAGAACATAAAAAACTCTAAAAATGGATGCAAATACCTTTCAGTGAATTATGTAATTTTTGATGAACCATAACTTTTTATGTCCGAAAGTTTGTGATTTAGGAGATTTTCTATTATTAGTTGAAAGTCCATTCACAAAACATCTAAGATGGAGTACATGGTCTGAAAGATGTTTTATGTTATTTGTTCAGATTTATTTTTGCGTCAATAATTCGTGGAAGGGAAGAGAATCCGAGTGACCCAATATCTTTTGTCAACGAAGGAAGAAAACTGAATTCTTGTAGTAGAGTATCCGTGTATCACATTAACTTGCAAAGTCAACCTCCTTAGAATTAGTTTTTACAATGTCAACCAGAAGTTAAGGAGTTAAACTAAAGCGTTCCATGGTCAACTAATTCATCTGAAAAGTAGCACATTTTGTTAACCATCCCAGACAGGCTTGGCAGACAATGAAAAGCAAGCAAGCTCTGAACAAAACAAATTAGTCAATGAACTACCAGCCATGTACAATGTACATGTTGGCCGGTGTTCAGTTTTCCAAGTTACAAAGAATCAAAGAATCTTAAACGCAATCTAGGAGAGCAATGGGGAGTGGGACAATGCTTCACTCAGGAGTATGCTTCATTAGATTGAACCGAGGTAGCACTAGGACTTTGAAATGTATCACATTAACCTCCAGAGTCAACCTCCTTAGAATAAGTTGTTACAATGTCAACACCAGGAAGGTATGGAGTTAAACTGAAGCGTTCCCATAGTCAACTACTTCATCTGAAAAGTAGCACCTTTTGATAACCATCCCAGGCAGGCTTGGCAGACAAAGAAAAACAAGCAAGCTCTAAACAAGAACAAATTGGCTAAATGAAACTACGAGTTATGTACAATGTACCTGTCGGCCGGTGCTCAGTTCATCAAGTTGCAAGGGATGGTTGGATGGCTGCTGGTACTACCATTCTGCTTCTGTATCAAACGAATCTTAAATGCAATCTAGCAGAGCACTGGGGACAGTGCTTCACACAGAAGCATGCTTCATTAGACGGAACCCGAGAGAGCATTGGGACTTTGGAATGTGTATAGCCTCACTGTTTACTGAATGTCCTTCCATTGGCCAAACTCTGTCCCGGCTGCCATCACGCCTTTGTTAGCGGGTTCTGTCTACATCGTGCCCTCGGCTCTGCCACCATGGTAAGCAGCAACAGTGTGCCCTTGGCTCCGCCGCGTTAAATTTAACTTGTTAGATGTTTTTATGTGTAGAATTTTATTCAGTATACTTAGGGGGATAGAAGTATGTCATGTCAGACGATATACAATCACCAGCACTACCGCCAACTTCTTCTGGGTAGTAAAAATATTGCAATTCGGGTCGCCAGTTGGTTGATGCAATGACAGGTAGCAAAAGTTTGTGACGAATGCATCTTTATCAGCATATCTGACCCGCATGAAATGATTTCATATAGTGCATTGTGAGATGGGACACGGCATCATCAGCAATCTAGTAATGGATTATATGATATCTAGTAATGGATTACGAGCTAAAAAAACAAAGCCTATCGTCCCCCAGGGCGACACCGGGGCGCCCCCTAGCGCGCCGCCACAAGCTCGACCCTCGGCGCCCTCCCTGCCGCCGGCGAGGACCGCGGTGGCGGCGGGCCGCGACGCCAAAGGCGCCGGGGCGTGGTGGTTTGCGGCGGAGGCCCTATGCGTGGCTGGGGCGGTGGCAGGGGTGCTCACCTGCGCGCGGCGGTCGGGGCGGCGCCCCCGGCCTGCGGCGGCGTCTGCCTCCCCTTCGTCGTTCACGCGAGAGGAGCTCCCGTCCTTGTGGTGGGTGGAGGCGGCAGGCCGTGGATCTGGGATCCCGCCCAGATCCGTTGCCGGATGGGCTTCGGCCGTCGGCGGCGCGGCGGGAGCGCATAGCTGCTAGGGCTGGCGTTTTGGGGAGGTGGTGGTGCGGTGGTGGAGGTAGGTTGGCGTCCCTCTGCCTTGTGGGCCAACGCCGCTGGGGCTGGTCACGGTGGTGGCTGTGGAGCTTCTTTTAAAGATGGCGGCGGCGCGGTCTGCTGGAAGAGGGAAGCTTGGGTGGACCAGCGACCGGTGGAGTGCGAGCACGGTGCCGAGCGAAGGCTTGCTCTTGCCTTGGCCGGAGCCGACAGCGACGGCGCCTGCGGGTGTCGTCTCCTTCATGAAGGCGTTGTCGTGGTACTAAGCTCGCCTCCACCGTGTCCATGCTCCGGGGGGAAACCTTCGATTCAGGTTTCCGATCAGACGATATTGGCGGCTTGTCGTCATGTCCCTCCTGGGGGCATCGTTCTTGGAGTTGGACTCAGCTGGAGGGACCATTGGAGTGGTGGCGGTGGTGTTGTTGGTTTTCTCTGCGTGGTCACGACGCTCGAGCCCCTACGGAAGGGCCGGAAGCTCTCCTCTGAAGACGACTAATGGCCGGGCTAGTGCCGGGATGCCTCCCGGGTGTCAGACTTGGCTTCGCGATGCCCTTCGATTATGCTGTTGGTTGTTGTGTAAAACCTCGGCGGTGCATGGCCCTTCGTTCGGGTGTGGACTCGGCAATGTGTTGCTCTTCGGCTGCTCCAACACCATCGTGGCTAATCTCGGCTGACTGAAGCTCTTCGTCTACGGCGGTGATGATCCATGTGCGCTAGCGTCCAACGCTAGTCGGGAGACGATGGGCGTCGAAGGCTCTCCCTGCGGGGTTGTTTGCTTAGTGTCATGTTCTGTTTCTTTGTTTCCCTCTGTAATAATTCGCCGGCATTTGTTCCGGTTTCCTCTTAATATAAAAGGGAGCAGTGCTTGCTGCTTTCCGTCAAAAAACCATACAGGTCAAAAAGGATATCCGGTATAGCAATGGTGAAATCACATCACCCTCCACACATTTAGAATATTTTTCTATCTATCCAACAAGAGACATTCATAGAGGAACAAGTAGTAAAGAGGCAAGAGATGGAACGGAATCCAAGCCCCACTTGCATTTCTCTTTGCTATGGTTCTGTGATGACCGAGACATACCCTCGGAAGATGTTCAACATTTCGTTGGTGACCCAATAAAGCACAATTACCATTCCCAAAACCACTTCTCAACAGTGGTTTCATGTTACACAAAACCATGGGCATCGTTTGACTTCTCTCTAAACACCTTTTGTAGCCTTCATGCTAGTTGCTAGATGCCCTAAGTTAGCACAACAGGGACAGACAGACAGACTGTTAGCAAACCAAACACAAACTAACTGATTGCTTGTCCTCAGGATGAATGTACTGTTGCAAGGGCACAGCAACAAATATAATCTTATATTCAGTGCTCATAAGGAATTTTGCCTCCTTAACATAGAAAACAAAGTGAAGAAATCAATGCACTGCCTAAAATGAGGGTTTTGCATCCACAAGTGATCTTATCCTAGCACACAATGCATAGAACACTGACAGAGAGAAAATATACACATAAGAGATATATGACAGAATGAGACAGAAAGCTCAATCAGCGCGCCATGCCCACTGCAGATGCTAGTGCTATACCAGACACAAGAAGCAGGGCATATATGCTGCTGCTCCTGCTGCAATGTTTTCAGAGCTCAGTGGATGCATGCATGGACCACTTTCAGACACATAACGGTTGCAGGAGGCATGCATTGACAAAATGCACTCAACTCATGGTGCTGGTCTCTTCTGCTTGCCCACATTGGGAATAGATTGGTTTGGCCTGTAGAAACTAAACCAAAGGTATGGAGACACTAAACACTGGGTACAATGGTTCAGGTTTAGGTTCAGGCTGACCATTTGATTTTGTGGGGCATTGTCAAATGTTTCCCTTGCAACTGAAACATGATTTGTAACCATGTAAACCAGGAATCAAGTGCAATGTATTAGTATCACAGCCGTCGATGCGTCGGCTAATCTTAGCTAGTTCCTGTATGAGATAGCTTGAACAATGTGTTTAGTAGGTGCAGTATCAGCAGTCCTTCAGAGATGACAAGAACTGGGAATACTGAAGTTTATCAGTTGTAACATCAAATGTCTGGCAGTTCTGTTATGAATGGTGTAGATTGTGCATTTGGTGATCAATGCAATTTACCATATACCGTTTACTGTATTGTTCTCAACTCTCGAAGAATACAACAAAGATAGAGATTTCCTCAGAAAATTTACAGCATATGGTTGATGACTGATGAGTGCCAAGTCAGATTCTAATCACGCGTTATCGGTTCGATAACAATAAAATGGAGTACTTTTTGCTGTGTGATTTACAAAAAACAAGGCAAGTAAACTCAAAGCAATTCTTTTCATGGAAAAGAAGGTAGTAACCAAGCAACCCCTTGGACGCACTGATGAGCCAGAATAGCATCTTTGTATACTCAGATCTTCAGGAACACTTCAGTAACAGTCACAGAAATAAAAATATTTCTGGCTCTTAGAACAACAATACCAAGAAGTCCTTTTCGTGCATCTGGGGTTGTCAGCTCAAGCAACTTGCTTTGTGCTGTTTTCCATGGAAAGTTCGGCTAATAGAAACCCAAATTTTAAGGGAATGAAAAAAAGATGCATCCATACGGTCAACATGGCAATGAATCATAGTACCTCTTAAAATAGTTTGGCTTTCATAATCTCATAAGTCATATTCTCTCGAACCTTTTTTCCCTTGGCCTGAATACTGGTACGATAAACACATTACCAGGAATCCAGGATAAACATGCTATGATGTAATTCCTGGCACTAATTTTAAATTACAGAGTTTGACAATTTTTACATTTTCAGATCGCAAAATACAAAACCTATGAATTCAGAATTTAGTTTTTCCAAGATTACAGAATCCTCTAAATAAACTTTGTGGATTAATTTTTCAGTGTTGTCATGTTGGAAGATGCGGATGCTCCTCTCGCACCACACAGACCAAAACTGTCCTGTAAAAACTGTCATATTCATCAACAAAATGCACCCTTAGATTATCGTTCCAGAGCCTAATTAACGCATGGATCAAACGGCCCATGATAACACAGATGTTTGCAGCGAATTGAGTGGGTTAATTTGCAATTAGACAGCCCTACAGCTTCTGCCAAACATTGTCCATAAACTCATCTTAGCTTAGCATCAATCACTTAGTACCTGCACCACATCTCGATAAAAGAACAAATTTTACAGCAGTGTTTTATACCGTTTACTGGAACCAGCGATGTAAAACTTTGGTTGAGGTGGTTTTGTCCAGTTAATCCTGGTTGCAACGTAGTTTATATGTAATTTAATCCGAAGCAACATAGCCTTTCTGCCCCTCTTGCAGCCATGCAACTACCTTCCCCAGAGAGGATATGTTTTCTTTTATTGAACCAAGGCAGCCACCATGCTTGCTCACCATACCAACAATACTACTCAGAAGTCACAAATGCAAATAGATTGATCCCAGATGAACATACTACTTTTACGAGTATCATTTTCTGAACTCAAGGCCTTGCGAAGCTCAAGCAGCCACAAAGACCAAATTCGAGAGGAAAAAACCGTACTGTTAGTCTCTGTATTAACACCCTCCAACTTTACAACACTAGTCACCCTTGCCTTTGAAAAGAGGCAAGAAAACAGAGAACCTTTATATCATCACAAAGGTCAATGTGAAAAAAAACATGGGGGAAAAAAGCAGGACAGTTATTGAGGGGAAGGCACATAGAGATTGTGCCCTTGGTGAGCTCAGATCAGTCGCTCCAGCAGAGAAGCATAACGACGCAGCGGCGGATGATGTAGAGCCTGGCCTTCTGCTCCCTCAGGACCTTCTGCAGCCGCCGCCCCGTCTGCTTCTTCTTCCCCTGCTCCATGGCTTCCAACCGGAATGGGAGCAACGCAAGAGGTTTAGGTTCAGATTTCAGGTAAGGGCTCTCCTGTTGAGATGATGTGAATGTGGTGCTGGTAGGGGAAGATGCAGTGGTGCAAATATCGACTTATATAGAGGGGCAGGGATATGTGCTGCATGCAGTATCTCGAGACCGTCCCCCATCACACCCCACCAGCCCACATGCAGTCAACACTTTGGAGGCTTAGAAGGGACACTTGTGAGTCCAAATGCATGCTCCCACTATTCTATTAGCTTATGATAAGGGCTAAGAGAGAAGAATACTAGAGTACTTACTTAGTAGTGTGATGGTGGATGGATGGACCCTTGATCACACAGTGCTCAGGGCCGGGGGCATGATTGAGGACCGTGCGCCGCGCCGCACCGCGCCGCAGACAGGATCAAGTGGCTATACATGCCCTGCAAGCAAGAAAGGCAACCGTGGGTTGGTTGTTTAATGGCCCCAAGAAAGGCTATTCATGGTCCTCAAGCAGTCAAGCTTACCAGATAGAAATCCAGTTTTGGGCTGCTCAAGGCTGCTGCTTAGCCCTTAAAACTGCTAAAAAGGCACCGACGCACGGTAGCAAGTTGCAAAATTTTCAAAGCCAATGAAGGGACTGGATAGGGGATCTTTTTCTCTCCTTGTCTGGAGATTTGTCATGTGCATTGTTCGTACTGAATACCAACGACACTAATCAGATCCATGCTTGCTAGATCTCTCTCTGTCTCAGAACATGTTGGAATTTCCTGGCAGGTAATAGATTACCGATATTATCCTTTCTGGCATGGGAAAGGACAGGTCAATGAACTCGGACAATTTACAGAAGCATACATATTAACACAAAGGCCAAAGGAAGTCTTGGTACACATCTGTCAACCTGGTTGTAAACCTGAATCAACCGACAAATTCCAAAGCAAGAACTGCTTTGCATGTTCTTCCAGACCTCATTCCATGACAAAAACAAAAAAACCTAACAATAAGACAGCACTACTGACCCGATCATAGCAGTGACTAAAGTAACTTGATCCAATAAGACAGAACATAATAGGTAACCTTTGAACTTGTTGAAGCGACACAATCAAGGATCCTACACTAGCCATGCAACTACCCTTGAATAGGACACTGCAGAGAGCGCAAGCTGATGAACTCAACGATCATTAGACTAAACGATAGGGTACTCAGCATAAAATGGCAGGCCGTGGCCATTAGGAACCATGATCCAGAGCACACTTTGTACGAAACTCCAACATTCAGACGCAATGGTTTGTCAGAAACCATCATGGAGAAACAGAACAGAAAGGACGAATCGATCCACTGTAGACCATACGAAGTCAAGTGGTAAAGGTAATTAAGTGATGGAGTTCTTTTGTAAGTTTTCTCATATCTGCTAACACAGATAATATGCTATCTTTTTTCTCTCTGAGTGCAGATTCTGTATATCGTTAGAGAAACATGTGTGTTCTAAATTGGATATTATTATTCTCATTACCAAATCACAACAAAGGTGCGAGCAGAAGAACTAAAGATGCTCATGGTATAAAGATTCAACTCACTGACCATGATATAAAGATTCAACTCATCTATTATGTGACAGTATTTACCCGCAAAAGAAAAAACATGAGACAGTGCTTGTGTGCTGTATGACCAGCATTGAGACATCATTTGTCACATGTTTGACTGGCACTCGTACAGAACATACAACACTAGGTCAAACAATGTTGCATGTACCAATAATTATCAATCATAAGTTTGACCGCGATTAAATTTAAATCAATTCTAAACCCAGACAAGTTAGTCCAAGCCAATGCTACAAACCTTCCGGTTTATTGACAGTTAAGTTATAACACATAATAGATGTTGCAGAACATATTATTACCGTAGGAGTTAGAGGCCCAGAAATCAACACGGGAGGAACCCAAGAAAGTGGGAGACAGAAGCACAACCGTGCACAAGAAAGTGCCCTGTGTTTACTGACAGTTAAGTAGTAGCACATAATAGATGATGCAGAACATATTATTACCGTAGGAAATTAAGTTAGAGGCCTAGAAATCAACACGGGAGGAACCCAAGAAAGTGGGAGACAGAAGCACAACCGTGCACAAGAAAGTGCCCTGTGTTTTGACTGGAAACTAGGCAAAATACATGGAAATGTAGTAACGAGAGCACAACATCAAACGGCTACAATGTCCATAAGATAAGCACCCTCACCAAAGCGCACACACACATAAGGCCGTTTTTTAATCGCCTGGAATAAGGTACGCTCAAAAGTACTTTTAAGTCAAAAAGATATGCCGGCTGCACGGATGATCCGAGTACTCATTCCATCCTTCCTAGCAGGTTCCGAAACGGATCGAGACGACATAGGAAATCTTTCAGATACTTGAATATGAGATCTCTATGAACTCTTTACCGGCACAATCTACCGACAAGAGGATATACTACAGTACTCTACCACATAATATTGTTTAATTAAGCAAGTCTAAGAAGATCTTTGCACTGCAAGAAGATCACAAGTGTCCTCCCAAGGAAATCAAGCAGACAAATTACAGTGATGTGAGATATCCATGTACCTCCATGGAGACGCTAAATAAGAGAAGGCAATAAATTAAGGTACCAGCCGCAAGCAGTAGTGCCAGATACCAAGAACCTTCATCAGAACCATGCTCAACCACTGCTGAATCTGCAGACCTCTACACGTATGCAACAGTATGAGCTGTCTGTTATCTGAAACGATCGTATCCGCCAACAAGATCAGGCTTTCTGTCAGCGACAAGAACAATAACCCACATTCAGAGGCAGAGATATGTCCCCTAAGATTAAATAAAAAAGGTGTATTAGCAGGGTTGCATGAGATGGGAGGAAGGACACTGCATGCTTGCCTCGTCTATAAAACCTCAGCATCCTTACAGGTTCTGCACCACAGCAAGCTCCGACCAGTACCACCCACCAGAGAGCAAACTGTCCTACTTACATAGCATTTCCTCAGTTCACTCAAGCTAAATGAGGACTCTGAACCAAGGGAAGCAAGGAGGAAGGATGACCAGAGCTCTGAAAGAGCACAGAGCCAGGCTCTACATCATCCGCCGGTGCATCATCATGCTCCTTTGCTGGCATGACTGAAATCAAAGCTGCATTTTCCTCCATGGAATCCCTCAGGGGTACATGCATGGAGGTTACACTTATCTAGGCAGCTATGAGTTAGTTAGGAGTAGAAGCTAGTAAGGAACTCTCCTGCTCATGGAAGGTTGCACTCAAGAAGCTTGGCAGAGTAGATATTCTAACAGTTGATTCATTATGGTTATTTTTTTCATTTTTCTCCATCTTTCTTTCCCTTCTGCTATTACTTAGCAAGTGGGATATGTGGTTTGTTCTATCTTTTTGGTGAGACATGTTGGGTAGTGTACACATGGTCTGATTAGAAATGATTCAGTAAAAGAAGCAAAGTTGAGCTTGAACTCTTGAAATTTTTATATCAAATGAATGTGGAGTATATATTTGTCTTCTACAGTAATGGACAATGGCCATAATCACATAATACAACTGCAGCTGCTGATAAACTTTCAATCCTAATATCAATGCAGTGTATATTCTGGGACTAGCAATATTTTATAGAAATAATTGAGGGGGAATAAACAGTACATCAACATGAATTTTCAAAATTAAAAGAAAAAGAATATAGTTACAAAACTTCTATACAGAAAAAATAAAGAACTAGGTTGTGCCATGTCTAGGAATGAATATAAAATCCACATATGTACTACCTGTAACTATATTGACCTCTTTGGTCAAAGTTTTTCCTACCTGTAGAGGTCCTTTAGTTGAAGTAATTAAATCTCCAAATTCCTAAGGCCTTTTCACAGGATTCCTAAAACACATGAATAGAAGGAAAAAAAACTAAGGAGTGGAATGTCATGTAATCTGGAATCCTGACTGAAAAGGCACAGGAATTAGCATGAAACAGTGCTCGACGCCACAGAAGAAACAAAGCAATCGTAGAAAGAGGTTTGAGGTTTGGGTGGTGTTAGGGAATAGTAACTTGATCTATTCCATGGCTCTAGGGCAAATGTATACAATTACATGAGAGGTTTGAGTTGTGTTAGATAGTCCCGACACAGCCGGGCGTGTTGTTCCATTTTAGCGAAACGGGACGGGAGACCAAAAAGTAACGGTTTTGCTAATTCTCAGCTAGCTTAGTTCTCACTCAATTTGATAACCGTTGGATTGGGTGTCAAGATTCGTGCTGAAAGTTGTGTCGCTGTTGTCCCTGTCCGTCGTTGTTTGTCGCGTGTTCGCGTGATGCATGCACCGGAAGTTCTGAACGTGGGCGTGTATACATGGGTTTCTTTGTTTTTTTTTTCTTGCACTGTTCCGATCTATAGGCCCTTAGGCATATGCGTGGGCCTTCTCTTTTTTCTTTTTCTTTCTTGTAGCTTTTCTTTTGTGACACGGTATATCACTTTTGCTTTGGCCTTTGTGTAGGCCTTGCATTTTTGTATTTTTTGTGACTATATTTTAAATTTGTTTATTCGATTACACATGTGTCATTTTCAGTTGCGGATGGAATTGAGCCGAGATTTTTAAGTTTGCGGATAGGGTTCAACTGAGATTTTTTCAATATGTAATTGAGATTTTTCAGTTTCAAGTGGGTCGTAACTGTGTTTTTCCGAGTTTCAACTCAGGTTGCAAATGAGTTGTTTTCCGGATTTACTAGAATTAGCTTAGCTTTCAGTCAATTATGGAACCGTTTGATTGTGCTTCAGTGTTTGTAATTGGTCCTTGTCTTTTTGTCTGGGCCATTTCGTGAGTTAGAGCCTCATGGCTGCACGGGTCGTTGTTTTGTTTACATACTGGTGTTCTATTAGGTTATTTCCGAGTTTTTCTTGTAGGCCGTTAGTGTACTTTGCCTTTTTTTGTTGTTGTCAGATGGATGATGAATCTGTATTGCAATCTGTCAAATCTTGTGCGGAGGATCGTGTGAAATTTGTTGTTTTTTCGAATAGCAAAAGAGCTAAATAGGTTTGTCTTTGATCGAACTCGCGGTGGCTGTGCACAAAAGTATAATTACCACATGGCCAGAAGATGCATGTGCACATATGTTAGGACTACACCTATTTGCTTGTTCTTTTTTCATTGTCTTTTCCCTATGTATGCTATGATGTTGCTTGACATTTTCTGTGCACAAGAGTAGAGGTAGTTGTTTTGTGTCTATATATTTATTGGATTTGTTTATCTTAACCCTTTTGTATATGTTTTTGTATTTTATTTATTATTACTTATTTCAGTATGCTATTTTCCTTGTCGATATCTCGCTTAAAAACATTAGTGTCATACTTTTTACCATTTTACTTTTGTATTTTAATATATTATACGGTTTTTCTAGCACTAGCTGAGAATTATCTTAGTGCTCAGTCGGTATTCTAACTGTCTAATTTTTGCTCTAAGATTCGTGTGAGTTGTAGCTGGTCTCGTGCTAGCTTTTTTTTACCGCCCCGAGAAGTCCCTATAATGGGCTTTTTGTCCCTGTACCTCGATACAAAATTGAACCTATACCAGCTTGTGGGCTTTTCTCTTGTGTTGCTATTTTTTCCTTGTTGAAGTGAGCGAGAAACTATGGGTTAGTTTATATATTTTTGTTAATTGTCAAAAGAAAATATATGTTTTGTTTTATATTCCCTTGTACTAATTTATTGTTCTCATCTTTTTATTTTTCCATTTCCTTGGTAAATCTCATGATTCCTAATTTGTCTCTAAATTATTATTCGAGTGTGTTAAACAATGCACTTATTTATTTCCTCATACATTATTATTTTTTCCAGTTTCAAGTGTGGTTGCAATTGAGATATATTTCTGTTGATGCAGATGGAATTGTAACTGAGGTATTTTTTCCAGTTGCAATTGCGGTTGCAACTGAGATTTTTTTTTTCCGGTTGAAAGTGGAGCTATAGCTGAATTTTTTTTTCCAGTTGCAAGTGCAGTTGCAACTGACATTTTTTTCCAGTTGTAACTGAGATTTTTTTTCTAGTTGTAACTGAGATTTTTTTTCTAGTTGTAACTGAGATTTTTTTTCAACTGCAAGTATGGTTGCAATTGATGTATTTATTTCCAATTTCAAGTGGGGTTGAAACTTAGATATTTTTTCTAGTTGCAAGTGCGGTTGCAACTGAGATATTATTTTTCCAGTTGCAATTTAGATTTTTTTTTCCGTTACAAGTGTGGTTGCAACTGAGATATTTTTTATTTGCAAAGCATAGCCGAGACATTTTTTCTTGTTGCAAGTGTGTTTCGGCTGGCTTTTTTTTATCCACATGCAAGTGGAGTTCTAACTGAGATATTTTTTCTCAGTTGCAAGTGTGGTTGCAATTGAGATATTATTATTTTTTGTTGCAAGTGGAGTTGCAACTGAGATAGTTTTTCCAGTTGCAAGTGTGGTTGCAACTAAGATTATTTGTGGTTTTCTCATTTGCAAGTGCGGTTGCAATTGAGTTATTTTTTTCCAGTTGCAAGTGGAGTTGTAACTGAGATATTATTTCTCAGTTGCAAGTGTGGTTGCAACTGAGATATTATTTTTTCAGTTGCAAGTGGAGTTGCAACTGAGATATTTTTTCCAGTTGCAAGTGTGGTTGCAACTAAGATATTTTTTATTTGCAAGATTAACTGAGATATTTTTTCTGGTTGCATCTGCGGTTTCAACTAGGATTTTTTTTTCAGTTGTAAGTGGAGTTGTAACTGAGATATTTTTTCTCATTTGCAAGTACGGTTGCAACTGAGTTATTTTATTTCGATTGCAAATATTTGAGATATTTTTCCAGTTGCAAGCGTGGTGACTAGGACAATCTTTTTAAAAATATATTTTATAGAAATTTGACTAGTATTGCACAAAAAAAAATTCAAAATATTGTGCTGTTAGTTTAGGTGAAACCGAAATAAACCTTTCATTTTGCGCCAAACCGATATCAGGCTTTTGTCGTAGGCTAGGCCGAAAATGTTGTCTGTATGGGCTCGTCGTGACAGAAAAAAAGGTTCCTTTTAATTTGGGCCACAAGGATCATTTCCCTTCTAAAGCAAAGCTGCTCAACAACAATCAATTGAACTCGCGTACAACAGCAATCGACTGATTTATGCACATGTGAGTCCGTAAAAAAAACATTTACAACACGTTAGTTGTAGAAAACGGCGAGATCGATCTACTCGTGGAAAACAAAAATAAACAGTCTACCGAGTACGATGAATTTGATAAAAAAAATGGTGAGAACTTCAGTCCAAAATTAAAAAGTTAGAATCGACGAAGCTCAAAACCGGTCAGGGGAATGGAAACTACTCGGCGACACGCATATCTTTCATGTATACTTTTATCTCGAATACTCGAGAAAAAACACACAAAAAATGGACACACGTACAGCTAGACACCTATCTCTCTACCAGTAGACAGTAGAGCTAGCCTAAAGGCCGGCCAGCTACGTACAGCTCTTTACCTGATCAGTTACGAATTAAACGAGTTTGAGCAGCTCGTGCGTATTGGAACGTGGCTGAGGTCAGCTGACTGAGAATTAGCTTAATTCTCAGTCAGCTGAGCCCTAGACAGTCCCAAAAAGTAATATCAGGATATATGTTTCTTCAAGTTACGGTCAAAAAGCTGTGCCGGACACGAATCTAACACCACCGGGCCGTGGCAGGACTACCTAGCACCGCTCTAGGGAATTCCTGTAAGACTCTCATTTGAAGAAGACATCTTCTCTTATGTAAGGCTCGGAGAGATTCAGTTTACAGAGGTAAGTTGTGCCCGACACGAATCTGTTTCTTCTTTCATGAAGAAGTCTGCCAGACGAACCTCTTAAGTCACATATTGAAGAGCAACAACCTAATCTTATACTTGTGACCTCATATACTTGGTCAGCTCATGCTTCACTGGCTCTGAGCTCCCATACACGTCGCTCTGTCCCCATGTCCCTCCTGCGATCATCGGCCCCGACCCGTGTTAGAGCATCTCCAGCAGGCTTTGTAAAACTGCCCAGGATTTGTAAAAACTGCTTTTTTACAAATTGGGGCCAAAAAACAAGCTCCAGCAGCCTTTGTATAAATGGTCCCCACAGCAAAAATTATACCAAGCTTTGTAAAACTGCACCCTCTCTTTGCATATTTGCAAAGTGGAGAGCCACTTTGTATATCCCAAAACACACGGCGGGAGAGCCCAACCGCCCGCTCGCAGAAATGTCCCCGCGCGATACCCACCGCCGGCCACCGCCCCGCCGCCTTCCACGCCGCCGTTCGCCCCTGTCGTCGCCTCCCCTGCGTGCATAGAGCTTCCCCGCAGCCCCGCCCATCCTTTCTCCGTCGGCCCGAGCTTCCCCGCCGCCGAATCAAGCTCCGCCCCGCCCCCAAACCTGTCGGACGATTCGGCCCCGTGGAGGTCGCCGCCGGTGCGGGCGAAGCTCGGCGCGGTCCCGCCCATGCCCGTCGTCGTCCTTCGCCGCCAGCCCAGGGCCCCTCGCCTCCGCACTCATCGGCGACCTCGCCCTGCGCCACTTCCGGCCCCGCCCCGCCTCCTCCTCCTACCACGCGATTCCAGCCGGGAGCGGTCTATTCCGGCCCCGCCCCGTCGCCTCATACCGCCAAACCCGCCTCGCCATGCTTGCGCGGTGCATCGCCGGCTAGACCTCGCCGTGCTTGCGTGATTGGAGTCTTCTGTGGATGACAAAGAGACCCCACATGTCATTGATACATGCGTAGGATTTTGCAATTCGGATATACAAAGGCTAGCAAAGCAGAAAAGTTGTAGGCTTTGTAAACCCCCTCTCTCCTCTTTGTATAGCAAGTTTTTTTACAATTTAAGATACAAAGGCTGTTGGAGATGCTCTTAGTCTCCACTTGGCTTACACTCTTATGTCGCTGCTAGCTTGAGCTGTGCGGCGCTCGGTGCCGCCGCCTCCTCCGGTTGATCCGACACACGTTCGTCATCCTCCCGTCCATCCCCAATGCACAAAAACGAAAAAAAATACCCATTGACAGTTGGGCTCCATATATTTGTGTGGTGTAGAATAAAATTTAGGGAGTTTGTTTTAGGTAGTCTACTGGAGGAGGTTCACAAAAGTACTCCACCAAAAAGAGGGGCCCCTAAATCAAGGTTTAGGGGTGTTTTCTAGGGAATCCGCTGAAGATGCTAGTATTACCCATTCCACCACTCGTGTGTGTCCAACTTATACATGTAGAATCCAAATAGACCTAATCGTCAAAAATATCTACCAGAGCAATCATCAGTTATGTGCCTAAGCAAACAAAACTTTCATAAGACGTAAAGGAGTCTTTAATGATCGTAATGGCTTAAGCAGAAATCATGGAGCCTATACTGGAGCCTATTAGCAGGCCTCGGTTGTCCTCATGTACCAGGGGGTGCACGTAGGCCAGCACAGCTCAGTTTATAAAACCTAAATAGCCATCACAGCATGTAGGACAAAATCACTAATTAACCAGCTGCAGTCAAAGATGCAGGGAGAGACAATACTCACCCCCAAACATGGGGGCCATGTCTCGTGGGAGGAGCTCCTGCTGCAGCTCTCAAGGACTGGGAATAGAAGAAAAACAGCACAGGATGCAGCAATGCAGGACTGGCGTCCAAGCAGAAGCAGCCAGGTGGGCAAACGGACAAACGCACGAACGCGCGGCACGATGCCGCGCGCGCGTGCACGCACACATGCGCACCCCGCGCATGTACCAAGGCACAAGCTGGACATCCTGTAAGCCGTGACCATGACACGGGAGCCCATTTAGACAGCTTCCCTCTCTTTTTTTCAAGTCAAGAGTGAATTCAGGCTAATAGGTATCAAATATAATGGACTTTAGGTAGCAAGTGAACTAATGATTGATGATAATTGTTAAGAAAGAAAAACACAAGTACCTACTTGCTTGAAGCACTGATCAATGCATAACTTGAAGGTAGCACATACATTGCAATGTTATGGTTCAGTGAAGGTTTCATCCATTGACATCATGCCATGCTTCGTTACTCCAGCCATGATTCCCGTACCGCGGCAAACTCTGATTAAGATTTTCCACTCGGAATGACTGCCTCATGCTTCGTCGATTCCGGACCTTTGCTAGAGTGGTCTACCAGCAAGTTTTCTTTCTCACGAGGACTGCAACATGAAGCAGTGTATGCACTAGTTCTCTCCATGGCAATACCGTTATTCGTGGTATGCGCCAAGTTTTAGGGCATGTTTGGGGAGCCATGCTTTCAATTCCTGCTATGGGATTAGGAAAACAAATCCTGCATTTCGAACGGGCATTAACGGCCCCACCAGGAGCATATATGGCCACATATCAAAGAGAAGAACTCAGTGACCTCTCCAAGGACCAGGAGGAAAAAGGCGTGACCACACAGAGAGATTCCAACTTTCCATCAAAAGTACAAAGCATCAGATACGGATCACTTCAACCGTTAAGAAAGTGTAGCTTCATCGCAAAAGTACCACCGTTTCAATCTGCCATTTTCATGATTAATTAATAGTATCATGGTGAGTGACTGAGTATAATCTCAAGTAGTTGAAGCACAGTTAAGAAATAATCTTCGCGTCGATCTTTCACCAGTCTTATAAGAGGATGACAATCTCGGGCTACAGAGTTGGATCTCTCACCCTTGCCTTGCAACAGCTGCAGGCAAGTGTTGGGAGAAAAAATGACCCCTCAAAAAATGAAGACTAGTAGAAGAAGTACATGGCCAGCCTATACAAAGCAGCTACACCTAAACTCTAATCCTGCATAAGTGGCAGCGCCACAGAGAAAATTCCAGACTGGAAGAAAAACAAGATCCTCCGTCGATCAATCGCTCCATCGGAGCAACATGACGACGCAGCGGCGGAAGATGTAAACCTAGCTCTCTTCTCCCTGAAAGCTCTGTTGAGCCTCCCTTGGCCTCCAATCTTCATGGTCTGGCTGAGAAAGCTTGGTGCAAGGCGAAGGAGAGAAAGAACGCTGCTAGACTAGACAGGCTTGTAGAGTGATGGCTAGTGTGGTACGAGAGGGGTGCTAAGTGGGGGCCTTTATATAGAGGCACACAAGGGATGATATGCCATATCAAAAGAACATCATACCCCCCTCATGCAGGCAGTTTGTTAATGCACTGGGAGGCACACTTCTGACCCTAAACTTATCCTACTCGTTATTCTATTTGCTTGGAGCTTAGGAGCTAGCAAAAGGCTTAAACTATGCATGCGTGGCCATGGCTATCTCAGAGAATTACAGCGGTAAAACCAGACAAGATCGAGTGGTCTCCCATCCATCCATGCAACAAAGGGAGATAAAGGTTGTTTAGTGACTCCAAGAAAGGGACTCCAAAAGATATCCTAGCCACGCTTACTAAGGAAACTTCCAGGAAGGTCACATTGATGCACAGATAGAACTGATTAATCTTACTGCTAACAGGTGTTAAGACCTGGTAATTCTGCAATTAGGAAATGATGTACACAAACGATGAAGCTAGGGATAAAACTGCGGACTTCTATGAGACCTGTCTGATTCCACTTTCCGTGCACTGGCATGGGCTCTAAGTAAATGAAATTATTCATGACAGATGTTAAGGCCCCGTAGTACAGCAATTATGAAATGCTCGACAACAGGCTTAACCTCGGGATAAAGCTTGGACTCTAGGGTACTTGTCTGATTTCACCTTCCATGCAGTGGGATGGAGTTATCTCCAATGTGGAACTTATCTGAATTACAGCAATGTTGGACACATACCTTGGAGACAGTGATTAAGTCGGCACCTTAGGATGAAACTCTCACACAAGGAACACACCATAATCCTTGTACTCCCAAAATTGTTGATTGGAGAGTCAAGAAATGAGTTCTCCGTGTACTTCAGGTCATTTTGACTCAAACGACAGGTTGTTCTGTTGAGGCAACTTGAGAACTGAATAAATTCGAATTAACATATTAAGAGGCGGCCGCCCTGGAAAAGGATCACAAGCAGGATTAAAAAAAGGTATTTCTTTTGTAGCATTGAAACTAGAAACTATCATTATTCAGTTTCACGTCAGCACAATTCGCATAATGATTTGAACTAACCAAGTTCACATATTGCCTTCTACTCAGATGAGAGAGTCCCATATGCAAGCAAGACCATAAATTGTGCATCTTATTCAAATATCATTTACATGTCCCCATTGTTAAGAGAGAGACAGGATATTGCTAGTGCGCATCTTATTCCATTAGCAAGAGAGCTATAGGCTACATGGACGAACCTAGATTCCCACATACTGTCTATCCTTAACACCCGTAGCTAGGCAAACATCATCAGTGAAATCACTAGTTCACTACAAGACATCGTTAAGTACCAAAAGGTTGCAAGAGGAATCAATAGTTATTACAGGACTGTAGATTAATCATGTACGGAGTACTAGGGAATCAAATCAGAAGAAAATCTCCATATGCATTGAACCTGTTATGTTACCCGTAACATTGGATCAAAAAAGAAGATTGAAGATGAGGGTACCACGAAGAAACTTCCTACCTGATGACCTAATTATGATCTTGGCCTTCCTTTTAATCAATGAAAGGGGCACCTTTTGTTGTCTGCAATTTTCTCAACATAAAGAATGATTTTCAAGTGCTTACAGGGAATCAACAGATTAGGAGCCTCTATTATTTGCTGCTTACCTTTTATATATTAATATTTTTCAGGCTTACAATCTGCAGAATAATCTTAAATTAAGGAGCTGTAACCAGTAATGTTTTTAGGGAGAAGTAACCTACAACTTACTTGAGTTTTAATGAATCAAACACTTCAACAAAGCCACAAATAAATCTTAGCATCACATCACCATTCATGGAGTCAACAAAAACATACGAGTGCCTATGTCTGGAACCATAAGCATATATCAGAACAAAATCTGCAAATACAAAGTATACAATGAACGCAGGCCACCTTAGGCGACAATCGCTTAGCTATTCATAATATTAGCACTATTAATAATGCATCAAACTGGCAATTAAAGCAGTGACTATTTTGTCAATATGTATGTCTTCTTTTTATTTATTTTTCTGGAGAAGTTTGTCTGTCACTAAGGTCTAAGGATGATGGACCTATAGACTGAATAGTTCCAAAGACCACCCTGGTGTTGTGGATAGCAAAACAACATAACCATGAACATGTGAGCAACAAGAAACATATTTAAAGATAATCATTTTCATTATAAGATATTAAAAGGGAAAATAAACAGAGAATTCTGAGCAAAAAGTGAGGAGACGATATGCCGACATCATCTTCTAATTGCCATTGACATACTCATTTTTACATTAGCAGAAAAAAAGGATAATACCCATCAGAGGAAGGTTTCAAATTTCTATTATTATGTTTATTTAGTGAAAGAGAATAAGGTTTTAGATGATGGTCTCTCGAAGTAATAGTCGACCATTTGCATTGCTGGGAAGATACAAGTTATCTAGCTTGCCTCCTAGGAGGATTGTAAAAAAACTCTACCTATTCAATGAAATGAAACTCAAAGATCCTTTGCGTTTTATCGAAAAAAATACAAGTTGTATTAGTACAAAATAGTGCAAGGAGAAGTTCTATTACTATAACCTCAAGAAGTTCACTGAATTCATCAAACCCTTGTACATATAGCTCTCACATTATTACCCTATGGAGAAGCACTATCGTCTCTGTAGACCAACTTGACAATCTGTTAAAATCTACAACAATAAAATAGTTGCATGGATTGCATGCATGACAGTCAGAAAAGAAGAACTAGCAAGACAGTCAATAGTTTGCTATTGAGAATGTGTAGTCAAAACTCTGCATCCAAAGTTGTGGATACAAGCATTAGTACGAAAGTTGAACATCACTGTAAAACTAACTGATCGAGATTGAACAAGACCAATCCACACATAAACTATGAAAACACGTTACAGTTATAATCATGGTTTTAAAGGCGTCCGCCTAGGCGTCAAGGCGCCCCCCCCTCCGCCTTGGAAAAACGACCGCCTTAGGCGCCTAGGCGCCTAAAGCGTCCGCCTAGGCGTCGCCTAGGCGCCAAGGCGCCCCCACTTCGCCTTAGGACGCCTTAACGCCTTAAAAACCATATAATTCTGGATAAATGGGAATATTCTGAAATTTTATTAGCTAAATTCCTCAGAGTATAAATAAGTCAGGAACAATATATTTCCTTTGGGAGTTCCACGGAAAGAAGATGAGATCCTTCAATTTTCAAAGAGTAAACGGAACATAAGAAATATATATGGATACAAGAAGATGAGACAATTGAGTAAAACACTGAAATCCTCTTCCTCCTCTTCTACACAATAACCAACAAAAGTAACAAATCATTAAAGCTACTCAAAACTAACCAAAGATGCATAAGATCCTACCAACCCATAAGAGTCCCTACAGAGATCAACAGTCCTCAGCTTAGGCATACATATATTTAGCTATCCAAGATCCTTGTCTGGTATAAACGAACTCTTGTGAAGCAGCTCTATTGGAATTAGCAAATAAATCTGTACACTGCAACTTGCATTTTATTATAATTTTTTTATAAAAAGCAAGAACATAAACAAGTCTACATCTTGTCCAATCCAAAATTGTCTGCACAAAAAGCTGCCATTCTGAGATCATGGATGCTCACATGGTCTGGTGCATCGCACAACTTACAGCCACTTAAGCCATGTTATAAGTTTCAGAATCCATTGCAAAATCACATCACTCAAAATGATCACACTTCAGGAGAGAGAAGATATATAAATAATACAAACTTGTCTCCTAAATTGCACCCATCTTATTAAACTTGCTTGCATGTGAGGAGTGAACTCATCCTAGCATCTCTATATAGAAGTCCTCGATATCTTCACATGCTAACCAAATCCACGGAGACTCAATCAGTAAACTTTTATAGCATGCTCTACCCTCTGCTTTAGACCATACCAACCAACATAAGTTGTAGTTAGCCTTGTTATTGTTAGACATGGGAGCAGAGAGCAGCAAGAAAGGAAGGTTCATTAGGGCACTGAAAGAGTGTCATGCTTGGCTGCATATCATCTGCTGGTGTCTGGTCAAGCTCATCTATTGGCAGGACTGACTGCCCGGCGGTCAGCGCATTTCTCGCATCATTTGAGCCAAAATTTGATGTTTTTTGGGCCAATATAAGGCCTGCAGGTGTCAAGGTAAAGAACTAACTGGGACATCTAGCTGCAGTTCTGCACTTGCAAATTATGAAATCAACCTCTTTTCCATCTCACCACTGAGTAAACACTGTGATTTACCTTCTTGCTGCCTATTTAACTTAATACTGTGTATTGAATTGTTTCTGGCGTACATACCTTCAACAACAGGAGAGATCCAGTTTTTCCTTTTTCTTCATGTAATGAAAAGGTAATCCTCTAGGTGGTCAAATTCTCTGTAAACCATGATGTCTTTCTGCAGTGACCTGATGACATATCGTGTATGGAATAAAAGAAAGTTTTTCTGGATCCTGGCTTGTGCAGTTAAAGAGGAAACTGCAAGGCTTGCTTCATTACTGTTTCCTTTCAGCTCCCGGTGGCATCCATTGTGAAGCTTAATGAGATATAAAATACATTACTCTAGCAGGTATTCAGTCTTTTCAGTTAGAGATACAACCACAGTCACAATTTAAAGTTACACTGTTACTAACCTTCTTCCAAGAACAGAAAACAATAACAACAAAAACTAAAATTTTAAAACGGTAGTCAGAAGCTACATAAAACATATCACACAACGTAAGCAATTTTCTGTTACCTGATGTGAAGTACGTGAAAATAATCTCTCTATCTTCGTAAATGAACAGCATGTATAGAACAGCAACATAGAAGAGTAAAATAACAAAATTCTTATGCAATATGTAGCCTTATTCAATTTCGAACATAGTCAATGGAAGTAGGTTCCAAGACTATCCGAAATACTATGGAAGGAGTAGCTGTTCATCAATGCCCTGTGGTACACCCATCTGTCCGAATAGAGCTCCTTTACCATGAGACATATCAACAACAGAATATAGTTCACCTTGGCAAGGAATGGGATACTGTTCTTGGGGATATCTGATGAGTTGACTTTCCCGTTCAACAATGTACTCTTTTTTATTTTATTTTCTTAATCAGCTGGTGCTTTCGTACAGAAAGATTTAAAGGCAAACAACAAACAATACTACTTTTTTTTTTACTTGAACAATACTACTTCAATGCTGCAGTTCAGAGACTAAGAGATACAACCACATGTCAAGTGTTATGGGGTTTAGCTTAGTGGTGACGTCCCTATAACCATCAAAGATCGTTGAAGTAGCTAATTCCTCTAAATAGGGAGCGTTGAGAACAAAGAAATTCTTGGGGCTATCGTTTTCTTCTAGCATTAATAGAATTCATTGGTGTTAAGAAAAACCTCTTCCGGGAAGGTTGGCTAGAGATTTCTTGGAAAAATACCAGCCCCTTTCGATTCATAATGAGACGGGACTAATTCTATTTTGATTCTATAGATTATTTCGCTTAGTACTATGTACAGAAGAGAGGAGCCGTATGAGATGAAAATCTCATGTA
The DNA here is from genome assembly GCA_947311845.1 of Poa pratensis. Lineage (NCBI taxonomy): Eukaryota > Viridiplantae > Streptophyta > Magnoliopsida > Poales > Poaceae > Poa > Poa pratensis. The sequence continues at coordinate 27,146,752 of CAMZMU010000097.1, read as the reverse complement.
CGGTTTTGGAACGGAGATTTTTTGAATAGAATGAACGACCGTAACAGATGTTGGCTCAATCCGAAGGAAATTATGCGGAAGCTTTGCAAAATTATTATGAAGCTACGCGACTACTACATCACCACTAAGCTAAACCCCATAGAGCTGCAACGAAGCTGAAATTTCATTTATGAAGGATTCATATGGGTTACAGGAACATGCAGTCGACAATTACCAATTTAGCATCGCTCAATGCTAAGGTGCTTGTATTATGCAGAAATCATTCACGGTGAACTGGAAAGTCTAATTTGAGAGCTACTGCAGGGAATAAGTATTCGCTACTGCCACTGACAGCGACTTGGCGAGATCATATCCTTCACCATATGACCTGCAACACTCACTAAACTAGGAATCTAACAGTAATCTGTATCAACATGAACACTGAGCTCAGCTGCTTGTGTATTCAAATAGTCCATGTCACGAGTTCATATCCCGTGGAGGTGAACCCAAAAGTTCATCCTGAACTGAAACAGCTATGAGATTCACTGAAAATGATTCCAAGAGTAGTCAATCAACTTTGTACTGGAATATGTACAGTTTGTGTCCACAAATCTAGAATGTCTACACATCTGTCAACCAAATAGTAAGTGCACAGATCACATTTGTGCATTATCTACCTACTTCCTAGTTCTACTGCCTAGGATGTAACAGATTAACTTAATCAGTTATGCTGCTCATGACAAAAATAATACTCCCTCCGATCCGAAAAAACGGTCGGGAGTACAGCTATTCAATCGTACTAGCCAAGCTATTTCCTGCGAATCTTAAATCGGATCCGAGGGAGTACCCATAATGAAAATCAATTTTACCTATTTCAGTCAAGAAAAATATGTATCCACATGTTACTCCCAAGTTTAGGAGGGCAAAGAAGAGAAGCATTTATACAATTATCTTACAAAAGAAGTAACTTCAAAATCTAGAATGTCTACACATCTGTCAACCAAATAGGGTAAGTGCACAGATCACATTTGTGCCTTATCCTACTTCCTAGTTTCTACTGCCTAGTAGGATGTAACAGACAAACTTAGTCAGTTATGCTGCTCATGTCATAAATAATACCCATAATGAAAATCAGTTTTACCTATTTCAGTGCAAGAATAAAATATGTATCCACATGTTACTCCAAGTTTAGGAGGGCGAAGAAGAGAAGCAAAATTATACAATTATCTTACAAAAGAAGTGACTTCAATAAGGGGAGCCATATCTACGAATCAATCACTATATTTTTCAAGTATCCACACCTCATATAGCTGGGAAAATATAGTTAAGAAACCAGCTAACACCTTACATTAGGAGATTATCCATATCCAGACCAGGAATATCAAACGGCAACTTTATAACTCCAAGGGCAGTGAGCATGAGGAAGAGCCAGAGAGGAAAGATCTTCATGCAAAGCACCAAGACAGACTTTTGCCCTGACGAGAAGAGTAGAGAAAACAGTATCATCCCAATCTTCATATATAGCCCACACCATAAATCAGAAGTTCAAAACGATGCAAGAAGGTAGAGATTGCTTCCCCAATATTAGTAAAACGATTGCACAATGTATTCTTCTTCAGTAAGTACTACTCCATGTTTTAGATACATTTGTGTACATGTGAATGTGGACAAAGTCTAAAACATCTTATATTAAAAAACGGAGGGAGTAACTAGTAAGGCATGGTTTCGTAGTGACGCAGAAATCCTAGGCAGTTCATCATTCAGAATTTCACAAACTTTTTTGAAATTTGTAGTTGCAATGGACAAAGTAGCACGTATATATAGTCATTCGAATATTGGTATTGCTCAAGATGGCGAAGGGGACTAACGAGCGAGACCCATCACTCACCTTGCTGTGCACGCGCCTCCGTGTTCTCGACGACCCACTCGGCGGCCTCGCGGATTCGGCGCTCGGCGTCGCTCTCCGGCTGCCCGATCGGCGTGGAGGCGAGGATCTTCATGAAACCGGACTGCTTGTCCTTCCCGGAGGCGGACGGGTCGTCGGAAGCGCCGATGGCGCGCCGCACCTCCGCGACCGACGGCTGGGTCGGAGCCGCCGTGGGAGTCTTCCGGGGAGGTGACCGCGGAACGCGGCGCCGGATACGGCGTACGGGGTCCTCGGAGGCGGAGGAGGCCGCGATGGCGAGGCGCGGGGCGAAGGCGGCGGCGAGGTGAGACGCCATCGCCATGGAGCCTGGAGTGTGTGACTGTCGAGCGTGTGGGGAGCAACTTCGCAGCGGATAAATCTAGCTCCGTGCAAATGACACGTGGGTCCGCACTATGGTGGCCAAACGGGCCAATTCCCAGGCTGGCCCGTCGCACGGGCCACTTATAAACGGGTCGTCGTGGGTCAGACCAGGCACGTGCAAGCTCGGGCCGTGCCCGGGCCGGCCCATTGACCACATATAGTCCGCTGTACACTGGCCATGGGCAGTCCGGCCCGGGGCGGCCCGACCCGAAAATCCTGGGCCAGGCTCGGGCCTGATTTTCATGTGTCGGGTCGGACTCAGGCTTTCCAAAAACAGGATTTTAGTAGGGATCGGGCCAGGTCAGGCGGGCCTAGTCGGGCTTTTTTGGGCTTGGGCCCAATTTCTCATATCCGACCGTCGGGCCTCGCTCGGGCCTAGATTTTCTACGAGTTTTTTAGGCTCAGCCCAAAGCCCAACCCGAGAAACGGCTAGGTATTAGTCCGCAACCACGATTTCATGGCTCAAATACTTTCGGAAGTGTGAACAAAAACAAGTGAATTGCATAGAACTAGCACATGTAAGGTGAGGGTTGCTCATAGTCATTTCTTCTGTCATACTTCGGTTAAAATGACTACCATTCGATCAGAATACAACTTAATTCAAACGGATGTTATAAATTTTGTTTAATATTTTGGTGGACATTTTCATATTTACGTGAGTTAAACCAATTTCGAAAATCACATACATTGTTCTCTTATGTGTATTTTATTTCCTACTACTTTTGTGCAAACCTCTCTCCACAATCCGAAAACAAATTATTATCTCACATTGATGAATATTGTGTACTAATTTGTTGTTTTCAGGTCTAGTAATTATTCGCATCAGACCGTCCAGATTAGGTTAGTCTCAAAAAATAATTCTTATAAGAGAACTTTTTTTAAGAGTTGGACATCTATCACTATTTTTTGTTCCAGACATTGTGCGTTCCAAATTGTATTTTTTTGTCACTCATGTTATTTTTAAAAATTTAAACTATGTGGTAATTTTCATACCAAAAATGTTTATATAAGTTTACTTCATCTGCTCAGGAATTCGTACAACACCTACACAAGGGCGTTGGAGATGCCGACACTCCTCGACGATGTCTCCAAAAGGAGGAACAACGCTTGAAAGTGATGTTGTCGTCAACATCGACCGAGAACAAGCAAATCTTTCATCTTGAGTGTAACTCCCTTCCACGGGAAGTTGGAGCAGCAGACTACCCTTTGTTGTTTTGCGCAGCCGCTTCTACAGGATTTCAACATCATCGTTGCAGAGTCATCGCCCACCGGCACTACGGCTGACACTTCCACACCAAAAGGGCATTTCGCTTCCTATGTTATTTTAAAATATAATTTGTTATCTAACTGTGTGCTAATATGTTATAAGTTTGAATCGATAAAATGCACAAGACGATTGTCGCCCCTCAAAAGTTCAGAGGGAGAAGACGGTTTCCCAATGTTTTGTTCTATATGTTTGTAAACAGGAAAAACGTACTATCAAGGGGTTGCATAATGAACATATGTGTGAAGTCAAATGCACGTACAAAAAGTCATATAGCACCCACCTAGTCTTCCCATTTGTTTTGGTGCGAGAGAACACTCCAATTTCACACTGTTCTAGCTGATGGGTTTCATATCAAAAATGTCGGTGTGTTTCTCACCGAAACTTACATACCGGGATTTCCGGTGGTTAAACATCGGAACTTCTATACTAGGCACCAGAAATTTACAGATCGAATTCCTCGTTCCCACTCCTGAGTTGCGCCGAGTGATGCTAGGCAAGAAGTTTCCGGTGGTCCCAAAACTCCAGGACTTCACTCCAAAACTTCAAGTTCCCTGATAGCTACAATGGCTAGATTTCAGTGGTGGGGCTATAAAAGGTCCCCTTATTTGCCAAGTGGAGTCCACTCGTTTCCTCTCTCTCACTCACTCACTCACTCACTCTCTCTCTCCACCATTAGTCGAAGTCTTAGAGTCTTTAATGGCCTAGATATCTCTTCCTAGCCAACCAAACTTGATTCCCTTCAAGAATTTAGAGAGAGGACCTAAATCTACCATTTCACCAAAGAATTTTATTTCCCTCTTCAATCCATTGGGAATTTGTTACTCTTGAACTTTTTTAACCCTAGACGGAAGGAATCCTCCTCGGTGCTCATTTTTGGTGGGAAACTACTTGGTGGAGTTGGGAGCTTCTAATTGAGATGTGGAGATTTTCCCAATCTTGTATGTAAAAATCATATTACCGCCTCCAACTGATCCATTTAGTGGATCGAGTCTCTCTCTTAGTCGAAAAACTCGAGGAGGATAAGGTGAGCCTTTGTAGCCTTAATGGCCTTTGTGCGCCACTACACATCTTCAACGAAGACATACTTTCATTAAGAAGGAATCTCAAGAATTACATCCTTATCTCCATCATTACGTTATCTCCTACCTTGACTTCGATTTTGATGATTTTATTCTATTTGTAACTTGTTATCTTATCTCTAGATTTTGTCAAATAGATTATTGACCTAATTCAACATCTAGATAATATTGTATTTGCAATGTATCACTTAAGTTGAAAAGAAACTAAATATTGTTAGTCATCTACTCACCCCCTCTAGCAATCATAACGATCATTTCAGACACCGCCTAGCCACTCTTGTGAGTGACAGGGATCAAACTGACAAGCATGTCAATTTTCACAAAACTAAAAATAACACAAGTACCAACGACGAGTAGTGCGGGATCTATCTAATAAATTAATAGTGTTAACTGCAATCATTGAGCAGGGGTAAACACCCACCTAGTGACTCAAAAGTGACCATCATGGACTAAGTCATCATAACTTGATCGCCAATTCATCATAGTTGTGGATGGAGCCTGGATCCATAATCATCCTATAAGATAAAACAATTTGGCAACAGATACCATGCTCTGCTGCTACGAAGTATAGCAGCTTCAACGTGAAGCCAGGTTCCACTATCAAATGATAACATAAGAGAGTTTGTGAGCCCAACTCAGAAAGTAAAACGAAAAATAAAGAGTACCAAAAGCAAAGACTAACGCCACCCAAGCCTAGGAAGTTCAGGTTTTAACTTTTTCAGATTTTCCTGCTACAGTCCTGCAAAGGAGGACCCAGCCATAGCAGGAAAAAACGACCATGACTACGGGGATGGTCACCACCAAAACCCCACGCAGGAATATATACAAGTCTTTTACCAGTAGGTTTTTGAATCAAAATGCCAACACCAGCCGTGAGACACACAAACTTCCCCAAGATCATAGCTCATCCTTTATTCAGTAACACAACCTCAGTTTCATTCTTCTCACCCATCCATGTCATCAAAATCATCATCTAAGTAGCATTTTCAGTGTGCAGCTGGGAACTCTGAGCCTTCTCATGCATCTCGATAGCAACTCCCCTTGATCCTAGTTGCTTCTTCCTCCACATTTTGTCTGGTACCTTCAGCTTGGAGCCCCTGCCCAGTTTCTTAAGAAGGCACACATGTAACATATGAGCTCAACAGGAGATGCAATATACTTTCTCTCAAAACAAGCATTATTTCTAGTTTTTCAGATCGTCCAGAAGAAGGCAGCAATCCCAACCATATGAATATTAGGGCATCTCCAGTCGCCCCCCCCCCAGCGCCCCCCAGTCAGAGAAATAGCGCCGTTTTCTCCCAGTCGCAGAACCGCCCGTGAGCGCGCGGCCTCATCCTCTCGGCTCCCGCGCCAGTCAAAGGCTGCCGGAGTAATGGCGTGGCCAGCGCCCAGTGAGCGTCCGTGGCCGAGCCGTCCAATCGCGGGGCACGCGGCGCAGTAATGGCGCGCCACCGCCGCTCCGGCTGGCCTTCCAAACGCGCTATAAAATCCCCTCTCCTGGCCGTGCACAGCCACACCATTCTCTCGCCGTCTTCCTCCCTCTCGCACTCGCATCCCTCGAGCTCTCCTCTCTCGCCCAGTTCTTCGCGATGGCCGAGCGATTCCCCGGCGATGACGCCACCGCAAACGGCTTCGGCCGCCGCCACCTCCGCAAGGACGAGGCGCGCATGTTGTACGAGGCGGGCTACCCCACGCCGCCTGCCATGCGCGTCTCTGGCACCTCCGGGGCCAGGGATCGTGGCATCTGAGCGCGGGCGGCGTGCCCGTGCCTCCGCCGCCAGAAGGGACGGAACGGGAGCACGCGATCGAGGAGGTGATCGCCGGCCTGACTCCAGCTCAGGCGGCGGATCCCCGCTGGCAGCCGGACAATGAGGCGTTCTGGACGCAGTACTTCGTCCGACGCCACGAGCAGGAGCTCGCCGACACAGGCCGCAACGGCCCGGTGGAGGGCCGCTGCAACTCCAAGGGCCGCAAGCGGTGGTGGGGCGGGGAAGGGCGGACGCTCGAGTTCGTTCTCGACTACATCGCCACCGGCAACGAGCCCCGGCTCACCATGCCGCCGCGCAGGTCGTCGTGGCTGCCGCGGCGGATGGGAGGCTCCACCTCCTCCTCTTCCTCCTCCAGCGCGCGCTCGGCGCCTCCCTCTGCGCCTCCCTCTGTCACGCCGCCCTGCCTGAACTCCGGGCGGCGTGTTCCAATGCGCAGCGTGCCGCTGCGCATCAAAGAGCGCCGCCCCGCGTCGCCTCCCCGCGGACGCCTCGTCAAGCCCAAGACGGAGGGCAAGAAGAAGGCGCCGGAAGAGTGAAAGGACAAGGATGTCGCCTAGAGAGGGGGGTGAATAGGCGATTAAAACTTTTCCGGTTTAGGCTTGATAATTGCGGAATAAAACTATGTGTTTAAATTAACAAGCCAACAACCTAAATAAACTAGGCTCACCTATATGCACCAACAACTTATGCTAAGCAAGACAAGCAACAAGGTGATAGAAATAAAGAATACTTCAAGCACGAAGGCTATCACAATGTAAAGTGCATAAGTAAAAAGCTCGGGTATAGAAATAACCGAGTCACGCGGAGACGAGGATGTATTCCCGAGTTCCTCCTTGTTAAGGGAGTACGTCTCGTTGGAGAGGTGTGAACCAACACAATGGTTCAACAACCACAAAGGTTTCACCTTTTTCTCCGATGAACCGCACCACAAAGGTTTGGTTCACCTTCCACTATCGGAATCCTTCGAGGCGGAAATCCAGAGCCTTTCAACAACGATCCGGGGCACAACCCACAACGGGATTGGGGGCTACCGAACAGCTATAAGTGACCACACAAGGGTCTCAACAACCACACGGACGTCTAGGGTCCAAAGACCCAAGAGAAACAAGTTCACAAGCTTTCAACTTCCACGAATCCTCGTGAAGAGCACAAACCGATGCAACGAAGCAATGGCAAGAGCACAAGGCTCAAATCCTTCACTCTCGAATCCCACCACAAGCAACTAATGCTTATGGTGGGAGAAGAGAGGAAGAACAAAGAGGAGATGCACCAAGAACTCCAAGATCAAGATCTACTAGGTTTCCCTCACTTAGAGGAGAGATGGAATGATGAATATGTAGATCTAGATCTCCTCTCACTTTCCCTCAAAGATATGCGAGAATCATGGGAGGGATTGAAAGGAAGGCAAGCTTTTCCAAAGGTCAACAATGGAGGAGAGAGAGGGAAAAAACGAGCTCAAGAGATGATCGAACCGTTGGGGAAGAAAGCCCCTTAAATAGTTCCCTCAAAAATCTGGCCGTTGTAGGCGAAACAGGGCCGCAGCGGTAGTATCGGGCCTCAGCCAGTACTACCGACCGGGGCAGGAGCAGTCGACGTCGATGAAGATCAACGGGCCTCGCTCACCGCCCGCAGCGGTAGTACCGGACGAAGACACGCGGTAATACCGCACCCCCGGTAGTAGGCAAATACCGGTTAAAAAATCCTCGAATACAGAAAGCCTCCCGGAGATGCGGTAGTGACCCGGTACTGCCTGCGGTAGTGCCGCACGGCCAAAAAGACGGGGTCACCCGGTAGTACCGGGCTTGGGTCGGTACTACCGGCCTAAGAAGAAACTGCAGAAACAGATAACGAAAACCGCAATAACTTTTGCAAGGAAGCTCCAAACGAGATGAAACCAACGAGGTTGGAAAGGTAGCGACAACGCAAGGGAGGTGTGGGCCTTATCTCGAGGAGGACCGGTAATATTTCCAACACCAAGAACCGGTAATATTTCCAACACCGAGAACGCAACAAGTTTTCCATCCGGACTCCGTTTTCAATGATCTTGGCTTGTTCCGAAGATAATCACAAGCACTACAAGATCATGCATATACACATCATAATCCATCATGTGAGGAGGATAACACAAGAGGAGAGTTTGACCTCTCTACAAAAGACGAACCGGTAAAACCTCCAACATCAAAAACACCACAAGATATCCAAATGAAATCCGTTTTTTGATGAACTAGAGCTTGGTATGGAGATGAACATAAGCTCTAAATTCTCACATGGATAAAAGCCAAATAAGAACCAAGAAATATGATATGCAAATATGCAAAGGTTTGAGCTCTCCACAAAGATGCGATCAAGTTACTCACTTGAGAGCCCCTCTTGATAGTACGCCGTCTATCCTATAACCCGGTCTCCAAACTAACAACATGAGACCGGTAAAATAGAAACTCTATCAAGATCATACCTTTGCCTTGCGCATTCCACTTGAGCTAGATGATGACGATCTTGACTCTCTCAAATTGGAACACCTTTCTTGATTGTGCTTGCTAGCACATGCTTGATGAAGACTTCTCCAAATGCTCCCCCATACACCATTATGGGAGAGCCTTGCTAAGCTCCGTCTTCATGGATCCACTTGCACTTTATCTTCTTCTCTTAATATAGATGATGGCTTGGAGATAAACATGAAGTTCACTCAATCTTCTTTTCCAAGCCATGCTTGCAATAAGCTCAACTCTTCACATGACCATTCTTCATATAAACCCTTGGATGGAACCTTGGTCGTCATGTAATCTTCTAGAGTCCAACACATGAACTCCAAACTTCTTTATGGACAAGATCTATAAAGATATCTCAATGCAAACATTAGTCCATAAGGATTGTCATTAATTACCAAAACCACGCATGAGGCAACACATGCACTTTCAAAGAGTGGCAGGCGCCGTCGGACTACCTCAGGGCGGCGGCCAGGATGGGGGCGTCGGAGGAGGAGTTCCCCGGCGAGAGGCTCGCCCTCGAAGCCTCGTTCAACGATGTCCTCCCGGCGCCGGACGACATCGCCGAGGCCTGGTCGGCGAGGATGTACGAGGAGGAGGAGGTGGAGCGCCAGCGACGCATCCTCGAGGAGCTGGAGCGTGAGCGCGCGGCGGCTACTGGCGGCCGTCGCATTCCGCCTCCGCCGCCGCCGGAGTACTACATCCTCGACCCGAGCGACGAGGATGAGGATGCCCCCAGCGTGCCCGGGCCGAGCAGGTGGCACGGCGGAGACGCCGGCGAAGGCCCCAGCAACGCCGCTGGGAGTGGCTCCGACGGCGATGACGGCGACGGCGGCGACTACACCGTGTTCTACAGCCAGTTGGGCATGTAGAACGGCGTAGATCGCCAAGTTATCTTTTATTATGTTTTTATTTTAAGTTTGTAATATGTAATCGGCGAATTTTCGCCATATATGAATGAAATTCGCCTAGTTTGCCATATTTTGTCTTTTTGAATATTTTGGGCTGAAGCTTTGGGTTTGGTCACGGCTGGGAATCGGGCCACACCAGAAACCAGAATAGCGCCGTTGCCCCCCCCCCCCCCCCCAGGCGGGCCAAAATAGCGTCGTTTTTCAGCCTATGGGGTACAACGGCTGGAGATGCCCTTAGTCTCCAAAGAGAGATGTTTGGCAATCCTCTGAAATATTGAGTAAAGCATGTAGGCCTATCATGAGTACCCAATACCCATAGCAGAACAGCTGTGGGAACTCAAAGAACATATGAGTAATTGTTTCATTTGCAGGACAGAACCTGCAAGAGTAATCGCCAAGTCGTTTACATTTTTTTCTTATTATTTTTGATAGCAATGGTATTATGCCAGATTAGCCAGAGCCAGATTTTAATTTTGAGTGGGACGGGCGACACCTAGCAACCTGAAAGTATTAGCACATTGGCCCTTCTGCATCGCCGCCTCACGGGACCAAAGTCAGAATTTCCCTTCACCTTACGGAATCCGGTCATGTCCGTCCAATTCTGTCACATGCCGATCGATGATGCTTCCCAGCAACCTCTCGTCTTGTTATAAAAGCTAGCTCTCCTGGTTACATCAGATCGTGTGGCTTCTTGCCTTCTTCTCTCCTGACCATCTTGCTCTTCTTCTTGCTCCAGCAGTCTAGCTGCCTTCTCAATCCAATCGCTCTGTTCCCAACTGACACCAGCTAATCCAATGGAAGCCGCGGAGGACATCGTCATCGCCGGCGCCGGGCTCGCCGGCCTAGCGACGGCGCTGGGGCTGCACAGGTAACTTCGGCGTTCTTGCCCTGTCTACCCTGAATCCTGCTCTGCTTTTGCGGCCGGTGTCCTGCTCCGGCGTGAGGCGAGGTCGACCGAGCTGATGAACGACTGTGCCGGTGTCGCAGGAAAGGTGTGAGGAGCCTGGTGCTGGAGTCGTCGGCGACGCTGCGGGCGTCGGGGTACGCCTTCACCACCTGGACCAACGGCTTCCGCGCGCTGGATGCCCTCGGTGTCGGGGACGAGATCAGGGAGCATCACCTGCTCTACGAGAGGTGAGCTACCCACCAATCATGGAACCTTCAGTACTCATCTGCATTGTTACAGTCTCTAATTATTTATTTATAAAGTATCGAATAGTATTACTCACTCCGTTTTTAAATATAATATGTTTTAGGAGATGACACGACCTGAGTAGTAGTCGTGGTGCGGTGTATACTTTTCTTTAGAACATCTGTAGCGCTCTTCTCTCTCTCTAGAACATTATGGAATGGACCTGGCCAATAAAAAATGGAACACTTTATTAAGGATTCAAATTTAACACGATAAATCAAGAAAATTAGGGGTAATGAAGTCAAAACATAAATTGAAAATAAATAGGGAGTACTTTTGAGAAGTAAATAAGAAATAATGATTTTTATTAAACTGAAACAAAAGAAGTAAGGAAATGAAGCCGTAGGCATTCTAAAAAGAAATAAAGAATTAAAGATACGAGTAAATTCATAAACCATTCACTAATTTCAGCAGAAATTAATTGCGAGCATTCTCATATTTTCTGGGTTTACATAATCCTCATGATTATCCTCATATATTTTTTAAAAAAATTCTCCACTCTTGAAAATTCTCGTAATTTTGCATAAATTTTTCTTGGATGTTTAATACTTTATGAACAATAAATTCGAATCCTTTTTGTGACTTTTCCCATTTCTCAATATTTTTCCTTTTTCTTTTCTGAATGTGTTGTGTACTCTGTCGAGGACTAGTGCTTGATTGATCTACCACTGTGTAAACCTACCCCATCATCAGAACTACCTTGGATGGAATTGTACAATGTGGATAGTTAAGGTTTAAATTTATTTCGATCTGGAATTTAGGACATGGGACAATAATTTGGTGGCAAAACCTAGGATTTCCCCGAAAATTCATAACTGGATTTCTTGAAGAAAAATGATTTGACCAATGATCTCACACCTTAGTACCTTTTTTTTAAAATTGACCTTAGTACCTTATCATGGTTGTTTTGACTTCATTTCCCCTAATTTTCTTGATTTATCGTGTTAAATTTGAATCCTCAGTAAAGTGTTCAATTTTTCATTTGCCTGGTCCATTCCATAATGTTTTAGAGAGAGAGAAGAGCGCTACAGATGTTCTAAAGAAAAGTATACACCGCACCACGGCTACTACTCAGGTTGTGTCATCTCCATTTTTAAATATAAGATGTTTTAAAATTTGTCCACATTCACATGTATAAAATGTATCTAGTCATGTTTTATTGTATATGTTCACTCATTTTAGTGTGCATCTAGACAACATGTGTATAACACTTAAAACATCTTATATTTAAAAACGGAGTGAGTACTTTTTTAGATAAAGGGAGTTTTATTACTTAAGATGTTTAAGCATTACACTCAGCCTCTGCATAAGAGAGTGAGTACTGAACGGAGTGAGTACTACTATTCCATACTTTATAAATAAATAATTAGAGACTGTAACAATGCAGATGAGTACTGAAGGTGCATGATTGTGTCTATGTGTCTTTGCTTCTTTTTTCTGAGAGCCTCGCAGCAGCCTTCCGTTGTTGTTGTTGCCCCCAAGTGTCTAGCTCCACGTCCAGTTCACAAGTTATTCTTCGGTACAACCTAGTAGCAAAATATCCTTGCAACTGAACTGATAGTTGTAACTTACTGAGTTACTGTACTTGTTCGCAGCCTGGTGGCATTCTCTGCATCCACAGGCGAGGTAGCCGCAAATATGAGCCTGAAGATGCAGGGCAAAAGGTACCAAAACCATGCTCGGTGAATCACAGAAGCAGGAACTTACCATTTCTCCATGTAGTACAAACTTACACACAATGCTTGACAATTCATCTGCGAATATCATGGTTCCATCAGCGGTCCTCACGAGAACCGGTGCGTGAAGCGCAACTTCCTGCTGGAGACGCTGGAGAAGGAGCTGCCGGAGGGCACCATCAGGTACTCCTCCAAGATCGTCGCCATCGAGGAAGAAGGCAACGTCAAGCTCCTGCAGATGGCCGACGGCTCTACCATCAGAGCTAACGTAAGACTTACAGTATATAACAACGGTGCAGTGCGTTGCATTCGTGGATCTCTCGACTTGTCTGCAGCAACAAAATCTTACACCCCCTGTCACCATTTCGACTCTTTCAGGTTCTCGTGGGGTGTGACGGAGTGAACTCCGTGGTGGCGAAATGGCTGGGCCTTCCCAAGCCAATCATGTCCGGACGGTCCGCCACCAGGGGCCTCGCCGAGTACCCGGACGGCCACCGCTTCGGCCCGGAGATCCTGCAGTTCATCGGCCATGGCTTCCGCTCCGGCGTGCTCCCCTGCTCCGACACCTCCGTGTACTGGAACTACACCTGGTATCCCTCCCCAGACGGTATGCACGCACGCACACGTCTCTAATTCGTTCGCATCATCAACGTCTTGCTCGAACTTTTCTGACAAATCTTGTCTGGTGCTGCTTTGCATTGCAGACAAGGATGCCGAGGAGAGCGTAGCCAAGATGCGGCATCACGTCCTCGCCAAGCTGAGGGCCGCCAAGATCCCCCCCGAGGTGCTGGACGTGATCGAGCGCAGCGAGATGAGCGACGTGGTGTCCTCGCCGCTCCGGTTCCGGTCCCCGCTCGCGCTCGTCCGGGGAAGCATCAGCAGGGGCAACGTGTGCGTGGCCGGCGACGCCTTCCACCCCATGACCCCGGAGCTCGGGCAGGGCGGCTGCTCGGCGCTCGAGGACGGCGTCGTCCTCGCACGGTGCCTCGCCGAGGCCTTCGTGGGCAGCGACGACGGCGGCATGAGCGTCGAGGCGGCGTTGAAGAAGTACGTTGGGGAAAGGAGGTGGCGCGCGATCAGGCTGGTCACCGCCGCCTACGTCGTCGGCTTCGTGCAGCAGAGCAGCAACCCGGTGGTAAAGTTTCTCAGGGAGAAGTTCTTGTCGGGACTGCTGGCTAAACTGATGGTCGACATGGCCGACTACGATTGCGGGAAGCTGTAATTCCGGTTCTGCGTTCTTCGCGTAGAAAACAGAAATTACGATGAGATGGAAATGCATTGAACTGAAATGGGCATCAAGTTAATCATGTTTGAGTTTTGACCTTGTGCTCACGTCGAGGTGTCTCTGACTAACATTTGAAAGTAAATAAAACTGCGTAGCAAATGACATGGACGATGGAAGCAATGCATCTATGCAAATCCGGCAGACTTTTGTAATGGTAAAATTGCCCGTGTGTTGCTACTGTTGGAAATATGATTGTATTCCGTGTCGGACTCGGGAGAGTTGACAGATGTGGACTCGGGAAGTGTCCTGAGCCGAGTCGTCAAGTCGTTTTCAGCGTGTTCCAACTCGGCCAGTGGGTCGTGGCCGATGCTCGTGCGCACTAAGGATGACTCCAACGGGGCGACGCATCGAGTCCGCGCGCGTCCGTTTGGGTTGAGTTGGACCAAAACTAGAGCCCAACGGGGCGATGCAAAAACGGATAGTGGCCGATTTCAGTCCGCCGCGCGTCCGCGTGGGCCAGGAATGCGTCGGCGTGGACACACGGCGAACTGAAATCGCGTCCACGTGCACTAGTAGGGAAATGCCTACTATTGGCGGGCGTTTTTTGCCTACCGCTGGCAAACTAGCATCCGCCAGTACAGTCTGGCCAGTGGTAACATCTACCACTGGCGAAGCTGTCGTCCGCCAGCGGTACGAAAACGTACCGCTGGCGAACAAAACCCTGCCCGCCAGCGGTAGGTCCTAGCAGCGTTGGCGACGCGTCTCGCCCGCTAGCGGTACATGCTCCGCTCGCCAGCAGTCGTGCTTCGGGGTAAAACCATGTTCGCCAGAGGTACTGATACAGGTTCGCCAGCGGTATAATTTTTTTAAAATTGTATTCCAGCAGTATATACATGTATATATATGCAGTATACATACAGGCAGCAGAAACAATATAAATACATGATTAAGAAGTACCCGAAATTGCCAGAACGGAAGTTAATCAACATTCCGGCAATCTCAATGGCCTCTCGGGGTACCTGCAAACATTTCACAAATCGACAAGGGCATCAAAACCCTGGCCGGCATCTCTGGCCGGCAACATACACTAAATCCACCACCACCACTTCCACCACATCCACCACCAAATCCACCAACACATTCACACATCTCACCTGAAAGAACAGCTGGATCGGGTCGAGGTCCTTCCAAACTTCCTGCATACGGCAAAACAATGCATTAGTTCACCAAACTAATTTGTGCATTTCAATTTTGCTAAACATAAACAATAGCTTATTCAAAAAATATAGTGCATTTCAATTGCGTTAATACTATACAAGAAAAGTTGAAGTTAGTAAACCTAAACAGTAGATAAACCTAAGTCTAAATTCAAACCTAAACAATAGATAAACCTAAAAAAATAGTAAAAAAATTTTGGCTCGGCATTTGCACAAGCACCTTTGGTGCGGGTGCTAGGAGGGAGAGGAGGTGTAGGGAGAGGAGCTAGCTAGGAGGGGCTCGTGGCCGAACCAGGGGGAGGAGGAGGGCCTCGGTCGTGGACAGAGGCGCTCGGGGCAAAGGGGCGCGTGGCAAGCTGTGCGCTTGGTGCAGAGGGGCCGCGGCGGCGTGCTCTCGGCGCTCGGGGAGGAGGTGGGCAAGGAGGGTGAGAGATGTGGGCAAGGAGGAACAGGAGGATTAGGGAGAGGAGAGAAAGAAGGAAGACGGCAGCGTGCTCACCTTGCTCTAGGTCGTGCTCGACGTCGAGGTCGTGCTCTGCTTGGGGAGGAGGTCCGGAGCGCGGCGGCGGTGGGCTTAGGGGCAGGTCCGACGTGACAGGAGGGAGAGAGGGGGCGGCAGCGGAGTAGGGGGTCGATGACGGCGTGGGCGTGGCGGTGGAGTAGGGGGTCGGCGGTGGCCGTTTGCGGTGGAGAGGAGGGAGAGACGGGCGCGCGCGGCAGATTTGGTGATTTGGGTTTGGGGGTGAGAGAGAGAGCTAGCCAGCGTGCGACATTTCGCTGAGGGCACGCTACCCCTGGCGAACTAAACCCGTTCGCCAGCGCTAGGGTACGTACCTCTGGCGAAGTTACTCGTTTCGCTAGCGCTAGCTGTTACACCACTGGCGAACAGGCAAACTACTTCGCCAGCGGTAGCTTGCCCCCCATTCTCGCTCGAGCCCGCACGTAGCGCTGGCGAGGTTTATCCCGTGTTCGCAAGTGGTGTAGTGTGTACCGCTGGCGAACTTGTTTTACTGTTCGCCAGTGGTTGTGGCACTGGCGGGCACCTTTGGATGTTCGCCAGTGGTAGGCTGGCGGCAGTAGGCCTTTTCCTACTAGTGGTGGTCACGCGTGGTGTCCTCCCAGGCCCACCTGGCAGTGACACGGCGACGGTCAGCCTCCCCTGGCCCAGTCCTTTTAATGCCTGGGGATAGGGACGGCCAGCCCCACCCACCGCCCCCACTCCCACTCTTCCACACTGCCACTCCCTCTCCGGCGACCAAAACCCTAGCCACCGCCACTATGCCGCTACGGTGGCCAGGATTCGGCAGAGCCAAGCACGACCGCGAGGCAGGCTCCTCCTCTGGCCGCCGCCGCCGCACTCCCACCCCATCCCCTTCCTCATCCCCATCCCCACCCTCATCCCCGGCGCCGCTCCCCGCGGTTTTCTCCCTCGCGCCGCCGGGCACCGAAATAGCGCGGCGCGACCGCGTGTACGTGCGGGTCGAGGACTGCTGGTGGTACTGGAACCACGCGGTCCCGGTGCCATGGCCAGATGTGAAGATACCTGACCACTGGCATCTGAACCTGCAGCGGATCCCGGTGCCGCCCACCCCGACGAGCCGCCGCGCGCTGGAGGCGGAGATTGAGCGCCGCCGCGTGCGTCTCCCGACACTACAAGAAATATGCTATCTTGTGACCCTCAATATTGGTCACAGAAATGGTCACGTTTTGTCATTTATGACCTTTTTGTGACCAAAAATATTTGGTCAAACGATGAGCGACACTAATGGCAGAACGTGACCTTTTTTGGGATTGGTCATAGACGTCTATGACCAAAATAAAAGGTCACATATTTTATGACCAAAGTTTTTGGTCACTAGCAACTTGGGCAGACCACGTCAGATCCAACGTGGCAAGGTTGACGTGGCAAAACTGTGACCAAATGAAATGGTCGTAGATGAAATTCAGCCCAGTCCAGTTCAACCCTCTAAATGGGCCAAGCCTAATAAGTCTGCCCATTTAATATTTTTTCCTGTCTATTTTGGACGGCTACATGGGTCAAACCCAACAATTCAGCCCTTTTACTTTCTGGGCAGTGGCGCGTTATTTCGGTTATTCTTTTTTATGAAAATGGGGATAGGTCCCACTTGTCAGGTTCTGGAAAGTGGGTCCCATTTGTCAGGATCTGATTAGTGGGTCCAGTTTTCAGTGTTACATTCTTATGATTTCAGTTTTTCGGGAAATAAATAAACACTATTTAAATCAGAACACACAGAAAACAAATAGTAATTCAATAGGAGCAAATTGCCAAACTTGGAACATTATATTCAAACATACAACTAATGTTTACAATCAAATATAGCTCACACAGGGCATCCATCTAACAAACACACAACTAAATTTCAAAGTATAACTAGCTAACGAAGTATGACTAGCTCAAATGAGCTAGAACTCCGCTTCTTCCAACAACTTCATCCTCGAGCTCGCGAAGAAACATGAACAAAGGACAGCATCTGCATGTTATAGAACAAAATGGTTAGGAACAAGACATAGTTTCTGTCTAGGGAGTATATATGCAAGCATATCTCAAATATATATTTTTTAGCCATATGCAAGTCCTATCACAGCCAATTTCAAAACATAACAGGGTGTTAGAAGAGGGGCAAGCCAAGCCTACCACCGCGCGAGAGGTACAGGAGGCCACCGCCGGCCTAGGAGCAGCGGCAGCACCGCCAGAGCTGGAATAGCCAGGCATGCCTGACCAAACAAACCCAAGATATCACTAATGAGCACATTGCCCGAATATTGTTGATTGCATATAAAAAGTGAAACATACTACGAACATCAAGATAACAGGATCACCATATAGTGCATGTTTTTCACAAGGAACTCAGAAAAGCATCAACTAGTGCCACGAATTTGTATGATCAAGTACACCAATATCTAAATCAGCTAGATACAGAAAAGGATTTGATTAACATGTATAAAAATGCATGACCAATGGAAGCAAACAACACAAATAGTGGCATTTAACAAGTGCAGCAATAACCATGCGCAGGAAGACATGAAGTTTACACAGTAGTATGTCATGGAACAGTGGCCTATCAACCACATAGCTAAGGAAAGAGAAACACTGTAGACTTGCCTAATTCCGAGATAGCGGGCCGCTGCCATTTACAGTGCACTGAACTCGAAGATGCGACTGATGGGGTGGCCCGTGTTGACACCCTGAATAAAGCTATTGTTGATTGCATATAAAAAGTGAAACATACTACGAACATCAAGATAACATGATCACCATATAGTGCATGTGTTTCACAAGGAACTCAGAAAAGCATCAACTAGTGCCACAAATTTGTATGATCAAGTACACCAATATCTAAACCAGCTAGATACATAAAAGGATTTGATTAACATGTATAAAAATGCATGACCAATGGAAGCAAACAACACAAGTAGTGGCGTTTAACAAGTGCAGCAATAACAATACGCAGGAAGACATGAAGTTTACATAATAGTATGTCATGGAACAATGGCCTATCAACCACATAGCTAAGGGCAGAGAAACACTGTATACTTTCCTAATTCCGAGATAGCGGGCCGCTGCCATTTACAGTGCACTCAACTCGAAGATGCGACTGATGGGGTGGCCCGTGTAGACAACCTGAATAAAGCACAATCACACAAAAATCAAAACATGTATGCTTCAATGCAGAAGCTACAAAGACTGACGACATAAATATGCTCCAAATTAAAACTAGGACACTCATTATTAACATGTAAATTCTTTAGGTCATATCAAATAAATGGCAAGGGAATTTACAAGAAAAAATGGGACTTAAACTTTATACAACTTATGAAATGCTTGGCCAATATTGCTTTTCAGAACTAGTGAATGATACGTCTCAAATGTATCTACAATTTTTGATGTTCCATGCTTATTTTATACATATTGCTACATGTTTTATATACACTTCATAGCATTTTTATGCATTTCCTGGTACTAACCTATTAACAAGATGCCACAGTGCCAGTTCATGTTTTCTGCTGTTTTTCCGTTTCAGAAAAGCTAGTCAGGAAATATACTCGGAATTGGACGAAAATTAACGGAGCCCAGTTTTTCACCGACACAAAGACGAAGTCCGAAGGGCGCACGAAGAGGCGACCCAGGGGAGCCAGACACCACTAGGGCGCGACCCCCCTTGCTAGCGCGCCGAGGTGGTGTGTGGGGCCCTCAGCTGGCCCCACGCGCCGCCCTTTCGCCTATATATTGCCTGCGTCCCGAAAACCCTAAATACCCGAGCATTATTCCACGAAAAGTTCCATCGCCACCGCCGTCATCAACCCTAGTTCGGGAGGGTTCTGAAGCTCTTCCCGGCACCCTGCCGGAGAGGGAGATCATCACCGGAGGGCTCTACATCGCCATGCCCGCCTCCGGAGTGATGCGTGAGTAGTTCATCCTTGGACTACGGGTCCATAGCAGTAGCTAGATGGTTGTCTCTCCACTTTATGCTACCATGTTTAGATCTTGTGAGCTGCCTAACATGATCAAGATCATCTTATTGTAATGCTACATGTTGTGTTTGCTGGGATCCGATGAATAGTGATGTTATGATCAAGTTGTTTATCAATCTATCTACTGTTTTATTTATGTTCTTGCATGCTCTCCGTTGCTAGTAGATGTTTTGGCCAAGTAGATGCTTGTGACTCCAAGAGGGAGTATTTATGCTCGATAGTGGGTTCATGCCTCCAGTAATCTGGGCGAGTGACAAGAACATCTAAGGTTGTGGATGTGTTGTTGCCACTAGGGATAAAATAACTAATGCTTAGCTTAAGGATACTGCTGTTAAGTCTAATGCGTTTGTTTACATTACACACTTTGCTTAATGCAATAATCTGTTGTTTGCAACTTAATACTAACGGGAGACACGGATGCTATCCCAAAAGTGGATTATTTAGGCATGGATGCAGCTGGTAAGCGGTCCATGTATTATGTTGTAATGCCCATAAATACTATAATAAACTATCTTGTCATATATTGCATTGTCATGCGCTTGCTATTTGTCAATTGCCCAGCTGTAATTTGTTTACCCAACATGCATGTTATCTTTTATGGAGAGACACCACTAGTGAACTGTGGACCCCGGTCCATTCTTTTACACTGATAAAAACACCAACTGCAATCATCTGTTCTCTGTTACTTTCTGCATTTATTATTATTCTCCACACCATACGTTTAATCCTTTGTATTCAGCAAGCCGGAAAGATTGACAACCTTCATGTTTCGTTGGGGCAAAGTAGTTTTATTGTGTTGTGTGCAAGTCCACGTCAACACCAAATCATCTGACATTGCGCCGTGCCATATTTTCTGGTACCGTTGACAACCTTCTGAAGCACTTTTGACTCCTACTGGATTGATAACCTTGGTAGTTATCAAGGGAAAATTGTTGCTGCACTACATCATACCTTCCTCTTGGGGTCTCCCAACGAACGTGTGTTTTCACGTCATCAGTGAACTAGGATGAGATGGTACAGAGATCAAATACTGACATCAATCAAGCATACCCCTAATACAGATGTTGTTCCTACTACTAGGTGTATCAAGGTAATTCTTCCGTGCTTGTAATTTAAACATCTATCCCATATAAATAAGAAATACTTTGAATTCTGCAAGTATAAATAAGAATACTCTGAATTCTTCTGGTGTCATATTTGTTTTATGCTTGGCACAGACAAAGGAATATAAAGAAACACTCACAGTTTGAGCTTCCACACAGATCACTAGCAAACACCCTCAAACAGAGAATATATTAACTACCACTATACACTTGTACTGGTCTAAAATGAGAAGTTTGTTTAACTTGCAATCTACCAGGCAAGCTGGTATCTAGTAGGGCAGTTCAACTTAAACGCATCGACGGGCACAGACTAGGCAGCAGCCATGGGGTACGACGAGCAAGTATTTTTTTCAGCTAAAGATCCAACGAGGAGACAGAACCAGACCACAGTTTCTAGCAGCAGCACACGGCCCAGAAGAAAACTAAGCTAGCACTAGCCATGGATGCACCTACCTACCACAAACGGCTCAAAACAGACAACGCTAGGGGGGGATTTACCTGAGAGCCGCTCACGGGGCTTCTCCAGGGCATCCCGAAGTAACTGGTCGACCTGCACGACGAGATCGTCGGGGCTCGCCGGATCCCGCTACTCCTGCGCCGCCGTCAACGTGGCCTGGTCATCGGTGTCGTCGTCAAGCTACATGTACGAGGCGACTGATAACCCACAAGTATAGGGGATCGCGTGTAGCCTTTTCAATAAGTAAGAGTGTCGAACCCAACGAGGAGCTAAAGGTAGAATAAGTATTCTCTCAAGTTCTATCACCCACTGATACAACTCTACGCGGCTGCCGCGGTTCTTTTTTGAGAGAGAAGAATGGAGCTAGGGTTTGCACACGGCCGCCGCGATGCGCTCCTTACATGTTGGACGTGCGCGCTACCGGCCGTCCGATCAACATCGGACAGTCGCACTGAACCAACACCTGTCCAACGGGCCTAAGGTTAGGGAGGGAATAAGAGGCTAGGCCAGTTTAGGCCCAGTTTGGCAGAATACTTATGACAACAACAAAAAAACTTTTGGGTTGAAATAAATAAGTTTCAGGGTTTTATTTTTGCTAAAATTAGACCATACCAATTTTCAAAAATAAATAAGCTACTTTACCAAAGATCTACCAATAGTTTCGCAAGATTCCAGCGTAGCAAAGAACAGTCATGCTCATCGTTTTGACCACATTTTGAAAACGTATAAAATTTAAGAAAAAAACAAAAAAAAGGAAAACACTATTGCTAAAATTAAAAAAATAATGGTCATGCATAAAAATGTGCCCATATTGGACACAAGCATGTATCTTGGAATCATGAACAATGTTGCTGAATAAAGTTTTCATTTTCCTTGCACGAAAAAAATCAATTTTCATTTTCCGAGTGCGAAAAATGGGTTGTTTTGTGAAGCACGTACCAAAAATATGTTGCAAAATTGGAGCAATACATATTCTAAATTTACTAGACCACATTTTATGTACGAATAACTAAATTGTTGCATGTCAAACAGTTTCCATCCACCTCTTGTCAAAAAGACAAATTTCTGCCAATTCAGGAGGAACCGAGGCAAATTTGAACTATAGGTGTCTCGTAGTTTGCTCAAGAATTTTTGAAAAAAACATTTTTTGGTACACAAGTACCTATTTCATCAGAGATAAAACAATAGTTTCGCAAGATTAAACCCCTAGCTACGAACAGTCATGTACACCGTATTTTGAAATCGACATACGAAATTCAAAAAAATCAAACAAATGGAAAATCTTTGCGTTGTGTCATTATATGTGCCCTAGTATCCATAAAAAATCATAAACATGGAATACGGAATTTTTCTTAAAAAATGTTCTCAGAAATGAGTTATAATATATGAAGATTCACGGCTTTGGGCGAAATGACGAATGTTATGGCCACATTCATGGCGTAGTTTGTTCAAATGTGCCCATCTGACCCACACGTCAGATGGGCGGCCCCAAATGTCAGGCAGGGTTGGAACCACATGTTGGGTGGCCGGGACCCACACGTCAGATGGGGCGCGGCTGATCTCACACGTCAGGCTGGAGTGGTGGCGGGACCCACACGTCAGTCCGGTCGGGGCTGGTCCCACATGTCAGGCGAGAGTGTGGGCGGGACCCACATGTCGGAGGGGAGGACCCACACGTCAGGCGAGGTGGGGTTGGTCCCACACGTCAGGCGGGGTGGGGTTGGTCCCACACGTCAGGGGGGTGGGGCGGGTAACATGTGTCATAGCAGGTTGTTATCTGGTCCCGCGGGGTCCTACATGTCAGAGTGAAACATAAGCGAAAATGACACCTTAACACTGACACGTAGACGAGACAACTGATTTGGCTGTCCAGTCAGATTGACACGTTGGCGAAAATGACACCTAAGCATTGACATGTAGTCGAAACTGCTGAGTTGGCTGTCAACTCATGCGAATGACCATTTAAATTGGTCGTAATCGGCTACAAAGAAGGTCATAAATCACTTCCCTCTGTATTATGACCAATTCATGTAAGACGACTATGACCTTTCCGACGAATTTGGTCGTTATATTTTCAGATTTGTACCTTCCAAAATAGTGCATGACCAAATGGTTCAAAATGGTCATAAATCTATGATCAATATTTTCAGGGTCACTATCAAAAGGTCATAGGATAGCATATTTCTTGTAGTGCGAGGGCCGTCCACGATGACCCCGCGTTCGCGGCCACGTCCCCCAACTGCAGGAGCAACACCCACACCGCCGGCCGTCGTTCCACCGCCGCATCTCTGGAAGGCGCCAGAGTACGTCGTCCTCGACGACGACGAGTAGATGCCCGCAACGGGCATTTTATTTATATTTTTATATTTTATGTTTATATTTTTATGAATGTAAAAGGCCGTTTGTGGCCCACCCCCCTATACATGAGAGAAAAAGGCCCATGTATGGCCTTTTTACTAAATCTTTCCACACACAAAAAAGTGTCCGTTTGTGACGCGTCGGGCCATTGGGCGCACTGCCACCAAGGGCGGACATGGGCGGACTGGGCCTGTCCTTTGCCGACGCAAACGGATAAAACACGGACCAAACGCGCGTCCGTTTGCGTCGGCCCGTTGGAGTCATCCTAACTACGTGGACTGGGCGCTCCTCATGAAGGTCATGCTGGAGGCGCGCCATGTCTGGGTCGCCGTCAAGGACGGCACATCAGAGAGCAAGATGGATCGAGCAACGATGGAGTTCCTGCTACGGTCTATCCCACCGGAGATGCTCTCCACCCTCGCGACCAAGGAGTCAGCGAAGGACGCGTGGCAGGTGGTGAAGACGATGCGGGTCAGAGTGACCTATGTGCAAGACGTGAAGGCGACGACGCTGAAGAAGCAGCTCAAGCCCATCAAGTTCAACAATAGCGAGGACGTCGACGACTCAGCATGCGCCTCTCGTCGCTCGTGAGCTCAGTGTGCTCAGAGCAAAATCAACGTGCTCGGAGTCACAATCACCATGCTCAGAATCACAATCCGCGAGTTGGACGTTGTTCGTAAGTTCCTCTCCGTAGTCCATGCAAAGTTCTCGTAGATGGCATGGTCTGTCGAGACCTTGCTCGATCTCGACAAGCTCTACATCGAGGAACTCATCGGCGGGCTCAAGGCGGCTGAGGAGCGGTATGAGCTGGAGAAGCCAGAGGCAAACAAGCCGTCAAGCTGCTCGTCTCTAAAGAGGAGTGGTTCACGCGGATGCGGCTATGAGACAGAGCTGCATCGTAGAGCCAAGCCGGACGCGGACGCGGCAGGGGCAACCTGGGTGCACAAGGCACCGGGAACCGCAACTCGTAGAAATATAAGTGTTGCTACTGCAGAATCACCGACAAATGGGAGCGAGACTAGCACGAGGAAGCTCACCTCATGCGCAACGGAGACGACAACGATAACACGTTGTTCATGATGCAGGAATGCACCGTGACATCTACCCCGTAGCTCCCAGTGTCGACCATTGGAAGCGGGACTAGCGCAAGAAGTAGCGCGAGGAAGCTCCTCGCGCGCAACGGAGACGACAACGATGACACACTGTTCATGATACAGGCGTGCACTGTGGCATCTGCCCCGTAGCTCCTAGTGCTGCCTCACCAAGCAGAGTCGGGCACACCGGAGGCAACAACCTCATCTCCATCGGTGGCATAGTCAGCGACTCAACCAGTGTACGAGTGAGAGGGCAAGTCGACTCGTCTGAAGGAACCCTCACAGGTCCAGTGGATCGCGGAGTGGGACATGCAGGCTCGTGAGGAGCCGATGATGACCACTCGAAAGGAGTGGAACATGATGTGAACGAGTCTCTATAACTGATTTGGCTGCCGTTTCCAATGAGGGATGTTCATAGTATCGGTGATATTTTCTAATAATAGTGATGCTTACTGTTTAAAACTTTATATATTGTGAAATTATTCTCTGTTCATATAAATTTAGGAGAATGATTTTTGTCCTTCAAACCAAATTCAGTTCTTAATAATCACCGGAACAAATAAACTGCAAATCAAGGATATGGTCAATAAGCCACTAACAAGTCCAAAACATTCTAGAAAGAATAACATTCATTCTACAAAATTTAAACCACATCAAAATTTTAGAAAATAAAACAACATGAATATTGCTACGGGAACTTTTGAGAAAAGTTTTTTTAGGGAAAGTCACATGACACACTTTATTTAAATCCAGACACATATACATCATTCATTACCTCTGTTATTTTGTATCGATGATTCATATAAAGATAAACGCTAACTGCTAACGAGCGAGCGAGCGAGCCTCGTCGCCGGAGGCCCATCCCGTTTTACCCCGCCAGAGACACTTGGAGGGTTCACCCTCCGCGGTACAGATCGTTACCGAGTCGGATTGTTTACCGACTTAGTGTTCCGACTTTATATATACCCCTTGTAAGCCGCCGATTGAGACAAATCGCAAGTTGTAAATCCCAACGTTTGTAACCTCACACGATCTTGGAGAAGATTTGCTGGCTGGCGCCTGTGGTTTTTTCTCTTACTATTTTCACGTTAAAAATCGCATATCCCTGTGTGTTGATCTTGCTTTCATTTATCGTTTTATTTCCTACGAATTATAATATCTGGTACAGTAAAACTCGGGATATGAATCCCAATATAATAGACAAATTTGAATCAAAAGCATGTCTATCTAATTTTTGCGCCACTGAGTTAGCTGACTTAGAAAAGTTACTTCAAGAAATTGCCAAATATTTTCCATGACCCTCTGATACGGCGGCGTCTCTTTCGGCGCAAATTAGAAGACTTAGCGGGTTTTTTGTTATATAAAAATCAAACCCGTTTGCTTTCTTGACCGTGTCTGTCCGTCGCCCTCTCTTTCTCCGCACACCAACAGAAAACCCTAGCAAAAGGGGGAGGAGAAATTCGAGCGGATTCGCGAGGGCGAGACCCAGGGGATTCGTGGAGGAGAGGCGGGAGATGGTGGAGGTGATGGCCTCGGAGAGGAAGCTGGTGGTTGTCGTGGAGGGGACGGCGGCGCTGGGGCCGTACTGGTCCGCCATTGCGGCCGAGTACGTCGAGAAGATCGTGCGGTACGCCCTGCGATGACTCCCTGTTTTTTAGGGTTCCGGTGTGGAATTTCGGGGTGTTTGTGGGGGTTGAACTAGCTGGCGGGGAACTCGAGCTTGACCCCCGATTAGGTTTTAATCTGCGAAGTAGAGATGGGGTTTTCTTTTAGAACTGCTGAGATGGATTTTTTTAAACTCCTGACTTAAGATATTGAGTGTTTGTGGGGAGTCCCACCTTCAGAGTTTATCCTATTGAATTGCGTTTAAAGGAAAACATGTCTAGCATCACTAATTCATGGAGAATTTTGAAATTTTGCAGGAGTTTTTGTTCAACTGAACAGGTAACTTAACTCCTGATTAATCATTTGTGATCTGAGTACTTGATTGATCCATATCGTTCCTCGAATCCTGTCAAACTGTAACTTAATTCCTCCTAATCTCTGCAGAAGCTTGCAGCGGTACCGCCCGAGCTCGCATTAGTTGTCTTCCATACACATGGACCTTATAGCGGTGCGATTTTGATATCCCATAGATTTTGATATCCCATAATCCTCCATGCCCTTATCATTTATTGTTATGATTCATCACCAAATTTCATGTTTATTCTGTATCGAATAGGTAATTTATGAAAATGTGCTTCTGTTGCAATGCAGCTTTTGTTGTACAACGCAGTGGTTGGACAAAAGATATGGATGCTTTTCTTTCATGGCTATCAGGAATATCATTTAGCGGTGGAGGCTTCAGTGAATCTGCTATCTGCGAAGGGCTTTCTGAAGCACTGATGGTATTTACATGTTAACATTACTCACAATTTCTTCGCAAACAGTAACTTTCTCTAGTGCTGCTTTATTGTTCTTGTTTGCATAGTCTGTTCCAAAACCTCAGTAGTCTACATAATTTACTACTTGGACAAATAATTATAATGAAGTGCACAAAACCGTTAATTTTTTTCACCTACAGCTTCTTTCATTGAGGCCATTTTTGTAGGACGTCTCCTGCCAATTGGTAAACAAAGTTTTCTATTACTAAAGATGTTTTAGTTTGACAAATAATGCATGCTTCTAGCTCTCCTTTTGGCTGAGGATACAGTTGCATTTTGCGTATGGTATGCACTTGTTTTTCTGCACGCTAGTGCGTAAGCACTGGACAAGCTAGATGGAGCTTCTTAGTATTCCCATTACTGTCATTACTTTGTTATAGTTTCCAATAAGTGAATTTGTATCTTTGTACTGTCATTGTTTAAAAATATGGGCCAGATTCTCTTCTATTTTATGCATAAAGCCATGGTTTAGGAGAGAACACACTCAAGTATTTGATCGAAATCCCTGCAATGACTATGGTTTCTCTTGGACAGTTGGACTTTTGTAATAGGCTGAGCAGTAATTACTCACTTGTTTAGGAAACTGGACTGTTAGCCAGATAGGAGAATCTAGTAAAATCAGTAGATCAGAGGTTCAATTAAATTTCTATGTTTGTACCCTTGTTAGTATTTTTCAATTTCCTTGCAGCGACGTTCACCATTTTTTACAACCTGGTGGCATCTAACTATGTTTTTCTTCGAACCTTTATCTATGAAACATCCATGTAAATTATTTTCAGATATACTATGTTAACTATCACTTTTCTATTCAATTTTTGCTAAGTTGCTGTTACCATATTTATTACCATTACGCTTATTTCTTTTTGTTTATTTAACTAGATACTCCAAGGCAGTCCTAGTAACAGCCAGAATAATCAGAACCATGAAATACAAAAGCACTGCATACTCGTTGCTGCGAGTAATCCTTACCCGCTGCCTACACCTGTCTACCGTCCTTCTGTTCAAAGTAATGATCATAAAAAGAACAATGAAGCAACAAAGGAATCGTGTCTTGCTGATGCTGAGGCTGTTGCGGTCTCATTTGCTCAGGTGCTGAATACATACTACTAGCTTGCATATTACTGATTACCTGTATTTGATGGGGTGCTAAGCAGTACTTGGTTGGATCTAATTAATATTATGATTGTAGTGCTCTGTATCGTTGTCGGTGGTATCTCCCAAACAGCTTCCAACTCTGAAGGCACTATACAATGCGGTAATCATCATTTGTTGTTTTGTCAATCTTAAATAAATTGTTCGAAGCTTCCACTTTTATGCTATTTCCATTCTGTGATACCTTAGTTGATTCACTATTAAAGTTGATAGTGACTTGACCGGTAAAAAAACTTGAATAAACATGATCATGTGAAGTTGTGCACTTGTGCTTTCCAAAGTAGCTCGTCCAATAGCTTGGGCCAGTCCACTATAGATGTTCTTGTAATTGTGTATGGTCTGAAACTTCTTCTTTTTTAGTCATAGTTTATAAAATAAATGTTTTTGAAGCTTCAGGTGTTGTTCCACATAAGCTTTGTTGTGGATTACAAAAATAAAAATCAACCCACGTCAACTGCATTTAATTACTTAGCAGACCAGATGAAATTTCAGGCAATGCCGTTTCATGATCTCCATATTTCCCCACTTTAATCATGTTAGGTACCACTAACTTAAGCTGACCTCATGCAAAACGATGAGCACTTTCTTAGTATTACTTATGCTGTTCATATATGTTGCAGGGAAAGAGGAATCCTCAAGCTTCTGATCCATCGGTTGATCATGCAAAAAATCCGCATTTCCTTGTTTTGTTGTCTGAGAGTTTCATGGAGGCACGAACTGCTCTAAGCCATTCTTTACCAGGAAACCTGGTCCCGAACCACACCATTACAAAAATGGACATTGCACCTGCAGCTACTGTGCCAGGACCAACTTTGAATGCCAATTCCTCAGGTTGAACAACTGCTAACTATACTTAGTTTCACTGTGAGATTTTTTAGCCTTTGGCTGTGACCCTTATTTGGACAAAACCTTGTAGCTTGTGCTATTGCTATGCTCTCTGCACAGGAGGGGCATAGAGAAAGCTTATAAAAAATAGGTGTAGGTGTTTGTCCTAGATTAGTACGAAGTTGGTTCAACAAAGCTGCAATTTGGTAAAAAAGTAACTTTAGGCTAGAGTAAAATGCACTCTGGACATTACCCTTTGAGTTGGGATACACAACTAAAAAAACTTCATTGGTAAACACTTAGTGCTGTATGTGTATGTGGTCTCTCCATGTATATAAGTGTTGATGTAGTCCATGTTTGCTTAGTGAAGTAAATTTCACAAATTCACATTCCAAAATGCTGGATTTTAGCTCTTGTAGTCAATGTTGTTATGTATTGTAATTCATATTCAATTGGGGTGTTGCATTTCTGATTTTGCTTACAAGCTCCAGTTATGATAACTATGGCCTCAACGCAATATTGCATTGTGTTCTTTGCTTCTGCTCATATCCTGTCATTATTGCCCCGCCAAATCTTGATGGCTAATATTTATAATATCTCCAGTGAATGGATCGCTGATGGGACGGCAACCGACTGCAAATGTTAAACTGGTGGGCTTAAAAAAATACTATTATTTTGTGTATATGCCATTTGATTGTAACTGTACCTTAACCATTTGCATCTTCAGGAACCAACAACAATACCAGCAATGGTTTCTGCACCTGCATTCTCGCATATGACACCTATTTCAAATGTTACTTCACAAGGGGTAACAACAATGCAAAGTTCCTCACCATCGATTATTTCACAAGAAACAAATGTTGCAAATGAACTTCTGCAAGAGCATAAGCCTTTAATAAACCCTATCCACCAACAAGTTCGGCCTGGTGGCCCAGCAAATGTCAGCATCTTAAACAATCTATCACAGCATCGGCATTCCTTACCAGGAGTTACCTCCATGGGACCTAACATGGGGGCAACGCCTATACAAGTGCACATGTCAAACATGATATCTAGTGGCATGACATCAACTCCCCCTGTCATATCTTCTATGTCTGGAACAGTACAACCAATCGGTGCTCAACAATTGGTACAAAACGCAGGTCCCGGTTCTTTTGGATCGAACACTTCTACTGTGTCTGGCAACTCAAATGTTCCTGTATCATCTTCTTTGGCTAACATGCAAAACAACATGGCCATGGCACAACCAGTGCCTCCTATGGCACAAGGTGGTCTGATGACTGGTTCACATGGTGCACAGTCAGGACAAAGTGGAATGGGTACAAACCAAAACATGGTAAGCAGTATGTCTACTACGCCTGCAATGATGCCAACACCAGGGATGACCCAACAAGCAGGAGTAAATTCTCTTAGTGTGAACAATAATTCTACTATGAATATGCCTATGCCGCAGAATCCTAATGGGCAGCAACCGTCCAAGTATGTCAAAATTTGGGAGGTACAGATTCCAGCTTGTGTTTCATACTCTTATAATAGTAGCTTTGCAATAGGTGCAAATGTAATGTAATGTTTTAAATAATGGTAAATTATTAGTGAGTAACTGGCAGCTTGTAGCGCTGTTATGGAATGGGCCTTGAAGTTACTTTAGCAAAAAGCAAACATTTATGCTATATGAATTAGAATTACACACAGAGAACTAGACAGACAATCTCCACATCACATGAGGTCATACTCTATGGAAATTTAGCTATATTCCAGGTGACCAATTTTGAGATATACCACTCGCAAGTGATCATCTTTTAAGTATTTTCTACTGCAATGTTTGTTCTTTGAAAATGAAACTGGAACAATTTTCTTCAAAAATGCCGCTACTTAGTGCTCGACTGTTCATTCTTTGATGTATGCCATGATTGACAACCTAAGACCAGACCATAATGCTCTTCCTTCTCCCTCCATGTGTTAAGATTATTATGTTATATTTGAAGTAAAAAGCTAATGTTTGTTGTTGTTTTCATTTTTAACGGAGTATAGAGTTTTCATTGGACATGAACTTTCCACCCATGTGGGTCATGTGATGCACATGTACCTTCTGAATTTCGTGATCCTTTATTCATGTATTTCTCTGATGTTTGAGTCCTTATTTCCTGATCTCTAAACTGACATGGGAGTGAATTCTCTGCGATATATTTACCTTTCCTGGTATACTTTAAGTATCAATTCTTGAAGCAAGAGTGTTGCATGTGAAATAAAAATACGCGCTGCTATAATTCTTTAAATATATGTGCTATGCACACCGGCATCAAATCTGGAAAATATATGAGTCATTGAAGACTTCCCTTTTTGGATATGACCTAGTAACATGGCGTATCTCCCTCTCTTTTTGCTGAAAATTATCCTTGCTGACTGATGGCAATGATTGTTTTCTTCTTCAACTCTAGAGGGGCAAGTGCTGTATTTTAGAAGAGCTAAAAAATATCTCATGTGTTTATTTAAACTCTTATTTCATGAGCACTTTTAGTAGCACCATGTCGGTTTAGTTGGTATTGTTAACTTTCTATTCATCTTCATGTTGTGTCTGATGTGTTTGCCCGGTGGTACAGAACATGATCTCTTTCTATTTATATTTCAGGGAACTTTGTCTGGGCAAAGGCAAGGACAACCTGTATTTATTTGTAAACTTGAAGTAAGTTTCTATTTGCTAAACTGACACTCTTTCTGATGCAGTTACAATTTTTTCCTCTCTGTTGATCTGTCGTGCTCTTTTAATGGAAATGACAGTTAACAATCCGCCCCGTCCAAATGGGACCATATCTTTTTTCACCTTGTTTTCTGTTTGGACTGCCTGCTGATTACATGGAGTGGTTCATTAGTGCATATGTAAATTGATCATTCATGACAGTAATACCTCTCTGAGAGTTCCCTATTCCTGAGACTGTCGGCCCGCCCACTGATTGCATGCAATGTTCATTAAAGCGTATGTAATTTGATCATTTAATATATTAATAGCTATTTAGAGTGTTATCTATTCGTGAGTCTGTCGGAAACAATGCTTGCAGTGAAACCAACTTTTTTTCCGATGTAAACAGCAGTGGAAAGCCCCATTGTGAAAACTGTGTATTAGTAGTCAAGATATACGCTATTAATCCATAAGATCCAAAGTTTAAAAATATGCAAACAAATGATTCATAGAATCGACAAAATATGAAGCTATTAAATAAATGGACATACTATGTAATGTTCAACAATCTGCATAAAATCCCTGACATCTTAGGAAAGATTGTAACTTTCAACCAATTCAAATCCAAAAGCGACACTCTGTTCCATCTATGCTAAGAACTGAATGTCGCTTAATTGGTGGTGGCGGATGAGCGTTAACCCACCCACTAGGGTTTGACTTCAGTCTGCTTATTTTGATGAGTATGTTCAAAATATGAAATTGTTTCTTTGAATGCAAAATTCCAAATGAACAAAGAGCCCGTTGGCACTATTTCCTTGAAGAATAACTTGGTTGAACCAGCCAGACTTCTAGTTGAGGCCAAAATATCCAAGACATATGAAGATGTCTTCCATGAGATTTTCATTTGTTTTAATGTACACCTTTAAATCTGAAACCAATTGTTATAGTATTGGATTTTGTATAGAAATTTGCTCTTCTTCTAAATGTTTATAATATACCATATTTATCTGTGCAAACCATATTGATATTGTTACATTTCTCACCTTAGCATATGTCTTGCAGGGTTACAGGAGTGGGACAGCTTCTGACACGTAAGTATTTAAATTTTCGCTATAGTTTATATTCTTGTGATGATTGAGATTAGAATATTTTATAGCTAGCTGCTGTCGTCATCCTGAAAAGGAATAGTTTTAGCAGAAATAGTTAAAGTTAATTTTATAGTACATACCATGGATGGAACAGCCACCCTCCTTATAAAGTCATTCTCACTGTACTACCATTCCACCTGTAATACATTTTTGCTTTCTGGGAACTTGTCCGCATCTTAGAGCACCTATAGGATTATGGGATATTAAGAGCTAGTTGCAAACCAACTAAATACCAATCGTTCTAGGTTGGTATGCCATGTTTATTTCCTTTTGAAGCACCTGCCAAATAATACTAGTGTACTGTTGCCAGATATATTCATGAACGCCTGAATTTCCTGAATTTAATCGATTGGCTGCTGTTCAAGCACAATGTCAGTAGCAAACATGTCAACATTCCTAATACTCCTAATGTTACTGCTCGATAAGAAACTTCTCATTCTCTCACCCTTCTTTGTTGGCCAATTTTAAAAGCTGATTACGTTGACCCAGTTATAATTTATTTTTCACCACACAGAACTGTGGTACGAAAATTCGTACCAATATAGAAAAAAGCGTGATCTTATTTTTCTCCTTAAGATGTGTTTTATACAGCATGCAGATGATACTGTCAGTCTACCTAGAGAAACTGAATCTGTACTTTCTGTATGCAGACTTGCAGCAGACTGGCCAGAAACAATGCAGATTGTGCGCCTTATAGCCCAGGAGCATATGAACAACAAGTTTGTGGTTCAACTAGCCCATTCTTTTCCTTGTTAAAACCGTCGCATTACCACATTATATCTGGTAGTGTGATGTTCCTAATATCTTTCCTGCTAATGTTTTTGTTGTGTGATCATGTAATTCTACAGGCAGTATGTTGGCAAGGCAGACTTTCTAGTATTCCGGACATTAAATCAGCATGGGTTCCTAGGACAATTACAAGAGAAGAAACTGGTCAGCGACTCACTGCATGTTTTAGTCTATTAGAATATTTTACGATCTCATTGTAAACTGCATTTCATCAACCATCATTTCATATTAGGAATTTTGAATCTTCAAGTGGTTTTTGATTTCAGTGTGCGGTGATTCAACTGCCTTCACAAACTTTACTGCTGTCAGTGTCAGACAAAGCTGGGCGCCTCATTGGAATGCTGTTCCCAGGGGTATGTTGACAACTAGTAAATGAAAGATTAGCACCATTTGTCTCTCTGTTTTCATCAACACAATTTTCTGCCGGGTTTCCCCCACAGGATATGGTGGTATTTAAACCACAGGTCTCAACTCAGCAGCCGCCGATGCAGCAACAGCAACCAACGCTACAGCAGCAGCAGCAGCAGCTACAACAACTACAGCAGCAGCAACTACAACAGCAGCACATGCAAATGCAGCCACAAGGTCAGCAACTTCAGCAGCAGCAGATGCAGCAAATGCAACAGCAGCAGATGCAGCAAATGCAACAGCAACAGCAGCAGCAGCAACAACAGCTGCAACTGCAGCAACAACAACAAATGCAGCAACTCCAACAGCAGCAGCAGCCTCAACAACTCCAGCAGCAGCAGCAACAACAACAAATGCAGCAAATGCAACAGCAGCAGCAACCTCAGCAACTCCAGCAGCAGCCACAGATGGTGGGCACAGGGATGGGGCAGCAGCAATTCATGCAGGGGCATGGTCGGGCGGTGCAGATGATGCAAGGAAAGATCACGCCGCAGGGGCCAGGTAGCATGTCTGGGGGAGGCTACCTATCTTGAAACATCTCATGCTATCAGAACACCGTCCGAGTAAGCTAACTCTCACTGCGGATTATGTGCCTCCCGGTGCCACCGGCTTGTCAGACGGAGAATGATTGGAGGTTTGGCGGTTAAACTTTCCCAAACCCAATTATTGTGTATTGATTTAGTGTTTATGTATAAAAAGTCAGCTAGGGAGTTTGCTTACTGTCTCGTCTAGCCTGTAGCTGATGTATTCACCGTCTACTGGATGGTACAATATAATAGTTTCAAATGGTTGATGCAACCAGTATGATCTGAATGATAGCAAAACTTATTTTTCTCCGCGGACATGGAACACACGTGTCCTATCAACTCAAGGGCACGACTAGGCGGTGGGTTACAAAAAGGAATGCGTCCACCTACATAACATGATTCTGGAATACTATTTTTTGTTGTAATTTTGGATTTAAATGAAATATTAAATAAAAGTATGAACTAAAATAGTTTCTTATGGAGGACTGGACTGAACTGAGATTCATGGGTTTA
This sequence comes from Poa pratensis, assembly GCA_947311845.1. Taxonomy (NCBI): domain Eukaryota; kingdom Viridiplantae; phylum Streptophyta; class Magnoliopsida; order Poales; family Poaceae; genus Poa; species Poa pratensis. The sequence continues at coordinate 27,111,696 of CAMZMU010000097.1, read as the reverse complement.
CTCTATCTATCTCTCACAAACAAGGTGCCACATAAAACAAAGTATAAATATGAGTAGTGATCTATTCATACATGCAAACATTATGGTCGGTAGAAATCCCGATGGCACCCGCACCCATTGGGTGTGGGTGTGGGTATAGCTTAACCAAACCCGTACATGCGTCCTCGTATTTTAACCACACCCACACCTGCACATGGGTACAGATTTTATACCATACCCGCACCCGGCAGGGTATTAGAAACCCATGAGTAATCCCACCATTTAAGTCAATGGGGCAATATAAAAACACAACATATCTATACGTTCTTATAAAGCAAAACCCCACTAACTTACAATTAATAATTCTATCTCAACATGCAAGCTATCCACATCATTTCCTCTTTTAGCCAACCAATTGTCCACCACACAATCCCGCAATGTAATTACCAAATAAAATCATGTGTTAGGGGAACACCCGAATTAGTTTGCCAACCAAGTGAATTTTTTGCTTGCATATTTTTGTAGTCTGCTTCAAATTTATACATATATTAGGTTTTTAAGAGATACCCGCTGCAACACGCGGGGTATCGTTCTAGTACAAGAAAACCATCGACATGTATGATCATCCATCCACTCATTCGGCACACATCACAAATATATGAAAAGAAACAACAAACAAGACAATGTATATGAAAATGAACAACAAAACAAGTCATCCTATATGAAAAGTAAATCAAAACAGTAATATCTATAGATGTGAAAATAGCAATATATATATGAAAAGTAACATTATTACAGCCCAACATAAGTTGCATAAAAGAATAACAATATATAGTTCAAACTTTGCATAGTCCGTTAGTAATATTAGGTTTCAGGATTTTCTTTCAGAACAAGCCTATGTTTTCACAGACCCACATGTCATATACAAAAATAGCTGGGTAGGTTGGTATGCAAGTATGGGTTCTACTTTACCATACCCACACCCGAAATACCCATTGGGTGCACACTTTTACCTTTTGCTAACCCATGGGTAAAGTTTTTTGACCAAACCCTTACCCTAATGGATAAATACCCACTGGGTATGCGGGTAATGGGTACCCATTGCCATCCGTAGGTAGGAATATGAATGTATCTGTGACATAACATACATAAATCCACACACTCCGCACGAGCATGGGCTAATAGTCCCTTCTAAGCATTGATTATGTAAGAAGCCATGAATATGTGAATTCTTCTACTATCATGGCGAGTAACATATATACCTATCCATTATTATCCTCGGTAAGGCGATTCAAGAAAACATCAACTAGTACAAGTAAATTTACCATTTTTCATTGGACTAAGTGCACCGCTCAGTATTGTATCCTCTATGAAACCCCTAAATTCCCCCTGTCTCTTCGACTCCCAGTCATTTCACCTCCACCCGCTCCCAGGAGAACTCTGTTATAGCAACAGGGACCCCGATGGCAAGCACCATTGGCAGTAGTGGTGTCCTTCGTTTCTAGGAGCGAAGGCCATTGGCCAAGGTCTGTGGAGCAAACCGAGCAGCGTTGAGTTGTCAAGATTGCTAAGGTTTTGTCCGGTGCTTCGCAGTTGGGTGGTATGACTAGGGATGAAAACGGTATAGAACCTATCCGACACTTTCGCGAAAAATCGGAAATGGAATGGAAATACGGAAGCGGAAACGAATTTTGCGGAACAGAAATAGAAACAAAAACTTTTATGCGGAAACTGAAACGGAAACGGAACAGCGTATTCCGACGGAACGACTGCGGAAACGGAAATTCGTTTCCGGTCATACGAAACTTTCCGTTTTTTTTGTTACGTGGTGATTTCCAAATCAAATAGGCATGGAAATTCTAGTGAGAACATTTTGGTACAACCCAAGAGCTGAATAACAAATGAAAAGAATTGAATCTACCATATTTAGGACCTATGTATTTCATATCATTTCTCGCTTAGGTCGTTCCTAATTCTCTATTTCAGTGTTATACTAGGATAGGGACCATAATAGATATTTTAATGTTGCACACTATATTATCTCCTTATATTTTTATTTCATCTTAGAAACTTGACAAGTATTTTGATTTGCTTGGCGTTTCCTTAATTACTTTAGGCGTCTCTCGGTTCTGGTAAAATATGTGCTTTCTGTTCTGTCTTCGCACCATATTCGGGTTGTATCTCTTTTGGACAATATTTGTTTTTGTATTTGTTTCCGGGGTTCTGTATTCGTTTCCGCTTCCGCAAAAAAATATGAAAACTAATGTGGCATCACTCAGTTCTGTCCGTATCCGCTCCGTTTTCATCCCTAGGTATGACATTGTGATCGCCCGTGTGCCTGTTTCCGTTTGTATGCTTTTTTTTACATTGTACGCCCGCAGGCATACATTACTTGTATTGATAAAAGTATGGATACAGAGATGACACGAATACAAGCAACATAAAACAAGGAGAAAACAAGCGATTAAACTGCTTCAAACCCCTGTTGCCGCAACTACCAAGCATCCACATCTTTCGCCGTCGTCGGAGAAGAAGAATACCAACAGTTGGTCCACATCTTGATGCTGAATAAACCCCTTGCCACAAAGCTCTAATGAGCCGCAATAGACACCAGCCCTGTAAGTCAGGATCTATCCCACTAAGAAACATCGGCCGGAGGAGCCCGCCCTCCGAGCCTCTTGAATGTCGGATCCGGGGCCAACGTCACCCCACCCATCAACAGGTGGCCGGATCCCCCACCATCTTCCGCAGGTGCACAACAGTCAGCACCGCCGAACTCCAAGAGCTGCCCCTTCCCGCCGTCACGCCTAGACGCAACGTCGAATTGTAACCACTCCAACAGCTTGGACTCCACAAGCCTCTCGCCGGCGCCAGCAACAACTCTGACGAGCAGGAGCATGGGCTGGAAGACCATTATTCCTACTAGCACTCTCGACATCAGCCCCACCATGACGCCGACAAAGGAAACACGAAACCTAAAAAACTTAGGACGAAAAACACCACACGAATGAGAGTCGGAGCTCCCCTCCCCCTCATGTTGCCAAGATGGCGAGCGAAGGGGGAGGGGAGCGGCGGATCACCGACACGAAACTCTGCCTGCGGAACCGCTGGCAGCTAGGTTAGGATTGAACCAAATCATCTCTATTTTGCCGGCCTTTGCTTTCGTTTTTTATGCTTAGGTTCCTATATGATTAGAACGTTCCTTTAATTGGAATGGAAGGATGCGATTTGTTTGGGACCTGCGACAAACAAAGACTGCACTATTTACATGTGAGGCCAACACTTTTGCAAAACATTATAAATAAATGAATTATCCCTCGCTCTCAAGTCAAACCAACACTCTTATAATTGCATAAACAAATCAATACATGATGATACTCCAATGAAATCTTACTCAAGGGTTTTTAACTTTCTCCAAACCAACTCTCATCAGTCTCTACTATTAAATTTTGTGTCTCATTCAAGCCTTCTAATTATATCTTCATGGTTGGTTTTAGTTGCTCCAACATCCCTTTCTTTTTTTAGAAATGGGTCACCCCGGCCTCTGCATCAAAGTGATGCACGCAGCCATTTTTTATTAATTTAAATGTTCAGAACGTATGTAGCCAGCTTATTACAATTTATGGATCACACAAAGTAGCAACGAAAACAAGCCAAATGAAGATCCCAAATCTACGCATTTAGCCTTCTAGGATTTAACCAGCCTCCCGGGCACAAGATAGAGCGGACAACCGCCAGCATACGGGTACATCCGGTATCCATGAGCTCCCTCTGGTCGACAGGTAGAAGTAGGGACCAAGTATGGATCCAGTAGATGGCCCTGTTGATAACCTGCAAGTAATGAGCAACATTTGATTTGTTAAACACAATATCATTTCTGCAGTTCCAGATTGACCAAAGCAAAGCAGACACGCCTATACGTATTCTAGCTTTTGTTTTAGGATCAGTTCCATTCAGCCAAGAACCAAACATATTCGCAATGCTGGTGGGAGGCGAGATATTAAAGGTAAAATGTACAAGTCTCCAAATATTGCGGGCAAAGGAGCATGATATGAATAGATGTTGTACTGTCTCATTCTCATGGCAAACACACATTTAGTACAACCTGACCAACATCGTTTAACCAGGTTATCCTTAGTGAGTAATACCTTCCGATGAAGGAACCACAAGAAAATCTTAATCTTAAGTGGTACTTTCAATTTCCACAAGTATTTCGAAAAATGCCTTGTATGTCCATACAACAAATCAGCGTATAAAGACTTGACTATATAGACACCCGATGTAGTTAAATTCCATTTAAATGCATCAGGTAAGTTAGTTAGAGTGACTCGCATTAGTCGCTCCACTAACCGCAACCACGCATCCCATTTGTCTCCAAGTAGAACTCTTCGAAACTGAATGGTTTGCGATAACGGTGTGTTCATCAGCACATCCGCAACCGTACATTTTTGCGCCGCACAATACTGTACAAGGGATATTCGTCCGCTAATGAGTTTTGTCCTAACCACATGTCCTCCTAAAACCTTACTTGCATACCATTCCCAACTGCAAACTTACCCCGTGAGAAAAACACATTTTTTGCCGGCATCAATCCTTTCCAAAACGGTGAGTCTGATGGCTGGGCCTCCACTTGAGCTAACGTTTTCTCGTATAGATACTTGTTAGTCAAAAGCTCATGCCACACTCCATGTTCATTGAGCAATTTGAAAATCCATTTGCATAGTAAACATTGTGTTCTTTATATCTAGTACCTCTATGCCAAGCCCTCCTTGATCTTTTGGGTGACATACAATATTCCACTTCGTTAATCTATAATTTTTCTTCTTTTGGTCGCTTTGCCAGAAAAATCTTGATCTATAAAAGTTCAATCTTTTTAATACCCCTTTAGGTATCTCGAAGAATGAAAGTAAAAACATTGGCAAGCTTGTAAGAACAGAATTGATAAGAACAAGACGATCTCCGTATGAGAGCATCTTTCCTATCCAGGACCCAGTTTGTGCTCAAACCGATCCTCTACAGGCTTCCATTCTTTATTCAACAACTTTCTATAGTGGATTGGGATACCAAGGTACTTAAAAGGTAAAGACCGGCCTCACATCCTAAAATCTGTCTATACTCATTTATATCATCATTAGCCTTGCCAAACAGTATATCTCACTCTTATGAAAATTAATTTTTAATCCAGACAGCTCCTCAAAAAACGCAAGTATGAGTTTCATATTAACTGCCTTGTCTAAATCGTGTTCTAGAAACAGAATAGTGCCATCTGCATATTGGAGTATTGATAGACCACCATCCACTAGGTGCGGTATCAAACCCCCCACTTGGCCATCCTCTTTTGCTCTTGCAATAAGAATTGCCAACATATCAGCCACCATATTAAACAAGATGGGTGATTGATACGTCTCAAACGTATCTATAATTTTTGATGTTCCATGCTGTTATTATATCAATTGCTACATGTTTTGGTTACACTTTATATCATTTTTATGCATTTTCTGGGACTAACCTATTAACAAGATGCCACAGTGCCAGTTCCCTGTTTTCTGCTGTTTTTGGTTTCAGAAAATCTATTAAGGAAATATTCTCGGAATTGGACGAAACAAAAGACATCGTCAATAATATCACGAGGAGATCACGGAGTCCAAAGGGGAGTCGGAGCAGACCCACCAGGGGGCCACGCCACACTAGGGCGCGGCCCAGGGTGGGCCCGCGCCCCCTATGGCGTGGTGGCCCCCCTCGGCCACCGACGCCGCCTCTTCGCCTATATATTCTCCGCGACGCGAAAACCCTATTACGGTCGATCATATTCCACGAAAAGTTCCGTCGCGGCCGTCATCGTCAATCTCAGATCGGAGGAGTTCTGAAGCTCTTCCCGGCACCCTGCCGGAGGGGAGATCATCACCGGAGGGCTCTACATCACCATGCCTGCCTCCGGAGTGATGCGTGAGTAGTCCACCCCTGGACTACGGGTCCATAGCAGTAGCTAGATGGTTGTCTCTCTACCTTGTGCCTCCATGTTTAGATCTTGTGAGCTGCCTAACATGATCAAGATCATCTTATTGTAATGCTAGATGTTGTGTTTGCTGGGATCCGATGAATATTGATACCATGTTTATTCAAGTTGTTTATCTATGTGCTCTTGATCTTGCATGCTCTCCGTTGCTAGTAGATGCTTTGGCCAAGTAGATGCTTGTGACTCCAAGAGGGGGTATTTATGCTCGATAGTGGGTTCAGTCTCTAGATATCTGGATCAGTGACAGAAAGGTCTAAGATGGTAGATGTGCTGTTGCTACTAGGGATAAAACATTGGTGCAGTGTCCAAGGGCACTTGTATTGATTACATTACACACTTTACTTCATGCAATAATCTGTTGTTAGCAACTTAATACTGAATAGGATGCGGATGCTGCCTTGAAGGTGGATTATTTAGGCATAGATGCGGTTGGAATAACGGTCTATGTACTTTGTTGTAATGCCCAACTAGATTTCATAGTAGACATCTTGGCATGTATTGCATTGTTATGCCCTCTCTATTTGTCAATTGCCCAGCTGTAATTTGTTTACCCAACATGCTAGTTATCTGTTCTGAGAGAGACACCACTAGTGAACTGTGGACCCTGGTCCAATTTCCTCATACTGTTTACACAACCTGCTGCAATCATCTGTTTCCTGTTACTTGCTGTTTTTCCTGCTGTTTTCCACACCATACGTTTAACTCTTTGTTTCTGCAAGACCGGAGAGATTGACAACCTCTCTGTTTCGTGTTGGGCAAAGTTCTGGTTTGTGTCTGTGCAGATTCCACGTTGGTGCAAGCTCCCTAGCGCCAGGGGGAGTCAACATCAACAACCTTCCGATAGATCGTCAAGTCCTACTGGATTGATAACCTTGGGTAGATTTCTCAAGGGAAAACTTCTGCTGTCTACATCATAACCTTCCTCTTGGGGTTCACCAACACGTAGCCATCAAGCTGTTTTCTGGCGCCGTTGCCGGGGACTTGGAGGCTATTGGAAAGGGGAGTCTCTCAGTTCCAATCTCTTTACTTTGTTTTTTGTCTTGTTTTAGTTTTGTTTTGCTTGCTGTTAAAAATCAAAAACCCAAAAAAATTAAATTCCTGCATCTAGTTTTTAATTTCGAGTTGCCCTGCTGCTAAAGTTGATAGTCTTGCTCATGATGTTGAAATGCTGAAAATAAAAGCTATTCCTAGTGATATTAGAGAGAGTAAAACACTCAATGCTATCCAAATTAAAATTGATAATAACATTAGGATGCTTGCTGAACTTCATGAAAGATGGGAGAGAGAAGAAAGAGAAGCTGAAATTGCTGAACAAAATAGTGTTGTTAGAGTTTGCACTATTTTTACTAATGAAACAAATGATGCCTCACATGCTAATGCGCCCCCTACTGTTAGTGAAAAGATAATAAGTGTTGGAAATGTCTCTACTACCTCTACAAAAAAGTTTAAATTGCCTGATAGCACTACTTTTGTTCCTAGTAAAAGTGCTGAAATTTTTAGAGGTGTTGGTGATAATTGCTCCATTGTTTTTGATGACAACAACTTCAATTTCGAAAATTGTAACATAACTGAAGTCATCATGTTCTTGCAAAAGCTAGCTAAGAGTCCTAATGCTAGTAAAATAAATATGGCTTTTACTGAACATATTATCAAAGCTCTCATGCATGCTAGGGAAGAAAAATTAAAACTTGAAGCTTCTATCCCTAGGAAGTTAGATGATAATTGGGAACCTGTTATTAAAATGAAACTGAGTGAGTTTGAATGCAATGCTTTGTGTGACCTTGGTTCTTGTATTTCGGTTATGCCTAAAAATTTATATGATATTCTCAAGCTTGCACCTTTGGAAAAATGTCATTTGGATGTTCACTTTGCTGATTCTTCTATGAAGAAACCTTTAGGAAAAGTTGATGATGTTTTGATAATGGTTAACAACAATCTTGTCCCTGTTGATTTTGTGGTTTTGGATATTGAATGCAATCCTTCTTGTCCTATTGTTTTGGGAAGACCTTTTCTGAGAACTGTTGGTGCTGTTATTGATATGAGAGAGGGGAATATAAAATTTCAATTCCCACTCAAGAAAGGTATGGAACACTTCCCTAGGAAGAAGATGAAATACTCACATGATACTAGTGTCAAGACAAATTATGGTTTTGGATTTTCTGGTCTTGACAATACTTGATGCATCTCTTCATGCCTAGCTCAAAGGCATTAAAGAAAAGCACTTCTGGGAGATAACCCATGTTTTTATTTGCTGTTTTATTTTTGTTTTCTTGAGTCAAGGATGCTTGTTTACCTCTGTAGCAACTCCTTTGTATCTTTTATTTGCTGTTTTGTTGTGCCAAGGAGAGTTACTAATGCAAAGTTGGTTTTATTTTCGGGACTGCATTGGGACAGATTGCTGTTCGTCACCGTTTAATTCAGTAGAAAATCAGAAAAAATCGAAAAATGCTGAAACTTTTTGTGCATGTTCCTGATGATGTTACGCAACTTTCATTATTTCAAAAGTTTTCATCTGAGCATCGTAAGTGCCTCGAAAAAATTCGTCATTACAGACTGTTCTGGTTTGACAGATTCTGTCTTTTATTTTGCATTCTCTCTTTTACAAGTTTTTAAGTGGTTTCTTTTCGTGTAAAAGTGCCCACTTGAGCCTAGTAACAGTGGCTAATGTTTAAAATAGTTGGCTTGTGAGTTTTGTCTTTGCTAGAACTTTGAAGTATTATCTTTTAGTGCACTAACCTGCTAATGAGAAAAGCTGTTAAGTTTTGGTGTGAAGGAAGTTTTCAAGTGTTGATAGAGGAGAATGATATTACATGATCAAGAAGAGTGAAGAGCTTAAGCTTGGGGAGGCTTACCTCCCCAGCATATTTCAAGAAGACTCAAGCATCTAAGCTTGGGGATGCCCAAGGCATCCCCTTCTTCATCTACAAATTATCAGGTCATCTCTAATGGTGCTATATTTTTATTGCTTCATGCTAGTGTACTCTTCCTTGGAGCGTCAGTGTGTTTTTGTTTTCAGTTTGTTTTGTTTTGTTTGCTGTGCTATACTTGTTGGATCCTAGTATTCATGTTTGGGAGAGAGACACGCTCCACTTTTTCATTAGAATACTCTTGTGCTTCACTTATACTTGTTGAGTATTCCTGTCTAGTTGCTGTTATTGCTGTTAGCTCTCAGTTTTTCATGTATCTCTTGTTAGAGCTTTCAGTTTCTTTTGAAGAAAGTACTCTCTTGCTTCACTTATATCTGTTTGGAGAGTTGTCAAATAAGTTGATTGGTGTTTGGTTGGACCAGAAAAATGCTATGCATGTGGTAGTGGTATAAAATGCTTACATGAATCTTTTTAGATCGTTGTCTTGAGTAATTTGATGCTTGCCAATTGTTTTGAGCTGTCAAGTAATTAATGTTTAAGCTTGTGCATCATGTAAGTAATGGCTATTAATGAAGAACTACTATAAGGATTTTCTGCTATAATAATCTGTTGCATAATTGGAAGTCCATAGTAGTCTAGATAATTTTTGGATGAAGGCTATGTGTTAACAAGGAAGACAGTGGGAGTCTATGGTTCGTCAAACCTTGTGTTTTATGTACACTCTTGCTATTCCAGTTGATAATGATGTTTGCTTATAATAACCTTGCTAGCCTAAACTCTGTACTAAGAGGGAATGCTTCTTGTACATCCAAAACCTTGAGCCAAATCCATGCCACCTGTGTCCACCATACCTACCTATTATGTGGTGTTTTCACCATTCCAAGTAAATTTCTTCATGTGCTATCTACTAACTACTCAAAACTGTTACATTTCCTTTTTGTGTCACTACTTGAAAAGCTCATAAGGACGTAGATAGGTGGTCTTTATTTCCTGGTTGATCAAATTTTACACACCTGGACTAGTGGCATATACATCCGCTTATCCAATAATTTTGCAAAAAGAGCTGGCAACGGGGTGCCCAGTCCCAATTAATTACAACTTTAACCAAACAATTCTCTTCACATCTTTTTGCCCCTGATTCGTCAGTCAAGCAATGTTCACAAGTGTGTAAACAAAAGAGAAGAGGGATGATCTGCCCGCTGGTAGAAATAACGTCCTTCATGGGAGCCGCTCTTGTAAAGTTTGATCAACTAGTGAAGTAGAGTATTGCCTATTTGCTGATTTGTTGACACCTGTATACACCATTACCTTACAAAACAATATTTTATGCTCTCTATATGCCTTCGGGAACTACAGCTCTAGCACATGATGTTAATCCCTGCTTCCCTCTGCGAAGGGCCATTCTTTTACTTTTATGTTGAGTCAGTTTTCCCACTTCTTTCTGTCTACTTAAGCAAACATCATTGTCAACTCCAGTATAACAGTTTTTACATAACTTTGTGTTTGGTTGATCATATTCTTTGCATTGACATTATCTATATGATATACATGTTGAAAGTTGAAGCAAAAGCTGAAGCTATTATCTTCCTTTGTGTTGATACAAACACTTTCATGTTGAAATTATTGCTGCTGTGAACTAACTATTATGTTAGACTATTATATCTCTAAATGTTTTATAGTATTATTCATGAAAGTTTGCACTTGTGTGATCACTTATGTTTACTCTTTATTTACTTGCTTGCAAACTATAGACCATTGGCTTGGATCACTTCATTCAGATCATGTGCATTACATTGTTATTTGATCAAAGATTGTGTTGGTAGCATGTCACTTCAAAAATTATCTGTTTTTATCGTTTACCTACTCGAGGACGAGCAGGAACTAAGCTTGGGGATGCTTGATACGTCTCAAACGTATCTATAATTTTTGATGTTCCATGCTGTTATTATATCAATTGCTACATGTTTTGGTTACACTTTATATCATTTTTATGCATTTTCTGGGACTAACCTATTAACAAGATGCCACAGTGCCAGTTCCCTGTTTTCTGCTGTTTTTGGTTTCAGAAAATCTATTAAGGAAATATTCTCGGAATTGGACGAAACAAAAGACATCGTCAATAATATCACGAGGAGATCACGGAGTCCAAAGGGGAGTCGGAGCAGACCCACCAGGGGGCCACGCCACACTAGGGCGCGGCCCAGGGTGGGCCCGCGCCCCCCTATGGCGTGGTGGCCCCCCTCGGCCACCGACGCCGCCTCTTCGCCTATATATTCTCCGCGACGCGAAAACCCTATTACGGTCGATCATATTCCACGAAAAGTTCCGTCGCGGCCGTCATCGTCAATCTCAGATCGGAGGAGTTCTGAAGCTCTTCCCGGCACCCTGCCGGAGGGGAGATCATCACCGGAGGGCTCTACATCACCATGCCTGCCTCCGGAGTGATGCGTGAGTAGTCCACCCCTGGACTACGGGTCCATAGCAGTAGCTAGATGGTTGTCTCTCTACCTTGTGCCTCCATGTTTAGATCTTGTGAGCTGCCTAACATGATCAAGATCATCTTATTGTAATGCTAGATGTTGTGTTTGCTGGGATCCGATGAATATTGATACCATGTTTATTCAAGTTGTTTATCTATGTGCTCTTGATCTTGCATGCTCTCCGTTGCTAGTAGATGCTTTGGCCAAGTAGATGCTTGTGACTCCAAGAGGGGGTATTTATGCTCGATAGTGGGTTCAGTCTCTAGATATCTGGATCAGTGACAGAAAGGTCTAAGATGGTAGATGTGCTGTTGCTACTAGGGATAAAACATTGGTGCAGTGTCCAAGGGCACTTGTATTGATTACATTACACACTTTACTTCATGCAATAATCTGTTGTTAGCAACTTAATACTGAATAGGATGCGGATGCTGCCTTGAAGGTGGATTATTTAGGCATAGATGCGGTTGGAATAACGGTCTATGTACTTTGTTGTAATGCCCAACTAGATTTCATAGTAGACATCTTGGCATGTATTGCATTGTTATGCCCTCTCTATTTGTCAATTGCCCAGCTGTAATTTGTTTACCCAACATGCTAGTTATCTGTTCTGAGAGAGACACCACTAGTGAACTGTGGACCCTGGTCCAATTTCCTCATACTGTTTACACAACCTGCTGCAATCATCTGTTTCCTGTTACTTGCTGTTTTTCCTGCTGTTTTCCACACCATACGTTTAACTCTTTGTTTCTGCAAGACCGGAGAGATTGACAACCTCTCTGTTTCGTGTTGGGCAAAGTTCTGGTTTGTGTCTGTGCAGATTCCACGTTGGTGCAAGCTCCCTAGCGCCAGGGGGAGTCAACATCAACAACCTTCCGATAGATCGTCAAGTCCTACTGGATTGATAACCTTGGGTAGATTTCTCAAGGGAAAACTTCTGCTGTCTACATCATAACCTTCCTCTTGGGGTTCACCAACACGTAGCCATCAGTGATAACGGATCTCCTTGCCTTAAACCTTTGAGAGTTTGAAAATAATGACCAATGTCATCATTGACACGAACTCCCACACTTCCTCCTTGAACAAACCTAGCAATCCATTCGCACCACTGAGGTGCAAATCCTTTCATGCGTAGAACTTGTTGTAGGAACGACCATTTTACCTTATCATATGCCTTTTCAAAGTCAATTTTAAACAACACCCCATCCAATTTTTTATGATGTAACTCATGGATAGTCTCATGAAGCACCACCACACCTTCGAGAATATTTCTACCAGGCATGAAAGCTGTTTGTGCTGGGCGAACCACTCTATCCGCAATAGATGTCACCCTGTTTGTTCCCACTTTAGTAAAGATTTTAAAACTGACATTCAAAAGATATATAGGCCTATATTGTTCAATTCTACTTGCATCTTCCTTCTTAGGCAGCAAGGTAATGACACCAAAATTTAATTTGAACAGCGGCAAATCCCCAGATTGCAGCTGAGCAAACATAGTCATAAGATCAAATTTAATCACATTCCAATTTTTTTGATAAAACTCAGCAGGAAACCCGTCTAGTCCTGGAGCTTTATTGTGTTCCATTTGAGATATCGCATCAAAGATCTCCTTTTCGGTGAACGTTGATGTTAAAATTTCATTCTCTTCAGTTGTTATTTGAGGCATATCATCTACAACATCCTCATCCATGGAGAAATAATTTTTAGCCGGTGAGCCAAAAAGTTTTTTTTGTAATATTCCGAAATAAAAACTTTTAGGTTAGCCTCCCCAACAATTGTTCATTCATCTTGTTCCAATTGGAAAATTCTTTTTTTCCTATGTTTCCCATTCGCAATCAAGTGGATATATTTCCACCCTCTTGTATGTATTTGACCTTGGCCCTCTGCGCCCATTTAGACTCCTCATCCCTCATGAGCTTCGCAAGACCTTCCTCGGCATCTCTCTTTGCAGCCCGCTCGGCATGACTTAGAGGATTAGACTCAGCCCGAATGTCTAACTCATCAATGAGTAGAATTAGTTTTTCTTTTAACTGTTTATATTCTCCACTTAAACTTTTTGCCCACCCTCTCAAATATTGACGCAAATGACGTATCTTGTGCTGCCAACGTTCAACAGGTGAAGCTCCGGAGTGAACAGATTCCCATTCACGCTCAATCATTTAATACAAACCATCATGGCTCATCCACGACAATTCAAATGAAAAGTGATTTTTATTTCCCAAGAAGGCTTGTTCCCCGGATTCAATAAGAAGCGGTGTATGATCCGACCCCGATCGAGTCAAAGCACGAACCGTGACTAAGGGGAACTTCTGTTCCCACTCAACACTAGCAAGTATCCGATCCAACTTCTCATAAGTCGGCACCCCACGTCGGCTTACCCAAGTATATTGGCGTCCCGACAGATGCAACTCCTTTAGACTCAGACTTTATATTATCGCATTAAATAAGAAAGGCCAACGACCATTAAAGTTGCATTATTTTTCTCCTCCTGCCTTCTAATAATGTTAAAATCCCCTCCTACAATCATTGGAAGTGTTTCTAACTCACAGATACGAACCAATTCTGCTAGGAAATCGGGTTTTTTAGCATCCTGTGCTGCTCCATATACCACCACTATGGTCCAAACAAAGCCATCTAACTTAGATTTCACATGAAACTTGACACAAAAGTCACCCGTCACAACCTTCTGGACGGATAGGGAGGCACTATTAATGCCTACTAAAATACCTCTAGAACGACCGTGAGGAGGGAGGCAGTGCCACGCATAGTCATGACCTCCCCCTAAAAACCTCAGAAAAGGGGTCGCAAAAGTCCCTCTCCCCATTTCTATTAAAGCTACAAAATCTAAGTTATGTTCTTTTACTGTTTCATGCACAGTTAAATGCTTTGCCGTGTCCCTAAACCATCCGAGTTCCATAAGACACCTTTCATTTTAGTTTTTATTTAACTTTTGAATTCTAGCACTCCTTCTTACTTTCAAATTGGTGGAAACAACCTTATGTCTCCTGCCACGTTTGGGCTTGACACTCTGTTGAAGACCCGCATGGTCCTCCACAGATTCCTCCTCATCATTCTCTAGGTCCTCACTTAGGTTTGATGCATTTTTTAGCACTAGATTATCTGCCACTTCCAAACCCTCTTGATTTAAATTGTTTCTTAAGAACACAAGAGATCTATTCTCCTCAACCTCCTTAATGTACAAAACAGATGTCAAAACCTGATTACTATTTTTTCCCAAAGAAATACCCAGCCGGTTTGCCCTAGAAACAATTTCTTCTTGCGAAAAAGAAAGAATAGAAAATTTTGAAATCTGTTTCGTACCTGAAGGTAGTAGCATGTCCCTCCTTTCGGCAAGCATCATCGCCCTCTCCATCTGCGGTAGATCAGCTAGAGGCTTACTCCGAAGTCTGTCACTAGAGCGCACCTCGTTCGTAGATAGGTCCGGATAACCTCCGAAGGCGATGATGTCCTCCTTGGAAGGCCTAGTTGGAGAAGGAAATAGCTCAGCCGTCTCGAGTCCGCCTGACCGAGATAGCAGCTGTGTCGCCATCGCACCTCCCAGCCCGCCTGGCTGAGATGCAATGGCCGTGATGCCACCGAATGTCCCCAGCCCGCCTGCCGGCGAGAGGCAGCGGACCTTGCCAACCGTTGTTGGCGAATCCCGAGTGATCGTGTGTTCCATTGTCTTCATACCCGAAGCACGTAGCTCCGCCACCAGCAGTTCCGCCTCAACATTATTAGGCGCAAAACCGAATCCTCTCCACTCTCCTTTGCCTCAGCGTGCACCTCCATCACCGACCGAGCGGCCACCAGCACCTCTGCCGTGGACACACTCCCACCCGTCTCACACTGAACCTCGGCAGAGTCATGGAGATTTTCTGCCGTGAATTCACTCACATTTGACAACCCATGCACAACAGTTTCTAGGACTTGTAAGTCTGCCGCTGCAGCATTTTCCGCCGTTGCCACACGCAACTCGGACTGCTCCTCCACTTGGTCTTCCTGGCTCTATCTTTTCCTCCAAAAGCACTGTTACCTTCATCATCTAAAACCGAAACCACCAGCTCTTCATGTACAGGCACAAAAACTTGCTTCTGTCCCAAAATAACATCAACCGATGCGTTTTCGAGCTCAGCTTGTGAAAGGACAAGGATGTCGCCTAGAGGGGGGGGGGGTGTGAATAGGCGATTTAAACTTTTTCGGTTTAGGCTTGATAAATGTGGAATAAAACTAGGTGTTTTAATTTAACAAGCACACAACCTAAATAAACTAGGTTCACCTATGTGCACCAACAACTTATGCTAAGCAAGACAAGTAACAAGGTGATAGCAAGATATAATACTTCAAGCACGAAGGATATCACAAAGTAAAGTGCATAAGTAAAGAGCTCGGGTATAGAAATAACCGAGACACGCGGAGACGAGGATGTATTCCCGAGTTCCTCCTTTTTAGGGGAGTACGTCTCGTTGGAGGGGTGTGAGTTTCAAACTCAAGGCGCTACAAATGGCCTCACCCTATTCTCCGATGAACGTCGCACAAAAGCTCGGTTCACCTTCCACTATTGATTTTCTTTTGGGTGGAAATCGAGTCCCTTACAACAATCTTGAGGCACAACTCGCAAAAGGATTGGGAGCTCCCAAGTGACCGCAAAAGGTCCCAACTAGCCACAAAAGGCCTTGACCACAAAAGGTCACACAAACACCGTCTAGGGTCCAACGACCCAAGAGTAACAAGCTCACAAATTTCACTTCCACGAATCCTCGTGGAGAGAGCAAACCGATGCAACAAAATGCAATGGCAAGAACACAAGAAGTGCTCAAGTCCTTCACTCTAAAATCCCACCAAAAGCAACTAATACTTATGGGGGAGAAGAGAGGAAGAACAAAGAACTCAACAAATGGAACTCCAATATCTAGATTCAAAGGGTTCCCCTCACTTAGAGGAGAGATGGATTGGTGGAAATGTAGATCTAGATCTCCTCTCACTTTTCCCTCAAAGATATGCAAGATTCATGGGAGGAATTGAGAGAGGGGCAAGCTTCCCAAGGTCAACAATGGTGGGAGAGAGAGAGAAAACCAGTAGCTCAAGGTTGAAGAAGGGGAGGGGTATTTATAGCCCCTCCCACGAAAATAGCCGTTGCAGCCACACTTAGGCTGGAACTTCGGTCCCAGGGCCGGAACTTCGGTCCCAGAACTTTCGGACCCCAGAAAAACGGCTAAAAAGAGTACTGGAGTTGGGCCGGAACTTTTGCCGGAACTATTGCCGGAATTTCCGGCCTAAATCCGGAACTTCCGCCCCTCAGAAATCTGCAGAAACACCAATACGAAAACGGCAATATCTTGGGCATCCGAACTCCGTTTTCGATGATCTTGGGCTCGTTGGAATCACCACAACGAGCACGACAAGATTATGCAGAGAAACATCATAGTCCAAATATGGAGGATAAAACCAAATATAGAAAGGTAAAACCTCTCTAGAAAAGAACTACCGGTAAAACCTCCAAACTCAAAAACGCAACAAGATATTCATGAAATCCGTTTTGATGAACTAGAGCTTGGTATGGAGATGAACACAAGATCTAAATTCTCACATAGATAAGATCTAAATTCTCACATAGATAGAATCCAAATAAGAACCAAGAAAGATGATATGCAAGTATGCAAAGGTTTGAGCTCTCCACAAAGATGCGATCAAGTTACTCCCTTGAGAGCCCCTTTTGATAGTACGGTATCTATCCTATAACCCGGTCTCCGAACTAACAACATGAGACCGGTAAAATAGAAAACCTATCAAGATCATACCTTTGCCTTGCGCATTCCACTTGAGTTAGATGATGACGATCTTGACTCTCTCAAGTTGGAACACCTTTCTTGATCATGCTTGCTAGCACATGCTTGATGAAGACTTCCATATCGCTCCCCCATACACCAAGATGGGAGTGCCTCTCTTAGGAACATTTCACTTGACCATTATCTCCAAATGGGTTGCATGCTTCAAGCATATGATATCTTCTAGATGCCCATCTTGAACTTGCACACTCAACCTTGATGACGATCACCACTTGACGTCATCCTCCATGAGCTATAAGAAATCTTCCTTTTGATGCAATCCCATGGAGAGATACCTAACCCCAACAAATGAATGCCACACACACATAATGGGTTAGTTCACAAAGCTATATGGACAATTTCTTACCATGCCATTGGATCACATGATCCCACATGGTATATCGTTTAGCTTTGTGTGTTGATCAACTTGAATCCACTCTTTGCACTTAGTCTTGATCAACCTTGTATCTTTTCATATTCTTGATCATATCAAATATGTCCATTATAATCAATGATCTTGATGGCATACAACCTTGAATCCAACACATGGAGTTCAAGCGATGCCAATGGACAAACCTACAAGAATAACTCAACACAAACATTAGTCCATAAGGATTGTCATTAATTACCAAAACCATACATGGGACACCAAGCACTTTCAATCTCCCCCATTTTGGTAATTGATGACAATCCCTTTTACGAGGGTTTATATAATGAATTAAGCAACCATGCAACGCAAAAAGCAAGGAAGCAAGTGAACAAAAATATGTTCCCTTAAACCCTCTAAATTTCTCCCCCATTAGCATCCATTGCCAAAATGGGTGAAACATTAAGAAGGCAAATATAATAAGAGCTCCCCCATAATGTGTGCATTTCTCATGATATGAGTGAAATCAAATGCACATATCCAATGACGAATAGATGGAGGGAGATCAAACTATATCGAGGATCCAAAGATTGCAAAAGAATATCAAAGAGAAAGATACTTCGACGAAAGAAGCAAGCAATCAAAAGGATTCAAAAAGTGTTCTCAAAATCAAGAGGGAACTCTCCAAGGTACGTGCACAATAGGGATTTGTATTTCAATATAGTGTGCACAACATGGAATCCTCACTCCCTCCTAGATAATTTTGAACACAAACAAGTGCAAGAGAGAATTTTTAGAATACCAATTAAAGATGTAACTACTCTTATGTGTATAAGTTTCTAAGTAGACATCAATCATAAGATATAAGTCCACAAAGAAACATGCGCACACAACATAGATACTACGGTGAAGAACATGATATCCTAGTGGAAGTCATATATATACCAATAAGATCTTTGCTTTAAAGCATAGCACAAAGCTCAATTTTATCTTAAAAGGATATAGATGAACTTCCAACAAAATCTCATCATAGCATCCAAAAATATCCACAAGGGAACACAGGTAGTTGGGATGCTCCGATAAAGATAACAAGTATCACAAAGGGCAAATGATTTTCAAAAAACATCAATATTGCATAAAGATGTTTTGCAAGAACCAAATGAATTGCGACAAAAGAGACTCATGCCACACACAAGGTTGAAAGCAAGTAAAGTGGGCATGAGGTAGATACTTGTTACCGAGATAGCATTGGTGATGTAGAAGATAAGAGTTCACGATCATCTGAGCTTGGCTCCAATAAGCACATGGTGATAACACCTTCCTTGTAAATGAGACAAGCTTCCAATGCATCTCCAATGTACCTAAAACAAATTCAAGTACAAAATGGTACTCAACTCATTGGGTCCAAAGTATTTAGAGCAACTACAATACATAGGACAAACTCCACATAAATATGTGCATATTGATATGAAATTGAATTTCATGCACATCTTAGCCATTTAGGATTTGATAGAGTTTACCCTATATATTGGATCAACGAAAGTAAGCATGCCATAAGATATACATATAGTAAATATGCATGCACAAGACTTTCAAGAACCAAACGAGATACAAATTGGACAAAACACCAATTAAATCAAGAAATCACACACAAGTGTGACATGAAAGAGAATTGTACAAATTATATCAAAAGCCCAAATCAACACATGATTGTAGATACCACTTTGAAAAGATACCAAATGAAAGTAAGATTCCAATTGATAAAATACCATCAAGGAATAAACCAAACCCTCTACACTTCTCATTATAGCACAAAGTACCAAGACGGGAAATGTTTGTCTTCCAAAGAGACACGTCATCGGGATCAAATACCAAATGTTTGCATTTGAATACAAAATGCACACAAGTGGGATCATTGCTTTTCCTAACTCAAGAAAGCACAAAGCAAAATTTGAGTAGAGCAACATGGATCCAAAAGATAAGCAATAAAAGCATTTTTAAGTATGATGGAACTTATTTGAGCAACATGGCACATAGGAACAAGATAATTAACAATATCAATTCTAGGTGGCAAAGCCTCACATGTTCACATTTTCTAGGCTTGTAATATGAACATAGCTTATTACTCCCCCATAATGTGATAATCCATTTCTTTTACACAAGAGGCAAACAAACCAACTAGAGATAATTAATGGATATTATAGAATTTGAATTTCTCATGAGCATGACATACCACATAGAGAAAAGATAATAGTGATATATCATCACTAAGTGGTATTCCTCATGTACACATATTTTTAGGATTGTGAAGTGCACGAAGCATATCACTCTCCCAAAACGGAACAGTCCATTAATCTCTCAAAGAGAGCCAACAAGATAATATAGCAAATAAAAGCAATGAGACTCAAAACAAGTAAATGTTGTGCCAACCAACATACACATACTTGATTTCTCAAGATAAGTAAATAGAGAGCACAACACATACAAACACAAGCAAGGTACAAAACCAAACATATGCAAGGGTGCAAGCAACTTTCAATGTATATATGATATAAGTAGAAGTTAACGCAAGGAGGAACAAAGGATATGAGATAGGATAATATAATCCAAATGACTTGACTTTAAAGAATACAATTGATGAAGATCCCTTAATTCTTCATGATGTAGCCAAGTCTCCAATGCCCTCCATCGCCTATTGATCAAGTTTTAGCTTGTTGGTCCCCAACCAAGTTGGGTCCTAAGAGGTTAGTAACAATAGGCTTGGCAACCCAAATGGTGCTTTTCTTGACACCACTTTGAGTACCAACATATTTGGCAAACACATTGCCAACCTTATCCTTCCGAAGAGAATAAACATCATCAATAATAATGGGGTTGGATAAGGTACCATTAGTGCATGAAGAAGCAAAGTGGCCCTTCTCACGGCATATGTAGCAACATTTGCTTCCTCCTTTCTTCTTAGTTGGAATCTTGACTTGAGGAGAGGCAGCTTGATTCTTCTTGGGAAGAGGCCGTTCTTCATCTTGAGTTTAAGCTTGAGGCCGCTTCCTTGTTGCTTCTCACTAAGAGGCTTCTTCTTCAAAGGGCAAGATCTAACATGGTGCCCTTCAACTTTGCACTTAAAGCAAACAATCTTGGCCGAATCTTTAACTTGTTCTTGGCCCTTGTTCTTCTTGATAGACTTGGACTTGTTCTTGTTATTGGCATTGAATCCAAGTCCACTCTTGTCATTGGAGCGTCTTTGAACACTCAACACATTGTCAAGTGTGGACCTCCCAACATGACGCTTTTCCAAGTCTTTCTTCAAAGAAGCGAGTTGGGCCTTGAGCTTTTTAATTCCTCTACATGGTTAGTATCAACAAAAACACTAGAGGAAGTAGATGCTTCATTGTTAGAGCAACATGGCATGGAAAGTAATTCATCACAAGATATAGAAATATTGTGAGTGGATGAATCACAAGGACTAGCACATGGCAATAAAGCATTTAGAGTAGAAGTAGTGCCATTGTCCACATGAGGCTCACAAGATGTTACCTTTGTAGTGATAGCCTCATGAGCTAACTTTAGCTTCGCATGGGATGCTAGAAGATCCTCATTAGAGCTAGAGAGCTTTTCATGACTTCCTTCCAATTTCACACACTTGCTAGTTAGCAAGTCAAGTTGAGCCCTTAGCTCAACATTCTCCTTCAAACTAGATGCTTCACAAGAAGTGGAGTTAGTAGCACAAGCATCATTAGCATTAAAAATGGAAGCAGACAACTTGGCAAGCTCATCATTCAACCTAGTATTTTCCTCAATAATATTAACATGATCACATGAGGGAGTAGAGGAACTAGGCACATCATTTTTAGATAGTTGAGTTTGGAGTTGATCATGAGACTTGGTAAGGAGAGAGTGTTCACTTTCCAAAGCCTTAAGAGCTTTGTCAAGTCTCCCTATATCCTCAATTAG
The DNA here is from genome assembly GCA_947311845.1 of Poa pratensis. Classification (NCBI taxonomy): domain Eukaryota; kingdom Viridiplantae; phylum Streptophyta; class Magnoliopsida; order Poales; family Poaceae; genus Poa; species Poa pratensis. The sequence continues at coordinate 27,090,208 of CAMZMU010000097.1, read as the reverse complement.
TCTAGCATTGCCAACACCAAATTCAACTTTTTCCTTTTTAAGCACTTTATATTTAGCAATAGCATGATCTCTTTCCTTAATGATTTTAGCAAAAATATGATCATTTGTTTCATCAAGAGATTCAAGTTTCTCCTCAACAGACACTCGAAGCTCATGATCTTCCTCAAGAGCAACGGTGAGAGAAGCAATTTCATTAGCATATTCTCTTCCAAGTCTCCCCTTTTCTTCAATGACTTCACAACTCTTAATAGCATAAGTCAAAATTTCACATAAAGGGGAGATAGATTTACAACCTTTAGGGAGAGCACAAAATACCATCTCACCCTTCTCTTTTAAGGAGTCGTCATTATTAAATTGTAAACCATAATAATCCTCATCCTCATCATCACAAGTAGTAGAGGGTTCCAAAGGAGGAGATCCCTTTGAATCCTTAGCCATAAGGCAAAAGTGAGTAATGGACGATGATGATGAAGAATTACTTGAAGCACCATTGATGTCCATGTCTTGTTCCAACAAATGTTGTGATTCCTCTACATTGTTAGCCACACACAAAATAGAGGATATGGAAGCATTGTTTTCATGGCAACAAGACATAGAAAGCATATCATCATGAGATTTAGTTAAGCAACTAATACATGATATGCAAGGACTATCAACACTAGCATGTAGGACATTTGAAGTGCTAGAGGAAGTACAAAGATAGAACATTGCAATGAGATAGAGATGAAGGATAGTCAATAGAATATTCACCATCAACAAAGCAATTTCTATCACCACTCACCATATCATTACCTTGTGACAAATCACATGGTGGAGTGGAATAAGTTGTGAACTCATCACGGCTGGAGGTGGAAGGAGAACAATCATTCTCAATAATGTTGGACACTTCATATTTATCTTGAAGCTTGGTCCAAAGCTCATGAGCGTTCCGAAAGGCATGATTGATGCAAGAACTACATCGCTCAAAACACAAATGAAACCATTAGATACTTGAGTATCGAGATGAGAGTTTTTCTCATCCTCTAAAGATAATTCTTGGGAATCCTTTGGAGGAGAAAAACCCACATCTACAATGCTCTCAATATAATTTGGACCCATGTCCCTAAAAAGATTAAGCATGCGAATTTTCCAAACATCATAATTTGTGCCATCGAATATAAAAGTGGGATCGTGCACTAATTCTCTAAACGACATCTTTTACTCTCTAGGCGGTAAAGCCCAAAAAGAGAGCCCAGGCTCTGATACCAATTGAAAGGATAAGGATGTCGCCTAGAAGGGGGGTGAATAGGCGATTTAAACTTTTTCGGTTTAGGCTTGATAAATGCGGAATAAAACTAGGTGTTTTAATTTAACAAGCACGCAACCTAAATAAACTAGGTTCACCTATGTGCACCAACAACTTATGCTAAGCAAGACAAGTAACAAGGTGATAGCAAGATATAATACTTCAAGTACGAAGGCTATCACAAAGTAAAGTGCATAAGTAAAGAGCTCGGGTATAGAAATAACCGAGGCACGCGGAGACGAGGATGTATTCCCGAGTTCCTCCTTTTTAGGGGTACGTCTCGTTGGAGGGGTGTGAGTTTTAAACTCAAGGCGCCACAAATGGCCTCACCCTATTCTCCGATGAACGTCGCACAAAAGCTCGGTTCACCTTCCACTATTGATTTCCTTTTGGGCGGAAATCGAGTCCCTTACACAATCTTGAGGCACAACTCGCAAAAGGATTGGGAGCTCCCAAGTGACCACAAAAGGTCCCAACTAGCCACAAAAGGCCTTGACCACAAAAGGTCACACAAACACCGTCTAGGGTCCAACGACCCAAGAGTAACAAGCTCACAAATTTCACTTCCACGAATCCTCGTGGAGAGAGCAAACCGATGCAACAAAATGCAATGGCAAGAACACAAGAAGTGCTCAAGTCCTTCACTCTCAAATCCCACCAAAAGCAACTAATACTTATGGGGGGAGAAGAGAGGAAGAACAAAGAAGAACTCAACAAATGGAAGTCCAAGATCTAGATTCAAAGGGTTCCCCTCACTTAGAGGAGAGATGGATTGGTGGAAATGTAGATCTAGATCTCCTCTCATTTTTCCCTCAAAGATATGCAAGATTCATGGGAGGAATTGAGAGAGGGCAAGCTTCCAAGGTCAACAATGGTGTGAGAGAGAGAGAGAAAACCAGTAGCTCAAGGTTGAAGAAGGGGAGGGGTATTATAGCCCCTCCCACGAAAATAGCCGTTGCAGCCACACTTAGGCCGGAACTTCCGGTCCCAGGGCCGGAACTCGGTCCCAGAACTTCCGGACCCCAGAAAAACGGCTAAAAAGCGGTACTGGACTTGGGCCGGAACTTTTGCCGGAACTATTGCCGGAATTTCCGGCCTAAAATCCGAACTTCCGCCCCTCAGAAATCTGCCGAAACACCAATACGAAAACGCAATATCTTGGGCATCCGAACTCGTTTTCGATGATCTTGGCTCGTTGGAATCACCACAACGAGCACGACAAGATTATGCAGAGAAACATCATAGTCCAAAGATGGAGGATAAAACCAAATATAGAAAGGTAAAACCTCTCTAGAAAAGAACTACCGGTAAAACCTCCAAACTCAAAAACGCAACAAGATATTCATGAAATCCGTTTTTGATGAACTAGAGCTTGGTATGGAGATGAACACAAGATCTAAATTCTCACATAGATAAAAGCCAAATAAGAACCAAGAAAGATGATATGCAAGTATGCAAAGGTTTGAGCTCTCCACAAAGATGCGATCAAGTTACTCCCTTGAGAGCCCCTTTTGATAGTACGGTATCTATCCTATAACCCGGTCTCCGAACTAACAACATGAGACCGTAAAATAGAAAACCTATCAAGATCATACCTTTGCCTTGCGCATTCCATTTGAGTTAGATGATGACGATCTTGACTCTCTCAAGTTGGAACACCTTTCTTGATCATGCTTGCTAGCACATGCTTGATGAAGACTTCCATATCGCTCCCCCATACACCAAGATGGAGTGCCTCTCTTAGGAACATCTTCACTTGACCATTATCTCCAAATGGGTTGCAAGCTTTAAGCATATGATATCTTCTAGATGCCCATCTTGAACTTGCACATCTCAACCTTGATGACGATCACCACTTGACGTCATCCTCCATGAGCTATAAGAAATCTTCCTTTTGATGCATGCCCATGGAGAGATACCTAACCCCAACAAAGGAATGCCACACACACATAATGGGTTAGTTCTGTCGGAGAATGACTCCCACGAAACAGGGATAGTCAAGCTCACGAAGAGAGTTCGTGTAAGGGGCTGAACACGTTGGTCAAACAACCCTCAACCTGCACGGCGACGGTGCTCGTCGAGCAAGTGAAGGGACATCACGACAGAGATGAACACCAGCCCGTACCCAGGTTCACGGCCCTCGTGTGGAGGTAACACCGCTACTCCTGCTTGTCTGTATTGCACTGCTTGTAGAGGTTACAGTACAATGAGCTTGCCGAGGGCTCTCTTTTGGCAATGGTGTATCCAAGGAAGGGAAGCTATGGTCTTCTTCTTCCTTGCGCGTAAGTGGCTATGCTGGAACGAGAATGCGATCCTTGCTACGGTGCAGCTCGTCCTCCTTTTATAGGCGCCCCGTGCTCCTCCTTGCACTTGCACTGTGGTAGGGCTGTCACGTGGCGCAGAAGGTGAGCGCGGTGCACCGCAGCCCGGTTGTCCATGGACGCGGTCCATGAGCGTAAAGCTGACTCCTGTAGCAGAGTAACCACCGTCCATGCAGGACGGCCAGCTGGGGCCGCAGAGGAACGTGGGGGTGCCCACGGTGACGTTGGCCGTGGAGCGTAGCGCCGGCCGGTCCCCTTATCACCAAAGAGGAAATCCTTGTAGTCCGGTGCGGATGGCACAGCTTTGTTGACCCCTTTAATCACCAAAATGGCAACTGCGGCGTCGTCGTCACCGCGCGCAGGGGCGCGCGTCACTCTGCGGCCGCTGCAGAGCCCATGTGCGCTCTGCAGAGGTTGCTTTGCAGCGAAGCGATCTCCACGAGGGCTTGGACGCCCTGTAGAGAATTCGGCGTTGACCTCTCCCCAGGGGAGATTTCCTTGAAGAGGGGGCAGCAGTGGATATGGCCTCCGCAGGCCTCTGCTGCCTCAAAAGCCCTCGCGAGGCAATGCCTCGCGAGGCTCTCCAAGCCGTAGGCTTGGTCCTTAGCGAAAACGCCATCAAGTGTCGAGGGCCGTAGAGGACAGGCCCAGCACACCCTGGATTTCACTGGGCCGACAGTAGCCCCCGGGCCCATGATGGGCACGATGTAGTCCAATGGACGCAGGCGAATCGTCATGGGCCCAAAGTGTCCGGCCGGCCTGAGACACGTGTAGGGCAGTTACGCCGCGACGACACGTTCTCCTCGGAGATGATGGGCGTAGTGGGGGGTCCCACCACGTCTCGGTAACTGCTCTGAGGGGAATAAAGCCTGCAGCGCCGGTTCAGGCAGCAGTTACTGCATCATTTGCGCGCCCGTCTCCTCGCTCTTGACGCTGCGCTCCTGTGTCTCCGACGCTCTCCTCCTTCACCGAGCTCCGCCGCCCTTCTTTCTTCGACCATGGGTCCCAAGAAGGACAAGGCGGCAATGGCGAACGTACCGGCCGAGGCGCAGCAGGAGGACGAGTTCGCGCCGGCGCTGGTGGGGACTCGCATCCACACGGCGGAGGCGCTGGACAAGATCCGGCTGATGGCCGCAGGCAAGAACAACGAGCACGGCGCCACCGTTCTCAAGGCGGCGCGATTCGGCAAGCTCGCGGCGGGGCTGTATCCCATTTTCTTCCAGACCATTTTCGCGGTTTGGTGCCGCCATTTTCCCCTTTCCTGGAGGAGGTTCTGGCCTTCTATCAGATCCAACTTCTGCATCTGCACCCCAACTCCATCTTGATCCTCGCCATCTTCGCATATCTTTGCGAGGCGTATTTGGGGGTGATGCCTTCCGTGGCCTTCTTCCGGAGCTTCTACGCGCTCCGCTCCACGGCGCCTGGCGAGCGGTCTGGTTGTGTGTCCTTCCGCATCGCGGATGGGATGGGAGGTATCTACATCCCCATGTCCTGGGACGGCGACAAACCCGTCACACGGGTGACGAAGAAGGTGGACGATTTCCGCCAGCGGTGGTTCCTCGTGGACGCCAAGACGCAGAATTCCTTCTTCGACGTCCCTGAGGCGCCGCCGCTGAAGAACTCGAATTGGTCGAGTGCAACCCTTCAGAGCCCGAAGATTGCTGACTTGGTCGCACGCATGAAGCTCGTCCGCGACGCTGGCCTCACGGGGCAGATGGTTGCTGAAGACTTCGTGAGGCGCCGTATCGCCCTCTCCAGAAGCACACAAAGCCGATGTGGATGTATTCAGGCCCGGCGGACGCAATGCGGCTGCACTGCAGCTCCCACCTCCCGACGTCGTAGCTTCCATAATGGGCATCCTCTTCACCGCCCCGGAGGTTCCTGTGCCGCGCAGTGAGCTCGCGAAGCCACTCCATCAGATTACCCGAAGAAGCGCCTCGCGATCCTGGAGCTGATGCCGGAGTTCACCCCTCAGGGCCTGGCTGGGGAGGAGAAGAAGGAGGACGCGGCGCCCGTGGTGGAAGAGGACTGGGCCTCGGAGTCACCCGCCGCATCTGACGCCGATCTGGGCGTCACCTGTGGAGGGGCGAATCCCTCGGCAGGGGAGGCGAGCTCTTCGAAACCTGCTCCTCCGAGGGAGATGTTCTGGAGATTTCGTCCAGCGGGGACGAGGATTTCCTTGTGGCCCCTTCGCGCCAGGTCGCGGAGGGGGAGGAAGACAGCGATGAGGAGGCCGTAGCGGGACGCTGCGATCCCCGCTCCAAGGCTTTTCACGACAGGGCCGCCAAGAGCCCAGTGGGCACCCCTCTCAAGAGGAAAGCTGAGACTGCTCCTGAGGGGCCCGGCTCTGGAGCTGCTTCGTCGAGGTCGTGGCGGTCGTCCACTACGATGTGGGTCGACTCACGCGCCAAGTCATCTGGGTAAGCGTTGGCCCCTGTTTTCGCATCTTTCGAGAGTTTTCTTGCTCTCCTTTGATGGCCTTCATTGTTTGTTTGTTAGGGATCTTGTGACGGCAAAACGCCGGAGGCTCCGCAAGGCCGCGGAGGTCCGGGGCCTGGCCTCGGCAACCGTCGAGGAGCCTGTGGAGCCCTCAGCTGAAGAGGTTGCTAAGCCCGTAGTGACCGAGGCCTCGGAGCCGGTGGCGGAGGAGGCCACGAAGCCTGTGGCGGAGGAAGACGTAGGGCATGTGGTGGTTACACCTCTGGCCGGAGCAGCTACTTCGTCTTCTACCGCGGAGGCGCGCCCCGAGGAGGAGGCGGTGGTGCGGACACCGACACCACCACGTCCCGTCACTCCACCAGAGCGGCAAGAGGAGGTCGCCGCGGAGAAACGGGGAGCGGCTCGCCGGCGAAGGGAGGCGCTGACGTTGAGATGGGGGAGAATATTACTCCGCCGCCCCAAGGCACCGACGCCGCGATGGAGGAAAATGTCCCTCCGCCGCCCCCGCCTAACGCAGATGCTGAGGGGGCGGCGGCTTCTTCTGAGGTCGCAGCGGGCTCGGCGGCGGCGGACCCCACGGTGGCTGGGCAATCTTCCCCTGCCCCTGAAGCTCGAGAGGAGGCGCCGGTTGAAGACGACGGTGCTGGAGCCCATGGCCCCAATGACGGAGAGGGCTCGCACAGCCCCCAGGCCAAGGTTGACCGGGCCCAAGCTTGGAGGTCCCACCCTCGAAACTAGTGCGCACGAGGGAGCCTCCATGTCTCGTGGAGTTCGCGGGCTCTGGTCCTGGGTGGCACGAGCTGGAGCGGCGCTCGCCGCAGCTCTACCTTCCGCCTGGCGAGGGGTGCACTGGATGGGCTGGAGGCCCAACTCGCTCTCGAGGAGGCCGAGCTCGCCAGAGAGTACGACGAACTTGAGAGGGCGTGGACCCGCTTCTTCGAGGTCGTGGAGCAACGCCGCCACGACAACGAGGCCATGCAGGCGCAGCGAGAGGAGGCGCTGCGCTTCGCCAAGGAGGTCCGCGAGAGCGCGGTTCGCGAGGCTCAAGAGACCCTGGAGCCACTCCAGGCAGAGCGCCAGGCCGCTGCAGAAGATCGCGAGGCGGCCGCGGCGGAGCGCCAAGCCGCTGCCTCAGAGCGCGCGACCCTCGAGACCACGCTAGCCGCTCAGCGCCAAGAGCTTGCCGACCGCGAGGGGAAATTTGCTGCGGAGTCGGAGGCTACGCGGAAGTCTTTGGACCAACACCGCGTGTCCTTGGATGCCCGTGAGCAAGTACTGGCGGCGCGAAGCGGAGGTGCTCAAACGCGAGAGCAGCAACTGCAGGCTGACAAGGAGCTGTCCACGCAGCGCGCAGATCTTGAGGCGCGGGAGGGCAAACTGGCCGAGGCCATAGGCAAGCATGACGAGGAGGTGGCCAGGCACAAAAAGCTTGTAGAGAAGTCCAACGAAAGCTCGCCGCGAGGAAGGAAGAGGCTGAGAAGGATGCCGCCGCCAAGCAAGAAGAATATCGCTCCGCCGTCGCCGAAGAATATGCCGGGAAGTTCAGGAAGCAGGAGGACCGCTTCAAGAAGAAACGCGCGGATGACAATGCCCGCATTGTTCAACTGGAGCACCAGAACGCCAACCTGAACTCCCAGGTGAGGCGCGCCAGGGACGGTCGTCGCCGCGCGGAAGAGGCTCGCGAACGTGCAGATCAAGACCTCGCCTCCCTGATGGCTGATATGAGGGAGCTGGCGCGCAGGCGGGCCCTGCTGTGGAGCGTGCTGCAGAGGATGAGCACAGCGTGCAGGCGGCGCGGGTCCTGACGCAGCAGCGGGAGCGCGTGTTCAAGTCCTTGGTGACCCGGGGGAACACTCTCGCGGGGCAGCTAGGAGTGGATGCTCCTGTTGTTCCCGTCAATGGGAACGCTGACGCCGCCACATACCTCGCCTACTTCGATCAGCTCTTCACTGTGCTCGAGGGCCCTGTGGCGGAACTTGGCGACGTTGTTGATGAGGAGTGCCGCAAGCTCTTGACCGTGGCGATCGATCGCGTCTTCGCCAACCTCCAGCGCCTTCACCCGGCTTCGACTTCGAGTCAGTGACCGAGCCCATCGAGGGGACCAAGCCTGGGAGCTCTCCAACTTGGTTCGAGAAGAAGTCAACGATTACGTCGACCGCTTCAAGAGGGTTGAGGCGGAGCAGGCCGCTGAGGAGGATGAAGGCGCCGAAGAAGAGAAGGCTGAAGAGGACGGCGATGGTGAACCCTCTGCCTAGGCCACTCCTGCAACAAGATGCGCTTGGCGCAATTATCTTTGTTTTAAGACTTGTTTTAATTCACGCTGGCTTGTAAGATACTTTGATCGTATGCAAACATGTGTGTGTGTGCCCCTCGAAGGGTCCTTTTATCCCTGTTCCATGTCTTTCTTCGCTCTACGTCGTCAGGACCCATCTCTTTGCGCTATGACACCGCCGCTACGGTATGCCGGAGCGTGACTCGGCAAGGCCGGGGGGTGTTTAAGGCTTGGAGAGGTAAGGGCTCTCGAGTCGCGGTGCTCGAGGGCTCCCCTTTGACGCACAAGCAGTCCATGGAGTGTGAGAGAGAAAAAACCGCTCGAGGGACGACAGGTGCCCGTGAGAGGGAGAAAAACTCTGAGGAGCGCGAGCGCTAGACTTAGCTTGGCGAGACTTTGGCCTCGTAGAGGGCGTTGGCTTCCCTGATGGTGCGCTCCCTTCTAGGGGTCGGAGCGTGACTTCTCGACCTTGGGGAGGACTTCTTGTTCCCTGTATTGGTTAGAGAGGCAACCCAAAGCAGGCACATGGTAGTAAACACCATGCGCGCTTATAGGCTTCCTCATGGGTATCTCGCGAGGAGAGTAAGTACCAAGGTCCTTTGGTGAGGTGGCGTGTTTTGGGAGCAAGCCCATGGGCCAGAGCTCTTTGGGAGGTAACAGGCGTGAGAGCGTGCTCACGTGCTAGAGCTCGGATCCTTTGGATTTTGCGGTGCTGTTGGGGTGCTCTTGAGGCACAGTCACCGTACTCAGCCCCCGCTCGCGAGGTGCGCATGGGGAAGAATATGAGCGCGAAATGAACTAAGATGATGAAAAGTAAAACTCACCACCAAAATATTACATAGCGGCGCCTCAGCGCAATGTTTCATTGAGAAACGAATTGGTTCATTACACTTGGTGTGACCAAGATAAAGTTTTCCATGTCGAGGCATGGGGACCACATTCAGTGGCTGAGACTCTTCACGGCCTGCGGCGGCACGTAATCAGGAGAGCTCAGAGGGGCTGGCCCTCGGGAGGAGAAGCTTTTGTGAAGCTTGGAGGTGAAGTTGTGTGCTTCCCTCTAGAGACAAAAAATGTCTGGCGTGACTATGATCACGGGTAGAACTTGCGTAGATGCGCGATGTTCCATGGATTCTTGACCGGAATGCCGTCCTCCGTTTCGAGGCGTACCGCGCCAGGCCTGGCGATGTGGAGACCCTGTAGGGGCCTTCCCACATTGGCGAGAGCTTGTGGAGACCTTCCCTGGAGAGGATTCTCCTGAGGACGAGGTCGCCTGTCTCGAGAGTGCGCGGACGTATGTGGCGGCTGTGGTAGCGTCGCAGGTCTTGCTGGTACTTGGCTGCCCTGAGGGCGGCACGGCGGCGCAACCCGTCAAGGAGCAGCAGGTCGTCGCTGTGGAGGTCTGCTTGATCGTCCTCGTTGAAGGCAAGGACCCGTGCGGATCCATGCTTGATCTCTGTGGGGAGGACTGCTTCAGCTCCATACACGAGAGCAAATGGCGTCTCACCAGTGGGCTTCGTGGGGTTCGTGCGGATGGACCAGAGCACGGACGGGAGTTCGTCTATCCAGCCCTTGCCGTAGCCCTTCAGGCGATTGAAGCTTCTTGTCTTGAGGCCCTTGAGGACCTCAGCATTTGCTCGCTCGGCTTGGCCGTTGCTCTGTGGGTGAGCCACCGAGGCGAAGCAGAGCTTGGTGCCGAGGCTCTCGCAGTAGGCCCTGAAGATGCCGCTGGTGAATTGTGAGCCATTGTCGGTGATGATGCGATTAGGCACACCAAAGCGGCAGACCAGGCCTCTGATGAATTTTACTGCCGCCCTGGCCGGTATGCTGCGCACTGCTTCAACCTCTGCCCACTTGGTGAACTTGTCGACTGCCACGAAGAGGAAGCGGTAGCCCCCTTGCGATCTCGGGAAGGGTCCCAAGATGTCTAGCCCCAGACCGCGAAAGGCCACGAGAGCGGGATGGTTTGGAGTCCCAGTGCAGGCTGATGGAGAGACTGTTCCTTCGTCGGGAGGTTCTGGACTTGGTGTGGCAGTGCTTTTCTTGGGAGAACTGGCTCTTCTCTTTCCACCACCAGGACGGCGCTAGCAGTTTGTGGAGTGGCTGCTAGGTACAGCTTCAGATGCTCGCCTGCCCTGGGGGCTACCATGACTGGTGAGCTAGCCAAGTATTTCTTCAAGTCCTCAAATGCTTTGTCGGCCTCTGGAGTCCACTTGAAGGTGCCGGATTTCTTCATGATCTTGAAAAATGGCAAGGCTCTCTCGCCGAACTTGGAGATGAAGCGGCCTAAGCTGGCCATGCATCCTGCTAGGCGCTGCATGTCCTTGAGGCGGCGAGGTGGCTGCATGTCTTCTATAGCCTTGATCTTGTCAGGGTTTGCTTCTATGCCGCGGTGGGACACGAGGAACCCGAGGAGCTTGCCTGAAGGCACCCCGAAGACGCACTTGGCGGGGTTTAACTTGATGTTCACCTTGCGCAGGCTGGCGAAGGTTTCCTCGAGATCCTTCAAGAGAGTGTCTCCCTCGCGAGACTTGACCACGATGTCGTCGACATAAGCTTCTGCATTTCTTCCCATCTGAGCCCCCAAGGCGATCCTCATGAGCCTCTGGAAGGTGGCGCCGGCATTTTTCAGGCCAAAGGGCATGCAAGTGTAGCAATACACACCACAAGGGGTGAGAAATGCTGTTTTCTCCTCGTCTTCCTTGGCCATTTTGATCTGGTGGTAGCCTGAGAAGGCATCCAGGAAACAGAGGAGATCACAGCCGGCGGTGGAGTCCACAATCTGGTCTATCCTTGGCATGGGGTATGGATCCTTGGGGCAGCCTTGTTTACGTCTGTGTAGTCGATGCAGAGCCGGCCTCCTCCATTGGGTTTTGGGACAACCACACCGTTGGAGAGCCAAGTGGGGTGGGCAACTTCTCGAATGATGTCTGCTGCTTTCAGCTTCTCTACTTCTTTGATGATGAACGCTTGCTTCTCGGGGGCTTGTTTCCGCGCTTTTGCTTTACAGGGCGTGCGTCTGGACACACGGCTAAGTGGTGCTCGATCACCTCCCTTGGTACACCGGACATTTCTGACGGAGTCCATGCGAACATGTCAGAATTTGCCCGAAGGAAGGCGACGAGCGCGCTTTCCTATTTGGGAGGCAAGCCAGCGCCTATGGTGACGCTAGCCCCCGAGCCCTCAGCCCCCGAGCCGCTGGTGCTCAGCGACACCTTCTTTGTAGATGCTTGCTCTTGAGTGAACAGTTGTTTCTTCTTCTTGGGCCTCTCGAGAGGCTCCATGTCCTCGTCAGCGGGGAATGCCATGGCAGCGGCCTTGTAGGCGATCTCGACAGCGCGCGTGGCGTCCTGTACGTGACCACGTATGGTGATGGTGCCACCGCTGCCAGGGATCTTGACCATGTTGTAGGCGTGGTGCGTGACGGCCATGAACTTCGCGAGGGCGGGGTAGCCGAGGATGGCGTTGTAGGGCAGGCCAATGTGCGCGACGTCGAAGTCAATTAGCTCGGTGCGGTAGTTCTCCTGCGTGCCAAAAGTGACCGCGAGCCTCACTTGCCCCAGAGGCGAGATTGAGCCGCTGGTGACCCCGGTGAAGGGCCTGGAGGGCATGAGCCACTCGTAGGGCACTTGAAGCGTCTCGAAGGTCTCGACAGAGATGACGTTTAGGCCTGCACCCCCATCAATGAGCGTCTTGCCGACGGCGATGTTGTTGATGGTGGGGGTGCACACCAACGGGAGGGTGCCCACAGTCTTGTAGACTTGGGGTGATCTTTGGCGTCGAAGGCGATGGTGTACTGGGACCACTTGAGGGGGCGGGACGTCTCGACCCCGGGAAGCGCTGCGTTGAGCTCGCGAGCGAACTGCTTGAACTGGTTGTTCGACTTGGGCGCCTGGGATCCGCCGAGGATGCATGCCATGGCACCCTTGGGGGCCTGGTAGCCTCCAGGCTCTTCGTCGGGCAGATTGTTGTTTTTCTCGGCGGCATTCGCCTGAGTTCCCTGGGCCTCTGGAAGTTGCCCTTGCGTCCACCTTTGCGGTAACCACGGCCTCTGCCGCGGCCACCGCTGCCTTCTTCTTGCTCACGCTTCTTGCTCAGCTGCTTGAGGTCATAGCAGTTCTCCGTCGCATGGCCGCGCCTGTTGTGGTAGATGCAGAACGGGCGGTTGTCCACCTTTTCTGCCAGCCTCTGGAGAGTCCTCGCGAACATGCTTGGCGTCGGGTTCAGCTGCCAGGACTGCGGTAGGCTTGCGCTTTATCTCGTCACGCCTCTTCTGGGTCTTGGATCCCTCGACAGGGTCGTCTGTCGAGCCCACCTTGACGAAGAGGAGCCCTTCTCTGCCTTGGCGCATTTGTCTGCGATGTCGAAGAGCTTCACCACGGAGGAGAGGGTATCATGGATGCCGAGCTTCTCGAGCATCCTGTGGTTGGTGACGCCCTCTCTGAAGGCCGCAATGACGTGCGAGTCCGGGATGTTCGGGATCTTGTTGCGGACTTGGCTGAAGCGCTGGATGTACCTGCGGAGGGTCTCGCCAGGCTTCTGGCGCACAGCTCGCAGGTCGTTGTAGGTGAGGGCGCGCTCGTACGTGCCCTTGAAGTTCGCAACGAACTGCTGGCAGAGCTCCTCCCACGAGTCAATGGAGTCCTCGGGAAGGTTCAGGAGCCACGACAAGGCGGAATCCTTGAGAGCGTGGGAGAACCAGTTGGCCATGACCTTGTCGTCTCCCCCCGCAGCTTGGATGGAGGTGGTGTAGAGCTGCAAGAACTCGATGGGGTTGTTCGTGCCGTCGTAGCCCTTGGGTAGGTCAGGCCTGAACTTCTGTGGCCAGACGACGCGACGCAGGTTGCGGGTGAAGGCCGCGCAACCTGTGGCGTACGAGGCGATGCCACCCTGAAGAGCACGGCGGTTCTGTCGCCCTGCTTGGCCGATTTCCTCGACGATGCGCTTCTGGAGGTCCTTCTGGCGCTCCATTTCCACCCGCGCGTCTGGGGGTGTCCGCTGCACGATTTGACAATCGCGCGGCGAAGACGCGTGGGATGCGGCCTTGTGCGCCGCAGCTGGAGGCGGACCTGGCGGAGGCGGCGGCGGAGGTGCGCCATGCGCGGTGGTTCCAGCGCGTCCGGAGTTGTGGTGCACCAGAGAGCGCGACGCCGCAGGAGCAGCGCGCGGTGCCGCCGCGATGTCGACGAGGTGCTGGAGGCGGCCGAGCCAGTTGTCGTGCGCCTCGCTGTGGGGCGGTAGCGGAAGAGTTCCGCGGCCATGAGCAGCGCGGTGTTTGGGCTGGGCGCTGGACGCCCAAGAGTGGAGGCGCTGTGGCGCTGGGACGGATGCGAGGACTCAGCGTCCTCGCCGTGCCCGTGGTCGACGTCGTCGTCGAAGCGGTCGTCGTGGTGGCCGTCGTCGTCCTCGGGGTGCTCCACCGCGGTTCAGCGGTGTTGCGCCCCGTGGCACGGCTGGCGCGGGGACGGCCGCGAGGGTTGGTGGTGTTGGCAGCGGGCTCGGTGGTTGCCCTGCCTGATGCCCGCCGGGTGGCGCGAGCTGCGCGAGTGTCCGCCATGGTGCAGAGGTCGATGAAGGTTGAAGACGCGCCTCAGCCCCCTACCTGGCGCGCCAATTGTCGGAGAATGACTCCCACGAAACAGGGATAGTCAAGCTCACGAAGAGAGTTCGTGTAAGGGGCTGAACACGTTGGTCAAACAACCCTCAACCTGCACGGCGACGGTGCTCGTCGAGCAAGTGGAGGGACATCACGACAGAGATGAACACCAGCCCGTACCCAGGTTCACGGCCCTCGTGTGGAGGTAACACCGCTACTCCTGCTTGTCTGTATTGCACTGCTTGTAGAGGTTACAGTACAATGAGCTTGCCGAGGGCTCTCTTTTGGCAATGGTGTACCAAGGAAGGGAAGCAATGGTCTTCTTCTTCCTTGCGCGTAAGTGGCTATGCTGGAATGAGAATGCGATCCTTGCTACGGTGCACCTCGTCCTCCTTTTATAGGCGCCCCGTGCTCCTCCTTGCACTGCACTGTGGTAGGGCTGTCACGTGGCGCAGAAGGTGGAGCGCGGTGCACCGCAGCCCGGTTGTCCATGGACGCGGTCCATGAGCGTAAAGCTGACTCCTGTAGCAGAGTAACCACCGTCCATGCAGGACGGCCAGCTGGGGCCGCAGAGGAACGTGGGGGTGCCCACGGTGACGTTGGCCGTGGAGCGTAGCGCCGGCCGGTCCCCTTATCACCAAAGAGGAAATCCTTGTAGTCCGGTGCGTGGCACAGCTTTGTTGACCCCTTTAATCACCAAAATGGCAACTGCGGCGTCGTCGTCACCGCGCGCAGGGGCGCGCGTCACTCTGCGGCCGCTGCAGAGCCCATGTGCGCTCTGCAGAGGTTGCTTTGCAGCGAAGCGATCTCCACGAGGGCTTGGACGCCCTGTAGAGAATTCGGCGTTGACCTCTCCCCAGGGGAGATTTCCTTGAAGAGGGGGCAGCAGTGGATATGGCCTCCGCAGGCCTCTGCTGCCTCAAAGCCTCGCGAGGCAATCGCCTCGCGAGGCTCTCCAAGCCGTAGGCTTGGTCCTTAGCGAAAACTCGCCATCAAGTGTCGAGGGCCGTAGAGGACAGGCCCAGCACACCCTGAATTTCACTGGGCCGACAAGTTCACAAAGCTATATGGACAATTGCATACCATACCATTGGATCACATGATCCCACATGGTATATCATTTAGCTTTGTGTGTTAATCAACTTGAATCCACTCTTTGCACTTAGTCTTGATCAACCTTGTATCTTTTCATCTTCTTGATCATATCAAATATGTCCATTATAATCAATGATCTTGATGGCATACAACCTTGAATCCAACACATGGAGTTCAAGCGATGCCAATGGAAAAACCTACAAGAATAACTCAACACAAACATTAGTCCATAAGGATTGTCATTAATTACCAAAACAATACATGGGGACACCAAGCACTTTCAGCTTGTTGATTAAACTCCGCATTGAGATCACGCAATCATTGTCGAGCAGCCTTGATATTCGAGCTCACCGGGGGGCGAGAAAATAACCCCTGTTTGAGTTAACTTATGTGAAGACTCTTTTGGGGACTTAAAATCGTCATCCGACGTCCTCCCCTCATCAACAACCAAGCTGGAGTCAACTACCTCAAGTTGTACCTCTCAATTTTCTTCTGAAACTTCATTTTGAGTACTACCCATCTTGCAATCGAGCCACTCTTTTCTTGCTGCCTGGAAAGCCTTTTTGACTAACGGAGAGAATACCACACATGACCTGACCGCGAGTGAAGCTGTGGGTGCTCCACCATCACCGGCCCCCTCAGTAGGTGCGGCATCCATTTCTTCCACACCTTCCATCTCCGTATCTTTGGCCTCTCCTCTTGCTTTTAGGATCATCATTTTCCATCTCCTCCTCATTCTCCTCATCATCGAACTCATCAGGCGGTGTGGGGTCATCATTTTTAGTGTCACAAACATCCACCGGATGAGCCACTTTAAATTTCAGGCGGTAAAACCCGTCTTTGATAAAAAAGTGTCCATCCTCTTGGGATTAGTGTATAGTCCACACAGCCAACCAGAATACGAAGCACACCATATTTCCTTGTGTATTTCATGTTAACTTTCATTGTTTTACCTAGGAGAGAGCCCAAACTCCACAATGCCAGAAAATCACCTTTATCTCTAGAAGGTATCCTGAAATTAGCACCCATTTCTTGGGCAACTCCTCCATGGGTTCCATCTTAGTGGCCCAAACATCTACTGCCAAAACAATATTGCTATTCGGTACCTTGAAATCCCTAAAAGTCTTCAACCTCTCAAGCTCATTCTTGGAAGGAAAAGGCACTTTGAACACATTGTACCCAATTTGTGTTACATCCCAATGAAAATTTTCCGATGGAACCAAACGTTGTAGTTGAGAGACCAGTTGTGGGATTGTAAGGACTCCCCCGGACACACTGATCATAGCCAACCTAGCAACATCAATCTTCGGTTTATAAGTATCCGAAGTTAACATCTCAAAGAAGATTAGTCCTTCATTTATCAACCCATGCACCATCACTTGCCTCTTTGCCGCTTTTAACAGATGATAAGCCTCGGATTCATGTCCCGTAGCTTCACAAATATCGCAGACCTCCACAGTACAATCAACCCCATGATGTCCCTGTTGTCCACACCGGTAACATCTTTTTTTCTTCGCTTTTTTTGCCACAACTGCCTCCCCAGCAACATCAGTGCCAGCTGCAGTCGTTACCTGTTTAGCTGGCGCCGTAGCGTTCAACTCTGCCACCTTTGGAGCCGCAGGCTCCGCCGGTTTGGCTGAGGCCGCCGGTATTGAATTGCGTAACGCTGCCGTGACCTGCCGTACCACTGCTGCAACGGCCTCTTTGCTCAACATGTTTGTCTTATCAGATGTGCCTCGTCCATAGCCTCCCGCAGCACCCTTGAAACCACGATTGTATCCTCCCCTTCCTCTATCAAATTGGTTCGGCCGTCGGTAACCATCGTTACCATAAGGACGATACTATTGCCCTCTCTGACCACCACCGCCAAACCCTGAGCCAGCATGAAAGCCACCGAACGCCGCATTGTTTTGGTTGTTTTGCTAAACGTCATCTTGCCCGGCCGTCCCGCTTGAACTCCCGGTGAAGAAATTGTTGCCATTGCCTCTTCTGAAAGCATTGTTACCTAGCCCAGCAGCAGCTCTTTCTTCTTGTAGTCCTCCTTTTCTTATCGGAACCACGTAACACTTGCATACTACTGAGTCTCTTCAGGCAGGCCATACCCGTGGCCTAAATCCTTGTCCTTGTAACTGTTTTATGTAGCAAAGAACGTGCTTCTTGGTAGTAAAATAAAAAGAACTCATATCGTAAATGCATACTCTCTTACGTGGAGACGCTACCGCATAACAAGCACCGCTCTTCTGCTCCACTACCAACTATCGAGCAAAAACCTTTAGCGATGCGCCCTCTTCATCACGAGGCTCACGCGTGCAAAGGAAAAGGTGGAAGTTGTTTGAGAAACGAGACAGAAAAATTGCTCCAGCAGCACGCCCGCTGAGGTCCCCCCCCCCCCCCCCCCCCCACCTCTCGACCCTCAGTCATTTCACCTCCACCCGATCCTAGGAGAACTCCGTTATAGGCTTACACTAGCAAGGACCCCGACCCGATGGCGAGCACCATTGGCAGCAGTGGCGGCCTTCGTTTATGGAAGTGGAGGCCACCGGTCAGGACTCAGGACTGTGGAGCAAGCTGAGCAATTTGGAGCTGTCAAGAGGGCTAGGGTTTTGGTCGGTGCTTCGCAGTTAGGTTGTATGATGCCTGCTTTCTCGCTATCTAATTTGGTTTCTGCATGAATGCATGATTAGGACGCTCTTGTAATTGGTGTGGAAATATGTGATTTGTTTGGTAGTTGCGACACTATTTGCATGTGGGACTAGCAGTGTTGCATATTATAGAGTCTCTTCCGATAGTCCATACCCGCAGCCTAAAATAATTGTCCTTTTAATTATTCTATGTAGCAAAGAACGTGCTTCTTGGTATCCAAAAAAAAAAAACCATGTCGTAAATGCATATCGCTTACATGGAGACACCACCTTCGCTTAGCAAGCACCACTCTTCGGATCCACTGCCAACGATCGAGCAAAAAAATTCAGCGATCAAAGGCAAATATGGAAGTTATTTTAGAAACAAGAGCAAAAAAAACTGCTAGTCCCACTTCTTGGTAGCAAAAACTGCTAGTCCCATACCCATGACCTAAATCTTTGCCATTTTAATTCTTTTCTGTAGGAATGAAAGTGCTTCTTGGTAGCAAAAATAAATTATCTCCTACATGCATATCACCTACGCTGTAATGCTCCCTTCTCATAAAAGCACCGCTCCTCCGCTCCACTGCCTACAATTTTGCAAGAATCATCAGCGATGCGCCCCCTCCCTCGCGAGGCTCACGCGAGCATTGGCAAACGAGGAAGTTTCTTTAGACACGAGAACAAACAAACGCTCCAGCAGTGTGTGCGGCAAGCTTCTCCACCCCCCCCCCCCCCCCCCCCCCCACACCCCACACCCCCCAACCAAATTTCGCCCTTCGCGTCGTAGTATTTTCACCTCCACCCGATCCTAGGAAAAATCTGTTATTATAGTCCCTCCCTTCCTAGATAGAAGGTGTATTTGTTTTTGGAGAAAAAAATCCAGAATATAGGGTGTATTGCTTTCCACTACTCATGTGGACAATTTTTTAGGATTTGATTACGCTCCCTTATCTCATGCAAACTCTTCTTTTCCTTCGTCAATTAGCTAGAGGTAATTTCCTCCAAAACTAGTGTAATTTTCCCCACCACAAGCGTGATTTAATTTCTATACACCCTACGTGTAAGAACGCAGGCAGTAGTAAACCAAACATCCCAGGTCTTGGAGATGAGTTTAATTTAGTCTTGCATGTTGAACGTAGATCCGTAGTCTACATGTTGTTAGTTCTAGGTGTCCTTGTCATATTAGATTTAGATTAAAAAAATTAGATTAGCGTATGTGTCTACATGCTGTTTATTTAATCAAACTTAATAAAGTCAGATTTCGTTGCTAAAGACAGTAACCGAGAGCCATGCCTTGTAGAGTAAAAGTATGTGGTACAATTAGTGATTTACTGAATCCATGTTGAACCGTTGATCCCATCTCGAGACATAATTATGTTCTCGAGAACCAGCTCACAACCAAGGCTAATTCTTACTCTCCTATCTATTGGATATCAGTTGCCAACCGATGTTAGAAGAGGCGGCGATCTAGGGTTCAACCCTAGCCGCCACCGCCATCATCTGCCTTGTCTCCATCATTTTTTAGCGTGAATCAACGGCTATCCACCTCCTCAGTTTACTGCTCTGGCGGCGGAGGGGGTGTGGACCCTAGACCTGAGCTCGGTGCTACTGCAAGGTCCCTAAATTTAGAGTTTGGTTTTGATCTTCCTAGCAACATCGATGTGGTGGCGACGATGGCGCATTGGAATACGGTCTCCGGCATCTCCCTACCTCGTCTTAGTGGCGTCAGCGAAGGGCCAGTGAAAGTAGGTGCTGCCATTTCTGTTGGATTCCTTTGGATCTTGTCGGTTGGTCTGTCATGTCCGGCAAAAGTAGTGGCACACTTCCATTTTCTGGTGATATCAGGAACTGTCAAAGACTAACTTGGCACCGAGTGGTGAACACACTTCCAAGGGAAATTTATGTCAACGCCATTACTTTGGCCTTAAATTGAGAGTAACAACTATTCATCAAAATAATGGATAAGTAGCAGCATAAATTTTTAACATAAAAAAGTGGCAATGCCATAAATTTTCCTTGTAATAGAAAGATGCCTAGATAGCATGCATAATATACATAGAAGAAGTGCTTTGTTCCATTAGAGATGTTTATGAGTAGGAAAAAAACAGATGAGGTGTTACTTTGTGGTCTCAATTGGCGAATTCACACATAGCCAGCTTGCTGATCATACATCAAAACTGATAATGAGGTAATGTCCACTCTGCCTGTTCTTGTTGCACTAGGAAATGAATATAAGTCTAGGGTGGAATTCAGCAACTTGCCATCGATGCCCTCAAATGGAACTCTGATGATCAAGGATGGGCCATGTAAAGAGGTGACGGAATGAGGATGAAGATGCGAAATTAGCAAGACTGTTGCAGGAAGAGGAAGACTGGAATATGAGGAAGCAGAGAAACAAGCGTGGAACTACACAGAAAAATGTCTACATCAAAATAAGTGAAGATGAGATATGCTCCTACGACCCAAAACTGATTTTCGAGATTGGACATGGTGTTTTGACTCGTGGGTCTAGATGCACCCGTTATGAAAATGTATTTCAAATATATTTTTAAATGTCAAAAAATTTCAAACAAAACTTCAGAGGTACATCTAGACATTATCTATTCGCAAAAAAAAAGTTTCAGGAAAAAAAGATATTTTTTGTGGGCTGTAAAAAAGACGAAAAATGTTATTTTGGAGTAGAGGGATTCGTCTTTTTTGCACAACCCACAGAAAGTATCATTAACTTTGTGTACGAACATAAAATGTCCGGATGTAAGCCCAAAAATTTTGTTGGAATTTTTTTAGATTTTGAAATACTATTTTTAGGTAGTGGGACCCAAAACTGATTTCCGAGATTGCCGATGACCACCCAGTCCCAGCATACTATAAACCACATAACCAAGAAATGGATGAGTACATGTTTGACTGTGACGTTGACATGTATATGGATGATCTGCCAGTGAGAATACTCAACATTTGGGCTTTATATAATTCAGATTGCAGACTCATTTCTTTGGAACTCATCCCTATGAAATCAGGTGCAGAAATGATATATAGTGATATTTGGATCTGGTTTTATGAGCGAGGATGATGGTAGTTGCTGTTCAACAGCTGAGCCAACACAGCAATCTTCTTCCTCGAGTAAATCTGGCAAGGAAGATCAAGGAATTCCAATTTATCAGAGTCCGATCAAGATCTCAATCCAACAAACCCTTGTTAGTTTTGATTTGGTTGTAGCAAGGATGCCAACACTGATTCAAGTCAGCAGACCATACAACATACAAGTTCTGCGGCACTAAATTCAAAGAACTTGTCCATGGCAGAGTATACAATGAACAACAACCCTTGTAAATACACCTCAACCGGATCATTACAGTTTTTAATGGACGCATCAATAAACAGGATCCAAAATGATCTTCAATGAAACAATGGCCTCAGGTGAAGCTTTCACCTCTCCTTACGCTTCTACTAAAGCTTCCTCCAATCATCCACTTGGTTTAAATTGGGATGGCCAACCAAAACTTCCTCCAAACATCCACTTTGCTTGACTCAAATTATTTTGGGGTCCAAGCTTTCCTTCTGGCAGCCTTCAAGAATTGTGTTGCAGGTGTTCATGGCACGGGCATCTAGTAGGCTGTGGTTCCAGAGTTTAATCATAAGGAAACGCCAGCACCTGTTCACCCAGCGACAAAATTGCAAGTCAATAAACAACTGTACAGCAAAGATCCGCACAAAAGGTGCCTCCATAGGCATTCCAGGTACCAGAATGACATTTTAATTAATATCAAAAGAATTATAACCCGGCAACCCACCATAGTAGAGGAGTGTTCTGTACAAGTTGTGGTCCGTGAAGCCGGGAGAATGCCTCGCAGGCCCAAGGAATATGACCATCCGCTAGCACCCTGTATGTCATGACAAAATTGTAAAAGAATAGCATATTTCGAAGTAGTAAGATTTTTGGGTCATTTGGGTGGACTCCAATTAAACCAGTAACATAACTGGTACTTTTGCTGGGGTCACCAGAATTGAGTAGTACATTATTATCAGTTCTAATTAGCAACAAATTAGACCATCAGTTTTTGGTGATGATTTACAATTTAGAATTTCAGTACAAGAACTGGACATATAGGGTTCAATGGGTACCATTAAAGAAATTTTGTGTAGCTCGCATCTACAATGCAGGACGAAGATCACATAGGATGCCACACATATCATCAAAACAAACAATTTTGCAATCTACTCTCCATGACAAATATTTTATATGATGGATACACATATAGTCAAATCAAACTGAATCAAGCATATCTTGTTTTGAAGCCACTTCTTGGCTCTTGCTATGGCAAGAACACAATAAAATGGAACGAAAACGATCAATGGACTATCATGCTGTGCAGGCATTGAAACAATAATGCAGATAAACAAAACAAAATGTTCGACAGGGAAGGAAACATGCTCCGCCCATGACAAAACAGCCTTGCGACATCATTAAAGTGAAAATAATTGTGAACATCAATGTGTGCCATGCAAGACAAAACTGCAATGACGCCCTTATGTCTGGAAACATCTCCAACTTAACACATATCCCAAAACACATTTCAAAACAATACGTGCACAAAAGATACTGCGGTTTTAATACGTCCAAGTTTTCAAATCCAAAAGTTGACTACAACTGAAATAATAGAAAGAGATATCCAACTCGGGATTTGAATTTTAAATGTGAAATCACATTGCCTGAAATTGGAATAATGAAGCTGACCTTTGTTTCCGAACAAATGAATTCCACATATGCATAATAAGCTTCTCATCTTTTGTGACGTCAACAAAATCATCAAGCATCTGCGACCCAGAAAAGGTAGTAACTTTTACAAAATAGAGAATGTCTGAAACATATTGTTAGAAAGACACTGACTGGGGTAAATTGTTAGACAAACTGACTCGAGCTCAGGTGTTAGGCAACAGCACAATATACTTATGTTTCTGAAAAATGTTACTGTATCTTACCGCCTATCTTCAAAGTCGGCGATGTCATCATCAACTTCATCTTCACTGTCACGATCTGAGAAAATTTGTTCCAATGCCATTGGCTACAAGAGAAGTAAAGGCAGTCAGGCTAAATTTCAACTGAAGGAATAAATTTGTGGATACTCCAAAGTCATAATAACAAAAAAAATACGATCAACAAATCCAAGACAATAAAACATAAGTAGGGACATTGCAATAACCAAATGATGAGCATCTGCAAGAAAAAATAGCAAGACAATGAAGACTGGAGTTTATAGCTCAATGACGCAAGCATATTATAGAACAAGAAAGTTGACAAGTGGCAGAATGTTTTCCAACATGAAGAAATCTTTTATGTCAAGTGAAGTTGTGAGCAGCTTTGCATACTGGCTTCACCCTCCAATATAACCATTCCCATAAAATTGGCTCGTATAATAGGCACATGAGTAAACATGGTGATAAACAGTATCTGCTTAACCACATTTCTTTATAACTGAGCGCAACCAAGTCAAAAGCATACAGATCAGTTTCAGCTCTTCCAAAAAGAACAGAAAAGAAAAAAATAACACTTCCTGAAATCACAACTTCATAACTCTGACACTTAAACAAGACATCATGCTAGCAAGACTGGCATAGTCTTGTACTCCCTCCGTCCAAAAATAAGTCTCAAGTTTGCCCAAAAGTGCGTGTATCTATACATGAAACATGTCTAGATACATTCACTT
Organism: Poa pratensis; assembly: GCA_947311845.1. Taxonomy (NCBI): domain Eukaryota; kingdom Viridiplantae; phylum Streptophyta; class Magnoliopsida; order Poales; family Poaceae; genus Poa; species Poa pratensis. The sequence continues at coordinate 27,066,871 of CAMZMU010000097.1, read as the reverse complement.
TTGGGCAAACTTGAGACACTTATTTTGGGACACAGGGAGTATTTGCATAAAATAATATGCAGGCTATTCCAGATCATATATTTCTATTCAAGAGCAAGGGGAGGAGTATTACTTGGCACCAGCCTCTAAGGATACAGAACCTAGCATTTTAGAGCTCTACTAAAAACAGCATCATCAAATACTAAATTAGAGGCTGAACTGATTATTTCCCCGTGCAAAATATCTAACTGAAGACCAGGCACCCAGAAAACAAAATGTGAATATAAAATGCTAAGCATGAACAGGAATTATGTAGCTATCATTCCTTCAAAAAAAATGTAGCTATCACAAAACCATAACAATGCATGCATCAAACTGCAATAGGACATGATACAAACAGGTAAGAAAAATTGAACAATAAAATGAGAAGGATGAACAATTTATTTTTACTAGTTACTACAGACCTGTGCCCTGTGAGAGTGAAAGAACTGACGCTTCTGCAGGAGTTGCCGGCTGCCAGATGTCATACGCATAAAGAAGTTAGTTTAACACTTAAAATTGTACAATGCATAATATGATATCGGCAAATAAACAGAAGGGCTACTTTCTGGGATCAGCTCGTTCTGCAGATAGCTTCCTTGTCTTCCCAAACTGTAGCACTGTCGGTGGTGAAAGATTGCTACCATGTAATGAGTGAGTAGGATCAGCAGAAGCAGGTGCTACGGAATTATCTGAAAATGTTAGACAACAGAAATGAGATATGAGTAAGAATTAAACATTTTCTGCCATAATCCGTTTAATACTAGAAAACAACTTCTGATGCTAATGATGTTCCGATATAAGAAAATAACAACTGGATAATCTCTACCTAAGGTAAGGGTCTAACTGTTCAAGTGCTTTATATCAAAACATCATGCAGAACTTCTCAATGCTGAAATTCCATGTGCAACTGTGCATGCAACAAAAAAGAACTGGCGCATTCTGAATATACCAGAAATGCAAGTTTAAGGGTAACTTGACCGGTTTCGCCCAAATGTATGAATGAGTTAGTGTGTGACCAAAACAATGGTTGACTAGAAAAAAGGAAAACGGGAATGAAAATCATAAGATGAGAATGTACCATCTTCCTCCTTCTGCACAAAGTTTTCTTCAGACCCTGCCTGGGCATCTTTAGGTGAACCTGTATCCATGATATGTGGATGTACATGGCTTATTTTCGTAGCTGTGGTTCCCAACATTCCCAACCTTCTACGCTTCTTAAACCTTGAGCTGATGCAACACAGTTACGATAATCAAACAAAGAATACGGTATCATGAAATGGAAAAAAAAGAGCTTACCAGTATGAAAATGTTTGATGTCTTGGATCAACTCCCTCAGCCACAAGCTGGAAATAATTGGGATTATTAGTTCCAGAAAATTAAATAGAATGCTTCAACTCAAATCAATTTTCACCATTCACGGATTACTATGCTAGGCATGCAAAGCAGATTCTGCACAGAGAAGCATCGATTGGTTACCAGCAAGAGGATCATGGGTGCAGCCATGGCCCCTGAATTCAAAAAAAGCAAAACGAAAAGCTAAGAGCAAAACTCAGAATCTAATCACCAGAAAACTCAATGATATTCTTGTTATGTGTGGTATCAGTGATCGCCTGTTAGTGGAGTGCCAGCAAGGGTCACAAGACAGATACACCACAGATAGTGTTGGTGCTAAAGTCGGACTTACACGACTCAGCCCCAAGTCATGTTGGCTCAGTCAGCGCAGCCAACCTAAGTCCTTGGTCTGTTAGTCCCTCGGTAAGTCGGGTTGCTAGAGATAACATGGGTTGGGCACTATACAAATCTCAATCTGTTGACTAAAGTCAAGCAAGGAGTTCAGAAAAAAAAAGTGTCCTTCTCTTTGCTGCAGCCTCTCTCCTTCTATCATTGTGTAATTGCATCTAGGGCTTCCAGCCCAAGCCCTAGTCCCACCCACCAACACAGCACCCACGCACAAACTCACCAGCTAATACCCTCCTTAAAAATCCGTTCCCAGAAATCAAGTCATCAACAACAACAACAACAAAGCCTTTTTTTCCCAAACAAGTTGGGGTGGGCTAGAGTTGAAACCCATAAGATCTCGAAACCAGGTCATGGTTCTGGCACATGGATAGCTAACTTCCACGCAGCCCTATCCATGGCTAATTCTTTGGTGATATTCCAATCCTTCAAATCTCTCTTAACAGACTCCTCCCATGTCAAGTTTGGCCTACCACGACCCCTCTTAACATTCTCATCCCGCTTTATCCGTCCGGTATGCAATGGCGCTTCCGGAGGCCTACGTTCTATATGACCAAACCATCTTAGACGGTGTTGGACAACCTTCTCTTCAATTGGTGCTACCCCCACTCTCTCACGTATATCATCATTCCTAACCCGGTCGTTTCTTGTGTGGCCACATATCCATCTCAACATGCGCATCTCCGCTACACCTAACTGTTGGATATGTCGTCTCTTGGTCGGCCAACATTCTGCGCCATACAACATCGCAGGTCGAATCGCCGTCCTATAGAACTTGCCTTTTAGCTTTTGTGGCACTTTCCTATCACAGAGGACGCCAGAAGCTTGGCGCCACTTCATCCAACCAGCTTTGATTCGATGACTCACATCTTCATCGATATCACCATCCTTCTGGAGCATAGACCCCAAATATCGGAAGGTGTTTTTCTCAGGTACCACCTGTCCATCAAGCCTAACCTCTTCCTCCTCGTGCCTAGTAGTACTGAAACTGCACCTCATGTACTCAGTTTTGGTTCTACTAAGCCTAAAACCTTTCGATTCTAGAGTCCGCCTCCACAGCTCCAACTTTCTATTAACCCCCACCCGACTATCGTCAATTAGCACCACATCATCCGCAAAGAGCATACACCATGGGATGTCTCCTTGTATATCCCCTGTGACCTCATCCATCACCAAAGTAAAGAGATAAGGGCTCAAAGCTGACCCCTGGTGCAGTCCTATTTTAATTGGAAAGTCATCGGTGTCGCCATCACTTGTTCGAACACTTGTCACAACATTATCATACATATCCTTAATGAGGGTAATGTACTTTGTTGGGACTTTGTGTTTCTCCAAGGCCCACCACATGACATTCCGTGGTATCTTATCATACGCCTTCTCCAAGTCAATGAACACCATATGAAGATCCTTCTTCTTCTCCCTGTATCTCTCCATAAGTTGTCGTACCAAGAAGATGGCTTCCATGGTAGACCTCCCAGGCATGAAACCAAATTGATTTTTGGTCACGCTTGTCAATCTTCTTAAACGGTGTTCAATGACTCTCTCCCATAGCTTCATTGTATGACTCATCAACTTGATTCCACGGTAATTAGTGCAACTTTGAACATCCCCCTTGTTCTTGAAGATTGGCACTAATGTACTCCGCCTCCATTCTTCGGGCATCTTGTTTGACCGAAAAATGAGGTTGAAAAGTTTAGTTAGCCATACTATCGCTATGTCTCCAAGGCCTCTCCACACCTCGATGGGGATACCATCAGGGCCCATTGCCTTGCCTCCTTTCATCCTCTTCAAAGTCTCCCTAACCTCAGCCTCCTGGATACGCCGCACAAAGCGTCGGCTGGTATCATCGGAGGAATCGTCTAGCTCAATGGTAGAGCTCTCATTCTCTCCATTGAACAGGTCGTCGAAGTACTCTCGCCATCTACGCTTGATCTCTTCGTCCTTCACGAGGAGTTGATCCGCTCCGTCCTTTATGCATTTGACTTGGTTGACATCCCTCGTCTTCCTTTCTCTCGTCTTCGCCATCTTATAGATGTCTCTTTCGCCATCCTTCGTGTTTAGACGCTGGTAGAGGTCCTCATACGCCCGACCCCTTGCCTCGCTTACCGCTCGCTTTGCGGCCTTCTTTGCCCCCTTGTATATCTCCATGTTGGTTGCGCTCCTGTCCAGGTATAGGCGTTTGAAACAGTCCTTCTTCTCCTTAATAGCCTTCTGGACCTCAAAGTTCCACCACCAGGTATCTTTAGCATCCCTTCTACTTCCCCTGGTCACCCCAAACTCCTCTGATGCAATCTTCCGAATGCAAGTCGCCATCCTCATCCACATACTGTTTGCATCGCCTCCTTCCTCCCAAGGGCCCTCCTTAAATACCCTCTCCTTAAAAGCTTGAGCTGCCTCTCCCTTTAACTTCCACCACTTTGTTCTAGCAACTTTTGGGCGCTTATCCCGCTGGACACGAATCCAAAAACGGAAGTCAGCCACCACCAGCTTATGTTGATGGACAACACTCTCTCCAGGTATCGCCTTACAATCAAGGCAAGCGCGTCTATCTTCTCTTCGAGAGAGGACAAAATCAATCTGGCTAGAGTGTTGGCCACTACTGAAAGTCACTAGGTGGGATTCTCTCTTTCTAAAGAGGGTGTTAGCTACGACCATGTCGTAGGCTAGGGCGAAGCTTAAGACATCCTCCCCTTCTTGGTTCCTGATGCCATAGCCAAAGCCCCCATGCACCTCTTCAAAACCTGTGTTAGATGTACCCACATGGCCATTGAGGTCTCCTCCTATGAAGAGCTTCTCACCAGTAGGTACTCTCCTAACCAAGTCCTCGAGACCTTCCCAGAACTCTCTCTTGGTGCTCTCGTTGTGGCCTACTTGCGGGGCATACGCGCTGATAACATTGAGAACTAAGTCCCCAACAACCAGCTTGACTAGGATAAACCGGTCTCCTTGCCTCTTGACGTCCACTACTCCATCCTTGAGGCTCTTATTGATCAAGATGCCTACCCCATTTTTGTTTGAGGTTGTCCCCGTGTACCACAGCTTAAAGCCGGTATCCTCCACCTCCTTCGCCTTCTGTCCCTTCCATTTGGTCTCTTGTACGCATAGGACATCAACACGCCTCCTTATCGCCGTATCAACTAGCTCCCGTAACTTGCCCGTCAGGGACCCTACGTTCCAGCTACCTAAGCGGATCCTCCTAGGCTCGGCTAACTTCCTTACCCTCCGCACTCGTCGAGTCAAATGCGATAAGGAGGCGTGTTGATGTCCATTAAAACACTCGGTTCAACCGTCTATCAGCGACTACGTCTGTCCATTATTATCAACTACCCTAGGAAGTTCTGTACCACTGATTTACCTCAGTTCTCCAGGCATCAATCTTCAGACTAACATTAACAGCCTGGCATTCTTCAGATATCTGCGTGAACAAATTAACAATCAAGCCATGAAAACAATCAAATAAGATTATTTGATAGAAATTTCGGCAGTTTACCAACCCAAAACTCAAAGTGGAATAGGTCATGCGATGAGTTCAAGTGACACCCCAGACCCTATTACCACCAGAATCGCAACATTAGGGATGTGTCTTGGGAAAGTATGCACAAAGGTTGTTACACTAAGAAATAATCAAGGATATGCAGAAAGAAAAGGCAATATAAATTTCATCACAAAGGGTGCAGTGGAATATAACCAAGATTTAGTTTTATCCTAACTGTAGCAGGTGAAATGATCCACCAGCCTTTAGCAGTAACAAGTGATATTTCAGCAAATATAACATAAAAGGAACTTCGCTTCAAACTTTACCTTGTAGCTTCCACACTTTACCAAGCAAAAGGGGCAAGCAAAATCTTCAGTGACTGGCGAGAACAGATCAATGTAAGAAACAGAAAAATTAAAAGAGATAATCTCTTGAAAAAAGATAAATAAACGAGCAAATAATCACAAACCAAACAGAAATTATCTGAGTTTTTTACACGCAATGTCAATCAGTGAGATGCAGAACTAAACAAAGATAATCTCAAAGCATCTAAACCGGATCTGTGAGATGATCAGCATTCACAGCAAAGTACCATGGATAATAAACGCAGGTGTAGCAGCACTCAATCAGCAGTACATACATCAGTACATTCAGATTCTTTGGTCTCCCGTGCTAAACATTTTCATACAAAAAAAATTTAATAGCCCCTTAGGTTTCAGTTTCAACTTCACACTATTCTACTCGAATGTTACAAATCATATCAAGGTGTGTGCTTTCTGTTTTATGTACAAGCACTTTCAGTAATACTCCCTCCGTCCCATAATATAAGATGTTATTACAACCAATATACTCCTACATTGGTTGTTATAACATCTTATATTTGGGACAGATGGAGTAATATTTAACATCCTTGCTCAGTTTAAATGACACAAAACTTGATAATAGAGAAAACACATAGTTAAGTCAAAAGGATATGGCTGATGTTGTGAAGAGAGAACTTTAAAGTCATTTTAAGCTATAAAGATTATACTAACAATTACCGAACTGAGCTCACCAGCTTTAGTTCCAGTATCATATGCAAACCTAAAGTGTAACGGCGCAAAGTGCTCGACTAGGTTGCTTCACTGTGTGTTGATACATACTAACATTTGTAAAATAAAATAAAAATATAAGAGGTCTTAGGCTAATGATATGGTACCATACTCAATTGGACAAGTAATAAGATTACCAACATAAAAGAGAAATAGCTTTTATTCCAATAACATGAGTACCAACAAAGGATCTTACCAGAATATATTTTACTAGTTTAATTGCTAATGTACTGCTATTATTAAGTATCTTACACATCTAGTCGATAGGTGTTTCACAAGTCAATACTAGATGTAAACGAGTGTGAGTGAAACTGAAAAAAAAAAGACGAGCTCAAAAGTTTGTGCAAGAGAGCAACCTTCAGTCTTTTGCATAGTATTGTTGTAGTACTTGAAGTTGAAAAGCACATTACCAGCTCTTAGCCTGTGGAAAAAAAATTGTTTACTCGGTTACATCAAAATTCAAATGTATTAAAAGCAAAGAGTCATAAAAAGATCTGGCCAGATACAGGTCCGCCAGTATTTGGCTAGAAGCTTGCACAAGAGTCCAGCAAAGCTACCCATGAAGCCAAAACCCCAGCACTAGGCATTAATAAAAATTTGATTTACTCACTCCATTTCTTTACCTACTCTTAGAGGTAAGTTTGTGAAATCTAAACAATCTGAACCATTCATCCAATTTTCATCCATGAATAACAGTTTTAGTTGGAACCTCAAATTCAGCTTTAGTCACTAACAAACCCTCTAATAACCTCTATCAGCCTATCTATTTTTTCTCCTGCCTTAGTCATGCGTGAAATTTCCCAATCCCTCTGATTTTTCTTTTGTGCACTCACTCACTTTGCGCCCTCCTCCTCTGATCTCAAAGTGACATATTTCTCCCCTCTCCTCCCTCTTCACACAGACAGAAACTTCCTCACGATATCTCTCTGCAAACTTGGACGCCCGTGTGCCCATCTGCACCCATCGTGTCACAATTTGTGCGAAACTGTCAGTAATGGTGTGCAATTTGGTGTCACCTATAAAATATCTTGGTGTGGAGAAAGCCCACAGGCGGTAACTGCACGGTTGTGGCAACCTACCCAACCTGGTCATAAACTGGATACCTTTGAACTAAACTTCCCAAGGAAACCATCAAAAATTATTTACAACTCTAACATGAAGTGCTATATATAGTAGCCTTTACCTTATAATATGTGGTAATGATAAAGGTGGCACACCACTGTATGAGTAACCACTATATGGAGATTCAGACATGTCTCTTGCACCAGCCTCTTGAGCAGATATGCCTACTTGGAGTTGATATGAACCCTGCAACGATATTAACAAGTTCAAAGAAGCTAAAGAAGTAACTGAGAACTTCTACAAGATAAGGCATTGCCATCTTATAACAACAATACTTACCACCTTTACGGAACCAATGATATAAACTTAAAAAAAAGGAACAAGGATAATCTTACCGTGGCATCAACCTTATGAGAGCAAAATGTCAAGCAAGTGTCCTTCTCTAGAAATTTCGGCTGCATATAACAAACGAAAGACAAGTAGGTAAGCCTACAGTGGAAAATAAAATTGGCAGCTAGTTACCACTACACCCATATTCTCTCTTTCTCTTTATTTTAAAGTTTCTATTAAAAATAAAAAAATAGATAGTGGAATCTGAGTAACAACTGATGGAAAACATACATGCAGAATAATTAGAACTTTCATAAACTACAGATTCGAACTGTTGACGTTCATCTTAGAACAGTTCCTCTAACAATAATGCAAATTCCCTACCTCTACTTTGACAATTTGTCATCTCAACTTTTGAAGCAGGATGTGCAAATTAATGGCAAGCACTCTGGTCTTCTAGAAAACTAAAAGTACATGGGATAGATCATGAAAATTCAAAGTACATGTGGCTAAGGTAATTTATTTAGTCTGAAACAAGCTTCAGGTGCTGCAAAGGGTTGTGCTTCATCAATCCCATGGTTAAATACTATTGAGAAGTTGCGGTGCATAGACCGAAAACATCAAAACTTAATACTATGGAAAAGTTCAACTACCATACCTCTAAAAAGCTTGGGCTCATACTAACTTCAGAAGCCAACTCCACTGTATGTCCCAAGTTTAAAGTTACACAATTCTCCAAAGACGAACCAAGTAGATCAATTGGTATTTTACCCCAAAAACATTTCCCTTCAAGCTCTGTCAAAATGCATCACATATATGATAATAAGCTTGTGCACTCAACAAAAATAAAAAACATAACTGGTTTCTAAGTTGTTCTTTACACTTGGCGCGTGTTCAAAAAGTGTTTTTTACACTTATATTTAAAAAGACAGATGTGCTAAGCCATACTGCCTAATGGTGGCTCCAACAATAAGGATCCCCTCGAAGGAGAAAAAAGCATCTAAATCTCCCCGCTGAAAACTGATCACCAAAGTTAAATGATACATTATTCATTTGATTATCCTAACTACATAAAGGCGGTAAATTAACTAGCTCTGACTCACCTCCGCTTTGTTAACTAGTTATCCATGGATTAAGTGTTTGTTACATATTAATTCAGTTTCCGAGTACAACGTAATACTACCCTTCCCCACAAGAGAAGGCTTGGTGCCTTGGTATGTTGCTGTTATCTGTCAGGTAGGTGATTACAAGGTTGGATTGTTTGGCCAAGAAGATGGGATAGCATACAGGGAAATAGTCATAGTTTGGTCACTGATCTCATTCCAGAAAACAATTGGGCATTTGATAAAACAATTTTATCTTCCACCACATAATAAGCATTGTATGTGGCCAGCCAGTGACTGTATGCCCTAAATAATCTCAAACCAGTCCATATACTATCCAAAAACTATGTTAAACCTCAAAATATTTCATCATACAACGGAAAGAGACACCTATATGCAATTTTCTCAAAGGTAAGGGGCCTCAAGGTTTCATGTTTGCTCTCCGTAACGGTTGAAATTTTAGGAGGAGATCTCAATGGCCATGTGGGTACAACCAACTTGGGGTTTGAGGGAGTGCATGGGGGGTTTCGGGTTTGGCGATAGAAATCAGGAGGGTAAGGACATCTTAGACTTTGCTGTAGCCTACGACATGTTGGTGGCTAACACCCTCTTCAGAAGAGGCTTTCTCATTTAGTAACCTTTAGTAGCGCCCAACATTCTAGCCAGAATGACTTTGTCCTTACTAGGAGGAGGGAGAGGCGGGCTGGAGAAGATCCCTTCGTGGATACCAAGGCTTCCTCTTGTAGTTTGCTACTTGCTAATCTTTCCTCTTAGAGTGGCTAGATTGGGTTGGTTTGGATTGACCAATTGGACAAACAATACTAAGAGTAAGGTGTGCTTGGGAGAGGAGAATTGGGGGCTACCCTTAGGGCTTGTTACCAGTTGAATCTTGCTGAGTTGCTACTTGCTAGTTATCCTTGATTTGGTGTTTTCCCCTCTTTGTGTTCTTGTGTTCATCAGTTGTTCTTCGTGTTCATCGATCCCTCCGCACAAATCCGTGAAAATCGGGACCAACCTACATCATATGGTATCAAATCTCTAGGTTGACACGGATTTGATTTGTGTTTGTTGGAAACTAAATCACTTAGCTCCCTTCTAATGAGGTTGTGCTTCACACACACCCCTCACTCTTACACAGTCACACCAGGAATATATGAAGCTCTATATATCTTCACAATATATCACACAAGCTTGGTTCTCATACAAAGGGGTACATCTCCTTATATAGCGTAGCTAGGTCGGTTACTGTTCACTGAACAGTAGGTCGGTTCAGTACTCTAGAAACTACTACAGAACAGCAGACTTTTACTTCTACTAGAACTCCTACATACTCTAGATACTTCCTCACATCTACTAGGAATTCTACATACTCTAGATACTTCTAACAATCTCCCCCTTAATCTTGTCATATCAACTAAATCCTCTAATCCAGATCACCTGGACCATGTGCTTCATCTCATGACGGCCTCACACCGCCTCTTGTTTGGCAACGGCATCACACCGTGCCTGTCAGCCTCACACTGACTCCATACAAGATGGCATCACACCACCGATTCGGTTTCACACCGATCTTCCATGTGCCAGTGGCCTCACACCACTGTCGTCGGCCTCACACCGACTCTTCGACTTGACGATGGCATCACACCAGCGTCATTGGCTTCACACCAACCTTTCCGTAGACAATGGCATCACACCATAGTCGTCGGCCTCACACCGACGCCCTCTATAACGATGGTATCACACCACCGCACGTGCACAGTCTCCAACAGTATCACACCATTGGATGTGCACTATGAACACCCCTCTCACAGGAGTGCTGGCTCATCATCGTCAGAGAGAGCCTCACCAAAGAGTGCTTTGTTGTTCTTCTCTGGACACTCATAAGCATAATGTCCAAAATTAGGGCAGTTGTAGCACTTCACCTCAGACTTATCCCAAGCCCGGCCACGGCCACGGCCTCGGCCTCCACCACGCCCTCGTCCTCGCGATGAGCTCTCAGCCCCGTATCTTGCCTTCCACTCTGCACGGGTCAGCAGCAAGTGCTCCTCATCAACATCACCACTTCCTCGTAGGCGCTCCTCGTGCGCCTTCAGTCGCCCAATGACCTCTTCCATCGTCATGGTCTTGAGATCGCCAAATTGTTCGATGGTCGAGGCAATCTGGAGAAACTTGTTGGGGACAGCACGAAGGAACTTTTTGACGGCGTACACCTCCTCACCAAGTGCTCGGATCTGGTTTACGATGGTTGTCAACCGGGAGGCGAAATTATCAACAGATTCTGACTCCTTCATGCGCAGCCCCTCGAACTCCGTCTGAGAGTTTGTACCTTGGCATCCTTCACACGCTCAGCACCCATGTGCATAATCTTCAGGGCCTCCCAGGTCTCCTTGGCTGTCTCCTTTCCATACACCAGGAAGAGCATGTCCTCTGGTATCCCTTGGTAAATTGCAGCCAACGCCATTTGATCCTTACTCTCCTCCGGGGGGACCTTTGGATCTTTTGGTTCGACAGCGTCCCAAAGCCTTTGGGCACGCATTAACACCTTCATCTTGATAGACCATGCCAAGTAGTTGCTCTTTGTGAGCATAGGGTATCGAATGGAAACTCTCTCTCCATCCTTCTCCATATCTCACTTGAGCTAACACAACACACAACGCGGCTCTGATACCAATTGTTGAAACCTAAATCACTTAGCTCCCTTCCAATGAGGTTGTGCTTCACACACACCCCTCACTCTTACACAGTCACACCAGGAATATATGAAGCTCTATATATCTTCACAATATATCACACAAGCTTGGTTTCACTGAACAGTAGGTCGGTTCAGTACTCTAGAAACTACTACAGAACAGCAGACTTTTACTTCTACTAGAACTCCTACATACTCTAGATACTTCCTCACATCTACTAGGACTTCTACATACTCTAGATACTTCCTGACTAAGCTAGAAACAGAAACATAATGCATATAGATATGACAAGATTACTTCTAACAGTGTTTCCACCAAAATCCACCAAATTTTTCTTTGTTTTTGAGAAATTCAAAAATTTCCACCAAAAATAGCCATTTTGGGATTCGAGCGATTCGGTCGATTCGATGAGTTTTTGGTAGTTTTGATCCATGGATCTGTTGCTTTAGGACCCCCTCCACCCTTGTTTGTGTTCCCTAGACTTAATTTTGCCAATTTCCCACGAAATCGAGGTTTTTCGCATCACTTTTCCGCCCAAAATTCGCGGATTTTCGAGCTCCAGCTGAGCTGGCACCACAGCCGGCCCAAGCCGGGCCAGAGGCCGGCCCCCAACCCGACGCGACCGGACCCCCAGCCGGCCTAGACCGGCCCAGGACCGGTTTGACTGAATTTTTTTTCTTTTCTTTTCTTCCTTTCTCCTCGATTCGTTTTGGCAATTCTCCGTTGTTGTTTGAGTCCTTTTCCGGTGTGTGCAACGTCTACAACATCGAAGCTTCCGCAGCAACTTCATCAACGACAAGCAAAGACGACACCAAGGACTCGACATTTCCCCGACTTTGTAATCCGTTGTGAACCCTTCTTCCTTTCGCGTACCTTGACCTATCGGACTAGCTCTTTGATATTGCGGGGCATTGCACTTGTCGAGTGATTGTCTTAAAGTATTGGCGAGTGAGTATCGTTAGAGATCTTGGCACTAGCAAAAGTTGAAGGAATCATCGTCAAAAAGCAAAAATCAAAAAAAAAAAAAGAACATGAGTAGTGCCAAGTATCATCTCTTGTAGGTTGCGACAAAGCTTATACCGCCAAAGTGAGTGAGTGTGTAACACTTGTGCAAATCCGTTGCCCATCAAAAGGCAATTGAGCTAGCGTCCCTCTGTGTTGGTGACATTTGAGCACGTAGTCTTCGTTAGGTTGCTATCTTCGAGTGCTCGCCCTTTGGTCGCCCAACCCATCATTCGCTTTTGTGTGTGTTTCTTGTACTTTGTGGTTGGAGTTTCTTTGGTAATTGATCATTGTGGATTTTCTCTACCTTTGACAATATGCTTTTCGCCGAGTTTGCTTGATTTCGTTGCCACTTCATACCTTCCTATCCTCATAAGTGTGTGTGTGGGTGTTAGAACCGGATTCTCTCCTCTCAAGCCACATTATACTTGGGATATAGTTTGTCTTGGTTTTCCTTGCCACATATCTCACTTGTTCTTGAGAAAATGTTTAGGGGAAGTACAAACGGAAGCTCAAGCTCGGACGATGAAATCCAGTGGAGTTCGCGGTGATCATGGCTATGTCACACATACGAGTTGTTGGTCTTCGACACCTCTTCGTGATGGCCTAGGACGCTACGAGCGCCGTCTTCAAGCACAAGAGGCCAACTTCAACGACCGCATGCATGCGCAAGAAGCATCTATGGAGCGGTGACCGAAGCTCTCAACAACCTTGTGCGACAACGAGCTTCTTCTTCATCACGCTCAAGCCGTACAAGAAGCACCTCAAGGTCGACACAAGCACGTCATGGACGTCATGAACCTCGCAAGAAGATCAACAAGACGTCAACATAACCCAAGGCGCGACGCCCATGAACGACCTCCTCCTAACGTTGAACAACCACATGATCTTCACGCGAACAATGCCAATGCGCATCAAGAACAACCTCACCAAAATGATGAACGTCGCGAACGCATACCATCACCACCACCGCAACAACGTGATCGTCATGACCCATTGGCTAATGACAATGGCGTCCGGGTGCAATGATTTTCATGAACAAGGACGTCATCCCCGTCATCCTCCAAGGCCACGCCATCAAAATCATGACAATGTGAACAATATCGAACAAGAGCACCGTCCTCAACATGATCCTCGTCCTCGTCAAGAACTTCCACATGATCGTCAACAACACCATCGTTCCGAGTCAAGTGATAACGAGTCAAGCCAACACAATGGTGATGGACTCAATCGAAGGAGACGTGGACGTGCATTCCCACGTGGTGCCATGGTGACAACTATGATGACTTGACCAACGTCGCTTTGATATACCCAAGTTCTACGGCACAAGTGATCCGGAAGCTTACTTCTCATGGGTACTCAAGGTTGACAAGATCTTCCGCGTGCAACGCTTCTCCGACAACAAGAAGGTTGCCTTAGCCTCGATGGAGTTTGAAGAGTATGCCCTCTTGTGGTGGGAACAACTACAAGATGCACGCGTCGCTAACCACCAACAACCAATCGACACTTGGGTTGAAATGAAAGAAACAATGTACAAGCGCTTCGTGCCAAGCCATTACACTAGAGACTTATACAAGAAGTTGCAAGAGTTGAAGCAAGGTTGAAGTCGGTTGATGAGTAGAGATGGAAATCTCCATGATGAGAGCCAATGTCAACGAGTACGAAGAGCAATCCATGGCTCGCTTCATGAATGGCCTCAACTATCCAATCAAGAAGATTGTGGAGTTCCAACCATATGCCTCTTGGTGAGTAGTCATCAAGCAACAAGGCCGAGCGCACGTGCTTGAAGAGCTCAAATACCTCAAGACAAAGGCATTCTTCGCCAACAAGCCTTCTTCGTCAACACCTACACCTTCACAAGCTCTTCCTCAAGCAACACACGAGGTCCTCCAAGAGTCTCTACATCGACACTCAAGCGCCTCAACCTTTCAAGAAAGTACCTCCCGCTACAAGGCGCCTCAAGGATCTTCGTCCGGCACAAGACTCTTGCAATGCTACAAGTGCGGAGGACAAGGGCACAAATCTTTTGAGTGCACCAACAAGAAGGTCATGATCATCAATGACATGGGAGAGTATGAATCTATGAGTGAAGATGAGTACAATGCTTTGAACAAGGTCGCCACAATGCAAAGTGCTCAAGAAGAAGAAAGTGAGATATATTGTGATGGCGACAACAATCCCTTCCTTGGTTGTGGCAAGAGCTTTAACCACCAATGTTCAAGTGGAAGAAGACCAAAGATGCAACTTGTTTCAAACAAGAGCGGGAATCAATGGAAAGTCCATCAAGGTCATCATAGATGGTGGAAGTTGCCACAACTTAGCGAGCAAAGAACTTTGTGATAAGCTCAACTTGAAGTTCAAGAAGCACCCACATCCTACCATGTGCAATGGTTGAGTGATACCGGAGCCGTCAAGATTCAACACATGGTGCAAGTGTCCTTCAAGATTGGAGCCTATGAAGATACGGTTGATTGTGATGTTGTGCCTATGACCGTTTGTCACTTACTTCTTGGCGTCCATGGCAATTTGACAAGGGTGCTATGCATGATGGAAGGACAATTACTATAGCTTCAAGAACAACGACAAGACCTTCGTCCTTCGTCCCATGACACCAAGTCAAGTCATCGCCGACAACGCCAAGACTATTGCAAGGGCACAACAAGATCGTTCGTCAAGTGAGATGAGTGGTGAGCGAGAGACCCACCATAAAGTGAGTGAGAGCCACAAGCCAAATGAGAGTGACACTTCAAAGAGAGTTCCCACAAAACTTACACTATTTGCCACCAAGAGAGAGATGAGGGAGTTGAGAGAGAACCCATCCACCCTCCACTATGTGCTCATATGCAAGGGTGAAGTTTCTATGACTAACACTTTCACAAACCTTCCTCCTTTGTTGTCTCTTTTGAAGGACTTTGAAGATGTTTCCCTCAAGATGCCACCGGGACTACCTCCTCTACGCGGAATCGAGCACGCATCGACCTTGTTCCCGGCGCACCGCTACCAAACCGCGCTCCTTACCGCACCAACCCCGAGGAGACAAAGGAGATCGAGCGGCAAATACAAGAACTTCTTGCCATGGGACATATCCGCGAGAGCTTGAGTCCGTGCGCCGTGCCCGTCATCTTGGTACCCAAGCACGACAACACTCTTCGCCTTTGCATGGATTGTCGCCCCATCAACGCCATCACCGTTCGGTATCGCCATCCTATCCCTCGACTTGATGATATGCTTGATGAGCTTTGTGGTTCCGCTATATTCTCCAAAATTGATCTTAAAAGTGGATATCACCAAATAAGAATGTGTGAAGGTGATGAATGGAAGACCGCATTTAAAACAAAGCTTGGTCTTTATGAATGGCTTGTCATGCCATTTGGTCTTTCCAATGCACCTTCTACTTTTATGCGTCTCATGAATCATGTTTTGCGTCCTTTCATTGGAAATTTGTTGTGGTATACTTTGACGACATCCTTATTTATAGCAAATCTTTGGAAGAGCACACTTCTCATGTTGCTCAAGTTTTGTTGGTTCTTCGCAATGAAAAGCTTTATGCAATCTTTCTAAGTGCACATTTGCCACCAACAAGCTTGTTTTCTTGGGTTTTGTTGTTTCTTCGGATGGAGTCGAAGGATTTTTCCATAATTGCTTGTCCCCTCCATGAACTTACAAAGAAAAATGTACCTTTCATTTGGGGCAATGCACATGATTTTGCTTTCAATGAGCTCAAACGGTTATTAACCGAAGCACCACTCCTTGCCCTTCCGGATTTCTCTAAGACATTTGAGATTGAATGCGATGCAAGTAGATTGGTCATTGGTGGAGTGCTTATGCAAAATGGTAAACCCATTGCATACCATAGTGAGAAACTAGATGGAGCTCGCCTGAATTACCCCATTTATGACAAAGAGTTATTTGCTTTGGTTCGTGTTTTGGATGTGTGGCAACATTACCTTCGTCCTAAGGAATTTGTCATTCATTCCGACCATGAATCCTTGAAACATTTGAAAAGTCAAACAAATTTGAACAAAAGACATGCTAAGTGGGTTGAGTTCATTGAGTCTTTTACGTTTGTAATCAAATACAAGGTAAAGACAATGTGGTCGCGGATGCTCTATCCCGCAAGGCCAACCTACTTACACGTCTTGACATTAGTGTCTTGGGATTGGATGAGATAAAAGAGTTGTATGCTACCGATGCTTTCTTTGGAGACATTTTCGCTCAATGTTCGGAGCACAAAGGAATTGGTGATTTCTATTTGCACCAAGGTTTCTTGTTTAAGGCTAACAAACTATGTATACCCGAGTCTTCGCTTCGTTTGGTCCTTTTGAAGGAATCGCATGGAGGCGTCTTAATGGGACACTTTGGAGTGCCCAAGACCATTGTGTCGGATCGTGACGTCAAGTTCGTGAGCTACTTTTGGAAGACTTTGATGGCCAAGATGGGAATCAAGCAACTATTCTCTACCGCATACCACCCTCAAACCGATGGCCAAACCGAAGTGGTGAACCGAAGCCTATCCACACTCCTTCGTGTGTTGATCAAGCCTAACTTGAAGAATTGGGAAGAGTGCATCCCACACGCCGAGTTCGCCTACAATCGAGCACTACATCGCGCAACAAAGAGAACACCCTTCGAGGTCGTCTATGGCTCCAACCCCTACACCGCGCTCGACATGCTACCACTTCCACTCCGAGAACAAGTCAACATGGATTTCGACAAGCGCGCCGCTTACATGAAGAAACTACATGAAGACACAAGGGCCACGCTAGAGAAGCATAAGGAAGACCACGCCACCAAGATAAACAAGAACAAGCGCCCCATCATCTTTGAAGAAGGAGACCTTGTTTGGTTACATCTACGCAAGGACCGCTTCCCCGATGAGAGAAAGTCTAAGCTCGCGCCAAGAGGAGATGGTCCTTTCAAGGTTCTCAAACGCATCAACGACAATGCATACAAGATCGACATATCCAAGTCCAAGTACGGCGTCCATGACACTTTCAACGTCGCCGACATCTCACCTTACCTTGGAAACCCAAGTGATGATGAGAACGAAGAGTCGAGGACGACTCTTTTCCAAGGGGGGGAGATGATGTAGTGCAACCTACGGCTCCTACAACAAGTGGCCCAATGACAAGAGCAAGAGTCAAAACTCTCCATGATAAGGTGAATTCACTCCTATCTATGTGTGACCTCGACACTCCTTTGAATGGGTTGCTACTTCATTCGGATACTTTGTGCATGCTCAGGAACCACCTTGATGACGACCCGCAATGGAGTGGAGAAGATGACCAAGAGAAGACCCAAGAAGATGGCCAAGAGATGACGCAAGACGAAGAAGGAGAAGGAGCAGGCAACTCGGCCGGTTCTACAGCCGGCCGGACCCCAGGCCGGTCTAAGCCGGGTTCAAGGCCGGGCGCCACACCGCCCGAGCCGGCCTCCCATCCGGCCGATGCCGGGGCCAGGTCCGGACCACCTCCCGACAGAACCGGTCGCCAAGCCGGCTTCAACCGGCCCCAATGCCGGGCCACACCCAGAGCCGGCCGGGGACCACCTCCCGACAGAACCGGTCGCCAAGCCGGCTTCAACCGGCCCCAATGCCGGGCCACACCCAGAGCCGGCCGGACCCCCAGCCGGCCTAGACCGGGCCCAGGTCCGGCCCACCAACCGACGCCGCCGGTCTCCAGTCCGGCCTAGACCGGATCCAGGTCCGGATCACCTCCAGCTCGCGCGCGACCCCACCTGCCGACGTGTCTTACCCCCGTTTTGTACCCAGACTAGAAATAGCACTCTTTCCCTTCCCTGTGAGGTTAGACTATGATTTGGGATTAGAGTAGAGCCTTGGTCCTTCTCAAAGTGTCTCTTTCCTCCTATGGAGATGAATCAAGGCCTCCCCTTGTGGAGATGAACCAAGGCCTCCCCTTGTGGAGAAGATCCCTTCGTGGATACCAAGCCTTCCTCTTGTAGTTTGCTACTTGCTAATCTTCCCTCTTAGAGTGGCTAGATTGGGTTGGTTTGGATTGACCAATTGGACAAACAATTCTAAGAGTAAGGTGTGCTTGGGAGAGGAGAATTGGGGGCTACAATTGGGGCTTGTTACCAGTTGAATCTTGCTGAGTTGCTACTTGCTAGTTATCCTTGATTTGGTGTTTTCCCCTATTTGTGTTCTTGTGTTCATCCGTTGTTCTTCGTGTTCATCGATCCCTCAGCACAAATCCGTGAAAATCGGGACCAACCTACATCAGTGCGGCCTCTCGCGCTGCTGCCCGCGCCTGCCGCCTCCGCGCGTGGAATAGGAGGGCGCAGCCTCCCGGCGACGCCTCCTCTCGCCGGCAGTGGCGCCGAAGGTGAGCACAACGCTCTAGGGACCTGATTGTTGTATGTGTTTTATTTCCCGGGACCTGATTGCTTTTTTTAAAAGACTGCCATGGCCCAGATCATACGGGCTACCAAACATGGTCTCAACTCATCACAGCTCAGATTATACAGCCTACCAAGCAAACACAGTAAAACGAATTTGTACGTAGTCAGCATAGCTAGACTGGGCATGTATGGGTTGAGATAGACCATACGGACTACCAAACACACCCTAAGTACATACAGGGAGATATCCTTGGTGTATGCTCTTTGCTGAATTGCTGATGATGTGGCACTAGTAGATGAGCTTTGGAGGCGGACTTTGGAATCCAAGGGTTTTAGACTTAGTAGGACAAAGACCGAGTATTTGTGGTGCGATTTTAGTAGCGATGGATGCGAGGACGGAGAGGTTAGTCTAGGAGGGCAATTAGTGCCCAAGAGGGGGCCTTCCGATACTTGGGATCAATGCTGCAAAGTAATGGTGGCATCGATGAGGATGTTAGCCACAGGATCAAGGCAGGGTGGATGAAGTGACGGCAAGCATATGGTATCCTATGCGGCAAGAAGGTCCCACAAAAGCTGAAAGGTAAGTTTTATAGGACGGCAGTCAGACTTGCCATGCTTTATGGAGCAGAATGTTGGCCCACTAAAAGACAACACATTCAACAAATGAGTGTCGCAAAGATGTGTATGCTTAGATGGATGTGTGGACACACAAGGAAGGACCGAATCACGAACGAGGTTATACGTGAGAGGGTAGGAGTGGCGCCGATTGAAAAAAAGCTGGACCAACAAAGGCTGAGGTGGTTTGGACATGTCCAACGGAGGCCACGAGAAGCACCGGTTAATAGCGGGATTCTAAGGAACATAGATAATACAAAGAGGGGTAGCGGGCGACCAAAATTGACATGGGAGGAGGCAGTGAAAAGGGACTCGAAGGACTGGAATGTACCTAGAGATTTGGCTTTTGATAGGGCTGCATGGAAATCAGCAATCCATGTGCCCGAACCTTGATTTACTCTTTTGTCTTTTTGTTTTTTGTTTTATCTTTTACGTTTTCACAAGTTTCTATGTGGGTTTCATATCTAGCCTACCCAACTTGCTTGGGACAAAAGGCTTAGTTGTAGTAGTTGTTGTTGTTGTCAAATTTGAAGCAGTGTCTCTAAATGTCTTAGTTGCGCCTATTCAATTCACTTTTGAGTGTTTTTCACAAAATGCCAATCACAAACTTACTTTGGAAAGCAGAGCCTTCCACATGGTCGCCATTGCAATTGCTTTCACCAATATTTTCTCCAACTTGCCCTTCCGAAGCTAAAAAAGAAATCAAATTTTATGGTGGTGAAGAAATTTAGACCATAAAATCACATATGATGCACATCATACCACATCTAATAAGGATAATGTTGAGGTTGCAAGCTCGGGAGGTTGTTAAATTCTTGATGTCGGGAATTATGAATGTAGCTTCTGTGTGATCCTTGTTACTAGATTCACTAAAAGACTTAAGCAAACAAGCCCGACTGAACCGATATATCGGAGAATGCTGCAAAACATGATGCCTTTAATGAGATAAGAGATCACTTGTTACAAAATGTTACATGAAACTAAAGAAGGTAGACTTACCCCTTCAAGCGAGATATTAGTAGTAGGAGTAGCTAATAAAACATAAAGAGGTAAAACATACTGTTCTGACCACTCAGTATGTGTACCTCGAGAAAGTGATACAGTTATCTGGATCCTACATTCGTAAGAAAAACCACTGGTCAGATTGGCATGATGTAACAAACAAGATTGAATTCCAATAGCGATAGTACTTAGTATAACCCAGATATTACACCTGAAAGAACTTAATTCCGTGGGCCTTGTTTGGCCAAGCTACCATTACATTATGTAGTAGAGCCAGTAGCAATCTAGCTCTAAATCAAACATCCCTAACCAAAAGTTGAAGTCGTAAAATAACAAACATAGTGATTTTTTGGGTTGTTGCTCTGACTTTGGTTTAGAGTTGAGAACATGATGTGTGGACCAAGTCACCAACACCTGATGTATTAATCTTGAATTAGTGCAGATTAAGGACAATTGCTTATTTGCTTGCCTTAGCAGATGGGCAATTTGTGTACATAAAATTGAACATACTATATAGATTAATGCAAAAACTAAGACTCATCTTTGTACAGAAGATTTTTTAACATATATACATTTCCCATTACAACCTTCATCACAACTAAGAAGCTCACCGTGTTGTATAGATTGAATATATGATCCTTGATAGTTACATGCTTAATTTGGTAAATTATTAATATGATTGCAACATAATGTGGAATATATCCGGAATGTATACACGTGCGACCGCTCCAATCAACTTATTGACACTTACATAGTTGTGTATATATTTTAAGTTGTGAAAAAACACTGTTATTCGTATAAATAGTGAGTGGCATTTCATTGCAATACATAATATGTAAATAAAGGCTTTGACGCTACAGCTTAAAGAGGAAAATTGCAATTTGTACAAGAAAATTAGTTCACTACTATTGCAAAGAGGTATAAATTAGAAAAATAGCATCCAATGTGAGGATGGCAGGCAGGGCCACATTTGTGACACATCAGATGACATTTTTAGACTTGATGATCTTCATTGATATTAATAAATATTGTCCTTGTGGACAGCCAAATATGGGCAATACACAAATCCGATTGAATTCGGTATTTTCCTATGCTGATTTTCACTAACTAATAGTTGTTTGCTTTTTTTTAGTAAAATACACCAGGAAGGTGGGAACACTTAGGTACATCACTTTCCAGATACGTAAGTTGGTTCCTAACTTGGCAAAGTGGTTCCAGATTAGGGTCATCTAGCCCATTCAGGAACAAATATGCCACGCTGGCTGGCATGGCATGGCATGGCTACAAAACCTAATGAGAATTAATGGAAAGAACTTAGCAAGGCGGACTCCCGACAGTGTGGCACGAGTGTGCTAAACATTTTTTACCCCGACACCCCCATGTCTCACTCATGTGTGTCGCACACAGGAAAACCCCTTCTGAGAGACCAGTCATGCCACGTTGCCGGCTCGCCGCTAGCATGCTGTTCTTTTGCATGTCTGGCTTGCATTGGACAAACTTGATCTCTTTGCTAAGTTATTAAGAAAACTAGATGCATGATTTGCAAGGTGGTGAACCTAAGTGTTCCCACTTGCCAAGTTTAGTGACACCCGATGCAATTTGTTCTTTTAATTTGCGTTCATGACTTCATGTATGTGCTAAGTGTTATATAGCTAACCTAGGCATGGCATTAGGAAAGGAAATTAGCAACCCAATTAGTTCCCAAATGACTAAGACATTAAGATCAATGAAAAATACATACAATATTCTCAAACAGTTTCATACTACTATGTTGAAAGCGTTCTCAATTTGATTCAGCCCCGATTGTAACAATGCTATGCATGTGGTTCCAACACAGCAAATAGAATAAGCAAAATACATAGTAGTGAAGACTGCTATGTCAATGGAACAAAATATGTTCTGAAATGGAACATTATTTTTTCTTTTGACATATTAGATTTAAATCAAAACAATTATGGATTTCCTCAAGTCCTGCAGTAGATTCAAAGTGTGTTACCTCTTTTTTCTGCTTGCATGTATCTTGTAATGAAGGCATCTTTGAAGAAAAGAAGGCTGCAAAAGTCAGTAAGATTGATCTCAAATTACTTACAAGTTATGGGTACGAGTGATAAGCACGTGTAATAAATGTTAAATTATGCTACAAAATTATGACGTAAGTTACATTTTTAATGGCACGTCGTTGAATAATATTGTATAGTTCAACTGGCTTGCAGTACAGCGCAAAACTTTCTTCAGCAGCAAGCTGCTCCTCTGGAGATAATCGAGATGTCGATTGTTGACGGCACAACTGGTCTGCTGACCGGGGTAACCGTAATCCCTGCATATAACAGCATGATCAACTCGTTTTACTATTAGGATTAAAATATAACCATCTACCATATAAACATGGGTGCATCTCTGCAAAGCAGCTGAAAAGATACAGAACTACTCCCTCCGTTTTTTAATATAAGATGTTTTAGATGTTGCACATGTTGTCTAGATACATACTAAAGTGAGTGAACATAAACACTAAAACATGTCTACATATATTTGTGGACATGTGCATGTGGACAAATGCTAAAACATCTTATATTAAAAAACGGAGAGAGTACTCAATTACTTTCGAGAAATCAAAATATAACCATCTACCATATATATATACATGGGTACATCTCTGCAAAGCAGCTGAAAGTATACAGAACTACTCAATTACTTTCCAGAAATCCAGATACAACCAAGGGTAGGTAGAGTGCCACATAAATTTACCGTAAGGAATTATTAAATCTCACAAATCAGAATTGGCCAATTACTAGTTTAGAGGCGCAACCGACCGACATAGATTACCAACCACGACGAGGTCAGTGGACAATAGTAATTTACTGATTTCCAAATGCAAGCAAGGTAGCACTGTATAAAGTACAATTAAGCGGTCATGAATTATTGGATCGGCCACTTACTTTCACAAGAACTTCACTATCTACCCAATAATTACAATTAAGCGGTCATGAATTATTGGATCGGCCACTTACTTTCACAGGAACTTCACTATCTACCCAATGAAGCATCCGACACGGAGATAGAGAGAACAATCCAACTATAATTCTTACAACATATGCAAAATTTTCTACTGGGTTGCTACAACAGAGCCCTAAACATGCAAATTCTACAGACTGGGTACAACCGTAATCCCTGCATATAACAGCATGAGCGTCGAAAAGAAGAAGATATATCAACTCATTTTACTATTAGGATTAAAATAAAACCATCTACCATGTATACATGGGTGCATCTCTGCGAAGTAGCTGAATAGATACATAACTACTCAATTATTTTCCAGAAATCCATACAACCAAGGGTAGGTACAGTAACACATAGATTTCCAGTAAGGAGTCATTAAATCTCATAATAAGAATTGGTCAATTACTAGTTTACAGGTGCAACCGACCGACATAGATTACCAACCAGTGAGTAGTCAGTAGACAATAGTTATTTACTAATTTCCAAATGCAAGCAAGGTAGCACCGTATAAAGTTCAATTAAGCGATCATGAATTCTTAGGTTGGCCACTTACTATCAAAAGAGATCTCCAACTACAATTCTTACACCGTACATAAAATTTTCTACCGGGGTAACCGTAATCCCTGCATATAACAGCATGAGCGTCGAAAAGAAAAGGATACATCAACTCATTTTACTATTAGGATCAAAATAAAACCATCTACCATATATACATGGGTGCATCTCTGCAACCAACTGAATAGATACAGAACTACTCAATTACTTTCCAGAAATCAAGATACAACCAAGGGTAGATACAGTATCACCTAGATTTCCAGTAAAGAGTCGTTAAATCTCACAATCAGAATTGGCCAATTACTAGTTTACAGATGCAACCGGCCGACAAAGATTACCAACCAGTGACGAGTCAGTAGACAATAGTCATTTACTAATTTCCAAATGCAAGCAAGGTAGCACCGTATAAAGTTCAATGAAGCGATCATGAATTCTTAGATTGGCAACTTACTATCAAAAGAACTTTAGTATCTACCCAACAAAGTATCCGACAAGGACACAGAAACCTCCAACTACAATTCTTACACCGTACATAAAATTTTCTACCGGGAGAGCCCAAAACACGCAAAATCGGGGTAACCTGCATATAACAGCATGAGTGTCGAAAAGAAAAAAATACATCAACTCATTACTAGTAGGATTAAAATAAAACCATCTACCATGTATACATGGGTGCATCTCTACAAAGCAGGTGAATAGATACAGAACTACTCAATTACTTTCCAGAAATCCACATACAACCAAGGGTAGGTACAGTGGCACGTAGATTTCCCGTAAGTAGTCATATTGGCCAATTACTAGTTTACATGTGCAACCGACCGACATAGATTACCAATCAGTGACGAGTCACTAGACAATAGTCATTACTAATTTCCAAATGCAAGCAAGGTAGCGTCGTATAAAGTTCAATTAAGCGATCGTGAATTCTTGGATTGCCACTTACTATCAAAAAACTTTAATATCCAACGAAGTATCCGACACGGACACGGACACGGAGACCACAGTCCAACTACAATTCTTACACCATCCATAAAATTTACTACCGGGTTGCTATAGCAGAGCCCTAAACACGCAAATAGATCAACACATGACGTTTCACGACTGTCCACACGGAGATCGCCGGGAAATTAATTCTACACAGCTCAATTAGCAACTAGCAGAACACAAGCATATATACCAATATAATAGCACAACATCTAATATTAAGTCAAGTGGGTGGTGGTGAGGACGTACGCTTCGTCTCTGGCAGGCATTGGTAGGCCAGGCATCCTCCTCGTTGCCGATGAGCGCCTCAGGCTCGCAGACGGGCGGACTCAACAAAGGGGCATCGACCGTCTGCGGCGGATTTGGATGATGTGCGCCGGCAAACGCAGACTTTGTCAGAGTTAAAACTAGTTAGGGTTTGAGTGATAAATCCCTGGGAGGACAGAAATCGCATACCTCAAAAACGATGTCCACGCTTGCGGACGGGGCGGCGGCGACGCGCCTGGGAGGCGGCGATGTTTGGGGTGTGAGGCGTCGGCGGCGGTAGACTAGGGCACGGGCACAGCGGTGGAGATAGATTTTAGAGCCGCATTGGGTCGGACGGGAGCACAAGGGTCGTGAATCTTGTGAGGCGAAGGCCGCAGTAGACTCTGGGCTGCGCCGGCGAGGATGAGTGCCGGCGGCCAGCGGGGGCGAGATCGAAATGAGACGGTGCGGTCTGCCGGTCTGTGCCCCTGCGGCCTGGAGCTAAGGGCATCTCCAGCCGTTCGCCCCCCAGGCCCAAAAACGGCGCCTTTTTGGACGGCGGAGCGCCGGCGTAATTCGGGCTCCTGGGTTCGGCGTTTTCCCAGCCGTCCCCAAATCCAGACTTGTGCCGATAAATTCAAAAAAAAAACCAATTGGGCGAAATTCATCGAACACGTTAAACTTAGGCGAAATTCATACTATATAGGCGAATTCCGCATTGTTCATTACATAATACAAACATAAAACTTAAATTTAAACTAAAACACGGCGATCTACATGCCCAGCTGGCTGTAGAACGCCGTGTAGTCGCCGCCGTCGTCGTCGACGTCGCTCGGCGCGCCGCCACCGAAGGTGCTCGGCCCCGCCTCGTCGTTGTTGGCGCCGGCGCCGAACCACCCCCCGTCGTCGTCGCTGTCGTCGAGGACGATCACCTCGCCGCTCGCCTGACGAGGTGGAGTAGGAGGCCGGCGTGCGGCGGCCTGGCGACGGCGGTTGGCCGCTGCCTCGTCGAGGAGGCGCTGCTGGCGCGCAATCTCCTCCTGGGCGTGCTGGCTGCGCGACCAGGCGAAGATGAACTCGTCCGGCAGCTCCTCAGCGGCGACGGGCGGCGCGGCGTCCTGCAGGGAGGCGGTGACGGCGTTCTGCTCGCCGGGGAACTCCTCGTCGTCGTCCGGCGCCTCCGCCTTGATGGCCGCCCGGACGTACTCCGGCGGCGCCGCCCAATCGACCGACGCCTTCTTCTTCTTGGAGGTGGCGCCGCCCGTGCCAGGCTCCTGCTTGGGCCTGACGAGGCGAAGGTGGCCTCGGGGAGGCGACGGCGCGCGGCGCTCGCTGATGCGAATGCCGCCGCTGGGCCTCCTTGGCGGCGACCGGACGCGGCGCCCGGAGTTGAGGACGACGCCGCGCGGCGTGTCATCCGGCTCGGGCTTGACCCGAGCGAACGCCGGCGTCTGCGGGGACCCGCTAGAGAGCGGGCCAGAGGAAGACGACGAAGACGCCGTCCCCATCCTCCTGGGTAGCCAGGAGGTGAAGCGGCGTCGAGGCGTCGGCGCCTGGCGCGGCGGCATGGTGAGCCGGGGCTGGTTCCCGGCGTGGATGTGCTCGAGAACGTACGCGAGGGTACGTCCTCGAGCGCTCCACCACTGCTTCCGCCCGCCGGCGTTCTTCCGGCCGGAGACGGGGCCGTTGTTGTTGGTGTCCTCCAGCTCGCGGCGGTGGCGCTCGACGAAGTACGCCGTCCAGAAGGGGGCGTTCGCCGGATCCCAGCGCGGATCTGCCGCCTGCTCTTCGGAGAGGTCGCCGAGGACCTCCTGGATCGCGTAGACGCGATCCGCTCCTTCTGGCGGCGGCGGAACGGGGACGCCGCCGGCGCTCAGGCGCCATTCGCCGGGCGCCCGCATGTCCGGCGGCGTAGGGTACCCCGCTTCGTACAGCATGCGGGCCTCCTCTGGGTGCAGGAAACGCCGGCCGAAGCCGTTCGCCGCAGCTTCGTCTCCCGGGTATCGCTCGGCCATTGCTGTCGCTCGGGGAAGAAGAGAAACGGAGAAATGGGGGAATGGTGTGCCTTTGCCACGGCGAGATGGGGGGATAAATAGCGCTGGCCGTGTCGCAGGGGGAGGCGATACGGTGGCGTGTCATTACTCCGGCGCGTGGCAGCCGATTGGACGCGTCGGCCGCCGCTGAACGGCGCGTCAGTCGGAGGCCATTACTCCGGCAGGCTTTTGACAAGTGCGGGAGCCGAGGAGATGACGACGAAGCGTTTTCCCGCCCGTGATTCCGCGCCATTTCGCCTATCTCGCTGACAGCGCTGGCCCACATTCTGTTTCACGCCATTTCGGCCCCCAGGCCGACCCGGTGGGCTGGGTTTGGCCTGGGAGCACCGGCGCTAATTTCCGCCGATCCGGCGCTATTTGGGCTCCTGGGGGGGCCGACTGGGTGAAAAACGGCGATCCCAGGCCAAAACGGCGCTAAAATCGGCCCTGGGGGGGCGCTGGGGGGGCCGGCTGGAGATGCCCTAAGGCAGTGCGGGATAGGCAGGCTGGGGCTTATTGGGCTGGGCCTTCCGCAGTTTAAAATTCAGCTTACAAATCAACACGCCTCCATAACCTAAAAAAAAAACAAAAGAAACAATTAACACGCCTCCATTATATTTCGTTTTTTATTGGGTTAAGAGCAACTGTACTATAACGGATAAGCCTCGGCCCGGAAAATAACTGTTTTTTGGGTCCGGGGCGAAATCTCGGACAGAACAGATACCCTATACCTATACGGTAACGTATCGCAAAAAAATATCCGGGGAGCAGGATATTTCCCTCTCGGTACCCAACCTGTTTCGTTTTGGAGAGGATTTTTCCTGTGAATGGGAGGGAAGTTTTAGCCCAACCGCCACCGACCTGCACCGGACTTGCCGGAATCTCGCCGGAATCCGGCCAACTACCACCATGCGATCTCGATTCCGACCAAATCCGAGCCGTATTTCATCACGCCTACTCGATTCCGGTCGATGACCAAATCGTGACGGAAAAAGGACAGAGCATCGCCGCCACAACCACGTGAGCAGGCGCGAGCTGCCACGCACGGGTGCTGGCCGGCGCGGGCGCGACCAGGCGCGGACGGCCGGTGAGCTTTGGGTCGCTTGCGCGCGACGGGTGAGCTAGCTCGCGTCCCGGCCAGCGCGTGTACACGACGAGGGCAGGGCGCGGGTCGGCGGGCTAGGGGCGTGGGCCGGCGGGAGGAGGGGACGGGAGGAAGAAGAAGGAAAAATAAAAATAAAAAACTACTGATTCATGGGTCCAGTGCGTTTTAGGGGTCTTTTTCCGGTATCTATTCTGCGAGAGCAAAATTTGGTACTGCAAATCGTTTCCGGTTCAACTGGATAATCGTTTCCGGTTCAACTGGATACCAATTTTCCGGTATGAGATTATCCGGTATCTGCTAGAGTTGCTCTAACCTGCTCCAACAATCGGACGACCGCAATGAAATCAACTAGTGAAAGTGTAAACCTACAATAATCGACTCCCTCCATTTCTAAATATAATATGTTGAACTTTTTCTGATTTGCACGTATCTAGACGTATTTTAGTATTTTAGACTGTACTTACATGGTCAAAAAAATCGGACGACCCCAAGAAAATTGCAAGAAAATATTGGTTTTAGTAAATGTTAGTTTGATGACATGAACATTTGGTTCGCTATAAGAGAATTGATGATGTGCATAACTTGCATGTTGAGATAGAAAAATAATTAAAACATGTTGTAGGGTTTTGCTAAGAGGTATAGATAAGAAAACCGAGATTCAATTTTATTTGTTCTGGTTTAGTTTTTGTTTTCTCGAAATTTATGCCCACCACCACTATCGGTCTCAATGGCTCAGGGTGATCCATCATTTTTGCATCTAAGTCCCTAATATTTTTACACGTCTTCGCGTTTCTTTTTTGAAATAAAACGGGCAATTTGCCTCATTTTATTTAAACATGTAGGGGAGAATTGACCGGTTAATTAACGGGAAACCGGCCTAAAACCGATACAAACACCCTCGCCGACCATCATGGAACACGACCGTCGCGAGGGCACACACGACCACCCTGGCTACCAAATGCAAACCGCACACACACCGCTAGAGACGAGGGTCGTCGTCGAGGCAGCCCACCGATGTCATCGTCATCACTCACTCCTCGCGAGCGACTCCGACTTCATTGACGAAGCAACCACCGAAGAAGATCTCATCATAGTGGCCTCGTGAAGTACACTGGCCTATGCCAAACAGATGACCCCTCACGTCTAGGATGGTAGCTCTGATTCTGAAGAGGAGCTCCGAAGAGGAGATGTGCAGGATCCGCGCCGACGAAGGTCACCACCGCCACACTACCCCCACACACGTCATCGTCGCCACAGACACACCGGTCGCAGCTCTGACTTCATAGCAGGGGAAGTCCAGCGGGAAGACGAGTCGGACACGCCGGAACAAGAGCCGACTACCAAAGATCTTGCCGCTACCAAACCATCGCTCGTCGACGTCATCGTTGCCGCGCAAGCCACCACCAAAGCCACCACTGGTCCCATCGACTGATGCACGCCTCCAAGAATGATGTCCCCAAGAGGGGAGGCGACGTAGGAGCGCCGCCATCATCCAATCCACAGATCTAGGGTTTCCCCCGGAGGCGGCAGAAGGAGGTGCGGGCTTCCCTCGATGATGCCTCCAAGAAAGGGACGACACGCAAGGTGCCCCCATCATCGGCTCCGAGCATGTCGGAAGCTGGGTTCTTACCCGGGGCACCCACCAGCCTCCTTCGAGCACCAGATCGACACTCACCCTCGAAGATCCTGCCGTCGGCCATGAGCTTGGGCCAGCAGATCGCCCTCGACTGCACCTGCACTGGAGGACCCCGGAGGAGGCCCCACGGAGGGGCGCTGCCGGCAGGATCCGCAGGCCAGCAGGTCAAGCCCGCAGCATCACCATCCCCGGCCGAGGTCAGGGCCGGCAAGCAGGGCGAGGCCCCATCGCCGGAGGCGCGCTGGAGGCACCGGAGGAGGCCCCACGAAGGGGCGCCGCCGGCCGCACCGTAGATCTCGCCGTCCAGAGCTCGACCGCACGCAGAAGCTCCGCGTCCACGCCACCCCGCGCGCCGCTGGCCCGCCGCCCAAGCGGTCGAGCCGTCGTCGCCGGCGCCAGCTCCTGCGCCACCGAAGGGAGCTGCGCCACACTGATTTCTGGGGCCGCCGCCCCGGCGTGCCCGCACCGGAGAACGCCGCCTCCTCCGCTCAGGAGCTCGGCGTTGTGCCCGCTTCCTTTTGGAAGACGAGCGCCGCCGCCACCGCACAGAGAGAGGCGGCGATGGCGGCAGGGATGGCCGGTGGGCGCCCGACGGCTAGGGTTTGGGGCTGCCCCCGGGTCTCCCGCTCGGGAGCGACACAGGGGGGAGCAAAATGTGTCTTCGCGTTTTTTTGTTATGGTGTGGTCCGATCATGTCTTATCTTTTGTCCCTTTGCGGTCTTATCATGTCAGGCAAATTGGTGGTGATGCATCGCAAGTTTTCATGGGAGGCCGACTGAAAACGTGATATGCAAGATAATCTAGTTGACGTGCTGTCAACCAGACACCCTACTCGCACGGGAGGGACTCTGTTAGGGCACATGACAATGACTGACTAATCGGTCGATTCGCTCGCCCCTAACTCGCTACTTTTGGATGTTGGCACGGTTCATGGCAAGTTATCACAAGTTCGTGTTGAATAAGATGATTAATTACGGAGAAAAAGTCGTTTTTGTCCTGGGCCTAAAACTAGCCCAATTAATTATAGCCATCGGATAATGCATATATTACACCCGAAATGTGTAGTATGGTGCATCCAAATAATATCCAGAAAAAAACAACATCTTTTGCTTAAGCATGACATAAGCTATGTCTCGTTGGATTTCTTGCACCTGTATAGCCGGCAACGAAGCTTCCCCAAGCTCCCCAAGGATAACGTAAACATGCCGTCATCCATGCATAACCAACCCCGGAGAGCGAGAGAAGGAAGTTTCAGTCTCACCTCAAATAAAGTTGCTTAGTAACAGTAGTCTAGAAATATATTTTGACAGTGTTCTTACAGCCGTTTTAAGATGTCCATGTTTTGCGATAAGCCTCTAGCAATCCAGAGATTGTTATCTAACAGACTGATGCCAACACTTCCTGCTCGGCGATGGCGGACAGGAAGTAGTGCTATATGTATATTGAATATTGAGTACTTGTGTTTGAAGCGAAATAAAATATTGGACCAATCATACTCAAACTGGGAGAAGCGACAGGTGTATTCCCTGCATGCTAGCTCCTCTTGGTTCGCAAAACGAATTCTGAGAATGACTGATGGCCAGCTGCTATGCATATCCTGGAAGAACATGGCCAAAACTACTCCAACATCTTTGCTTTTCTTTTCGCTGGTCTTTTCTTGGAAAACCCGCTTGATATTTCAATTAATAGAATCAATATAGGAGTTGTAAATACTTCATCATATAAAAATATTGCCATGGTAGAGTCTTCACTATTGTTTTTCGTTATAAAAGCTTAAGATGCATGAGAAGATAATCGTTCCAGCAAGTGTACATAAAACAAAGATAATTATGATATCATACTTTGGGACATAGGTCACGAGTTTTTATATTGTGTTTACCCGACATGGAATCTAGAGAAATTAGCTTCCCTTTACTTTGGGACTTCCTCCCTCGACCCGTGCATGGTGGCCGTGTAGCTAGCCTGGCCATTCTTCTGGATCATCGGGCTCGGATTTGGTCGCCGGCGGGGTGTCAGTTAGACCATCATGTCATGTGGATTCTCCGCCTCGATGCCCTCCCATCAGTCGACGTTTATGCCCTCCATCTCCTTGGGCTCCGACTTGATGACGCCATGTTGTGTCATGGACCAGGCTGGGAGTACGCCTTCAGTGAAGAAGAAGCGAATTTCGACGAGAGCCAAGTGGCAGCCAGCTAGGATATATAGCCGGGCCCGATTGGACGACTTGAGAACCAATCAGGAGAAGGCATGGCGCTGTTCCGGAGCTGACGTGTCCTCATGGATGCGTGTGGTGCTTTCTTAGCTTGCGTGTGTGCGGCTATTGGTCTTTGTCGAATGACCACGAACTGGACCTGTATCTCCTCCTACCTCCTCTGCTTCTCTCCGATCCCTCCTATGCTGCTGCTGTTCTGCTTAATCCCGTACTCTGTAATCGAATTCCTGATACTAGTGAGGTGTATCTGTGGGTAGCACTAGTTGGTCCTTAACAATTGGTATCAGATTGCCAGGGTTCCTGATTTCCGCTGTAAAATTCCTCGATCTGAGATAGTTCCAATTGAAGGGCGCGGATTATTGAGAAGTGATCTGCAAGAAGTTTCCGCAAGGAACGCCTCAAATTGGTTGCTCGATTTGGGTTTGGGAACAGGATTCCGTCCTGGAGCGACATCATCAAACTAGGTGGACGACCTCGGAGTGGCTAGATAACATGGGCTCGAAGATGGAGGCGATTCAGAAGCTGATTCAGTCCCTGTCGACCAATCTGAAGACTGGATTGAGCTCTGTGGAGAGCAAGCTCGAGAGCACGCAGGCATCGGTGGATGCCACGGCGAGATCCCTCAATACTCTGGATGATTGGAGGAGTGGTATTGACACGCAAGTGTCCGATCTGAGTGCTTCGATGGGAGAATTGCGCAAGCACGTCGATCGCATAGCCATGGGAGTCGGTTTGAGCGCACTGGGGCCTGTACCTCAGCAAGGTCCCGGAGTAGCTTTGCCGCCTGCGACGCCATCAAGTGCTGCGACAACAGCACAGTTGCGGGCGGAAAACTCCAAGCCAGAGGGCCACCGCGTCTACAACTCGATCTCCGGGGGCAGACCTCTGGGAAGTCCGA
The DNA here is from genome assembly GCA_947311845.1 of Poa pratensis. Taxonomy (NCBI): domain Eukaryota; kingdom Viridiplantae; phylum Streptophyta; class Magnoliopsida; order Poales; family Poaceae; genus Poa; species Poa pratensis. The sequence continues at coordinate 27,033,720 of CAMZMU010000097.1, read as the reverse complement.
CCTTCCCATGTCTACCCCGGACACAGGTACCGGCTCAGCCTCAGTATCTATGGCTATTGTTCCGGTTGAGGATGCTACTGTGGTCAACGTCACACAGCCGGCTGGGCCTAAACCACCGGCTGCTGATTTCCCTCGCTTTGAGGGTGAAAATCCACGAATCTGGCAAAAGGCTTACGAGAAGTATTTTCGTTTATTTGCTGTTGATCGTAGCTATTGGGTAGAGTATGCTGCTATGCATTTTTGTGGTAACGCTGCCTTATGGTTGCAAAGGGTCGAAGATAAATTGCCTGAGTATACTTGGGAGAATTTCTGTTACACTGTTAGTAAGCAGTTCGATAGAGGCCAGTACCAGTTGTTGTATAGACAGTTATTCTGACTTAAGCAAACTAGTACTGTCATTGAGTATGTGGAAAAAATTGACACTCTCATGCATCACATGTTAGCTTACAAACCAGATTTAGACCCAACATTCTTTACAACTAGATTCATTGAGGGGTTAGTTCGTGATATAAAAGTTGTTGTCATGATTCAAAGGCCAGAGAACCTCGAGACTGCTGTTTCCTTGGCTTTATTGCAGGAAGAAATTGAAGACGATGTGCCAAAAATGCAGTTCAAGCCTGGAATTTCTCGCAGTTTCTCTAAGCCAATTGTACCTCAACAGAGCACTAAAACTGTTGGAGCTCATGAGGATCGCAGCTCAAGTTTGGGATCCAAGATCACTGCTCTGAGGAATTATCGAAGAGCAAAAGGGTTGTGTTTCACTTGTGGAGAAAAATGGGATCCTACACACAAATGTGCAACTACAGTACAATTGCATGTGGTTGAAGAGTTGCTGGCAGTGCTGAAAAGTGCAGATTCTGATAAGGAAAGTGCTGGCTCAGATCAAGATGTGTATGAAGATGCTATTTCGGATGCTAAGGAGGTGTGTTATTCAATCAGTAAACAAGCTGTAACTGGGATAGAAGTCTTGCATTCCATGAGATTGCTGGGGCAAATTCAAGGGCATGATGTTCTTATGCTAATTGATTTTGGGTCTTCAAACAATTTTATCAGTGCTCATTTAGCCGAGAAGCTGGCTGGGGTTCAGAAATTGAAGCATCCAATTCAAGTCCATGTTGCTGGTGGTGGACTTTTACAAGGAAATACTGAAATGCCTGACTGTCAGTGGACCTGTCAGGGCAATACCTTTGTCACATCCTTAGAGGTCCTGCCTCTCACATTGTATGATGTTATCGTTGGTATGCAGTGGTTAGAGCAATTTGGACTGATGACCACTCATTGGACTGAAAAATGGTTTGAATTCAATTGGCAAGGAAAATTGTGTAAATTGCAAGGTTTGCGTGCTAACACAGAAGCTTGTGATGCTATAACTGGTCCACAACTATTGGAGTTGCATAACCAGGATGCTATTTAGTATTTGGTGCAGTTGTATGAAGTGACTGAAGATAGTGGGTAAACAACTGTGCCTCAAATAATTCCTATGATTTTGAAAACATACAGTGATATTTTTTAGCTTCCTTCGGGTTTGCCACCACATAGGAAGAGTGATCACACAATTCCACTATTTCCAGGTGTCAGTCCTGTGAATTTGAGGCCTTATAGGTACAACCCAATGCAGAAAACTGAAATTGAAAAGCAAATCAAGGAGATGTTGCAACAAGGCATCATACAGACCAGCTCAAGTCCTTTTGTTTCACCCATTTTGCTTGTGGGCAAGAAAGATTTATCTTGGAGGCTTGTTGGCGACTTCAGACAATTGAACGCTATTCAGTGAAGAACAAGTTTCCATTGCTAGTCATTGATGAATTGCTGGATGAGTTAGCCGGAGCCAAATGGTTTACCAGTTTAGACTTGAGATCGGGCTATCATCAAATACGCATGGCAGAGGATGATGTACACAAGACAGCATTTCAGACGCACCATGGCCACTTTGAATACAAAGTTATGCCATATGGGGTTACTGGTGATCCAACAACTTTTCAAGGAGTGATGAATGAAATTTTGGAACCAGTTTTGAGGAAATTCGTGCTTTTATTCATTGATGACATATTAATATACAACAAAACTCTGGAAGAACATGCTACACACTTGGAATTGGTGTTTGAAATTCTGCAGAAAAATGAATTGAAGGTGAAGAAATCCAAGTGTATGTTTGCCCAGCAGAAAATTCTATATTTAGGGCATGTTATCAGTGCGGAGGGTTTGTCTACTGAAAAGAAAAAGGTGGAGCCTATCCTCAAATGGCAAAGACCCATGAATGTGAAAGAGTTGAGAAGGGTGCTTGGCATGACTGGGTATTATAGAAAGTTCATCAAGGGTTATGGTTTGATCAGTAAGTCTCTGACTGAATTGGTTAAGAAAGGGGTGCCTTATTGTAATACGCCGTAATTTATTGGATATTTTCATCGGGGTTCTTATCATCGCTTCGCCTTACGCCTTTCGTAGTCATCTTCTTGTGACCTTTCAAAAACAGGCCTCTTCTCAAAGATCCGAGTCCATGGTTGAATCGGGCTCGTTGAGACAATCGAAATGGACTACTCATTTGCAGAAATCGGATTCCGGATGCATCTTCCCTAATTTATTTCATTCTAATGGCCAAGATTATTTTCTGTATTTCGAAAATATGTTGAATAAAATGAAAGAAAAAAAAGGCTTGACAACCCCCATACCTTATCCTTCCTCAACACCACACGAGGAGCTCATCCTCATCTCCAGCCAAGCCGTGGCCATCTCCAAGAGAGCCGCTCCAAAACTTCCTCCCCAAATGCAGGAGCTCTCCCTCTCCATGGCGCCTCCTCTCTCTCCCTCCTTCCACCTCCCTTCTTCTCTGCTGAGCCCTCCCACCTGCACCACGTCCCATCCCTTGTTCTAGTGCTTGAGGAAGAAGAAGAGACAAGGAGAAGAGCAACAGGAGGAGAAGGAAGAAGAAGAGAAGATCCCCATCACTCCCTGTCCGATTTCCCCTTGTTCAAGCATCAAGGGTGAGTTCCCCTACCTTCATGATCCTCTCATGTGCTGTACTTTATGATCCCTTGGTTTATAGTGCAGGGGATTAGCAAGATCTATAGAGAATTAGAGAAAACATGTTTTCTGTCCCTGTTCCTGGGCATACCGATTCAAAAATCATCATTTTCGAGTACCCATATGGCAAAATCAGAGGATCAATAGTTGTAATGTTTTGTAGGGCTCGTGCCCACGATCGTTTTGAGTGCTGAAATGCTTCAATCGGACTAGCAAAGCTCTGGTTGTGACTGTTTCTTTCCAGCTATCCAATATTCCAAGGCAGCGCAGAATAGTGTTTCCCCTTGTGTATTAGGAGCTTTTAAAATTCATCTAAATGCATGTTTTGCTTCCTCCTAGCTGGTTTGTGATGCCTAGGTTCTAACCCAAAAGTATTCACTTAATTTCCATGAGTATTCACCTTGTTATGAATTTTCAAAGGCGGCTACTCGTTATTCTAAAACAGGAAAACAGCAGAGAAGTATTTGTTCGTTTTGACCTTCATAATTTCATATTTTGAGTTCGAATAGTAGGAGTTGTTTGTAGTTAAGTTCCATATGAATCCATAGGCATATCATTTTCTAAGTTTGGCCCAGTCGTTTGTCCTGGGTGGCAGAAACGAGTTTCTGTCCTGATGTTGCAAAAACAGTATGTTTAAGGTTTTTGTCCAGAGCTTTTCATGCCCTTGTAGTGCTGTTAAAAATTGGGAAATAAATGTTATGGCTACCTGGGATCTTCTAGTTCCTAGATCAATTTAGTTTGATCAATTTACATGAGTGGTTTTCCTGCAATGAAATTCGTAAGGTGGCTAATCAATATGCTGAATTCTGGAAGCAGCAGGAGCATTTGCTGGTTATGACCTAGTTAACTTCAATATCTGAGTTAATATAGTTGGAGTTATTTCTATATAATCTTCTAATGAGTCCAGAAACTTATCGTTTGCTTGGTTTCGAGGAGCCTAGCTCGAGTTATCGATTTATTAGTAAAGGGGCAGCAAATGGTTGCTTCCTGGAGAATGTCATTCGGAGTACTTGTGTGTGTGCCTTAGATTGGATGATTTGGTGTACTGCTTGAGGCTTGTAGGTTCGTTGTATTGAGTTGCAAGATATATGTTGAGACTTGTGTGCATCTATTTGCCTACAGGTACAAAGGGTTGGCTCCCTTCAACCCCTCCGCCCTCAGGAAAGGCAAGTGCATGACGAACCCTTGTTCTCTATGGTTGTCCATTGAGTGACGGTTCAACTGATTTGCTTTCACAGACTGAGATCCCTTGTTCAGCTGGTTCACTTCAGGCTTATTCAGTTCTTTCTATTCGATTCCTTCGTCCATGTTCAGAGATATTTCACATTCTTAATTTCATAGCTAACTCGGTGAGAAACTGTTCACAAGTGGCTACTCCGATAAAGTTCGGTGAGAACTGTCAGCTTGTGGGCTAGTCCGATGGCTAACCTTTCTGGTCGGTCCGGTGAGAGACTGTCCCGAGTGGCTACTCCGATAGAGTTCGGTGAGAACTGTCAGCTCGTGGGCTAGTCCGGGCGACAAATTCAGATATTCGGTTCTTTCGATTCTATGGTCCGGTGAGAGACTATCCCGAGTGGCTACTCCGATAGAGTTCGGTGAGAACTGTCAGCTCGTGGGCTAGTCCGGGCGACATATTCAGATATTCGGTTTCAGGTATCTAGTTCATAAAGGAGATTATTAGTATTTTCATGTGGTCCTTGTTCAGTTCATTCCTAATCGGTTCTTTCGATTCTATGGTCCGGTGAGAGACTGTCCCAAGTGGATATTTGGTTTCAGTCTTCAAGTTGACAAGGAAGATACGAGTATTGTTCTTTGGTTGATTGTTCCTTATTATTTTGATGGTTCTGTACTGTACTTGCTGAGTATTTCTATACTCACCCTTGCATTTTCATTTGGTTTTCAGGTACTAATAAGCGACATGTTTGGGATATGGGCGTAGCTCCTCTACATCTTTAAGCACGTCACATAACTCCAAATAATAATCAGTGGACACCAATTGTTTTTAGTATCTTTCTTCAGTGCTTTGTGTGAGCCTTTGGTCGCTCAGTTCTTAGTTCCTTATGAATGCTAGCGGCGCCATTGTTTTGTGACCTGATTTCATGTTATTCGTTGTATAACTATTCAACTGCGTGTCATGGATGTTCTCCGGTATAGGGGAAACTCTGCCGGATTTCGTCTGTGGGCTTGTACCCTTCCGTTTGTGATGTTTTTGGTAACATTTCATCTTATTAGTAAGGTGGGTGTTAAACTTATATCTGGACAACTAAAACTGAAGCTTCATTTCAAGCATTGAAGAATGCACTGATGACGGCACCAGTTCTAGCACTACCGGATTTCTCCAAAACTATTACAATCGAAACTGATGCTTGTGACAAAGGCATTGGAGCAGTTTTGATGCAACAAGATCACCCCATTGCATTCCTCAGCAAATCCTTGGGCCCTAAACATCGCATTTTGTCCACTTATGAAAAAGAGTGTCTGGCTATCTTAATGGCAGTGGAGAAATGGCGTTCTTACTTGTTACTCCCTCCGTTCCAAATTACTTGTCTCAACTTTGTCCAAATTTGCATGTATCTAGACATATTTTAGTTTAGAGATACATCCAAATTTAGAAAAAGTTGAGACAAGTAATTTGGAACGGAGGGAGTACATGTGGAATTTATCATCAAAACAGACCAGAGGAGCCTAGTCCACTTGGATGATAAACGATTGACTACTCAATGGCAACACAAAGCACTAACCAAAATGCTTGGTCTTCAGTACCGCATTGTGTACAAAAAGGGAGTGGATAATAGAGTGGCAGATGCCCTGTCTTGACAAAATCATGCAGACTCGGAGGACTTTGTTGGCAATGTCGAGTAGTACTCCAGTTTGGATAGAGGATGTTGTGCTTGGTTACAAGAGTGATGCAGCTGCCACTGAGAAATTAACTCAACTGGCGATCAGCTCAAATGTGGGCAAGTATACACTGAACAAAGGACTAATCAGGCACAAAGGGCGTCTGTGGATTGGCAATAACGAAAAGGTTCAGCAGCAAATTATGCAAGCATTGCATAGTAGTGCCATTGGAGGTCATTATGGTTTCCATGCTACCTATAACAGAATCAAGCATCTATTCTCTTGGCCAGGAATGAAAAATCATGTGAAGGCATTTGTGGCTGCTTGTTCTACTTGTTAACGAGCCAAAACAGAAAGAATTCCATATCCAGGATTGTTGGAACCTCTCAAGGTACCTAAACGAGCTTGGCAGGTTATATCCATGGACTTTATCACAGGCTTGCCCCTGTCTGCAGGCATAAACTGTATTCTTGTAGTGGTGGACACGTTCTCAAAATATGCCCATTTTGTGCCCATTGCTCATCCTTTCACAGCTTTCTCGGTGGCAATGGCGTTAATGAAAGATGTGTATCGTTTGCATGGTATGCCTGAAGCCATTGTCTCTGACAGGGATCCGGTTTTCACAAGTAAAATGTGGCAGGAATTGCACAGGCTGACTGATACTGAATTAAAAATGATTTCAGCTCATCATCCTCAAACAGATGGCCAAACAGAACGGGTGAACCAGTGTTTGGAAGGGTTCCTGAGATGCTTTGTGGGTTCGTGTCAGAAGAAGTGGATGCAATGGATTCCCTTAGCAGAATTTTGGTACAATACCACAGTGCATTCCTCACTGGGCAAAACTCCATTTGAAGTATTATATGGGCATGCGCCGAGGCATTTTGGTGTTGATGTTGTTGAGTCTTGTGCCATTCCAGATTTGCAACAATGGTTGGAGCAAAGAGAGAACATGGTAAGTCTGTTGCGACACCATCTCTTGAGGCAACAGGAACGAATGAAGTCACATGCGGACAAGAAACAACAAAGAGAGGCATTTTGAAGTGGGAGATTTCGTTTATCTCAAACTGCAACCATACATACAAAGCTCTGTGGCGGTCCAGGGTAACCGTAAATTGGCTTTCAGATTCTATGGGCCTTACAAGATTTTGGAGAAAGTAGGCACAGTGGCTTACAAGTTGTTACTGCCTGCCAACAGTCTGATACATCCAGCTATACATGTTTCGCAACTGAAAAAGGTTGTTGGTAATCATGCTGCATTGCAAACTGATTTGCCTGTTGTGGATGGAGCTGCTCCGGTGCCTGTCAAGGTGCTCGGAAAACGATGGATACGCAAAGGAGCCTCTTCACAATGCTAGGTACGTGTGCAATGGTCTGGTTTACCTGACTCGCTTGCTTCGTGGGAATGCCTAGAAGAAATGCAAAAGAAGTTTCCAGGATCAACAGCTTGGGGACAAGCTGGATTTCAAGGGGAGGGGAATGTCATGGACCAGGATGGGAGTACGCCTTCAGTGAAGAAGAAGCGCATTTCGACGAGAGCCAAGTGGCAGCCAGCTAGGATAGCTGGGCCCGACTGGACGACTTGAGAGCCAATCAGGAGAAGGCATGGCACTGTTCCAGAGCTGACATGTCCTCATGGATGCGTGTGGTGCTTTCTTAGCTTGCGTGTGTGCGGCTATTGGTCTTTGTCGAATGACCACGAACTGGACCTGTATCTCCTCCTACCTCCTCTGCTTCTCTCCGATCCCTCCTCCTCTGCTGCTGCTGTTCTGCCTAATCACAAACACGGGGTCGGTGGCATTGGCGGACCTAGAGGGTGGGCCGGGTGGGCCACGGCCCACCCAGAAGTTTTGGAAATCCTTTGCCTAGCCATGGTCTTTGACTATTGCTACTTCTTCTGATCATTCATGCCGGCCAATTACCCACGCAGGCCGTTGCTGCCCCAATTTTTGGTGGTGCAGGTGCAGAGCAGGAGTAGACAAGCAACGCTAGCTTGCTGCAGTAGGCCAGCCGCTAGCTAGGTAGTACCATCCGTTTCTATTTTTTTTATACTTCCAGCTTTAAGCAAAACGAGAGAAGGTACGCTCTTCTTTTCGTGTTTGTGCCCTGCCCGCCAAACCGAACAGCAAAAGGAAATTAATTATTTTTTTGTTAGTGATATTTTCAACTATGTATTGGTCTGCACAATTTCCTATTTATAGTTCTCCCTCCGTGTATAAAAGGAAGTCTCAGTTTTCGTTAAATTTGCATGTATCTACACACTAAAATATGTTTAGATATATGCAAATTTAGATACAGTTGAGACATGTTTTATGTACGGAGATACTATTAGTTTGCAAAAAAAAAAAACCGCGGTGCGAAATTTTTGATAAGGTGTGCCCACCCTTCAATTTTTTTCTGGGTCCACCACTGGTCGGTGGGACTTGGGTGGCTTGTGGGTGGGTGCCGCATTAAATGTAGTTTACTGGCGCGTCATAAGTCGTTGATAGGCAGGGCTCACCGCTGACCGGTGGGCCCATACATGTCCAACGTGGTGGGTGTGTTTAGATTTTAGACATGTCCGAACACCATTTACCAAATATCGGCCGTGTCCCAAATTATAAAACGTTTTGGTAGGCTATTGTGGCCTACCAAAACATCTTATAATTGAAGACAGAGGTAGTACATGGACTATAAAAACTAACCGAACATAATATGTTTGGTTCTTTCCAACACTAACTCGTATGGTCATATATGAACTAAAAGATATAACTAATCAATAATGACATGTTTGGTTGAGCTTATTTCTGGCTTTTAGATTTTGTCTTATAAGTCACAAAAACACATTTGGCTTTGGCATTTGGCTTTTATTTATTTATACATTGTTGCATGATTGTATAAGACAAAAGCCAAAATCAAAAGCACATATTTAGGTGTTTTTGTGCTTTTAGTCAAAACCAAAAGCCAAAAATAAGCATAACCAAAAAAGGGTATGTATGCCAATATAAAAAGCACGAGTTAGGTTTAATCCAGGTAATCCAGACCAACCAAATTGATCCAATGGATGAGTACTAATGTGAAACCTTACACACTATAACCACTCTACAAAATACATTATATATGTGGTTGCATAATTAGCTCCCTTATCTTGCGTTTCCCTAAAAAAAAACAGCTCTCTTATCTTTTATCAAATAATTACTCTTTACATCTCCACATTTCATCAAATTTCGTCATGTTCGTCATATAATTCATCACTGCACAGCGTGCCCCGGCCCTCTTCCCATTCTCCCAGTTGCATAGAGTTTTTGAGGATTTCTTCCGGTTTTATATGTCAATATATATATTGTGGTACATACCTTATGATTTATATTTTGTATACTGTTGCTAGTAGGCACAAAGGAATCTCTTCACCAAACCCATTCATGCACTTTATCTCACATATTTGGAAGGTTGTCAACATCATTGCTGCTTTGCGATAAGAATGATTGGAAACGAGGTCCCGATAGATTTCTCATTATCCTACATGTTTCGATTTAGAAAAAAATCATATCCTCAAAGAAGACAATTTTAGTTCCTTTAGGTTGGGATAATATATATTTCTGATATTGTTTGTGTAAAATCTCATATTTAAACTCATCAAAGGATAACACACCTCTGTACAACAAATTAATTAACCCTTCTGATTTTCGACAGCAAAACCAGGACATATCGGAATTTTCAGGATGTAAGTGTGCGGTGATCACGTTCTATATGTCTGTGTATATATGTACCTGCTTTCCTAGCTTGTCGTCACTGAAAAACACAAGGAAAAATACAATTCGTGGTCGTTATCTCGTCATAAGGAACTGACACCTGAAAGCGGTATGCTTTCTTCGTAAACGATTCCGGCCGGACGATCGATTCGTACCAAAGATACCATTGAAAACAAGCTGTCGTGAGTCGTGACCTGAAATATGCGAGCATGCGTGATGCCGCCGGAACGATAGAAAAACGCGCGCACACTTGCGACGCTGACGCTTCAGCTGCTCGACCATTCTTCTTTTTCGATTGAAAACCTTGTAACATAAGGTGCTGAAATAACGAAAATCAGTGTGCCGCAATTGTAGAATTTCACTAGCCAAATAGTGTTCGGTTCCCACGTACGCATGACTCATCAATTATGGTCTTATGGATAAGCGCAACTATCCATGCATGCATGCCATGCGGCAAACGCTTGGCGTCAGTCGGCTGTAGCAAGGCCTTGGTACAGTCGCCTCCGGAGCCGTCCGATCCATTTAAGTGAAACGATCTTACGCGTCCGATCTATGTAGCAAAAACGTTTCGCGTGTAGCATTTTTTTCTGTGTATGCAACATCTCATGTAGCAACAAATAATTCAAAAATGTTGCGTCTGATGGATATAGCAAAAGAAATCCGACGCAACAATTTTTTTCGCGCATGTAACACGGGTGTGTAGCAAAATATTTGGATCGGTAAAAATTGCAACATGTAGTAAAAAAATGGTGTAGCACTTTAAACACAACCATGTACTCCATCCGTTCCAAATTAGATGACTTTCTTTCTCCACATGTGGATGTATCTAGACATGTTACATATATATATATGTGCATGTGGACAAATGGAAGTCATCTAATTTGGAACGGAGAGAGTAGCAAATAGCAACAACATATCCAACAAATCCCCAATTTAGTTGTAGCAAAATGTGAGTGCAACATCACAATAATCAGCGTGGCATGTGGGCTGAAATCAATGTAGCACTTTGCCAATGCTTACACAACAAAAACGAGCTTCACATGTAGCAAAACTGCATACCGCATGTAACATCAAACAAAACCCAAAACTGACCTCTATATCATCACGAATGGAGGCCCGCCCCTGGTCGATTCGAGCTCTCCACAAATGAATCCGCCACTATAGAGGTACGTGGAAGCTAGATCGAGCGAACCCCTGTTCAATCCAGTTGAAGCCAGCTCGTCGGACACGAATTCCCCGCAGCGGACCTCCGTCGAAGCCAGATTGGACAAAACCGAAACCAATCCAATCGCGAGGTGTCTTCTAATTCCAGCCTGGTGGTGTGTGTGTGTGTGGGGGGGGGGGGGGGGGGGGGGGGGAGCTCTGCCATGGCCATCTCGTCGTCCTCCATGGATCCCAAGCTCCCATGAAAAGCGGAGCCCGAAGGTGGAGGAGCAACGATGGGGTGCTGCAGGGGATCGCGGGAATGGGATGCAGAGGAGGTTGCTTGGTCCGAGGCGGACGCCAGCCCGGCGGCACGTCTAGCGACCGGGACGGAGGGAGCTGCAGGGGCGACGCTATGGGGCGCAGGAACGGAGGCGGAGCGAGCGGAATGAGTAGATGACGGCAAGCTGGGAGTCTGGCCGGGGAGCGCAACTGCGCGAGGCCGGGAGCGGAGGGAACGACATGAGATGAGAGAGGAGACGCGCATCACGTGGGACTGGAAGACGAGGGAGACGTGGTCAAACCGACTGATCCATCAGTTGGTTGATAGATAGTTTCCCCATGCCAAATGATCTTTTAGAAAAGAACATACCAAATCTCAGTGCCAGAACAAATCTACAACCTTTAGCACTATGCCAGTATCTGTAGAGAGGCTAAGATTTGTTGATAATTAATCAGATTATTTATCTGAAATAAAATTATTCCTTCCGAACGAGAATATGTTAGCATCCAATCTCGCCCTGCAAAGTTTCATAGAGTGAGTATCATCGGAAAAGTCAAAATGGAGGCCGAGCTATGTAGCCCTAGATTTTGAAAAATTGGAAAAATCATTTTTTGTAGTTCTACAAACTTCTGAAAAAAATCCCGGACGTGGACAACAATGCACTACTGCACTCTACTAACTCTCAAAATCTCAACTCAAAATAATTCATATTCCGTGATACACACAAATAACAAAATCTGTTAGGTTTTGGAGAGTTCAAATTTTGCACTATATTCGCTACGTTCAGATTGAGATTATGTCATTTTTGCACGGACAAAATACAATATATTTCTATTTGGGATTTTGCACGTTGGTAGAAGACAACATAATCTACATCCAGGATTTTTTTGAAACTCCAAACTATGACTTTCATAATTTTCAAAATAAAGAGCTACTAGCTCGGCCTCCAAAACGCTGCACTCGAGTATGATGCAGTATGATACATTTTAGTTGGGACACTACTTTCACTCTCTCTTCGTTAATTGCAATGACACCTTGTCCTTTTGCTTAAGTCCTATGCCAATGTAAAAAAATAGCACAGTTTCATACCTATTTCGTTGACGTGGTATATTAGTTAATGAAAATACGAGAAACTTTTGGTCTAAAATAAGTAGAAAAACGCCAAAACATGAAGGGAAATGAGAATTGAACAAGTTTGTAGTAGTGTTTGTGATGGCGTTCTCAAAGCTTGCAAATCTTCTTACGAAAGAAAAAGGCTGGACGTAGGAGTGGCATTTGTCGAAGTTTACGGATTTAATGAGGCAACTCCATCACGACCTGTCTTGTCATGCATGGTGGCAAAGTAAGATCGGCTAACGAACAAATTGAACCAACACCTAAAAGCAGAGGCGGCAAATCGTTAATTCGCACCGAAGATGAAAACGAGTGCTGCACCGTTTCATGCAGCACAAGTGCGGTACGTAAGTACGTACGTCACGTTTGTGTTTTGAGTGCAGAACGTAGATCATTATTCTTTTTCGATTCAAAACCTTGTAGCATAAGGTGCTGAAATAACGGAACTCAGTGTGACTAGCTAGCTAGTGAAATTTCGGTTCTCACGTCCGCATCAACTATGAAAAATGTGTCGGGCATGTACTTAGTTATGTGCATGCATGGACGCCAAATGGTCTTTCAGAAAAAACATACCAGAAGTTAGTGCCAGAACAAAGCTACAACCTTTAGCACTATGTGTAGAGAGGCTAATTAAGTTGTGCTCATGATTAGATAATTTTATCCAAAATAAAATCATTCTTCCGAGCGAGAGTAAGTAATGTTAGCATCTAATCTAAAACCACTAGCAAAGCAAAGTATCATAGAGAGTGAGTATCATGCACTATGATACAAGTAAATTATGAATTTCACAATGCATATATTATCATAAGGTTGTCTTCTAGTAGTGTTGGTATGATTCTCGATGAATTTTCTTCTAGTGCACCCTATGATATGTTATAGTAATAAAATAATAATACTACTACTACCACCTCTCCCTTAGCAATTGTAATGACACCTTGTCATTTTACTTATATAGCAGGGCATGACGTTGCATCACATTAGTTGCTTTATATACCACGAGGAGCTAGCAAAAATGTTGAACGGGATAAAGCGTGACATGGTGTAACAACTTGAGGGTAAAATATTGCAGAAATCTTAACTGGGGGTAAAACCTAGCACAAATGTACAAACATAGATTACGAATGACATTTAATCTACTCCCTCTGATTCATATTAATTGTCGTTGAATTGTGTGTACCCAACACTAATACATATCTAGATACTTCCAATTCATCGAGAAGTAATATGAATCAGAGAGAATAACAAAATATATTCTCATAATATGAATTTTCAGAAATTTTAACCCAAATATGTGTACAAAGTAATTAATGGTCAGAGGTAGGTAGTGGCGACCTTGTAAGTGTCAAAAATGCCATCTATTTACAAATACAAAACTACTTTGCATACGACGTTCCTTGTCCGATTCCTGCACTACATATATCAATCGTCGGACCACTTTGATGTCCGATGCCATTTGGCAGACAGAGCAATCTGTCGGACCAACGTCATACAAAAAAGGTCGGGCGCATAACACTGCTCTTACGAATATGGAGAGAGTATACCCCTTTACTGAACCATGTGTTATGTTATTAAGAGACAAAGAAACTTTGGTATAAGATAATTAGCAAAGTGCCAAAACATGAAGGGATGCGAGTACTGAAAATTGGACAAGTTTGTAGTAGTGTTTGCGATGAAAGAAAAAGGCTTGACGTCGGAGTGGCATTTGTGAAAGTGGTGGCATTTATTTAAGTTTAACGAATCAAATCGTCGCAACTCCATCACGACCTTGCTTGTCATGCATGCATGGCAAAGTAAGATCGACTAACGAACAAATTGAACCAACACCTAAAAAAGCAGAGGCGGCAAATTGTTAATTCGCACTGAAGAAACCCGTGAAAAGGAGTGTTGCACCGTTGCAGCAGAAGTGCATGCATGCAGTACGTAAGTACGTACGTCACGTTTGTGTTTGAGTGCAGAACGTGTGAAACATGAAGACAGTGTACTGGTGCGCTCGTCGGCTGCCTGATCGACATCCATCGATCTCCGTCACAGTTTTCAGAAAGTAATATTCGTCATCATACCTTGGAACACAAGGAATCGATCTTCTGAAAAATAACGAAAACGAGAGTGCGACATGGCGTAGACTGATCGATGTATATATAGTTGGATTAAAAGTGCAACAAGATCGTCATTCCGTTAGCCTGTCAATTATGCTGTCAATTTTGTTTTCGAAACTCTGTCTACATTAATTAGACTATAGTTTATTTTCAGTCCACCAGGCTTTACTTTCTACTTGAAATCAAAACATGTAACTACGGCCTAAGCTAAAACTGAATCACCAAACTAGAATCAGCTGAAGGCCGTCCGCAGAAGAGAGCGTTGTAGGAGAAGCTAATTGAAACTAGCTGGACGACCACGCATACACCAAGCAATTACCTACAAGCTAGCTAACACTACACAGAACTAGTTAAACGATTGCTCATAATAATGTGCATGCAAGAAATTAGCACATATGTAGAATGTAGTGAATGTGCCAAAAAGAAGCTGGCGCATAACAATCATGGTTACGCGTGCAAACATAACGAGTTTGTTGCCCAGGCAACGTTAAGGTTGTTGCGAGCGTCAGCCTCAAGCCCAAGGCTAATAAGCTAGAGGTTACTGCATACATGGTGCCTCCATTGCCACGAACCTTCAAGGTCTCTTCTTCACTACACCTGCGAATCTTGGAGTGCGACGAGAAGTTTCAGTCCCATGCATGCATAACCAATCTCAGAGAGCGAGAGATGGAAGTCTCAGTCCCACCTCAAAATAAAGTTGCTCGGGAAGGAAGGAGAAAGAGTTTGTTAGCCTTGTTCCCCATAGTTGATGCTTGATGGCTATGGCTCAACACATGGTTGGTAGCTAGTGACACACAGTCATACATGCACACTGGTGATTCAACACTGATGATGATATGATATATGCTGAAAGTGTGTACTTGATTTGGACTTGGGCTTAGAGGCCTCTTGAAGGAACCCCATGGAATGAAAATGAAGATGGAATGGAATAGATGTCTGGTGAAGTGGCACACTAGCTAGCTAGCTAAGCTTGAAACCTACTACCACATCCCACTTGTCTCTTAGCTAATAGAAAGAGGGGTGTTGTGCATGCATGCACTGATCCGTGGAGTTAGCTAGCTCTATAAATTGGTGCAACTATTGGGTGCTTAAGCCATCGATCATTCGGGCTTGCATTTCATCGCTAGAGAGAGTTCATCCTCCATGGCTAGAGAGATGGAGAAGACAAGGAAGCCCACCTCCCCTAAGGTTGGGGGATTGATATATACACAAATGCATCTTCTTTCCTCTCGTTTTAGCTAGAATTTATCAGTTGGGGCTTGGTTTGCCGGCCGACTTGCATGCATGGGAACTAGTGGTGTAGGAAGTTGTGATGTTCGATCGAGTTTCTGCCAAGATGATTGGTTCAAGTTGGGCGACTTTGGTTGTTATTCCTAGGGCTTTAAAGTTCTAGCGTAGTGATTACAGCTTGATTAGGAGTGCCCCTTGAACATGTAATTTATTTTCACGAGTGACAATTAAGTTACTCGATCTTTCTTAGTTACACACACGTTTTGTTGTCATTTTGTATACATGCATGTCAGTTACTTTCAAGTTAGTTAATGTCTTCCTAAACAAGCACTAGGCGGCTTAGTGTTAGCTTGGGTATCACTTTCCTTACTTTTTCTATAACTGTCCAACTGGTCAAGGCAAGCTACGCTTTGCTAATTATCAGATTGCTATATCTAGGCACATATGGTGTGATACCCATGGTTTTAACAAGCTTATCTTATAATTGGTTTCGGTTCGACTATTTATTCTTGAAGGTAATTTATGATAGACTTAATTAGTTCTTATTTGTTTCCTGCAGAGCTCTTCGACAAATTCAGGTACGAAGAGCCCAGCAAGGAATGCAGGGTCTCCACCTCATAAGAAGAACATCACCGAGGTAAATTTAAGAAATGACATGCATATTTGTGCATCTTGAGCATCTCTTAGTCTGTACACTCAAGAGATGGGAGACCAAACTTTTATGGGTGCAATATCTCATCTCATATCTCAAATAGCTAGTCCTTTTCTATAACTACATTTTCTTTTCAGGGCATGAGATGGTTAATTATCAGATGACATCTAGATAAAATTGCATTCCAACTTATTCTACAACTAAAAATTTCAAAATTATTTTTCAGCCACAACGGAAAAATGATCAGCAAAACTTCCGCAAAGGAGGTCCAGACTTGGCAACTCACGATGAGAGCAAACGCCGTTCTCCAACTTCACAAACCTCACCAAAGGTTCATTTTTAATATTTACAGAGATATATAATTAACCCTTAAATGTGTAAAATAACATTTACAACATGCAGATAAGTAGTCTGAAATAACCAATATTTTTGTACGATTGTTCCATCAGAAATCGACAAAACATGAACAACCACTGAGCTACTGTAGGCTTCACACCGAGGAACGAGCCATACGGCGAGCTGGTTATAATTACCAGGTTATTATATGGATTCACAGTTTTTTCTAACTTGACATCTATGTACCTCTACTTTTTGTAAAGTGAGTACCTCTACTTTGAGAAACTAATTAACGTTGTGAGGAACATGCTGTATTGTTACCTTATTACAGGTTGCTAGCAAGATAAATACCATGGAAATTATTCGTAGATTTGAGGACAAGTTATCACAGGTGATTATATATATAATTTACCGTGGGATAAATATGTGTTAATTTAATAATTAGATTATGCTTACCAAAGAGGTATTACATGCAGGTGATGGAGGAGCGTGAAATCAAGATGATGAGGAAGGAGATGGTTCCAAAGGCCCAACTTATGCCAGCATTTGACAAGCCATTCCACCCACAGAGGCAATTATTATATATACTCCTTATCGAAGCTAGCTAGCTGAAATTGTTGAGCAAACTTATCATTAATAAATCAACTAAGAAGAGGGTCACTCGATCCATCACTGTGTAGAACAGAATGCGAATAATAATGATGAAGTACAGTTTAAAAAGGTGATAAGACTGAAACAAAATGGATGGATCGATATATATGCACAAACAGATTAAAGGACAGCTAGGAGACATTGACAGAGCTGGTGGGCTATGATTCGGAAGACATATTAATTAGTAACAGAACCTAGCTAGGAATTGGCAATGTACATGCTTAACTATATAGACAGAGATGCTGAAGTAATCCTTGATGTTGACGTGCAGGTCGAGGAGGCCCCTTACGGTGCCCAAGGAGCCGAGCTTCCTGAGGCTGAAATGCTGCATCGGCGGAGAGTTTCATCGCCATTTCTGCTACAGCGGCGCCAAGGCCATCAAATGATACATACAACACCAGTCATGATGCGTATTTTTGCCGCGCTCGATCCTCAGTTAAACCTACTGCCGTGACAAGCACCCACGCATCCATGGCATGCGTAGTGTTGATTTCAACTCTCACTTTGGAGCCGATCGTTTTCACGTACGTAGCTAATAGTGCTTTCTCTTTCTTCTTTATCAATCTCTCTTCTTTTCTTCACCTCCCTTTTCTTTTCTTTTCTTTTCTTTTGAATTTCGCCACTAGAGGGTTAGTAGTTAAAGAAGGGCTCGACCATCGGGATGCATGCAAGCTAGCTAGCTTTATATGTATGTCTCTCGATCTGGTGGTAATAATGAAAAAAGCTTGCCTTGTACTCCAGGAGTAATAACCATGATCGAGTGTTGTTCTGCTCCATCAGAAGTGAACCATGCATGCTTATTACCCTGTTGGATCGACATCCATCTGTGTTCTCAAAGAAGCATACATACACACATGCAAGTCACTGTCATGGTGGAAATTAGCTCAGCCCCTGGCTGGCTAGCTTAGATCTGAAACCAAAAGCAGTCGTCGTGATGGATCCAAAATTTCAACCTGAGCATGCCTGCCTACCGCGGAATGATGCCAAACAAGGGTGGTGCAACGTAAAGGGTGTGGATGATCCATGCATCTGGGTAGGCATGCGCCATGCGCGTCGCTCTCCGGGTGAAAGCTCCCTGTTCCAAAATGGTGAAACATCGAGTCAAACGACACAGAGGGCTTGAAGCCCACGTACTCCGTCGGTCTCACTCTGAACGTTCTGTCCACGGCTCGGTGGGCCCTTCATTTATCGGCCCAAACAAGCTTGCTCCCGTTTTGCATACTCATCGCTCCTACGAATTCGTATCGCCGACGACGGACCCAGCCCATTTTCAGTTAGGCGCTGCACTGGAGCGTGCGTGTCCCGGTGTTTTTTTTATATCTGTGGTTTTATTTGTCGCAGTTTTTCTTTTCTGCTTTCTGTTGCTTTCCTACCATTTTCTTCTGTTTGTGTGGTTTTCTTTAATTTTTTCAGATTTTTACCTTTTAATTTGTCTTATTTATACGACAGACCGGTTCTGGTGTCTACTTCTCCAATTTTATACCTTTGCGCTTATGGTCTTCTTCTACGATTATCCGGCTATGAAGCAATTTTTTCATCAGCATGTCATGTGTGACGTGTGCCCGGATATAATGTCTCCGCTCTCGGTATAAACCAATGCACACAATCATTTTTATTGCAATGTTATCATTCGGAGTATTACAAGTCACGGATCATAGAGCTCGGATACAAAGATCAACCACTGCAATAGAAAACATGTAGCACATACACATCATGATTCTATTATAGGACCAGCGTCCAAACCGGTTGAATCTATCCCTGACAGTTTTCGTGGGTGGAAGCGATGACCTTCCAGGTCTCGCATTTCGTGTTAATATATCGAACATCGCATTGCGTATAGGGTGCGGTCGAGAGGGGCGACCGAGCCAGGGAGGGATACGTACTCAACTTGGAGTACTACTCCATAATCGAGTACATATGTACAAAGAGATATTACATTGTATTTCTATTTCTAACAGCCTCCCTTAATCACAACCTTCAGAAAGGTTGAGATTACGCTTGAATTCATTCAGATCCTTGACTGGCAATACCTTGGTGAAACCATCTGCAACTTGATCTTTGCTTGATATGAATTTAATGTCCAACATTTTACTGGCAACTCTCTCTCTAACAAAATGATAGTCAATTTCAATGTGCTTAGTCCTAGCATGAAAAATGGGATTAGCAGATAAATATGTAGCACCCAAATTGTCACACCACAGGCATGGTTTATTTCTTAGTGTAACACCAAGTTCTCCAAGGACAGCTTCAACCCATATCAACTCAGCTGTAGCATTTGCAAGAGCTTTATATTCAGCTTCAGTGCTTGACCTGGATACTGTCTTCTGTTTTCTAGCACTCCAAGAGACCAAGTTCGGCCCAAGGAATATGGCAAAGCCCCAGTAGACCTTCTGTCATCAAGCAGCCTGCCCAATCTGCATCTGAGAAGGCACTGAGAAGACTAGAAGCGGACTTCTGAAATGTTAGTCCAACATGTAGTGTTCCTTGTACATAGCGTAAAATCCTTTTTGCAGCTGTCCAATGAGTAGAGGTAGGAGCATGTAGATACTGACAAATTTTGTTTACTGAGAAGGATATATCAGGCCGTGTCAATGTCAAGTATTGCAATGCACCTACGACACTTCTGTAATGTGTGCTATCATCAGGACCAAGGGGAGTTCCCTCAGTTAAAGACAATTTTTCAGTTGGAGACAAAGGTGTAGGACAGGGGGTGCACTTTGTCATACCAACTTTAGCAAGTACATCAGCAGCATATTTTCCCTGAGTAAGAAGCAAGCCATTCTGAGTTTTCTTTACCTCAATTCCCAAAAAGAAGTGTAGTCTCCCAAGTCCTTTAAAGCAAAATCATCATTCAGGTCACGAAGGAGAGCAGAAATGGCTTGATCTGATGAGCTTGTAACTATGATATCATCAACATAGATTAGAACAAAGATCATAATACCAGACTTGTTATAGAGAAACAGTGAAGTATCTGCTTTGGAAGGAGTGAACCCAAGTTGTTGCAACTTGTTACTGAGTCTAGAATACCATGCACGAGGGGCTTGTTTAAGCCCATATAATGCCTTGTCAAGTTTGCATATATAATGTGGAGTTTGAGGGTTTTCAAAACCTGGGGGTTGTTTCATGTATACTTCCTCTTCCAGAACGCCATGTAAAACGCGTTCTTGACATCTAGCTGCCGCAAACTCCAACCTCTGGAAACAGCAACTGCCAGTACAATACGGATAGTTGCAGCTTTGACCACAGGGCTGAAGGTATCTTCATAATCTATTCCATACCGTTGCTTGAACCCTTTTGCAACTAGGCGTGCCTTATACCTGTCAATTGTCCATCTGCATTTTTTTAATACGATATACCCACTTACAGTCAATAAGATTTCTTGTACGATGAGGGGGTACAAGGTGCCATGTTTTGTTCTCCATAAGCGCATTGTGTTCTTCTTCCATCGCCTTGCGCCAATGATCACTTTCAAGAGCCTCCGACAATGTACGAGGTTCAGCTGCAGACGCAAGTAAACACCATCTAATAGTACCATCAGTAATTTACGTGGCTGACTGATACCTTTTTGCAGTCGTGTGCGAGGTTCTGGAGGCGGAGGAGGAGGCATTGGCGCAGGAGAGTGTACAGGGGAGCCAGCCACAGAGGATCCTGGGCTAGCATCCAAGGACTCGCCGCTGTCCGTGTCATGGGACAGGGAGACAGCGGGCGAAGCATCTCGACCGGCGAGGACTGCTGCGGCGACGTGGCGCCGTTTCGTTCGTCAGCGCATGGAGTGGCCCGCGGCGGGGTCCGTGACGGTGACCCGGGCGGGGTCCGTGGTGTCGCGTCAGCTTCAGGTTCGTCAGGCGAAAAGGAGACCGCGGCGGGGTCTGCTCGTGCGACGAGGCGGTCGCTTTCGTCAGCGCATGGACTGGCCCGTGGCGGGGACCGCGACGGGACTGCGCATCTTGCTCGGGATCAGCAGCGAATCTCCACGGGGATCGGAGCGAGGATCAGCTCCGGGATCAGCTCCGTTTTTGTCATTTTCTGTGAACATGTAATCATCATTTTGTGCACTGTTTTGGTCCGTTTCTGCATCATTTTTCCTGAAATTTGTTTCTGTTTCTTGCTGGACACATCAGAATCTGCACCACGGTGAGCATTAGTAACATTTGGTACAATGGGCAAAGCCATATAATCATCAATATTTGCATCCCCATTAGCGGAAGTGTGAGAAGATGATGGTAAAAGAAGTATTTCTTTGCGAAGACGAGCACCGGCATTAGGATTAAGGGATGAAAACGGGAAGACACTCTCGTCAAACACAACATCCCTAGAGATATAGATGCGGCCAGTGGAGACTTCTAAGCACTTAACACCTTTGTGGCGAGGGCTATAGCCCAGAAAAACACACCGTGTAGAGCGGAACGAGAGTTTCCTCTTGTTATAAGGACGAAGATTCGGCCAACAGGCGCAGCCAAAAACTCTAAGAGATTCATAATTTGGTTTGGAATGAAGAAGACGTTCAACAGGTGTATCAAGGTTTATAACTTTACTAGGAAGCAAGTTTATAAGAAAGGTGGCAGTGAGAAAAGCTTCATCCCAATATTTAAGAGGCATAGATGCATTGGCAAGCAAAGCAAGACCAACTTCAACTATATGACGGTGTTTGCGTTCAGCGGAACCGTTTTGTTGATGGGCATGTGGGCAAGAAACATGATGAGTTATGCCAACTTTTTGAAAGAAACTGTTGAGTTTTTCATATTCACCACCCCAATCAGTTTGCATAGTGATAATTTTTCTATCAAATTTGCGTTCAACAAGCTGCTGAAAATTGAGAAAGACTTGATAAACCTCAGAACGATTTTTAAGCAAATAGATCCAAGTAAATTTACTGAAGTCATCAATAAAGCTTACATAATATGAATGTTTTCCAACAGAGACAGGTGCTGGACCCCATACATCTGAGAACACTTGTTCCAAAGGAACAGTGGACACACTAGTGGAGACAGGATATGGCAACTGATGACTCTTTGCTAGTTGACAAGAATCACAAATGTATGGACTTATTTCAGGTGTAAACGAAATTTGATTTTTCCTAAGAACTTGTTGAACCACAAACGATGACGGATGTCCTAAACGGCGATGCCACGTGGAAGACGACGGCTTTATTGTAGCGAAAGCATGCTTGGAAGACCCGGTAGAGAAAGGCACTAGCGGGTAGAGACCACCATGACACGGACCTTTAAACAGAATTCTTCTTGTTGCCTGATCCTTTATCAAAAAGAAATATGGGTGAAATTCAAGGAATATATCATTGTCAAGAGTGAGTTTATGAACGGACAAAAGATTAGTGGCAGCACTAGGGACATGGAGTATATTTTTAAGATGTAAGGATGCATGTGGGGTTTGCAAAATTGAATGACCAATGTGACTTATATGCATACCGTTTCCGTCGGCGGTGTGCACACGATCATGTCCCTTGTACTTGTCATGAGTGGAGAGCTTGCTCAACTCTCCCGTGATGTGGTTGGAGGCACCGGTGTCGGGGTACCAATTGGTATCAACCCCGTACGAAGCAAGGTGTGCAGTCTTCTCTTCACGATCTTCATCATCGGAATCATCACGGTCTTGATATCGCCACCAACAATCACTCGCCGGATGCCCATGGATTTTACATATTTGGCAAGTGACGTTGACGTACGGGGTGGGAGCACGGCCACGGCGGCCATCATCACAGCGGCCCCCATCATCACGGCGGCCTCCATTGCCACCGTCGCGACGAACACGATCATCACGCCGGTCATCGCGCCTGTCATAGCGCTGTTGCGGCGGCCTCCATCATCACGCCTATCATCACGGCGGTTCCAACCCCCACCATGGGACCACCGTCACGGGAGCGAGAACGCCACTGCCCACCGTCATCACGAGGGCGCCAGGAGCCTCCATCATCTCGGCGAGCTCCATCGCGGCGATCACGGTCACCAGACCGTCCTTGATCATTGCCAGCACGAGCTAGATGTGCAGAGGAGGTGAAGGTTTGAGTGGGCACGACATCCTCGTCATCAGAGAGCATCTCACGGCGCATGTCATGAGCAGCGACCTGAGCAAACAAGTCATCAAGTGTTGTGCCTCGCTGCCCATTCACGGAAGCAACAACATCATTATACGAACCATCCAGTCCGTTCAGAATATACCCGATCATCTCATCATCGTCAATGGGTTTTCCAGCAGCAGCGAGCTCGGAACCGAGCCCTTTCATCTTGGTGAAGTACTCCGCAGCGGACATATCCTTCTTCTTCTTGGTTTTGTTGAGAGCAGTCGCAGGTGAGTGATCTTGGACCTTGAAACAGAGGTGAACATCGAGGTTATCGTGCCCAGACCTCGGCAGTGGAGGTGTGCTCGAAGAAGTGTGGAAGCATCTCCGGGGAGATGGTCTGGAGAAGCCAGCCCATCACTTGTTGATCACGAACAATCCATGGGGAGTAAAGCGGGTTGGCAACGGACATCTTCTTCCCTCCTTCCTCGACCTCAACGGTTTGGGTGGGCATAACATCAGATCCGTCGAGAAGCCCGTCACCTGCGCTCCACGAAGAGGAGGGAGCACGAGGGCCTTCCAGAACAGATAGTTGGTGCGGGTGAGGAGGAGGGTGGGAGGGGAACCTAGAGCAGCGGCGAGGGCAGCGGTCGATGAAGATGACGACATGGCTGCGACGGTAGGGGCTTGGCTTGGTCTTTTTTCTTGTCTTGGTCTTGGGGTCGTGAGGCGGCAGCGGCGGCTAGGAGCGGCGGCGGCGGCTGATCTTGGTCTTGGGGTCGTGAGGCAGCGGCGGCAGCAGAACGTGCGGCGGCGGCGGCTTGTGTCTTCTTTTCTTGTCTTGGTCTTGGGGTCGTGTGGCGGCGGCGGCTAGGAGAGCGGCGGCGGCGGCTGATCTTGGTCGTGGGTCTTGAGGCGGCAGCGGCGGCAATACGCGGCGGCGGCGGCAGGTGTTTTTAGGGTTTCGGCAGCTAGGTCTCGAAAGAGGCCAACTCTGATACCATGACAGTTTTCGTGGGTGGAAGCGATGACCTTCCAGGTCTCGCGTTTCGTGTTAATATATCGAACACCGCATTGCGTACAGGGTGCGGTCGAGAGGGGCGACCGAGCCAGGGAGGGATACGTACTCAACTTGGAGTACTACTCCATAATCGAGTACATATGTACAAAGAGATATTACATTGTATTTCTATTTCTAACAATCCCGACTTCCCGAGCGACCATATCCAAAGGTTGCATGCAGATTCCATGGACTGCATGCCGCTCGTCCACATAGACCACATATGGGTCAAATCTATTATTGAACTGTCTTACTCAACTCACTCGATGTGCGGTTAATGTTGCTCATCGAATTTCAGCTTGTGCTAGTTTGGTCTTGTATGATTTTTCACCAAATGTATGGACAAAGCCAATATATGAAGGCTAGAGGT
Source organism: Poa pratensis (assembly GCA_947311845.1). Lineage (NCBI taxonomy): Eukaryota > Viridiplantae > Streptophyta > Magnoliopsida > Poales > Poaceae > Poa > Poa pratensis. The sequence continues at coordinate 27,009,183 of CAMZMU010000097.1, read as the reverse complement.
ATAGAGTCAATTGCCTTTCAACCCCAAAATGACCCTCCTAATACCCTTAAAGGTCTCATTAATTTGATCATGCATTACTTCTTGAAAATCAAGTTGGCTTAATTATTCTCAATTGCATTAGTCCTCCATCACCTCCGTCCAGTTCCAAAAATACAAATCAAAAACCACGGTAGCATTTTACTACAACTGCATAGTTAAATAACGCACTTTCAAATATTTAGTAATATATACAAATTGGGTCTGATTCCCAAGAGAATGTCAGATATTTCCTTCAGAAAAAATGCAGGCAACTAAGAATTAGCAGTGACCATTTCTTGTGTATGTAGTATACATAATAGGACATGTAAAGACTACTCCATGCATGCATATCTTTCCAATAATTAAATTAAAAAATGGGAAATAATCATTTATTGAAAGCACCTGATTAACTCTTAGCTTCATGGGCGCATGCTGCAAAATAAAGCTAAGCAGTAATGTCAGGCAGCTTAAAGAAGCTTGCTACTAGTATTTGAAACAACAAGTACTACTAATACCGCTGCGCCAGACTCTATCTGCCACACCAACATTCATCGACCATTTATGGGTTTAAGAACACATCTCTGCCTGTCTTTTAGACGCAAGGGTTATCGCATGTGAAGACCGGTTCTGCTGTGTCAGTTGGTCTCCTAAGAGATTGCATATATATATATATACATATGTATGATTATCTCTCTCAAACATACATATGCAGATCTGTTCTCTAGCGCCTTGTCCAATTGCATGCATAACTGTAGACTCTGTAGTTTGTTTGGTTTCTGGTTCAGAACCAAGAAGCTCGCTTGCAATGGGACATACGCTAGCCGGCCGGGGTGGATGTGTGCCAGAGAACTCAAAGGAAGGAGAAGAACAGGGGAAAGGCGACAAGTGCTGCTTGATTGACCACTGTAGCTGCATATCAGAGTGCGTGTTGCTTGAGAATTTATTGGCCTGGAGCGCCGCCCTAGAGCAGCTACTACCTGCTGGCTGGTGTATTATGCATCCAGCGGATGACATAAAGGGAGAAGGCAGATGTGATAGTACGTTGAATTTGTCTAACTGCAAATTAAGAGACGAGTATTTCATCAAAACTTATTTTTTGTGTAAGATAATTAGCTTGCTCTCTCGTTGGTCTTTAGGAAGTCTCCCAACACACCATTTTGCAGTACAAGCTATACCAAGATCGCTGTACGCCGGACTTAAGCAGGCTACTATTTGTAAACAACTCAGATCAGATATAGAATATACTGTTAGTGTTTGGCCCTTATGGCCCATTCAGTATTCTGTAACCCTAATTCCCACCAATATAAGGAGATTGGGGGCCACCAAACAGGCCACGGTATTCACGAGAATCTGCCAGTGGTAGGATGGTTAGGAGGGTGGTTGTACCCCAGCCCACAAGAGTTCAAACCCCAGGTTTGACGCTGGTGTTTCTCATTTAGGCGGAATATATTCTTTAGTGGGAGGCGATGTTCCTGTCGACAGCGAGACGCCCGTGGTGACTTCGTCAATTTTAAGACATGATCCGCCGGCTCAGTCTTTCGATAGTGCTCATAGGAGAAGGGTGTGCATGCGTGCGTTCATAGGGGTGAGTGTATGTGAGCGTCTGCGTTGTACTGTGTTTCGCAAAAAAAAGGCCACGGTATTCACAAGTGCCCATTCGAATCACCATCACCTAGATTCATCCACGCACCATAGACTCTAACTTCACCTCGAGGTCGTTATGAGTACACGACAAATAATACAAGCCGCCTCACAAACAGGAGCACGCATAGTTTTTTTACCTAGCTAGTGATGTGCACCAGACCCCGAACCTATATAACTCGTTGTCTCCTATGTGCTACCATCCCAAAGTACGAATGTGACCCCTCCAAACACAAATATACCATGGAAAATACCAACCGATGTAAAATGCAGTTATTATGAAACTATAAACAAGCAAATGATCAACGCAAATTTTCGACAACTAAGAGGATCTCTCCCGCTTATCTTGACCGTCGATTGTGCATCTAACGAACGATATTATTCCTACTAATTGATGCATTGATAAAATTTAAAAACATGTTAATGCGTGGTTTTTAACTTTTTTTGTTAATGCATGTACCGAATTTTCTTGGTAGTGCATGAATCTAAAAAAATAAATTACATAAATCCAGAAATTATTGATAATGCATTGATGTTTGAACATTCATTCTTCCATCGTGCACGAGTAAAAAAACTGCTGGTCTATGCCTTGAGAGATGACCGTGGAGACCGAGCAGCCTAGTTCTTTTTTGGTTTTCTCTTTCTCTGACCTCTTTCTTTCTGTAGAGGCCATCATGTAAATGACTTGCTTCCCTATAATCCTAAAAAAAAATTATGCCAATCTTCTTTGCCATGTTCTCTCTAGCCAGGTTCACCCACCCACGTTACTCTGATAGCAGCCCTCTCTCTCCTCCTCCTCCTCGATGATCTCTCTAGCCAGGTTCAAAGACACAGATGGAGACAGAGGGACAAATATAGTTGTACGTACTGTGGTCCATGCATCTGTACGTGGGTGGGTCGAGCTGCTTCTGCATGCTGCATGGCTAGGCTAGCCTTCATCTGCATGCTGCATGGCTAGGCTAGCCTTCATTTAGCACAGCGTACGATGCACGCAGAGAGGCTGATCGATGTACACAAGGCTGCATGCAGAGCACCCACACATGCTTTCATTTCATGCATATGTATGCATGCGCAGCGCGCACTGTGCTGTCTGCGCAACGCAGACGGGATGTCTGTTCTCATGCGCAAACCTGTACGCCATTGCCATGCGGTAAACAAGAAGGGAGAAATGATTGTTGCATTGAAGGGTGAATGCATGACGCAGAGACCTGCGCACGCAATGGCATGGCGCACACATGATTTTGGGCGAAGCGTGCAAGGCAACCGGCCGGCGCTCACTTTGAGGCGGCATGGCTGGTCGGTCGGTCGGTCGCCGGCTACCTCGTCGATTAGTCATCAGCGGCTTCAGCGCCAATCCCGTGGAGCCACATCCCTCGATCGCCATGCAAAAGCACGTCGACTGCATGCTGCTGCACAGGCAACGACGACGACGACCACCACCGATCGCATGCATGCATGCAGTCTACTTGCTCGGCAGCAGCGATGCATGCCATGCCCCCTTCTCCTCTGTCTTTGCCTCCAATGCATGAACCCACCGAGCTCACCTTAACCTAGCAAAGTGATCCCTATGTTCTGCATCTCCATGTGCACTCTCCGTCTTCAGAGACACAGAGATTGAGCTGGAAATGGCCTTCGTCACGGCCTCCAATCCCTTCAGTTTTCTCTACCGCTTTTCCTTTTACAGTACGTACTGCTCCCCCTCTTCTGTGACTGCCAAAGCCATGCACATCTCCTCTCTCTCTCTCACTCACTCTCACTCGATCGTTTAGGCGCCAAGTGAGTGCCGCAGCCAAAAGCTGCGTGCCTCCGGTCCTGCATGCCCCCATGGCGTGGCATGCATGGCTACTTAACTCAAGACTTTGGCCGCTTCCACTGCCTTTGCATATGCTCAAATGCTCAGAAACGGCGCATGTAGATGTACGCGTCGTACGTGCCCCACTCTACTCGAACACAGACATGTATGGAAAGTGCTGTTCAACCTAGATAATGATAGGGCCGTAGAAACATTTGTGTACATTGGTTACTTTTGATCAAAACCCTATACTCTTAGTAAAGCTACAAATGGATACTTTGAAGCATGCATGCATGCCGTACATATGCATATGATTGGTAAGTACCTTTGTGTTGACTATTTCTCCATCGACTTAGGGCAACCATAGTGTATGCATGGAGATATATCGATACCAAATGAGTCGCTTGACGCCGATGAATAACGACGTAGAGGGCTATGGAGGCGTTGCCAAATGAATAAACCGAGTATATTTGAATTAATGTTGTTTATCATTGAACACCCTTGGAGGAATTTACAATTTTTTGGCATCGGCTCCCGTCGAGGCTACTGTGACTAGCTTCGGATGTCCTTAGAAATTGTTATTTCTCCTTGACATGCATTCCACTTCAATAAAGATCATCGCTACACTTTGTACTTGCACAAATCGACGTGATCAAATCAATGTCGGATGTCTCTCAACATGGTGCTCCATAACTTTAATTACCTTGTATGAACTTATGCAAACATTGATACTCTATAGTGTTATAGATCAAAGAATTTTTTTCTTTTCCTGGTTTGAATTTATATATCACCATATCGTCTACAATGATATTAGATAGACCGGGCGCTCCATGAAAAAAAATATTATCGACGAAACTTCGGTTGTTTGTGAGTTTTCTTTCAAGTAAGTTCTAAATATTACCAATAGGCGACGGCGTAGATCTTAATTCTCCATAGAGGACTATAAGTTTTCTTTCAAAAAAATCTTTTGCTTTTCTCTATATTATAATTTTCGGTTGTTTTATTAATGTGGTTCCTTGAATCTTGAGAAACATGCATGTTCTAATTAGTCTACTAGGGGATTAAGCGCGGCCTCCGCCGCACCCGTGGGCTAATTTTGAATTATTCAAACGTGGAATTTGATCATATGTTGTAGGTAGGTGTTTTTCTGTGTGTCTATGTTGACATATTTGTCATACGTTGTCCACCCATTAAATTATTCTTGAAAGTGTCCGCATTTTTAAATTGCGCAGATTCGAGAATTAATGAAATGTAAATGAGGTTTCCGTTTTAAGATTGTCTGCATTTTCAGAAATCGTTCAAATTCGGAAGTCGTATATTCTTTCAATAGTTTTGATGCATTTAAATTCATTTTGACGTCTACGAAAATACACAAATTTGGAAGGTGCATGAAAATTTGAAATTTGAATTACATCCAAATTTGAGTTTTGATCGTACGACGTGAATAGAAAGCGTTTATTGGTGTGCTCATGTTCAGATTTTTGTTGCATTCGTAGACATCGTGGTGGAGGAAAAGTTAATTTGGAAACGTATTCGTACATATGGCGGCACAGAAAATTGTAAGTTGGAAATATCCATGTTCTTGGATGTACTGAAATATGAAAAAGGGCTGCATTTATGAAGTATTTGATTTCGAAAAAACCGGAAATAGTGATATTTGAAAGAGAGATGAAATTTAGAAATATGCAAATTCGGATAACGTTTTTGGTGGTGAAATCAAAATTTGAGAACATATAGATTTTGAAATTGTGCAGGTTTACAAATTATCGGAGTTGTTTGGAAACATATAAAAGTTATTAGGGAAAGAAAAGTAGAATTAAAAGAAACATATAAAAGCTATTAGAGAAAGGAAAATGGAATAAAGAAAAAAGGGAAAAAAAGAAAAAAAATACGTTGCGGTTGTGCGGTTAGGAGGGAAAATACCGGGGAGTAAATTATTGAAATTGGAAACGTCCGCATTTGGAAATGGGTTACATTACGATCTAAACGCGGACTCCGCCGCGCCCGTGGGCTAAAATTTTGAATTGTTCGATCGTAAAATTGTTGAAATTAAAAATTTGTCTAGGTTGTGAAGTTGTTCAAATTTTTGACATGTCCATATTCAAAAGTTATTAAGATATGAAACCGTTGATTTTTTTAAAAAAATACATGTGTAAATTGTTTAGTTTTTGGAATTTGTTAAAATTGGTAACTTATTTGTATGTGAATTCGTTTTTTTTCGTTTGTTAAATATTTGAATTTTGTAGGAATACACGATTTTAGTATATGCAAAATCGAATTTTGATCGTATTTTGAAGTATTGTTTTTCCATATCTGTAGGTTCGAAATACTGTTGTAGTTATTGTTCAAATATTTATAAAACATTTCAGCATTAATTTTTTTTTCATGTTTATATATTTGTTTCATATTTTCCTGACGAACCAGCGAAAATAAGTTGATTAATTTAAATTTATAAATACAGAATGGCTTTATGTTGTTTCCAAATATTTTTCAAACTGGAATGTTCCAAAATGTATGGATTTTAACACAAACAAATTAGATCTTTTTTTCTGAACATTTTGATATATAATTCATATTTTTCTGATAAACCAGTGAAAAGATATTGTTTTTGCAAATTTAATGACTTTTCTGGATTTTATCTAATAAGCCGGGCCCACATGTCAGGGTTTTATCAATTTTATAAACATTTCCGAAATTGCACAGCCGCTGACGTGTGGGGCCCACGCTGACATCGTACTGACGTCAGCAATGGCGGGCGCGGATCTGGCCGCGGATCCGCCGAGCACGGCGGCGACGCTGCAGGCCGAGCCAGCACGCGCGGCGGGGCGCGTTCGACGCGCCCGGACGCGGGCTGCCAGAAGGTGGCGGCGCCGCCCCTCCTAGGTCGCCGGAACGTCGCCGGAGAGCCGCGGACGCGGCGGAGGGCACCGACGACGGCGGCGTCGATTGCGGCGTGCTCGCGTGGTTCCGGCAGCCAATCTCCGGCGAGGAGGAAGAGGACGCGACGGCGGATCGTCCTGTGTGCTCGGATTTGAGCGGGGAGGCGCGGAGAGGCGGCGATGCGCGGCGGCGGCGACGGTTAGCCCGAGCTCGCGCGGGAGAGAGAAGGAGGGAGGGGGGCTGTGGCATTTTTTGCACGGAGGTCCCTGAAGTTTTTTTATTTACGATTCAGTCCTCCCGTGATCACAGATAGGTCCTTCCGGGTTTTTTTTGCAATAGTCCGCGGTCACCGGCTGGCACCGCCGCGACCGGCGCGTGACCGGGCGACGTGGCGCGCCCCCATTCCAAAAATAGGCTGCTACAGTGCTGGGCAAGTTGGGGAGCGACGTGGACGCATCTCGGCCGTCCGTCGCGGCGATCGGACGGCTGTGGATCACCCGCGACGTGGAGGGCTGGAGGAGGCTGCGATCCCACCATCTTTTATATATAGTAGAATTACAGATACATTGTTAGGCACATATCATTTTGCTTTACCCATGAAAACACGAAACTTGGTGGAGCTGCTTCCTTTGTAGAGATACCTAAGAGATGGGATTGGATTTGATTCTTTCTTACCACAATTGATGTTGAGTAGCTGAGCTTGCACATATATGTGAAAAGACAAGCAGGAAAAAGGGCCGTGCTCTGTCTAGCTAGGAGCGGAGGCAAAGATGAGCAATGCCCTCCCATCAGTCGTCAGAGGCAGAGCGCGGGGGGACATGACAAGTCGCCATGAGGGAAAGCACAAAAGAGAAGCATCCGAGAGATTGACGAGTCGCCGATCGGGGAAAGAATGCACAGTGCATCATCCATGGTAAAAACACTTTCTAGCGCGGATAAACTCCGAGAGATAGAAATGCACGAGACACGAGGTAAAACAGTGGTAGAACTTTAGACGCAGATAAAGACCAAAACGACAGACAGAGATACATGAAGTGACTATGACACTAGCCTAGACATCTCGATCGATCCGTCTCGGTATGACTCTGACCGTACCACGACACTTCTTCTTCTTCCTAGCTGGGGACAGACACACATACCAAGTAATTAAGCTTGCATTAGGGTTGTAACACCTCGCCATGCAAGCACAACTATGAGCTTACGTACTCCTAATGACTCAACTGGGAAGCAAATTAGCTAAACCTAGAAACTAGGTTACGGGCGTACTATAGTCCACCAAGTAACTTAAGATCCAAACAAACAACAAAGCCGAATGGCTACCTAGAGCATGATCATGTCGCTGCCGTCTCCGGCGACGTTGCCGTTCTCGTCGGGCAGATGCAGCAGGTCGCCGTCGTCGTGCATGTCATCGTCGTCGTCCTCCTCGTCGTCGACGGCGACGGACTCGACGATGTGCGGCGCGTGCCCGCCGCCGAAGGAGCGGACGTGGTCCTTGAGGGAGCGCTTGTGCTTGAAGTCGGAGCCGCAGACGCAGAACCAGAGCTTGCCGCAGTTCTTTTCGTGCGTGCGCCAGTCGCCGCGCACGGCGAACCGCTTGCCGCAACGGCGGCACGCGTAGGGCCGCGCCCCGTGCTTGCGGCGGTAGTGCGTCTGCAGCGTCCGGAAGTCCTTGAGAGGGCGCGCGCGGGGGTGGTCGATGTTGTTCCGGCACCCCTCCACGCAGCAGTAGCAGGGCAGCCGCATCAGCGACGGCGGCGGCGCCGTCGTCGTGCCCACAGTCACGGCACCCCGCAGCGACTCCGACCCCTTCCGGTACTGCGACCCGTGCCCCCACATGTGCATCTGCAGGACGGCCGGAAGCCACACGTTACTTTCTGTGCGTCGATCGACATGAGCAGCACATTAAATGTTGTACGACAAAGATCGTGTTACCACCAGACCTGCATGTTGTTGAAGCGGTTGAAGTTCTTGTTGCAGACGGCGCAGGAGAACTGGGTGGAGCCGACGAGGATCTCGGCGGCGGAGGGGATCCAGTACTGGCTGGGCACCTGGTTTCCGCCGGCTGGCGAGGCCAACGGTGGCGCGACCGGCGCGGAGAAGCCCCCACCGCAGACGGACTGCAGGTTTCCAACGCGCGGAGGGGCTATGGAGAGCGAAATGGTCACGTTCGGGTCCTGCTCGTGGAACAAGAAGCCGCCGCCTCCGCCATTGTAGGCATGGCTTTGGCTGAACCAGGGCGAGGACGCGGTGGAGTGCGCCGCGGAGTGGGAGGAGCACGCGGAGGAGGAGGCGGCGGCGGCGTCGTGGTGGTGGCCGGGAGGCCTGAGGGAGAGGAGGAGCATGGACTGGTCGTCCTCCTCGGTGCCGCCGCCATGGCCGCTGGCGTGCTTGGTCGGAGGGGCAGGGGCGGTGTGGTACGGGTGCGGCTGCATGGCTCTGTAGCTGTGCATGGCTCTCTCGATCTGGCACTGTCGATCGATACCACTGGATCTGAGGCTGGATTGGAAGCGAAGGGAGCAACAAGTGTTGGAGAGGAAGATAGGGCAGCCTATAAAGCCATATGACTCCGGCCTCTAGTGTAGCTACGGCCTATTTCGTCTAGTGTAGCTAGCTGCGCCTGAGGTTAGCTAGCTCTTCTGATTACTGGTCTGTGGGTGGGGTGGGGTGACGAGGGAGGCGCGCGCTATATATAGCTGGAGAGAAGACAGGGGGCCTAGTATAGTGAATGATTGGTAGCAACTACTCCCTCCGTTCTAAATTAGATGACTTCCATTTGTCCAAAATTGGATGTATCTATACTTGTAACATATCTAGATACATCCACATGTGGACAAATGAAAGTCATCTAATTTGGAACGGAGGGAGTAGTAGGGTGGTACTTGCACGTGCACCATAGATACGCACCTACATACCCTTAACATACTTGTATAGCACATTATGGTATTTTGTTATAGGATACTCATACCAAGTTTGGAAGATTCTAATCTTTCAAATTTTTTCTATAGTCTCTTTTGATGATAGGATTCGGAGTTGATTTGTTAATTCTTTGCAACAAACCTCATATCTTTTTCTTTTGTAAGTGTCATATGCACCCATCTCTGGCTCACACTCTCGCTCTCTTCATGTCTATTTAAAATTTCGATAATTTATGTGGGAACTGGAATATTTGTCTCTTAAATCTCGAGCCAAATTAAAATTAATTAAAATAAGGTCAAAATCGTTAAAACTGAGTGATTTTGGTAGATCACGAAATCTGAAAGAAATTAGTTTTCAGATGGTTAGAGGAGGTACACCAATTTTCTATTACAAAAATTTAAACCTAATGGCAGGTCATTCTTACATATTTTTACTCCCCATTTTAGTATTTGGGATCGAATAGGCCCCTAAGATCATGGAAAAAATAGCACGCTGTATCGGCACGATTAGCGCGCTCTAGCATAGAGGAGTTAATGGCACCAGCGGTCACACAACTCGTCGTCGATGTGCACTTAAGTCACACTTCTCCAGAACGTGATTATTTGGTCACACAACTCGACAAGTGCGTGCACGCAGGTCACTTACCCCACTTGTCAGTCCGTTTTGGACGGTAAATTTTCAGCAAACCCCCTGGAGTAATATTAATTTTACAAAATGGTCCTTCTAATTTTACAAAATGGTCCTCCTAATTTTACAAAATGGTCCTTCTAATTTTACAAAATGGTCCTCCAGGAGAACCATTTTGTAAAATTAATATTACTCCAGGGGGTTTTCTAAAAATTTACCGTCCAAACGGACTACAAGTGGGGTCAGTGACCTGCGTGCACGCACTTGTCGAGTTGTGTGACCAAATAATCACGTTCTGGAGAAGTGTACTTAAGTGCACATTGGCGTCGAGTTGTGTGACCGCGGATGCCATTAACTCAGCATAGAGAGTTCACGCTAAATTTTGACACTTTTGCTAGGTATGGTGCTATTCATGAAATAGCACGCTATATCGCGCTAAAACGACATAGCGTTAGTACTCTATTTTTATCTTTCTAGCCTATCAGTGCAAAGGACCAAGTTTTCCTTCTTAGGAAGAAGCAGATATTGCTTTATCTCTGTCTTGATGACGAAATGCAATCTACTGGATTCTATTCCGAATTGAAAGATGTCATCGCTAATGTTGATATATATTATGTTGTTGCCTGTGGGATGTTGATGTTAGGGTTACTAGGAAAAATGCCCGTGCGTTGCAACGGGATAATAAAAAATCTTTTGGATTCGAAACTTTGATACACATTTAGCACAAGACTCATGATCGCTACGGTGGAAATGTACAGATATACATGTACTTCCTCTTTTGTAAAATATACACGTACTTTTGCAATACTCACTTTTGTATAGTACAGATATACATGTACTTCTACACTATTGTAGGTGTACTTCCTTCTAATTTTTGTAGTTGTTCAAATTGGCTTTTTCTCTGCCATCGGATGGTAAAAAGGAAGGGAGTGCAGCAGAGACTATTAGCATGTAGTGTAGAGCGTGAATAACAATTCCAAATCGGGTCATTTGTTTTCCACGAGCATTGACTGGAGAAGATACAAGAGATTGCAGTTCGTGGGATAAAACACAACTTGGTACGTAAATAAATATTATGGCATAATCAATTTAAAAGAAACATTAAATATAAAGATGTCTTCCTATCACACTAACACACTGCATTAAAATGCATAAGCAAGAAAGTTTCCATTGCTCATATCTGTCTGTGAAACAATCTATAAAATATATCTATCAAACACATGTATTAGTATTCCGATGATAATAGATCATAGCACCAGCTATCCATTACCAGCGATCCAACAGAAGCAACGATTGTGAAATTGCATTTATGAAAATCTGTTTTAAAATTCTAAAGTTCAACCTGCTGATTTTGATTTCGTTGTCACATCCTGCTCTGCTTAATGAAGAAACCTCTGTTGCAAATATGTTGCAGATGAATTGGGCCGTTTCAGCACATCATAGTGCTTGTAGCACAAACTGAGTACCTAAAAAATTAGCAAACCATCAACTACAGTATACAGACCAATCTTCTGAATTAGCAAACCACCACATGTATACGCCCTACTCCGAACGGCCGGCCACTTTTTCTTGCTAGCTCTGACGCTAATGCAACTCCTCTCAGATGGAGGCAAAGAATTGCCGAGGAGTGTGCTTATAACTGGCTAAGATGACCCGAGCGAGTAGCGTTGGCAGAGGTAGTTGTCAATCTAGACGAACGCTCACTACTGCAACATGCATGGAAGGGATCGATCAAGTACTCACACACGTACTGCGGCCGCCGGCCGGTCGGCCGGCAACGCACATGGGCGTGGGTGTGATGCGGCTCACACAGTCCAGGCAGCTCATCCTCGCTTCCTCCATCACCCCGATCCCATGAACCTGCAATCAATCAAAGAGAGAGCAGCCAAAACATTACCAGAAAACCTGGGAAAAAACTGCAGTGAAGATTGGCTTGAGGGCGGCCCATGGGACCACGCATGGACAGCGGCCACTTCTGGTTTCTTTCCTTCTTTGTAATAGGTACATAACGCACGCAATCTGGAGATCGGCGCCGGGCGCGAGCTCGGACACCGCGGCACAGCGCAGGACCGCCCGGCGGCGTGGGGCGCCGATAGGGCGGGCAACAGGGGGCGGCGAGGGGAGGGAACGGAGCCCGGCGGGATGGTGGAGAACGAGCAAGGTGGCGGTTACCAGCGTCGACGTCATTTTTCGTCGGCGATGGCAAGCGAGGTGGCGGTGACCAGAGTCGCTGTCGATGAACTACGGTGAACTCAGGTGACGTGTGAGGCCGTGGGGATTCTATCGCTTTCCGCTATCCGGAAAAAAGGTGGAGCGACAGGGAAAAGAAAAAAAACGAACCGGTATGACTTATGGGTGGCAGTGGTGGGTAATATTTCTGAGAACACAGGGGTAAAATCAGAAATAAAAATGACGTACCACAAGAAATCTTAATGCTTTTATTATTAGGTATAGATATACAATTGGAGAATATTTTTTGTACGTTGGGTATGCATATATTGTTGTGCCATTTTTGTGTACTATATTCTTATTAAAATCCTTTATTTTTTTAGCGATACATGAAACATAGCACACTATTAACACGCTACAGCGTGTATAGCATCTTGAGGTGGCCACCGTTATTTCATTTTAACCTTGCCCTACGACACACTAATAACCATCTGACTTTTGAATACACTCGTTAACTTTGAAACCTAGTGATTGTGTATTTGTTTTCAAAGACATTTAGGTATGGTCTCACTGAAGTAAGAGTACTAAATACGGTTTTGGTAATACTTATGCGCATGGGAATTAACTAAATCAGAATCACTTCCTTAGTTGTTGGATTTGCATCATGATTCATGAAATATGTGAGTTGCAGCTGAGACTGAGATTCTATAGTTGCACATGGGTTACAACTAAAACAAACATATCCAGACCATTGAATTTAACACATCGTGATTCGTGCTAGCCCAAGAATTGTGTATGAGTTGCAACTGAGACTTTAGTGACATTACCAGCTGAGATTTAACTAAGATCCAGTCATGCCCTATTAATTATGATGAGATTCACCACTAAGAAATTAATAAGGGAAAGGATAAGTAGAAGCTAGGAAGGCATAGACCAGGGAATGCAGAAATGATTTGTTCGAGCCCAAAGACACACACTCTCTCTATCTAGCCTGCCTTTTGTAGCGAGTAGAGAGTTAGAGTCCAGCCAACAAGTATAAGTGGCATGGAGTAGTGCGGGTAGGATGTGGACGTATGCCGTGGTGTATAGATACATGTCTCATAGTCATAGAAGTGGTGGCGCTGCTACGAACAGGTCAGGGAGTTGGAGGTATTAGGGCAGGGAGGGGACAAGGGACCGGCATAGTATACCCTAGGGCACTAGCCACTCCGTCTCCTCCATCTCCATGCACGGGACCATGCATCAAGTTAGCTAGCTGCTGCGCGCGTCGCCCAGAGAGGAGGCTATCCTGCCTGCTTACGCGTGAAAGGATGGCGCGACCCTCGAGGACGTACACACACCACGGTCACGCATGACACACACATAACATGCACGACCTCTCTCTCTCTCGCTCTCACTCTCTCTGTGTGTGTCTGCCTACATGATGCCTTTTCTTTTTCCATGTTTCATCTCCTTTTTTTCTGGGTGCATTCCCTCCTCCATTGCTACTGTTTGCTCTCTCTCCCTCTTTCTCCTTCTCCCGTGCTCTCTCTCCCTCATTGTGCAGCATTTCGGGATGTTGCAACCTAGCTATTTTACCCCTGAGTTTTTTGCCCCGAAAAGGAAAGTAAAACCCGCCATTGATCCATACACTATATGCAAAGTTTGTCATTCTCAAGAGGGGCGTAAGCTCCGAGGAGTTGGCACCATGCGCATTCTGGAGCGGCGAGAAAGAATGCTGGCAGAGCAGCGGCGCCACCTCAATAGCGCCGCCACCAACTACGTCTCGTTGTTCAAACACTTCCGGCAGGAGAGGGACCGTGCCTTCGAGCGCTGGGACGGTACCAAGCGGTACGCGACGGAGCTCCGCAAGAAATGGTGGTGCGGCCGCACGCTGGACGTCGTGCTCGCCTGGGCACGTGATAGTGCCGACGGAGCTACTGTCCCGCCGGAGCTGCTGCCATGTTTGTTTTGAAACTAGGAAAAAAGATCATTTGCATAATCTTTTATGCTTTCAAAGTTTAAAATAATGCGCCTTAATTATTATTTTTAAAACATACATAGAGAACCGAAAGCGGTCGAGGCAAAAGTAGAAATTGTGTGTCATGGACAGCTGATATCTTGGGGATAAGTTGTAGCTATGATCAAGCTGTTGCAATCAATTTTTTCTTCATAATTAACACTTTCTGCATTCAAAAGTAAAAAATGTAACTTAATATATTCCCTGGGACCTTTGATTCAGTATTTGTACACAGTACACAACTTCAGCTCTAAACAGAAGTGCTGTAATTGTATATTTTATTCATTACACTTACACCTAAGGGATGGTGTAGACTGCAGTGCACATGTGAGCACACTGTTGCATATCCGCTTAAAAAGACACTGTTGTATGTATGTAGCTCGTGGTTTTGTCTTTGGAGCATGTTGGGCCCAGGGGCAACAGACATGGGTTGACACCAGGGCACCATTTCTGGTGAAAGAACAAGCACAAGAGTCTCGCCGCATGGATGCTAGCTCCAAGCCATGGGCAGACCGGCCGGCCGGCCGGCAGGGGCTTGCCTATGCATGCACAGTACATCTTCTTCACAAACTCCGGCCTGGTCCCGACCGATATCGGTCTACAAGTACCTTGGCTTTTAATGGCGCGAGTACGTCTAAAACTGGCTGGATTTAACCCTCGTTTCTCCCCTACCTAGTTTGTCTCTTTTCCTTCTTTTTTTCTACAATGATTGGCCGACGAGTTTTGTGGTTCTTTTTCTTTTATCAGGAATTAATGTTCTGTATATATGCTTCTTTATATAGGGATGATGTAAACATTGTTGGAGAGGTTACAAATTTCGAAAACATCATTTACAATTTTAAGTAAAGCATTAAGCTTACTCCAGCCTATTCCCTAACAAGGCAACAACACATACATATAGTGCATCAATCCGCATTTTCTTCTTTTTGTGGAGGTGGAGAGAGTTAACATGTCCATCTGTGTGTGGGTGTGGTGTATGAACAAAACGAACCACATAGGTTTTATAATCTTTGATTCAAACGCTACTTTCTTCATAAGGAAAATATGGTCAGGGCTCTCAAAGTCAAACATACGTAGGTAGCATGCATTTTTTACAATTAATGTATGTATACATCTGTATCTTTGTTTTTTTCGTAAATTATTATTTCAGGTAATCTGGTGCACACTCGTGCAGCAGCAATCCTGAGGTGACATGGCAGGAGAGTGCTACCCACTGGCCGTGCCATCATATAGGTTAGTGTCTGCATGCAAGCACCCATTCGTACATGCAGATGCATGCCAAAACCCCTTTCTCGATCAGCTCTCGATCTCTCACACCTTCTCCCTGGTCATATATATATATATATATATATATATATATATATATATATATATACCCCTGCTATTCTAGACTCCCTTGTAGAATAAGTATTCTGGTCAACTTTCGGAACTTCCGTTTAAATAATAGGTGAACTTCCGGACGGAACACTTAGATTCGGTGAGTTTTTCTATCGTGATTTTCAAACCGTTTGTCGGATTGAAGCAAATGATACGCCGTTGGAAAGGTATGGAAAATGCGCACCTTTTTCACTTCTACGAGATTTTGAAATTAGTTACGGTTTTAAAATAAGTTTTAAATATACAAAACACTGTTTTCACGTAGTTTTCCTCGTTTTCGTACTGTTTTGGACGCCATTTTCAAACCGTTTGTCGGATTGAAGCAAATGATATGCCGTTGGAAAGATATGGAAAAACCGCACCTTTTTCACTTCTACAAGGTTTAGAAATTAGGTACGGTTGTAAAGTAATTTTAAATATACGAAACACTGATTTTCGCGTTTTTTCTTCGTTTTCGTACTGTTTTGGACGCCATTTTCAAACCGTTTGTCGGATTGAAACAAATGATACGCCATTGGAAAGATATGGAAAAACCGCATCTTGACTATCTCAGGTCAATTTTCGTAATTCATCACGGAATAAGAGCAGTTTTAAAAATTAACAATTCTGTTTCTGAATATTTATGTCCAGCGGACAGTATTTTTTAAATTACTTTCAAACCGCTTATCGAAACGTAACAAATGATATTGCGTTGAAAAGATATTGACTATACGCAACTTTTTCGTATATAAATTGTTTCCAACTTCTTTATGGTTTTTGATTGATTTTAAAAATAGGAAAAACAGTGAAACGAGATTACATGGGAACGATTCAAAATTGACTCGATTGTGGTGCTCGGACTGGGCGAGTCAGTGTGGGAGAGTGAAATTAGACTCATATACTCGACAATTGAATGCGGCGGCGGTTGATTTGGACAAACGGAAATCATAATGATAATTTTAACGCGTAAGAATCCCGTCTTCGGATAACAGAGTATATGAACTCTCTGTAATACGTGTAGTGAACCTCTGTTTTATGCCTAAGTGAACTTCTGGTAACACTGCTCGTAATTTTTTATATATTTTTTCTAAAAAATGAATGCCTGCCGTGTGAACGTCCAATTAAATACGAGGTGAACTTTTCATATCGCCGTAAAATATGAAATGAAATTTTGCAGTGTTAACTTCCGATTTAATATGAGGTGAATTTCCGTGATTTGATATAGTGAAACTCCGTTTTTGTTATTTTTTTCTAAAAACCAAACTCCGTGGTGAGAACTCCCGTTAAATACGATGTGAACTTCACATACCGTCGTATAATATGAAATGAATTTTTTTTGCAGTGCTAACTTCCGTTTTAATATGAGGTGAACTTCCGCGATTTGGTACTACGAACCTCTATTTCTCGTTATATTTTTTTAAAAGCAAACTCCACGGGGTGAACTCCCGTTAAATACGATGAACTTCACATATCGTCGCATATATATGAAATAAACTTTTGCAGTGTTAACTTCCGTTTTAATATGAGGTGAACTTTCGTAATTGAGACAGTGAACCTCTTTTTAGAAAAACATGATCCTTTTTTACTCAAGAAAAAAATTTGCCAGAAAAAATGAACTCCACGCTTCACACGAATTGAACTTTCTGCCAACAAGAAAGTGAACTTCACGGCCGTAAAATAAAAAAATCAGGTTAATTAACTTTCGAGATAATGAACTCACTAACTATTTGAACTTCCATTTTAATAATAATAATAATAATAATAATAATAAGTGAACTTCACGGGATAAATTTTCGTTTTATTTGAAGCGGACATCGTCTTTCGAACATTTTGGCTGAACTTCCGTTTTAATACAAGCGACCAAACTTCTGTTTAATACAAGGTGAACTTTGTGTGGTGAACTCCCGTTTAATACGAAGTTAACCTTTTATTAATTCAAAAGTGAACTTATTTTTTCACAACGCCCTTCTTCTGAACTTAACTTGTCGCGATATCAAGTGAACTACTTATTTAATTCATTAGCGAAAATTAATAGGATGTACAATACGAATTTTGAGAAGTTTACAACATATTAGTTTTAAAATGAAGTAAAATTGATCAACTTTACTTCATTTTGTATAAATGTGAATCTTTTTGTCTCTCATGAATGAATTTAAAATGAATTTTAATAGGTTGTTGAGCTCGCAGGTCACATGAATATTTTCTGCATACTTTGCTGCATCAGAATCGGGTACCACATGAAAAAAAAATCACCACAAAGGGATCGTTATACTAAGCTAGAGAGAACTAGATTGATTGTGAGTAGGAGTAGTATCAAGCCAGCTACTCGCTAGAGCATCTAGAGAAAAATCCAGTCCCTGGATTCGTACATGAGCTCCTGATTCGTGGGATTTGGCCACGCAACAGTTTGAAAATTCCCCAAAATCAGTTGTTGAGCTCGCAGGTCACATGGCGGACGATACTGGCCAAATCGCCGACCCAGCAAACACTTCCAGCGGGCGCTCATTTTGCTGCTAGCGACGAATCAAAAAAGGTGCAGAAGCAGTCACTATCAGGGGCGAGCGCCGCCGAGGGCAGGAGTCACGCAGGAGGTGAAGGGAGCAGCAGACCCTGTTAGGCCCGGGGTGGGGGCTGCCGGCAAGGGCGTCGCACGAGGGCTGCTGGCTAGGGGCGGCGCCCGGGGATGCTAGCCAGGGACGGCGCTCGCTGGTTGCCGTCGCGAGCGGAGCAAGCGGTCGTCATTCACGCAGGCGCGTGGGGACTGCCGGGTGCCGGCCCCGGCAGCACGCCACCAATGGCCGGATGAAGCTAAGACCCATGGTGGACTTCCGCAGCTACCGCAGGTGGACTCCAGCCACGACGCACCATGGACTCCTGTGTGTCAACGCGTAAGAGAAAGTGGTCTGAGGCGGCGTGCTGTGCCTGACGGCGCCGTTGGAGCGTGGAATGCACTGGGCCGCGCTGGTGTGCAGGAACGGCGACCTGCGCCTCGACCATCGAAAGGGAAGACCGCAATCAAAGGAGGCCAGCAATCAGTTCCGTCCAGATCGAGCAAATTCGAGCACGACGCGGCAGAATATGCCCTGCCGAGTGCCACGGCTCAGTGGCAGGGGAAAACGGACATGCGCCGTTGGGGTCCCAAGGCGGCGAGACAGAAGGTCGGCCGGTCCGACGGCGGCAGGGGATGGGGGGCGGCTGCTGGAAGATGCTCTGGTCCAGTGCGTGGGGATTGGGGCGTGCGACGGGAGTTCGTCCTGGGCCGGCGGCGGGAGGTCGGCCCGGCGTTGCTCGGGATGGGGTACGCGGCGGCTCCGGTCAGTGACGGAAAGGAGGAGGTGGGGAAGGTGGGGGAGGGTGCGCCGTCGCCGGCCGGCGGTAGGAAGCGGGGTCGGGGAGTGGATCGGAGGTCGGCTGCGGGAAGAAGGTCTTTATGTTGGTCGGGTCGGGATAAGAAGGTTTTTAGAAGCGGAAAGTTGACTAGAATAGTTATTCTAGAAACACTATAGAGGGTTGTGTAGAATAGTCCCACTCTATATATATATATATATATATATATATATATATATATAGGTAAATTAACAGATGCTCCCTGGTGCCCGGGCACCTGGATAGAATATAGTACATTTTGGGTATGTAGATGACACATATAACTCGGGTATGCACATGTTGGGTATATAGGAGGTACATATAACCTTGGGTATGTGTATTCGAGGTATCTACATGTTATATATACCTCGGGTATGTGTGTTCAATTGTACGCGTATATATCAGGTATATATATAAATAACTTAGGTATGTGCACATTATTAGGTATGCATACCCCATAATGTGCATACCCAAAATCATATGTACCTCCTACATACCTAAGATATACATACCCAAGGTATATGTATATGTCTACATACCTAAAACTGTTCGTATTTCATCCTGGTGCCCATGCTCCTAGGTGCCCCATCTGAGCTTCTATATATATATGCCCTGGTGTGGGCCAAGTTACAGTGATACCGGCTTACCTAGGCTTCAGAGTGGGATGCAGGTGCAAACCGACATAGACGTACCGAGATACCCCCATCCGGAAGGAACTGAGATATCATGCTGGTGACAGCCGGCATGTGTCGACCGAGATAAGGGATCCGAGATAAGGAACCGAGATAACATAACCGACATATGTATGCCGGTAACTTGTGTGTTTTCTTATGTGTAGGGAAGGATATTTGAGGAAGGAGGATCCGGCATATCCATGCCGGGTTATCCATATGTCGGACAAGAGTCAATTCTCCTGTCACCTCCCGTCTGGCACGGGAGCGCCTGACACAGAAGCGTCTGACACGGGGGCGTGCAGGAGACCGAGATGGCAGGCCATCATTCCACCGCTGACTCCGGGTTATCCGGGAACAGACTGCGAGGCAGAGGCATGGGCAGGCCCTGTCTTGTCGCTGACCTCGGGCGTACTTTGGAGCAGAGACCTGGGACAGGACATGGGCAAGCCACGTCCTGTCCACTGTGCAGAGACAATCATGACGTGCAGGCGTGCGTGTCTGCAGTGCCGGTACGGAGAGGTGACCGTTGCAAGGGGTATTCCGGTAACCCGGTTTAGCCTATATATGTGCCCTCACCCCCTCCTGCGTGAGGGACGATACCCTGAGATACACTTCTCCCTGTAGCTTCGTCTTCTACCTTGTGTTCTCCCCCATTGTCGTGTGACACAGCTCAAGGAGCAAGCTTGTATTTGTGATACCGAGATATATACAGAGAGACAGACAGGAGTAGGGGTTTTACCTCCTCACGAGGGCCCTGAACCTGGGTAGATCTTGGTGTGCTGTGGTGTTCTTCGTGTGTGCTTCTTAGCACGCTAGCCCTCTCCCGGATTCCACCAGCGTCCATCGGTCCCACACTTTAGCCATCCTATGGCATCTGCCGTGATACCACCACGACAGTTGGCGCCCACCGTGGGGCTAGCAGCGGCGCTGGCTGGTGTGACATTCCGGACGGGCTCCATCATCAACTCCGGCGAGCGCGTCGTTTGCGGCTCGTCTGCAAGCTCGGCGCGCTGAACTTCATCAGCGACAACACGGGATGCTTCGGCAGCATGCCGTTCCCGACGAACGGCTGCCTCATCAGTTTCGGCACCTTCGTGGCCTACGTCGCCACCGAGGTTGTCTGCAAGTACCCCGAGCAGGTGCTTGTGGCTGAGGATCCTCCTGCTATCTGTGCGGCTCGCGGCCGGCGTAGCGCTCGCCCCGGGAGCTGCGCAGAGGTCATGATGACCGGCACTGCGGCTGATGCTGGTAAAGGAGACCCCGGCAAAGGAGATGCCGGTAATCCCGCACCAAAGGTTAGATCGGCGAAAGTGCCGCTGGAGAGGAGGGAAAACCTCCCCGGCCAGGCCGGTACATCCCATGTGCCGGTTAAGCCAGCTCACATCGAGGAGATCATAGAGAAGTTAAATGTGCCGGTAGTTGCCGGTACAGATGCTGCCCAGTCAGAGGCAGAGCTGGAGGCAAGGCGTCAGAGCTTGCTTCAGGAGGCTCTGGAGATGGCCGAGGTACGAAGAGAGTTCGGGATAACTGTTCGTGAGTATAACCTAGCACATGGTTTTACCCCCGGTAGCTGCTCGCCCTAGTCTAGTAGAGGATGTGCGCAAGAGAGGTAAAAACCTCAATGCCGAGTTAGCTAGAGATGGTAGATCTAGCTCCAGCAAAACTCCTAGTGCCTTGTCGGTCGAAAAACCGAAGTATAGTTCCCCTGCTAAGACTCTTAGAGCTGCCGAGGCAGCAAGAGCCGAGTTGTCTGGCTTATCCGGAGAAGCTCTCCGCAGACAGCAAGACCGAGTTAATGAACTGGTAGCTGTGGCAACCCGGCAGAATGAGGCCTATCGCCAGGCCAACACAGTTGCAGGTGGATCTGATGTAGTTCACTCGGCTAGGGGAGCTAGTGGATCTAAGGGGCAAGCTTCTTCACCGCATGTCGGTGTAAATCGTGACCGGAGTGTAAACTCCGGTAAGAGCAAACAAATGCAGGTGTATGACCCGGCGTGTGTCGGAAAACAGATAGTTGGGCGAGGTAGTGCCGGCCGGGGTAGAAGCAATCCCGGTCAGGGCGGTCCAGGTGCCGGGGTAGTTAACTCGGCTGGCCGAGGTTATCCAGCTCGGTATCCGACACAGAATCTCGCCCAGCAGCAGCAGCAAAATGTCGGGCATGTCCAGCAGCCGCAAGTTGTTGAACAAGTGGCTAATCGTTATGATGATGGTTACTCGGCTATGGAGAAAGCCGGGTATCCGAGATATGAAGGTGCTCTTGGATCTCGGTTAGGACCTCGCCAGCTGTCACCAAATGATGCACGTTACAAGTTGGACAGGATTTATATGTCCGAGATGCTGGAAGAGCAAGGTCCACCTGGTCCGGCATGTTTTGGACCTCGGATCATGAGGGAGCCACCGGTGCGACACTTTCAGTTGAATCGAGGTGCAAAAACATATGACGGCAGCACAAAGCCGGAGGACTGGCTGACAGATTATGTGTCGGCCGTGCACATTGCGGGAGGTAACCGCAGATGGGCGGTGAGGTATATCCCGCAGATGTTGGATGGGCCAGCCCGGATTTGGCTAAACAACTTGCGAGAGGGCAGTGTTGATTGCTGGCTGGACTTTGAGGAAGCATTTGTTAGCAACTTCTCCAGCACATACAAGAGACCAAACCGTCCTCAACAGCTTGCGATGTGCACGCAGAGGGATAATGAAACTGACCGGGATTACTTAACCCGGTGGAGTACTATTCGCAATTCCTGTGAAGGAGTTGTAGAGGCACAGGCCATATCTTGGTTTGCCCAGGGGTGCCGACATGGCTCCATGCTCTGGCAGAAGTTGCAGAGGGAAATGCCGGCCACTCTGGCCGAGACAATCCGGATTGCGGATAGCTATGCACTGGGTGATCCGATGCAACCTTTGCTGAACTCGGGAGAGCCGAATAGAAGATACCTGGTGAACAACAGACCGGGGCCAGCCAGACAGAATGATCGCCAGGACTTCGGAAACAAGAGGAGAGAGCCAGATTACCGGTATGGCTCGAACCAGGTTGCAGCAGTAAACCAAGATCAGCCAGATGCCGGCAACAGTCAGCGTCCGAAGTTCAATGGTCCAGCATGGGGCCAGAATCAAGAAGGAAAAAGGCCATGGGGTGACC
Source organism: Poa pratensis (assembly GCA_947311845.1). Classification (NCBI taxonomy): domain Eukaryota; kingdom Viridiplantae; phylum Streptophyta; class Magnoliopsida; order Poales; family Poaceae; genus Poa; species Poa pratensis. The sequence goes on along the minus strand of CAMZMU010000097.1, from coordinate 26,986,603 downwards.
AGAAGCCAACCTTAACCTATGAGGCTATGTTGGATGGACCTTGCAGCTTCCACACGCATGATCCTCGCAAGCCGGCGAACCATACAACTCGGCAGTGCAGCTGGTATCAGCGCACAAGGGGGGAAGGAGCCAGAGCCGGAGGAAATCAGGCGGGAGCACCTCAGAGATTCCCACCGAGGCAAAACTTGCCGCTTACCGGGGCGAATGCAATCCCGGTGGTTCCTCCAGTTTCGAGGCAAGCCGATCCGAAGCCTGTGAATCAGGTGAATGTCGGAGGGAACAACAAAAACAACACTGGTCCCAGCAGGCAGGGAGGTTATGCGCTGATAGTGGATCCGACCTTCTTCGGACCGACACTCAATATTCGGTTCACCCGAGTTCTCATTGATAATGGGAGTGCTATCAACATCATGTACCGGACACCATGGTGAAGATGGGTATCTCGGCAAACATGCTGCAACCGAGTAGCACAACCTTCCATGGCATAGTGCGGGTGTTTCATGTGCACCTATGGGCAAAATTTGGGTTGATGTGTTGTTTGGCACCAAGGACAACTGCCGAACTGAGAGCATCCAGTTTGAGGTAGTGGACCTCGAAAGTCCATACCATGCTTTACTCGGTAGACCTGCACTGTCCAAGTTCATGATATCCACCCATGTGGGTTACCTCAAGATGAAAATGCCGGGTCCTAATGGCATCATCACTATCTCGGGTGATTACAAGCGTGCACTGGAGTGTGCCTCGGCTGGATCGTGCTTAGCCGAGTCACTGATCATCGCTGCGGAGAAGAAGAAGATCCATGAAGTGGTGGCATTGGCTCAGTCAGCGCAACTCGGTATGCCGGGTATGGCTAACCCGGAGCAGAATGCAACTTTCGAGGTGCCCAAAGAGACCAAGAAGATCAATGTTGACCCGGCATGTCCGGACCACAACGTCATCATTGGTACCGGGTTAACTGAGAAATAGGAAGGCGAGCTCAGTCACTTCCTCCGTGAGAACCGGGATATCTTTGCATGGTCAAATCAGGACCTGCCAGGTGTTCCGAGGGAGTTGGCTGAGCACTCTTTGTTCGTCAGACCGGATATGAAGCCGGTGAAGCAACCTATGCGACGTCTCTCGGATGAGAGGAGAAAGGTGATAGGTGATGAACTGGCCAGGTTACTTGCATCTGGGTTCATCATGGAAGTGCTGCACCCGGACTGGTTGTCTAACCCGGTCCTGGTGGAAAAGAAAAAAGATGACCCAAATGTGGCCATTGTGTGGCGTATGTGTATTGATTACACAAACTTGAACAAGGCATGTCCTAAGGATCCATTCCCGCTGCCTCGGATAGATCAAGTGATCGATTCCACAGCCGGGTGTGAGCTGTTATCCTTTGTAGATGCGTATTCTGGTTTTCACCAGATACCACTGAACCCTGCTGATCAAATGAAAACTGCTTTTATCACCCCGTATGGGGCTTATTGCTATCGTGTCATGACCTTTGGTTTGAGAAATGCTGGTGCCACTTACCAGAGATGTATGCAAAAATGCTTGCATGATCAAATAGGAAAAAATGTGCAGGTGTATGTCGATGACATTGTCATCAAGTCTAAGGAAAAAGCTACTCTGATTGATGATCTCCGAGAAACATTTGAGAATCTGAGGAAATTCCGGATAAAACTTAACCCGGACAAATGTACCTTCGGTGTGCCGGCAGGCAAATTACTCGGTTTCCTCGTGTCAAGCCGAGGTATCGAGGTGAACCCGACAAAAATCCGTGCTATTGAAAGCATGAGGTTACCGACATGTCTCAAAGACGTGCAGAAATTCACTGGATGTTTGGCATCTTTAAGTCGGTTTGTTAGCAGGTTGGGAGAAAAGGCATTGCCTTTGTATCAACTCATGAAGAAAACAACTCACTTCGTGTGGCCCCCGCAAGCAGATGCGGCGTTCACCGAGTTAAAAAAGATGTTGGCAACTGCGCCGATACTGGCTTCACCATTACCCAAAGAGCCGATGTTGCTCTACATTGCAGCCACAAACCGGGTTGTGAGTGTCGTATTGGTAGTGGAGCGAGAAGAAGATGGCAAAACTGTGCAGAGGCCAGTGTATTACCTAAGCGAGGTGATCTCGTTATCCAAGCAGAACTATCCGCACTACCAGAAAATGACATATGGTGTCTATCTGGCTGCTAAGAAGTTGAAACATTACTTCCAAGAGCATTCAATCACTGTGGTGTGTGAGGCTCCTATCTCGGAGATCATTGGGTGTAAAGATGCAACTGGCCGGTAGCCAAGTGGGCTATCGAGGTGTCCCCTTACACTCCTCACTATGAAAGAAGAGATGCCATTAAATCTCAGGCACTGCCGGATTTCCTGGTGGATTGGGCTGAAATGCAATATGAGCCACCACGGCCTGACCCCAATTACTGGAGAATGCACTTTGATGGATCAAGAACAAAAATTGGTTTAGGTGCCGGGGTAGTCCTTACCTCGCCAAAGCATGATCAGTTGAGATATGTGTTGCAGATTCATTTTGCGGCATCTAACAATGTGGCCGAGTATGAGGCACTTGTTCATGGGCTAAATGTGGCCAAAGAAATTGGTATTCGCCGGATAGAATGTTTCGGAGACTCGGATTTGGTGGTGCAGCAAGTCTCGGGAAATTGGGATGCTTTAGATGCCAACATGGCGTTGTATCGGTTTCATGTCCAGAAGATCTCGGGGTTCTTTGAAGGTTGCGAGCTCACGCATATACCTCGGGCTGAAAATGACGCCGCCGATGTACTGTCCAAGCTAGGTTCATCCCGGGATCCAATTCCACCCGGCATAGCCTTGGAGCATCTGAGGAAGCCATCAATCAAACCATCGCCGGAGTCCGAGTCAATTTTTATCCCGGCAAAACCGGAGTCTGGTGCTGTTCCCATGGACGTCGATGTCGGATGCATTTGGGAGAACCCGGGGACTGCTTGGCAGAACCCGGGGACTGGTTACTCAATCGGAAGAAGTAATGTCGGTTGACCTCATGGAGGTGGATGATCGGTATTTCCTGTGCGTCCTGTGCCGGAGTGGGCACAACCAATAATGGCATTTATGATGGATGGGAGTTTGCCAAGTAATGAAGTTGAAGCTAGGCAAGTGCAAAGAAGATCCAAGGCTACACCATCATCAACCAGGAGTTATACAAGAGAAGTGTGACCGAGGTACTGCAGCGATGTGTCGAGCCGCAAGAGGGCAAGAGATGCTCCTGGAAATTCATCAAGGAGAATGTGGTCATCATGCTTCATCAAGAGCCTTGGTGGCTAAGGTATTCCGGCATGGGTTTTATTGGCCCAGTGCTTTGAACCAGGCAGAAGATATCGTCAGAAAGTGTGAGGGATGTCAGAGGTTTGCTAAAAAGATACACCTGCCAGCCTCGGCACTCAAGACAATTCCAATCACTTGGCCCTTTGCAGTTTGGTGCTTGGATATGGTGGGAGAATTCAGGCCAGCCCGAGGTAACATGACTCATATGCTGGTGATGGTGGACAAGTTCACCAAGTGGATCGAGGTAAAGCCTATCCGGAAGTGTGATGGTCACACAGCGGTGACCTTTTTGAAGGACATCATTTTGAGATATGGTTACCCCCATAGCATTATCTCGGATAATGGCACAAACTTTGCTGTGGGAGAGTTTGCTCGGTTCTGTGCGGATAAGAGAATTCGGTTGGACATAGCCTCGGTGGCACACCCTGAGGCAAATGGGCAAGTGGAAAGAGCAAATGCATTGGTGTTAGCCGGTATCAAAGCTCGGTTGATTGAACCACTGTTGCGAACTCCGGGATGTTGGATAGAGGAGATACCAGCAGTGCTGTGGGGTCTAAGGACCACACCAAATCGATCAACTGGCTATACGCCATTTTTTCTGGTCTATGGGCAGAAGCGGTCTTGCCAACCGACATGGAATATGACTCGCCAAGAGTGGCGCTGTACACTGAAACCGAGGCAAAAGAAGCTCGGGAAAATGATGTTGATTTGCTCGAAGAAGCACGAGAACTGACCTTATCTCGGTCAGCTATATATCAGCAAAATCTCCGACGCTATCATAGCCGGAAGATCAGCCCTCGGGTATTCCGAGAGGGAGATTTGGTGTTGAGGTGCAGTGCAGTAAAGGCCGACACAAGTTGTCACCTCCATGGGAGGGACCGTTCATTGTGAGCAAGGCTCTGCACAATGATTCATACTATCTTATAGATGCACAGGCACCGAGGAAAAATGTGATGGACAAATCCGGAGAGGAGACCAAAAGACCCTGGAATGTAGCTCTACTTCGTCCCTTTTACTCTTAAGGGCGCAGTGTATGTATCTCGGTTTTCCTTTGAATAAAATGCCGGCACTCCGAAAAGAAACTCGGGGACTGCCTTTGTCTATATGCTTGTGTTTTATCTCGGTTTTTTCTGTGTTGTTCATATGTCGGATGATTTTGAGACCTCGTTTCAAAGTTCAAGTAATGTATGCTATTTGTTGTGATCTTGTGACTCGACTGACGAACGCCGAAATGGCAGTCAAGAGCAGAGGTTATGGTATATGGTAAACATGAAAATGGACTCGGGGACTCGGTCCTAAAAAGATCCGACATATGTCGTTTACTAACCCGGTTTTTTCGTTCCTTTTCCTTGTGTCGGATGACTCTAAACCTTACCTCAAAATTTACAAGTATTGTATGCTATAATGATTGATCTTGTGACTCGACTGTCGAACGCCTAAATGGTAGACAAGAGCAAAGATTACTAAGTATAGTAAACAAGAAAGTAAACTCGGGGACTTGGTGCAAAGTGATACGGCATTAAGCTTGTCTTGTTGAAGCTAATATGATAAAAGTAGCACTGCGAAATACTTAAACGTATATTTACATCTGCACCCGGCATTCCGGGGATTTAATAGTTCAAAGTTTCATAAGCTTAGGCAGCAGCCTCGGAGGAGCTCGGAGCAGTTGGAGCGGTGCGAGGCTCGGGAGCAGTCTCGGCGGCAGAAGAGCCTTCAGTGGTTGGAGCAACCTCGGGAGTTGGGTGGCTGCCGAGGCACCAGCAGTGTCGGTTACCGGCTTCTCAGAAGTCTCGGTTACCGGCTTCTCTGAAGCGTCGGTCGCAGCCGGCTTGACAATGTCGGTTGCTTCGGCGGCAGAAGTGTCGGCAGCCCCGGCAGTGGAAGTCTCGGTTGCGCTGGCAGCAGCAGTCTCGGTCGCTCCGGCAGTGGCAGCGTCGAGAGTCTCGGCCTCGATCTCCTCATCAACGTCTTCTTCTTCTTCGCCCTCTTCATCATCCTGGTCCTCTTCTTCGTCATCCGAGTAGGCGGGACCCGGGATGAAGTGTCGGGTGGGAGCATAACTGGCCATGAATTTGGCTGCATCTTTGCGGCTCTCTATCAATGTCGGATCGGAGGTCCATTTGGAGCCTGGCGCAGGGAGCGCACGGCGTTGAGATTGATGGACTCGTACCAGGAGAGCACAAAGGTCAGTGCTTGATCAGCTCCGGCACGAGCTGCTGAGGATCTCCACTCTCGGATCCTGGCCTCGGCCCCCGTCAGACACTTGGACAGTTCTTCAATGCTAGAAGGAGTTGGAGATCCTGGCCATAAGCTCGGTAAGCTTTGATACCGGCATCAAGAAGGTCCAGGCCAATGGCCTTCAAAGGAGAGATGCGGGCATTCAGAGCAGTCAAGTAATCTTCCATATCCCATTCCTCCGGGATTGGGCCAGCCTCGGCTCTCTTCGCTCGTGCCTTGCGCACAGTGTTGAGTGCAGCAGCCTTGGAGTGGGCGAAGTGATCTGAAGACAGAAAAGCTATCACCAAATTGAGTTATATACCGGCATATCTTAATGTCGGCGCAAGTAATGAAAGCAAAAGGAAAGGATAAAGAAACTTACAGTCCATCTCCTTGTTCAGCCGGGTGAGCTCGCGGAGCCAGATGTCGGATTTTGCCTTGAGGGCATCCAGTTCTCCTTGAGCCGAGGTAGCGCGAACCTCGGACGCTGCGAGCGTTTCCTTGTGCTTCTGAGCAGCTTCCTCCTTTTGCATCAGGGCCTGCTCAATGCCGGTTTTTTCACCCTGGACCCGGGCAAGCTCCTCCTGGAGCCGAGACACTTCTTGCCGTTCCTTCTGAAGGGCAGTGGCGTGCGCTTGTTCCTTGTTCTTCAGCGTCTCCTGAAGTTGCTTGTGGGACCTCTTGAGCTTGTTGTGGTCCAGAAGCAACTTCCGAAACACCGTGGTCCGAGCATTGGTGCAATCCTGAAAAGGGCAAAGAGTTAGTGTGGTTAGTTAAAAATTCATGCCGAGTAAAGCTGAGTGTCGGATTTCTTAAAGATTCCTGCCGAGTAAAACTCGACAAGAATCTCGGGGACTGGATGTCGGATTTTTTGAAGATCCTAAGTGTCGGATTTTCTGAAGATCCTAAGTGTCGGATTTTTGAAGATGAATCCGAAGTGTCGGATTTTCTGAGTTTAATGATGAAAATTTGTGAAGTTTCGCGCTGAGTGATCTTTACTCGGGCGAGCACAGGTCACTCAACCCGAATCTCGGGGACTGGGGATTGTGTATGTTTATCATCTATGGCAAGGAAAATAAAAGTTTGGCTGAGGAAAAGATACCTCGGCAAGCTTGCTGGCTCGAAGGGTCGAGACTTGCAAATTGTGCATGGCCTGAGCAAGTGCACTGGGGCCAGCTGGATGAGGAATGACCGGGTGCGCGGAGGAGACCTCGCTTGTGTCGGCAGCGTTCCAGTCCATGTGATATTGCTTCTCCGAGCCTAAGCTGTGTCCACTCTGAGTTTGGAGCTGGGGTAAAACCCAGCTGCCGCTGGCAACTCGGGAGACAGAAGTGGTGAGAGCTGGTGCTCCGGGGTAGTGGTTGGAGTCAACACCACTTGTCTCTCCGGGTTGGCAAGCTGTTTCCCGGTGGCTGCTTGGCTATGTGTCGGCTTGGCAAGTGGAGTAGCTTTCCGAGTTGTTAACTCGGTGGACTTGGTGGGGGACTTGGTGGTGGACCTCGGCCGGGGCGGCTGCTTCGGCTGCTGCTGGTGCTGTTGAGGTTGTGGCTGTCCTTGGTGCTGTTGTTGTTGCTGCTGCTCCTGTTGTGTTGCTGCTGCTGCTGTTGTTGTTGTGGTTGCTGCTGCTGCTGCTGTTGTTGTTGTGGTGGTGGTTGCTGTGCGCCCGAGGTCACCGAAGTGTCGGCCCGCGGGATGTCGGTTTCCATGGTGGGGGCATCGGTGCCATCATCCTGGTCGAGGATCACGACCTCGGGAGTGACAGAGGAAGTGGCGGGTACCCCGGAGTCACGCGGCCGAGGCTCGGCTGTACTCGGAAGGGGCGAGCGCATAGAAGAGGCGCTCTGCTCAACTTCAAGGGGGGCACTGCGTCAAACAAGAAAAATGTTATGTCGGGAAAAAGTTATCCCGGCAGAAGGAAAAAAGGAAGTAAGCTTGTGTCGGCAAAGATATCTTACCCTTCAGTAACTGGCGGGGTCTTCTTGCCCTTCCTCGGCTTGACTGCTCCTCTCTTCTGTCGCTTCGCCTGCGGCGCGGCTGGATCCGAGGATGTGGAGGTTCCGGTTTTCGAGGTACCAGTCTCGGCGCGCTTGCGAGATGCCACTTGTTTGCCCGAGGTAGCAGGGCGTGCACTCGGGGCAGAGCCACCCGGGTTAGTTGGTGCCGGGGCTGGGGAGCAAAGGCGATGGGACGAGCGTCAATTACCTCTAGCATTTCGAGGTCATCATCATCTGACCAATCTCGGATGGAAGCTCGGGCTCGAGGCTTACCCGGTAGGGGCGCCAGCTCTTGGTATTGGCAGTTGATCCTCGTCATCCGGATCTTCTGCCTCGGCCACGGCCGGGCAGGGATATCTTGGCCCCATTTGGCGGAGGGATCCTCTCCATCTTCGGTCTTTTGCCGAGTAAACCTCTGCGAGTTAAAAGCAGTAAAACCGAGTTAGTTTATGAGCCAAGTATGGAGCCGACAGAAGGGTGATCTCGGCAGAAAAAGTATGTCGGTATAAATTGCAAGTTACTTACTTGTTCCGGAAGCCGAGCTCTGTCATGAGGTTCTAGACCCCATTCCCATTCCTCGGTCATCGTCGTTCGGGCAATGGCCTTGACGCGTCTTCTGACCTCGGATTTGGTCAGCTCGTGGGTGCTGATCCGAGTTGGATCATACTGGCCACTCATGTGGCAAATCTTGTGAACCGGTTTTGGAGGGGGGAGACTCGGCGGCTGACAAAAGTCCTCAAAAGATCATCGCTTAGCAGGCCTGCTCCCACAAGCTCCTCAACAATCTTGTGAATGTCATTGATCTCGCGGTTCGTGTCCTTTGGGTTGAAGCTCCAGTTATGCTGATCCGTGGGGGTAGCAAGAGCAAATACCGGCAGGTTCAGAAGGTCAACATTATCTGGGCTGTCCGGGTTCTTCACATAGAAGAACGTGCGCTGCCACTTCCGGCATGACTCCAGGCCCTGAATCCGAGGGAAGATGGAACCTCTCCGAGGTATGATGGTAGCAGCTCCGCACGGGGTCATCACCTTGGGGAAGTTCTTGTTCTCCGGATCCGGGAGACTCTGCTTCCGGAGTTGGAAATACTTGGCCCAGAGCTCGACGGTGGGCCAGAGTCCGAGGTATCCCTCGGAGAAAGCAACGCACGCCGAGAGCGTAGTGATGGCATTAGCGGGGAGATGGTGGGGTTGAAGACGAAACTTGTCGAGGAAAGCTCGGAAGAATGTGCTCGCCGGGAGTCCGAAGCCGCGCTCGAAATGCGCGACGAAGACTACCCGTTCACCCTTTTGAAGATCCGGTTCGGCCTCGTCGCCAGGAACCCGGCATATCACTTGTGCCGGAATTCGCTTGGTCCGGACAAGCCAGTCTATCTCGGCCTGGGTTGCGTCGGAGCCTTCCCACCCGGCGCGCTCTCCCTCCTCAACGATATCCTCGGCAGGCTCCGGGGTATTGCTGGTTGACATCTCGGAAGGGATCTGCAAAAGAGGCACAAAGAGACCGAGATAAGTATCTCGGAGTATGTGGGCAACGGAGGAACCGAGATAAGTATCCGGAATATTTAGGCAACAGAGGAACCGAGATAGGGATCTCGGAACATTTGGGTAACAGAGGAAAAGTGCATAAGTGGCGGGAAACACGTTTCTGTGGCTAAGTGTTTGTGGGAAAGATCTACGGGGAAAAATAAATAGAAGATAAATACAAGTACTTGTGAGTTGAAACTTGTGAAGACCCGCGGATAAACTATCGCAAGATTGCTAAGAAGCACGGTGGAGAAAATACGAGGGGATCTAAGCAACTAAGTTCGTTTTCATCTGTGCATTGGGATGTGAGAGCTTTTACGGAGAAGAGTAGGAGGATGAACATGTTCATCGGAGGGGATGAACTCATTCATCGGCAATGGCAAGGGCGAGAACTTACCGGAGATTGCGACGGCGATGCCAGGCGAAGAGGCGCGGGGCTTGCCGGAGTTGCGCTTGGCCAGCAGCGGCGCGAGGTGCTCCGGTGGGCGGTGGCGCGCGAAATCCGGCGTCGTGCGGTGGTGGTGCTCACTGCGCGGCGGCGGCGATGTCGCAGGGAAGAGAAAAGGAAGAAGAAGGAGGAGGAGAGGGCGAGAAGAGGTGCCCCATCCCCCTATTTATGGGCACGGTGCGTGTGCAGTTGCCGTTTTTACCGCGTGCGGTTAACGCAGCGGGCGTGCGGATTGTCCACGCACGATCTGCGCGGTTGCGGCGTTTGCGGCCGCACGATCCGCCGCATCGTGGGCCACAAGGTTGTAACGGCCCGCGGCGTGATCACGTGCGGTTAAATGGCGCGGAAATCGAGGAGGCACGCCGCGGTCAAAGGCACTCAAGTGCCCATGCGACTTGACAGCGCGTGACGTGGGCGGCGTGTGTGCAGTGAAGTGTCTGTCCGCGCGCAGGAACCAAGGTAGTGCGCAGCATTACCCTGCCACGTGGTGTGGAGAGATCTTCGAGAGATTGTGGGAATCTTCCTGTGTCGGAGAGACCGGCACAAGAGTAGATCTCGGAGGTTATGGAAAGTTTGATCCTTGAAGCCTGCAATAAACCGGCATGCGAATGTCGGATGTTCTATCAAGATAAAGCAATTACCTTGTGTCGGAGAAACCGGTATAAGGGCATATGGCGAAACAATTGGAGATTTTATCTGGATACTGGAGGTGTACTGGCATGTGAATGTCGGATGGTTGCGTTAAGTTGAGTTGGTCGTGAAAGCTTGACTTGCTCTTTCAGCGGAATTCTTGTGTCGGAAAAACCGACACAGGAGCAGATGTCGGAATCAGTGGGAGAGTTTTATTAGTGGTTTTACGGTTGAACCGACATGGCAGTGTCGGATGGTTGTTTCGGTTGATTAAACCTGCTGTGGCCCTTCATCCAAGGCTGCAGAACCGCACCAGCTTCGGGGACTAATGTCGGGGGGCTACCCCCGGGTAGGGTCATGGTGTGGTAAAAGCTATGCCCTGGTGTGGGCCAAGTTACAGTGATACCGGCTTACCTAGGCTTCAGAGTGGGATGCAGGTGCAAACCGACATAGGCGTACCGAGATACCCCCATCCGGAAGGAACCGAGATATCATGCTGGTGACAGCCGGCATGTGTCGACCGAGATAAGGGATCCGAGATAAGGAACCGAGATAACATAACCGACATATGTATGCCGGTAACTTGTGTGTTTTCTTATGTGCAGGGAAGGATATTTGAGGAAGGAGGATCCGGCATATCCATGCCGGGTTATCCATATGTCGGACAAGAGTCAATGCTCCTGTCACCTCCCGTCTGGCACGGGAGCGCCTGACACAGAAGCGCCTGACACGGGGGCGTGCAGGAGACCGAGATGGCAGGCCATCATTCCACCGCTGACTCCGGGTTATCCGGGAACAGACTGCGAGGCAGAGGCATGGGCAGGCCCTGTCTTGTCGCTGACCTCGGGCGTACTTTGGAGCAGAGACCTGGGACAGGACATGGGCAAGCCACGTCCTGTCCACTGTGCAGAGACAATCATGGCGTGCAGGCGTGCGTGTCTGCAGTGCCGGTACGGAGAGGTGACCGTTGCAAGGGGTATTCCGGTAACCGGTTTAGCCTATATATGTGCCCTCACCCCCTCCTGCGTGAGGGACGATACCCTGAGATACACTTCTCCCCGTAGCTTCGTCTTCTACCTTGTGTTCTCCCCCATTGTCGTGTGACACAGCTCAAGGAGCAAGATTGTATTTGTGATACCGAGATATATACAGAGAGACAGGCAGGAGTAGGGGTTTTACCTCCTCACGAGGGCCCTGAACCTGGGTAGATCTTGGTGTGCTGTGGTGTTTCTTCGTGTGTGCTTCTTAGCACGCTAGCCCTCTCCCGGATTCCACCAGCGTCCATCGGCACCACATTTTAGCCATCCTATGGCATCTGCCGTGATACCACCACGACAATAACTATTCTACAACCCACCCGTTAAATCAGTGGACTGAGCGATCTAAAAAAAGCAACTACGAACCCCAGCCCACCCGACCCACCACGCAGCCCAAGTTGCCCAACTACCTACCACGCACCTGACCCGACGGCATCGTCCCCTACCTCCGCACGGCTCTGGCCGAACCTCCCTGGCGCCCCCGGCGAACCGCCCCTCGCACCGCCCCAGTCAGCCGGCCTAGCACGCCGCCGCCGCGCGGAAACCCGACCCAACCGCGTCGTCCCCTACCTCCCGCACGGCGCCGCCGAATCTCCCCAACGCCCCGGCGAACCGCCGCTGTTGGCAGGCCTAGCGTGCCGCCGCCGCCGGCAACTCTGCACGCCGCCACCATCTAGGTAACCGCCGCCGGCAACCCTTCTCGCGCCGCCACCATCCCTGCGCTGCTTGGTTCTCCGCCGCTCGGCAGATCGAAAATCCCCGACGCCGCCGGCATTCCCTCGAGCCCTGGACCTCCCGCGTGCGCGCCTCCACCTCCCTGGCCGAGGGCCCCGTGCCGCCCCTGTGCTCCGCGACGGTCGTCGACCATGAGCTCGTGCGCACCGGCCTATGCTCCTCGCCCGCGGCCGACCCGGCTCTTCACTACAGCGCTATCAAGGTCCTGGTGCCGCCCCAGCTAGCCATCCATGGTCGGCACTGCGCCAACAAAGCAAACTGAAAAAGAGCTGTGGAGGTCGTGGATCCAAGCTGTAGCGCAGATGGTCATGGCGTGGGCTGCTTACCTGTGTGCGTTCACTTCTTCTGTTTTTGAAGTTTAGTTGCTCCTCTTCTGAAGTTAGGTTCGTGGCAGTTTAGTTGTTTCTCTTCTGAAGTTTCGTGCCAAACCATAATTAGAATATTAGATGGGCGGAGCATTTCGTCACTGGTAGAATTTCATTTGATTCGGACTCTCACTGCTTCCTCTCGCTGAATTTTGTACGACGAAGTTCAGAAGGCTGTTCGGGTGCTATAGTACGTAGGCTAAGTTCAGAAAATTGTTTGTTGTTTCTGATGGTATAAGAAAAAAATATAGAAGTATGGTGGCGCTGTGAAGTTCACGTTTTCTGTTTTGGGGGCTTCAATTCATGTGTTGGCACACTTCATTTTTTGTTGTTGGTAAAAGTTGAAATTCATCCCCGGACTGCCGAAGATCACTTATGTATCCCATGAAGTTAAGAAAAGAAAGATATTCAAAATTTCACTCGTTGGTAGAAATGATGGTCCGCCAAGCATTTTATTTGCGAAATTTCTCTGAAGTTCACTTATGTGACAAACGAAGTTCTAAAAAAATGATGGTCAGCCGAGAAGTTTATTTGCGAAATTCAGTGAAGTTCATTTAGGTGACTAGCGAAGTTTTAAAAAAATGATGATCAACTGAGAAGTTCATGTGAACTTTTTGTGAAGTTAACTTATGTGACGAGCGAAGTTTAGAAAATATTATGGTCAGCCAAAATGTTCATTTGCGAAATTTCTGTGAAGTTCACTTATATAGCGCTTGAAGTTTACTTATGTAGCGAGCGAAGTTCAGAAAGGGTTGTAGAATAGTTATTCTACAAGTGGTTGTAGAATAGCTGAAACCTATATATATATGTTAATTTACCTATATATAGAAGCTCAGATGGGGCATCTAGGAGCATGGGCACCAGGATGGAATACGAACAGTTTTAGGTATGTAGACATATACATATACCTTGGGTATGTATAACTTAGGTATGTAGGAGGTACATATGATTTTGGGTATGCACATTATGAGGTATGCATACCTAATAATGTGCACATACCTAAGTTATTTATATATATACCTGACCTGTACGCGTACAATTGAACACACATACCCGATGCATATATAACATGTAGATACCCCGAATACACATACCCAAAGATATGTGTACCTCCTATATACCCAACATGTGCATACCCGAGTTATAAGTGTCATCTACATACCCAAAATGTACTATATTCTATCCAAGTGCCCGGGCATCAGGAAACATCTGTTAATTTATTTATATATATATATATATATATATATATATATATAGGGTGAGTGACTATTCTAGACAACCCCTTAAGTGTGTGTAGAATAACTATTCTAGACAACTCCCGTCCTAAAGACCTTCTTAACCCGAACACGACCCAACTCTCACTAAAAAACGACCCGAACCAACCTACCACCGATGGAACTCCCCCGCATCTGGCTGCCTCCCCGATCCACCACGCCGCCTCCACCTTCCCCTCCGGCGAGGTGCCCTCCACCTCCTGCGCGCGCCGCCGGAGATCCGCCGGCCACATTCTCAAGCGCGCGCCGCCGGAGATTCGCCATCCACATCCTCCAGCGCACGCGGCCGCCGGCTACCCCTGCATCAGCGCGCGCGGCCACGGGCGTTCCCTGCTCGACGGCGGCGGCCGCCGCGCCCATTCACCGGCGCGCCTCCGTGCTCCCCACCGATGGACGCCTTCCTGTACGGCGCCGTCCCGCCCATCCGCTGCATCGCGCGTTCCCGCCCTGCCTTTCCCCGTCTTTCCCGTCGCCGGCGAGCGCGCAAACCAGTTTTCCACGCCGGTACGCCGCCCTGGATGAATCTCTGCTCGCCCACGACCCCATCCCACGCCGCCCCGCGCGCATCCCCTGTCCGGCCGCCGCCCCGCGCCTCCCGACCAATACTCGCCATCCTCCATGTCCGCCGCTGCCTGGGAGGTCCTCCGTGCCACGGCAGTGTACCATGCGCTGGCTTGAACTCCCGTGGTCACTGACGTGAACCTTCACTAATGCCACTTTGAACCTTCCGAGCGCCAGAAATTGGTTCGTTGAAGCTATATTTGTTTCCTCCTTGTGCATCCTCCCAGCTGCTAATCCCCTCCGTGCTACTAGGAAGCTGTCCCATAGTTACAAACAATTGCTCGCACATAAGTTTCACCCGGCGGGGCCTGGCGGCGCCCCACAGACCTCCTCTGCGTACAGGAGCCCTCCCGTCTCACCCCTGCCCCCTGCTCCATCGTGTGTCGTCGTCCTCCATGGTGCAAGCTACAGTAGCGATTCGATTCGTGGTTCAAATCCATTGCGCAAGCTGCTACTGGCGCTGTCGGCAGTCGCGGACCGAAGCGAGCCGACGACGTCGTCTTCTCGTCAGCCGAGGCCAAGTCTGGACATTCAGTAAGCGCTCTCCCACGGTCCCAACAATGATTTCCCCTCCCCTGTGTCGTTCCTCTGTCGCAAGCGGCTCCCAATCACGTTCTGGAGAAGTTTCATTGTGTGTTTTGTTCGTTGCAATGCGTACTGATGCTCGTCCACGAAATATATCTTCAGATTTATTTAACGGGATTTCATTTTCAGCTGTGTCTAAAAGTTTCACTTTTGTCTATTTTGGAGGTTCACTTGTTTTAGCCATGAAGTTACATCAAATCTGTGGAGCTCCTGCCGCTTGTCAAACCCGCTCCTGAACTCTCCGGAGGCGTGGCCGCATCCGCCGCTGTTGCTCCGCCTAGAGCAGTTCTTCGATGTTGATTCTTGAGCACTTTTTTCGCACAGATTTTGTGAGAGCGCATTTCACTTTTTCGGTTGTAGTTAGTTTCATTTTACCTGTAAGTTTAATGCTGGTCCATCGTGGTCCTCCATGCCTTTCTAAATACGGTTGATTGTGCATCTACTAGTAATGGCACCTGTTAGTGTTTTCTTGCCCGTATTCTGCATTAGTAATACTCCATACAAATCTTTGTATTGGATTATTCTTGCTTCAGACTTTACCTTGCAGACTTGATTTGAGTCGCAGGCGCATAGGACAACGTGGAGGCGCAGAGGCGTTCTGTTGGTGTGCAGCAAGCGGTTTGGTGGTGTGCGACTGGGAGTTCATCGGCCCGTGCTGTGGTAGTTCGCCAGCCCTCACATCTATGCGGGTGTGTATGACGTTCCATGTGTAGTGTACTACACTGAAGTTTAGTTTACTGCACATCTAAAGTTAAGTGCTATGCTGCATAACATGAGTGCTTGCTCATATATCAATATAAATGGATATTTAACGGCAAAAATGGACCTAGGAAGTTCAAGAGAATTCATATAGGTAGTTTGCCAAGTTTTCCCTTTTCTAATTTTAATTTTGGTTTCTATGGACGGAGAAAATGGCAAGATGGAAGATCAATTCTTCTAACCAAGGAGTTTAATTTATCATCTATTCCCTCCGTCCATAAAAGGATGTCTCAACTTTTTCAATAAATGCATGAATCTATACACAAAATATGTCTAGATACATGCATTTTTTGACAAAGTTGAGACATCCTTTTATGGACGGAGGGAGTATATGTGTTGTGTGTCTGACAACAACACTGCTCCTAAACGGTGTGGTGTGACTATTGTGTACATTCCCTATTGTTTATGGCCGGGATGATAATTTGTACGTGAAATAGATGGCCAATATTTTTAAATCTTTTTCATCTCGGATGTTCACTATTTAAAAATCGGGAGTTCAGTATCTGAAAGAAGGAAGTTCGTGCAGACGTGTGGGGTTCATTTTTCTTCTCCAAAACTTTAGTATATGAAAATTTTCTTCTCCAAATTTCTTGACACTATTTTCAAATCTTTTTCATCTCGGAGGTTCACTATTTCAAAAATAGGGAGTTTAGATCATCCATCTCGGAGGTTCGCTGTTTATAGATCGGGAGTTCAGTTCTCCTCGACCGTGTCGGATAATTACTCTTTTGTCGAAAGTTCATCCGGATCATAGAAGCAAGTTCATACTTAAGTTTCAAGAGGTTCACTTTGTACCGAGCAGGAATTCAACTAAACAGGAGTTCGATTTGTCCATACCCCGAGGTTCACATTTTTCCTAACAATAAAACTATAATTCATTCGTGAATAAAAACTGTTCATATTTTCTGAAGGAGGTTCATCGTTACAGGTCTGGGAGTTCATGACATTCATGTCGGAGGTTCACTTTTTATTAAAAGAAAAAATTAATTTATTCACGAGTAAAAAGAATCTAGAAGAAACAGCACGCTGAGGTTCACTCTCAAAAAAAAATCAAAGTTCAATGTATATGATATCGAAGTTCACTGAATTTTAAAAAAAAACAGCAGTTTGGTATATTGAAAACTGCTCTCAAACCGTGAAGAATTTCGAAAAATGGTCAACACGAAAAGATGCTGAATTTTGATACCTTTTAACAGTATATCATATGCATGGTTTGGACAAACGGTTTGAAAACTATGACAGAAATAGTACCCACACAGAATAAAAATTTCGCGATCGGAAATTTAGTAACACATACCCGGAAGTTCGCTAGCAAATAACAGGAGGTTCATAACCACATACGAGGAAGTTCAAAAACTCTTTTTTCCTGAGCGGAAATTTTAAGCATATGGATCATTGATATGAGATTTGTTTGTCCAAAATATGACTCTAATTTGACTCTCCCATGCTGACTTACCCAATCCGAGCACCACAAAGTGCAAATTTCAAATCGATTCCCATATCTTATCGTTTCTCCGATTTTCGTATTTTCCAAATTAATAAAAAACCGTAACGAATTTCGAAAACCTTTCTATACGAAAAAGTTGCGTCTAGTCAATATCTTTCCAACGCAATATCATTTGTTACTTTTCGATAAGCAGTTTGAAAGTAATTGCAAAAAAGAAGTCCGCTGGATATAAATGTTCAAAAAACAGAATTGACGATTTTTCAAACTGCTCTTAAACCGTAAAGAATTTCGAAATTTGCTAGTTATATAAAAGGTGCGCATTTTCCATAGCTTTCCAACGGCGTATCATTTACATCAATCCGATGAACGGTTTGAAAATGGCGTCCAAAATACAGTACGAAAACGGAGAAATCCACGAAAATAGTTTTTAGTACATTTAATTTTTTTTAAAACCGTACGTAATTTGGAAATCCCGTCAAGACGAAAAAGGTGCGAAATTTCTGTACCTTTCCAACGGCGTATCATTTGCATCAATCCGACGAGCGGTTTGAAAATGCCGTCTAAAATACAGTACGAAGACGGAGAAATCCACGAAAACAGAGTATAGTATTTTTAAAATTGTTTAAAAACTGTTCTGAATTTGGAAAACCCGTCAAGACGAGAAAGGTGCGCAATTTCCGTACCTTTCCAACGGCATATCGCATACATCATTCCGATAATCGGTTAGAAAATCGCGTTAGAAAAACTGTCCATAAAATCAGAAAATCTAGGAGTTCCGTCTGGAAGTTCGTTTCTATGACGAGAGAAGTTCAAAAAGTTGTCCAGAATAGTTATTCTAGAAGGGAGTCTAGAATAGCAGGGGTATATATATATATATATATATATATATATATATATATATATATATATATATATATATCGACGCGGATTTTCTACCATGGTGGGTAGCTGTGCATAGCCTGTTCACCGTTGGATATAGAGAGTACACGATCTCATTGCGTTTGGCTGTAGTAGATAGTGTTGCTTGCACTTGACGAGTGTTAACGGAGTTCCTACCCTCCGTGACATGTACCAGTTGTTGTTTTCATCATGGGAATTTGAATTGTGGGTGCCGGTGCCGTGTGTGCCAGCGTGGGGTAGAGTTCATAGTCGTTTGTTTTTTGTGTGGTTGTGGAGATTTAGATGTGGAGTCCACAGTCCATGGTCTTTTTTTTGGTAATAAATTAATGTCACGGCATTTCTATGTCAGTGAGCGGTGATCGATTCAAAGTGTAGTCTTCGCCTATAATTTACGTGCGGGGAAGGGCTGGTTTTGGTGTCCCCTCAGCGAAGTGTGTGTCTTCGTCGTCTTTTCCGTGGCAGGTTACCAGGACTAAATGATATTGGTCGATGCATGACTAAAGTTGTGACTGCTTTTTTTAAACTAAGTCGTGATTGCTACTCCACAGAGAAGAAAACACTGTTCTACGTAAGCCGTGACATGAGTAAACTTATTAGGGTGGCTTCAATCGACGTCTGCATCGTCACACTATTATACCAAGAAACCTAAAATATATAGCAGTAACAGAAAACCTTGTACAAACAATTTGAAGACAGCAAGGAGAACATGATTTTATAGTATTCAGATAATTTTGACACAAATTGTGTCTTCATCACAAAAATATGGCCGATCCGAAGTGTATTTTTTTCCTGAGTCAACCACAAATTGCATGCTTCCACAAATTTTAACCATCTAAATCTTGCTGCAATTAGCTCTACGTAAGCAAACACAAGTACATGGCTAGAGCATGTACCGAATTATCAAGACACTTTTCTCGCAAGCAAAAAGATTAAGAAGACACTTCGCAACCTGAGAAATTGGGACATCGAAAAGTGGAATAATTTCTTGCACAATATGATTTCCGATAAGTAACGAATTGGAAAAAACAAAAGAAGAACAAAAGATCTTGATAAGCAAAAACTGCACGCCTGGTTGGACATTGCAGACTAACTGTAGATGCCGAGAGACACAAACTGAACAAGGAAAAAACCTTGGTCCCAATTCGGTCACAGTAGCATGGTGGCAAGCTTGTCAACTGCAAAATAGTAGCTCTGGCCTTCTGGTCGATTCTCGAGCTCGCCCTCGTTTTGGTCGCGCTTGGCACCGTCAAAAGCATGTTCAATCTGAGACCCAAACAAGTCTTTGTTATAACATGAACAAATACAAAAAAAACATCAAACACAAAAAATTTGTGGGCAATAAGCACCAAGGAGAGAAACGAACCAAGAAAAAATGTACATCAGGCCAGACCAAAGAAAAACCCATGGCCGCATGAATCATCGCTCTGCCCTTGGTGTGCTGCCACTGTAAGAAACAGAAGTCCAACATAGATTTGGGATTCTATTTTTTTTCTTATTTGAACGCTGCACAAATTATATGGAAATAAACTGGTTAAGATTATTGCCATAATCAAATCATTTCTTTCATTCGCTGATTGCTCAACAACATTAGGCAAGAATCTTTCCTAATTAATGCACGGAAGTATTTCCTAATCAACGGACGAAAATTGGATAATGCAAGTTGGATGAACAACAAAAAATGGAACGAGCTCCCTAGTTCCAGATAAAATACACGGAAGTATTTTACCAGAAGATTTCATGCATACAAGATCCAGAGCATTCGCATCACAATCACATGATCTAGAAAATTTCGGATACATGCATTAACCAAATCATATCTAGGAATCCGAGGTCCCTAGTTCCAGAAAAAATACACGAATTGAAATGGGGGTCTGCAGGATCCGGACAAGATCCAGAACAATAAATCTCCACCGGAACAAGATTCAGAACAAGAAGTCTCCACCAACTTTAGATCCGAAACAAGAAGTCCAACGAACAAACAAAAAATTAAATCCATAGCAAGATCCAGAACTAGGGAGCTCGGATTTGGGGCCAACATGCCCGGATTCAACCCAAGATCCGGCGTCGCGGCATCCCTTCCCGACGCAGACGCGGCCTCCTTGCGCACAGGTCGCCGGGCGCCCGCCGGGCTAATCTATCCCCGCCGGAGTCGATCACGAATGGAACCGGAGGTGAGAGGAAAGTGGCTCGGGGTGGAGGAGAGGCGGGTGGGAGCTGGGTCGGGTCGAGAATGTCTGAAAGAGGGGACGAGACGGGAGGTGAGGGCGGTCGTACGGGACGTGGGGACAGGATCAAGGGATATGGTGGCTACAGTTTCGCTCTGGGTGAACGGCGTTACGTACG
This sequence comes from Poa pratensis, assembly GCA_947311845.1. Lineage (NCBI taxonomy): Eukaryota > Viridiplantae > Streptophyta > Magnoliopsida > Poales > Poaceae > Poa > Poa pratensis. The sequence goes on along the minus strand of CAMZMU010000097.1, from coordinate 26,966,501 downwards.
AGCCGTTAAATTTCAGTGCTCCCTTTATCTCTATGGAGGTGATTCAATGGTTAGATTAGCATGCGTAGCTAGCCGGGTGGGTAGCTGGCTATTTCCCATATATATATATATATATATATATATATATATATATATAGGACTATTTAGAAACCCCCTTAAGAGATGCTCTAAATAACTATTCAGAGCACCTTTTCAACACTAAGGTGGTTTCTCGTCCCGAACCGACCAGACCGAAAACTCAACACACCTGACGCGCCACCTACCCCAGGAGGCCACGATCCCATCCTGATCGAGACGGACCCCAACCGCACCTGCCTCCCAAAAGTCCCGATCCCCTCCCTCTCCACCTCCCGATCCACTCCCCCAACCCCCACGCTTCCTCTCCATCCCGACCCGAGCCACCTACCTACTACCGCACCCGTACAGAACTTCCTCGAGTCTTCCTCTCCATCCTTCCCCACCGGCGGGAGGCCACCCCGCCGCTCCTGCTCTTCCACCACCGGCAGGAGGCCACCGCGCCTGGACCCAGCTCCACCTCCTGCACCGCGCGCCGACCACCTGCATGCCACCGCCTCCAATCCTGCGCGCCGCCGTCGGCTCTATAGCTCGTGCATCCGGCCACCCTGCGCACCGCCGGCCGGCGAACCACCCAGGCGCCATCCTCCACCTCCTAATCCACCTCCAACGCGCCGTCGGCTGCCAACCACCCACCCGCCTCGATCCGCCGCCTTTTCTCGCGACCCCGACGATCGGCGACGCCCTGCACCGCGTGGATCCTATCGCCGTGCCCCTCCCGGAGGTCCCTCGATCTCCGCTGACCGGGAGGATCCCGTGCACCGCGACAGGGAGGATCCCGCGCGCCGTCGCCGGCAGGATCCGTGCGCGGCCCCATGGATCTTCCCATGGGCCGCCGTCGGGAGGCCATCGCGCTGGCCCTGCTCCCCACATCGGTGGCGCTGCTCCACCTCTTCCGGCGACGCACCGCCCGGCCCTGCTCGGAACCCCTAGCTACCTGCCGCAAGATCGACAGACGGAGACCACGGCGTCGCTGGCCGGAGCGGGCGCCCCGACGGAAGTCCACCATGCACCGGTCCTGGAGTCCACCCCACGCCGCCTCTGGAGTCCACCATGCACCGGTCCTGGAGTCCACCATAAACAATGAAATTTGCTGTTGATTAGTTCATGCACTGATGCTATCTCTCTCGGAAGATGCATGTATTTGTTTCTGAACGTGTTTGCTCCTGCCCCGTCTTCTGGTCATTTGCAGGCAGTAGACAACAGCAGCAGTGCAGCACTTCCCCGTCTTGACTCCCGGGCGCGAGCATGGACTTCCTAAAAAAATCGAACTGACGAACTGCAGCTCGATCCAATCCGTCATGGTGTGTGAAGTTTAGAAGAAAACTACTGCTGGTTGTTGCTCGCTTTAGTTCTTCCTTTTGTCTTCTTTTCAGAACCAGTTGATGCTTGATGTTGCTACTTCATGTTATTGTTTGTATTGAAACATGCGGTGGCAGAAAGATAAAGGCTCCAACGAATGGTGTAGAAAAAACGGTGTTTGGGCTACTATTGTTTGCATTTTTGACAGACTACATGTAGTGATGTTACTCTATCCTTTTTCTTATTTGACCCGATCGAGCAGTTCTCTTGGTTAGTTCGACTAGGCCCAAATAAAAGTTCATGTTCTGTAAAAATAAACATAGAACAAATATCATTGGTTCACTTTATTCCGATACAAATATCCACGTGACACTATTTTCAAATCTTTTCCATCTCGGAGGTTCACTATTTCGAAATCAGGAGTTCAGATCGTCCATCTCGGAGGTTCGCTATTTTTAGATCGGGAGTTCAGTTCTCTTAGACCGCGTCGGATAACTACTCTTTTATCGAAAGTTCATCCGGATCATAGAAGCAAGTTCATACTTAATTTTCAAGAGGTTCGCTTTGTACCGAGCAGGAGTTCAACATGAACGCGTCAGAAAAATCATATTAAAATGCGTTTGACGTTTACTACTTTATCAGGAGTTCGCTTTGAACACCGACTGAAGTTCATGTTAACCATGTTCGGAGTTCACATTATAGGTATTGGAAGTTTATCTACATCTATATTGGGAGTTCTCCTAAAAATACATCAGAAGTTATTCTCGGCCACATCGGATTATTACTGTTTTATCAGAAGTTCACCGAAAATATAAAAAAATTCCTTTGGGTGTAACTTTTTTAATATTTTTCTAAAAAAGGCGGTTCACTGTCTAAAGACCTGGAGTTCGTTTTGAACCTCTCGGATGTTCAGCTCGAACACATTAAAAAAATGTTGTTAGTTTAAATCAAATCCGAAGTTCAATTTAGACAGCTTAGAAGTTCACACTAAGAGCGATCTGAAGTTCGCTAGCACATACCAAGAGGTTCACGGCCTTGTATAAGGAAGTTCATTATACTTTGTTTTTCTAGGCGGAAATTGTATGCATAAAAATCGTTGAAAATAGCTTCCGTTGGCCAAATCGACCGGCCCCGCATGCAATTGGCAATGATACGAGTCTACTTTCACTCTACAATGCCGCCACACCCACGCGAGTAACCCAACCGTGTCAATTTTGAATCGTTCTAATGTCATCTCGTTTTTCGTTTTTTCGTATTTTCATAATTAATCAAAATCCGTATCTAATTTGGAAAAAGTTTCTGTACGAAAAAGTTGCGCCTTGTCAATATCTTTCTAACGCCATATCATTTGTTAAGTTTCGATGAGCCGTTTGAAAGTAATTGACAAAACACTGTCCGCTAGATCTAAAATATCAGAAAACAGTATTGTTTATCTCTGAAACTGCTCTTAAACTGTAAAGAATTTCGAAAATTGACTAGAGATAGCAAAGTTGCGCATTTTTAATAGCTTTCCAACGGCGTAGCATTTGCATCAATCCGACCAGCGGTTTGGAAATGGCGGCCAAAAAACAGTACGAAATAGGAGAAAAACGTGAAAACTGAGTGTACTATTTCTAAAATTGTCTTAAAACTGTAAGGAATTTGGAAAACTCGTCAGGACAATAAATATGCGCAATATCCGTAACATTCCAACGGCGTATCATTTGTATCAATCCGACAAGAGGTTTGAAAATGGCGGCAAAAAAACAGGACCAAAACGGGCAAAATGGCGAAAACTGAGTTTAGTATTTCTAAAATTGTTTTGAAACCGTAAAGAATTTGGAAAACCCGTCAAGACGAAAAAGGTGCGCAATTTCTCTACCTTTTCAACGGTATATCGCATGCATCATTCCGATAAACGGCTCGAAAATTGCGTTGAAAATACTGTCCGCAAAACAGAAAATCTGAGAGTTCCGTCCGGAAGTTAACATAGTATACGAACGGAAGTTCATAAAAGGTGCTCATATTATTCCGAACATACTTTTTTATTTCGTTCTTAATACAGCAGTTTGTATATTTGAAACTGCTCTTAAACCACATATAATTTTAAAAAATGGCCCACATAGTAGGATGCGCAATTTTCATAGCTTTCCAACGGTATATCATTTGCATCGTTTGGACAAACGGTTTAAAAACTACAAAACAAATAGTGCAGGATACGGAATAAAAATTTCGCGATCGGAAGTTCACTATCACACACCCGGAAGTTTACAATCGTGTAATAGAAAGTTCGGATGCTCTGTTTTTCTGGGCGGAAATCCTACGCATAGAAATCATTGATATGATTTCTGTTTATCCAAATCGATCACCGCTACGTGCAATTGGCAATGATATGAGTCTAATTTGACTCTCCCATGTTGATTCGTCCATTCCGAACTTTATAAACGTGCCAATTTTAAATCTATTTCAATGTCATCTTGTTACTCCGTTTTTCGTATTTTCGAAATTAATAAAAAACTGTAAGGAATTTCAAAAACATTTCTATGTGAAAAAGTTGCGTCTAGTCAATATCTTTCCAACGCCGTATTATTTGTTACATTTGGATAAGCGGTTTGAAATTAATTGACAAAACAGTGTCCGCTGGACCTAAAAATCTAAAAAACAGAATTTTGTATTTTTAAATCTGCTCTTAAACCGTACAGAATTTGGAAAAATGTCTAGAGATATCGAAGACTCGCATTTTCCATAGCTTTCCAGCGACGTATCGTTTGCATTAATCGGATAAACGGTTTGAAAATGGCGGCCGAAAAACAGTACAAAAACGGAGACATTCCCGAAAACTGCACTCAGTATTTCTAAAATTGTTTTACAACCGTAAGGAATTTGGAAAACCCGTATTGACAAAAAAGATTCGCATTTTCCATAGCTTTCCAACGGCGTATCATTTGCATCAATCCGACGAGGGGTTTGAAAATGACGGCCAAAAAACTATACAAAAACGGAGAAATTCGCGAAAATTGTGTGTAGTATTTCTAAAATTGTAAAGAATTTGAAAAACCTGTCAAGACGAATAAGGTGCGCAATTTCAGTACCTTTCCAACCGTATATCGCTTGCGTCATTCCGATAAACGGTTGAAAAATTGCGTTGAAAATACTGTCCGCAAAACAGAAAATCTGGGAGTTCCGTCCGGAAGTTAACATAGTATACGAACGGAAGTTCAGAAAAGGTGCTCTGAATAGTTATTCAGAAACTGGTTCTTGAATAGCTGGAATATATATATATATATATATATATATATATATACCCCTGCTATTCTAGACTCCCTTCTAGAATAACTATTCTAGACAACTTTCTGAACTGCGGTTTTAAGAATAGGTGAACTTCTGGATGAAACACCCAGTTTCACTGTTTTTACGGGTAGTTTTTCTAGCGTGATTTTTGAACCGTTTATCGGAATGAGGCATGCGATATACCGTTGGATAGGTATTCAAATTTCGCACTATTATCATCTTGACAGGTTTTTCAAATTCTGTACAGATTTAAAACAATTTTGAAAATACTAAACTCTGTTTTTGCGAATTTCTCTGTTTCCGTACTGTATTTTGGGTGTCATTTTCGAACCGTTCATCGGATTGATGCAAATGATATATCGTTGGAAAGGTATGGAAATTGCGCACATTTTTCACTTTAACAGTATTTAGAAATTATATACGGTTTTAAAACAATTTTGCAAATACGAAACACTGTTTTCGCGGATATCTCTGTTTTCCTACTGTATTTTGAGCGTCATTTCCAAACCGTTTATCGGATTGATGCAAATGATATACCGTTGGAAAGCTACAGAAAATGCGCACCTTTTCTATTTCTAGCAAGTTTCGAAATTCTTTATGGTTTAAGAGCAGTTTGAAAAATCGTCAATTCTGTTTTTTTACGTTTATGTCCAGCGGACGGTTTTTGGGCAATTACTTTCAAACGGGTTATCGAAAAGTAACAAATGATATGGCGTTGGAAAGATATTGAGTAGGCGCAACTTTTTCGTATAGAAATGTTTTTGAAATTCATTACGGTTTTTGATTAATTTTGAAAATACGAAAAACGAAGAAACGAGAAGATATGGGAATCACACGTTTGTGGTGCTCGGTTTGGGCAAGGCAGGATGGGAGACTCGAATTAGACTCATATCCTTCCAATATAACGTGGCGCCGGCCGATTTGGACAAACGGAGCTTGTATCATTGATTTCTGTGATTAAAATTGCCGCCCCGAAAAACAGATTATAATGAACTTCCTTTATATGCGGTTGTTAACTTCCGTTTAATCTGTTGCTGAACTTCCGTTTAGTCTGTTAGTTAACTTCCAATCGCGATTTATTTCATGCGGATAAGTTGAAAGTTTTTTGCCTAAAAAAAGAACTCCATGCCCCACACGAATTGAACTTTTCTGCAACAAAAAAGTGAACTTCACGGCCACGCAACATTTTTTTTGGTTTAATTAACTTCAAGATTAATGAAGTCCCTAACTTTCCGAACTTCTGTTTTAAAACTAAGTGAACTTCGCGAGATAAACTTCTGTTTAATACGAAGCGAACGACGTGTGATGAACTTCGCGGCTGAACTTCCGTTTTAATACTCGGTGAACTTCACGACTGAACTTCTCATACGAGGTGAACTTTGCGTGGTGAACTCCCGTCTAATTTGAAGTGAACTTTTTATTAGTTTTTAAACTGAACTTATTTGCTGGAACATCTTTGTTCAGAACTTCTCACGATACCGATGTGAACTTCCTTATATACCGTGGTGAAATTTTCGGGTTCGAAATTATGTATTTTTTGCTAAACAAATGAACTCCGAATATTAACGAACTAAACTTCTCTACAAATTAAAGAGAACTTCTTAACCAAATAATTTTCTATCTTTTGTATTATCCAAGAATATTCCCGCTGCGAACAAATGAATTTTTTACGCATGGATAGAAGTAACTTCACGTGTAAAATAAGTGAACCTCCAAAATTGACAAAGTGAACCTTTAGACGCGGCTAAAATGAACTTCGAAAACAACAGTGAACATACAATCGTACGCACTACAGACACAATCGATAGGGAGCAGTTTTCTAGCCAATTGTTTTTAAAAAAATCACAGAGTGCTCGCTCGTGGTGGCCTGCTCTGACGCTGAAGCTCCATGTGCTCGGACACACGCGTGGTGCTCCAGTAGGTCCAGCGCATGGTGGCGAACCCGCTTAGACAAAATCCTTCAGGACAAGAGGCAGGAGCCGAAGCCAGCTTTGGGCAGCCGTGGTGGGGGATTTGGGCGCTGCGCCGGTGAGGACGAATCTCGAATCGGCCACAATGGAGAAATCTGGCCGGGTCTTTGGGGAATCAGGAGCAGCTGCGGTGGCCTGTGGTGGCGCGTTGAGGGAGAGGACGACGGCAAGCTCTTGTTCCAGGCAGCATGCGTGGTGCTGCGGCAGCGGCGGATGCAATCGGGTGAGGGACGGCGAGCTGGAGAACCGGTCTCCGGGCGCGCGGGGAGCGAGCGTCTCGAGGAGCGTCGGCTCGGAAATGAGGTCCATGGCACAGAAATGAACTTCTACTTCTTTTTTTTCAAAGAATTTTACTTCTAATTAGGAGTGAACTATTACAAACTGAACCTCAAATGGACTGCCTGAGATAAATTTCCCTAAAAAAATTGAACTGCCGTTATCAAACAAAAGTACTGGAAAAAAAGTATCCGAACCTCCAAAATACAGATTTAACACCACAAAAATATATAGACAATAGCTCTCGCAAACAAAACAAACTTGAGGCAAGTTTGGGTTTTTTTTTTTTGCTACACTACTTCACAATCTTCGGCTAGGGATGTCACTGTTCGTGGATGGTGAGCTCCAGCAGCAAGATCACCTTGCTAGCTCTCTTCACAGGTGTTAGTAGGTCCACATTGTTATCTGCGCCTGCACAAAAAAGAAATTAAGTTGACTCGAATTAAGTCTGCAAGGTAAAATCTAAAGCAAGAATAATCCACTTAGTGACAAATTCCACTTACAGAAAGTAGGACTATAGGTAACCCGACAAAACTGAAACCAGGATAACCAAATACAGAACGACCCTACAGCAGTTGTAAAAATCTAGAGTAGAGATTTACTGTATTTTCAGAGATGAGTATTCAGATCCAAACTTGTTTGAACATCACTAAAATATATGGTACTAGCAGCTAGTATTTGACATGGGCAAAAGCTTAAAAAGGTGTGTGCACAACCTGTACTAGATGTCATGACAAAACTCAGCCTGATACCGAATTGCAAGATAAGAGGATGCAAACCATTTCTCCACCTTTGACCCAGATTACAAACAGCAGCATGTGCGTGCTTACAAATTGCAGTATGTGTGTACTTCTAGACTAACATACACAAGCAGTAGACCAATTTATTTATGCACCACGTATGAAGCGGTACAGCAAAAGTCAAGCAACGAATTCCTGCCATAAAAAAAATCAAATCCTAGTCATGGCATCATCACTACCAGCATTACCTTTAAAACAACGATGGAAGCACTCCAACACACAAAGCTAGTAGATTTGTCGATAAGTACGCACGGCAAGCTGAACACCAAAGCATGGGAGCTAATACACCAGACACGCTCGCTGAAGCAAAAACTCGAGCAGGTCGCAGTCACCAGCTAGCCATGCCAAGGAACGCGGCTGCATCCTCCACATAGTAAACGCACGGGAGACAAACAGAGAACAACAGCGCCTCCGCCGTTTCCGTGCTCCACCGTCGCTCGGAGGTGCGAGGTAGGACAGGGGTGGACGGTGAACTCCCTTGTGTCCCGCGGTGGACTTCCCGGCGGGCGGACAGTCAACTCCCGCGGCGGCGGTCAGTGAACTACCCGGTGACAGGCGGCAGGAGCTCGCCGGATGAGAGCAGGGCTGGAGACGCAGGCAGCCACCGGACCTTCAAGATGCAGAGGAGCACAACAAGTCACAGCGACCCGGGTGTCAGTTTCATGCGACGCGAGTGGAACTTTATCTGCGTGCGCGGCGGGGCTAGAAGAAGTTGCCACAGTTCGCCGCCGAGCGAGCCTAGGCAAGAGCTCCTCCTGCGCGTACACGCTCACGAGCGAGGTGGGTCGATCCGTCGACGCGAGGCAGGAACGGCGGCCAACGACGGTGTGCCCTCCGGCCTCCGAGTCAACGACGGTGACCCAGGAGTCTAGAACGGGGAGGGGCGGGAGCGGCGTTAGATGGAGGTCCACGGCGGCGAATGGGGAGATTCAGATTGAGCGGAGGGTAGCCTCCCATGGCGGATTGTTCGTGCGAGATTTGGGGATCGAGGAAGAAGGTTGTTTCGGATCCCCAACCTCGCGTGCCGGCGGCCGTGCTGGGCCTCGGCCTCCTGAGACTAGGGGCTGCACCCCGCCGTCTCGCGGCCAGACTCGGAGCTAGCTCGCGACGGCGCCCGGAGGGAAGCGGAGGCCGTTCCCGGCGGTGCGAGGTGGGAGGCGCTCGTGGCGGCGCAGAGGTGGAGGCCGTCCACGGTAGAGGAGACCGGGTGGCGGCGGCTGCCTGCGGTGGAGGAGGCCGGGAGCGGCGCGCCGGCGGGAGTTGGAGCTGGCCGTCCCGGCGGGAGGTGGAGATGCGGGAGTCGGGAAAAAGGAAGGCAGTTCAGGTTGGGCTGGGTGTGGGGGCGGGGATGAATGTTTTTTATGTTTGGGACGGGTGCGGGTTGAGAAGCTCCTTAGGTGGAAAGTTGTCTAGAACAACTATTCTACAAACATTATAGAGGTTGTCTAGAATAGTCCTGTCCTATATATATATATATATATATGTTGTCCCTGTCTCTCTGTTTCTCTCTCAAATGAACAAGAACAATATCATGCAAGCACGACAGATTAATGAAGAACCCTCAGAATGAAGACGTAAGAAACAAATGGCCGCGGGTGATGGCGACTAGACAGAGGCCCCAGGGTCTTGCCTCTCATAGGATCCGACAGCAACTCATTTCCACGCTCGGTTCGCATCGCGGCATGCACCACCTTCTAGCTTAATTTCATGCACGCGTGCATGCATGCATGGGCTGGCAACTTTAGTTACGTAGCCAGCCTCGGCGTTAGCAAATGTACGGCCGATCGATATGTATGCTTTCCGCAGGATTGCTCCTTGTGATTTTGAATCGAGAGACAGTAGCTAGCTTTGTTCAAGATGAAGAGCTAACGGTAAAAAAGTGACGAGACAAGGAAAGGCCGACAAGAGTTGATCATTTCGTTGCAGGTTCACGTCAGCTATCGCCCTTTAATTAGTTTGCGAGTAATTCAGAGCCAATGCTGTACGGAAAGCTACCTCGCGCCATGGACTGTTCGTACACCTGTTTTCAAGCTAGGTTATATCCATCCAATCCATGCCTGCGTGATCTGATGTCTATTTGCAGGGCCGACGGGACATGTTGATGACCTGACCAACACGCTTGCATGCCGATCCAGACGCAAACAAAGCCTGCTGTTATTATGTTCTCCATGCTGTGCCATTGTGTCAACACTTTCTCTCAACCATGTCTCTCTTTTGGTAAAATTGTCACCCATGCTAACTGTTGCATGCATCGATGCATACCCATGCATGCAGACGCAGCAAAACATGCATGGTAATTGGTAAACCAGTAAATTGGACCAAAACCAAGTTTAAGAACCATATCAGCAAGACTCGGATTGATCGGGATATAGACTACTAAAATATGCCAGAATTTATAAAGCACGTAAGCACATTCGGTACAACATCCGAACACACGACGCAACATCGTCCAATTCAGTGTTTCTGCTGCTCCTGTAACATCACAATGAGAATATATGTTACAACACGCTGCATGCGACCGTCGCTCTCGCTATAATGATCTCCAAGTTATGAACGACTAAACACAACTCACCAACCACATTGTCTCGGATTTAGAAGAAGAAAATTACCGCACATCACCAAAGATAGAGGCTAAGCCAGAATTTTACCGAGCACCAGGCGAGATGTGGCGAAGCCAGAATTTTACCGAGCGCCAGGCGAGTAAAATCAACAGTACTTCCATTTAGTGCGAGCATTAGTTGAAAAGAGCACAGTGTGACACTGTCATTGTACTCTTGGTCACAATTTTGCACGTCTAGGACCTAGATCCACCACTGAACAAACCATTATTCAAATGAAAGACCGGAGATCACTAGTTAATATTTGTGATCTTAGCATACACTCGGATTAGCTTGGAAACGTGCAGGAATGTAAACAACTGCATTTGTAACTTTTATTAATTTTAGAGTTCTTTGTAATGTTGATGATTATTATTAATACATCGCTGGACCTTTTTGCGGAAAACTATGTTCTTCATACGCAACATTTTTTACAACGGAGACATCATCTCTAACATGCTTCATTATAACCCCTAGAAATGTACTCTTTGTTATGTTTGTTTCCCATGGCTCTCGCAAGAGGATTTGTTAAGGATATATGTAGTTTTTGTTTAGATATGTAAAATAGTAGTTGGCGCCGTAGAATTAGGCCGAGTATGGCCATGCGGGACACCACATGGGCATGGGTCGCCTTTAGAAGGATCCATCTCCATCCACGGTAAAAGTTGGCTTGACTAATGCATGCCCATGCATGAGGGCCCACAAAAACATTCATTGTCCCTACGCCCCCCTCCCTGAGGGCCCGCTGGGCCACGCCATATAAATCCAACGTCCAACAAAACAAACACATCATTTGCTTTCTTTCTCTCTCTAGATCTAACCATCTTGGTCTTCTTTTCTATTTCTCACTCCTATTTTGTTGACGTACCGTACACCTTACATATCCTCAATAACCTGGAATTGTGGTGACGGGAGCCCACTACCGGATAGTGAATTCTCAATAAATCCTACAGAATCCCCGCAAAAAAAATATCCTACAGAATCAGATACGACAAAGGAATCTGTACTAAAAACCACACAAAGCTCTTACAAAAACAATCGTTCAACAGTTACACATGCATAGGTAAATTTGACCGATAAAAGGTAATATCTGTGAACATTTGGCAATAAGTATATGCATGGTAAGGCTTTGCTATCAAGAAAATATGGCTTCTCAGTTAATTCGGTCGCTAGGCATCTGCCATTTCCCTAATGCCCAAAAAACATTGGTTAAAATTGATCATAATTCATCACAACACATGGCATTGTTACAGAAAGGGTGCACTAGGTTATACCAGGATTTCATTTCAAAGTGGTATGAATCTTTCTCAGCTATGTTTTTGTTTGAGTCGGTACAGAGAAAAAGAGAGAAGCGACTGACAGGTCACAAATAAAACCTTTCGACACGAAAATACAACATTGGCTCCAGACGGAAAACGTTCTTCACAGTGCTGTTCGCGCATACAGGTTCCAAGGAAACCTTCACCAATTCCGGGATGTACACTCTCGAAGCGTGGAAAAATGGCAGTCAAGATCTTTCTTCATGGCTGTCCCAGACATGAACGGGTCTCCAGACAGGGAGACATGAACGAGTCTCTCCAGACAGGGACACGCTTCTTAACGTCACGCCAGAGCATATCACATGGAGTAATGCAGCTAATTCAAGGCAGACAATATTTGCAGGGACAGCCGGACAGGTAATGTTACATAGAACCATGGGGAGGAAAATTCCACTTCTTTGGACAGTTACTGACATCCCATCTGTTGTAAAGTTCACTCCCAGAGCAATAAGCCAATTACATAGCACAGTGTCTTCCATACCAAAAAAATAATAACAATTCGTTCAGCCAACAAGAAGATTGTGACCAGTTTAAGTATCAGAGACAGTAGAAGAACTCTGATCTTAAGAAGGCTTCAGAAGAACACGGGAAAAATAATCTGTTTCCAGGGTGGGACTCTGATTTACAAAGGCCGGAGAATTCAGGAAAACAAATGTAGCTTGAGGGTGGAATTCTGATTTACAACGCCGGAGCGCTCAGGAAAAATTATGATTTGAGGGTCGATGGATGCAGCATGCACTTCTGGTGATGATTTGTCAAGGATGATTGTGACAGGTTCTCCTGAGATGGGAATCACTTGAATGTATCTGTTAGAACAAGAAACTCAAGGATCCTGCACAGAATGGAGAAACATCCGTCAGACAATATTTGCTAACTAAGAAAAAGAGTCGAGGCGTGATTTTTTTTGGTTTCAAATCCTTAGTAATCCCAAACGCAATCCATGCAAAATTACCTTTTACCTAACAGACTGCATCGAGAAAACAAGTTATCTTTCTTTATAATTTAGTTAAATCTTAACTATGGTAGTTTAAGATGATTGCAAAAATTGTCCTATGGGCAAGCAAACCAGATGGACCCTACACCCTAAAAGTTGCCCCACAAAAATACCTCTCATAAAAAAGCACATGCCCTCACATGGAAACAAAACTTGAACCAACAAACAAAATAACGAAAACAGCTGCAATGCACAGGGTAAGTTCCCTGATGAGAACAGCTGCAATGCACAGGGTAAGTTCCCTAGCTGGATGACCATACACCCTTCATGGAAAATAATAATTAGAAGAGACAACCTCCTCTCCAAAGCAATACACGCTAAGGAGGAAGATGCGAATATGCGAAGCGCACAGAAGAAACAGATAACCCTTCTGCGCCACATAAACAAAGTTCAAGGTATGGTCCAAAGCTCTATAACGGATGATAGCTCAAGTCAACATTCTGTTGCAGTTCAGCATGCAAAAACAACTGAAATGCAAAAGAAAACAAACAGGACGAAAAAAAAACATTTCAAAAACCGCCAGTTGTATAAAGAAGGGTCTGAATACGAACATAGTACTAGGCAATACTTAAGTAGTTAGTTATCATTCTAACCTTCAATAATCACTCTTCTTCTGGATCTTCTGGACGCTGCAAAAAGATAGGTTACATTAGCATAGGGGGTTTTCTGGAAGCAACTCACAAATTGAAGTTTATATTTTTATCACTCCAATAACAGTTACAACCATAAGTTCAGCGTAAATCAATGCAACAGATCTATGCACCAACACAGAACATGATTATTCAGATACTTCTAAAACACTGTCTGGTAGTCTCAGTTGAATAACAGAAAAGAGAAGATCAACAGTAAAAAACAATCACTAGAGAGCAAAAGTAGAAAGATAAAACCTAGTCCATGGCCTATTCAACAAAAAAATGACAAAGAAAGAAAAATAGATTCTGCCCAGATTCCAGTGAGCCCTTAGGGGAGACTGATTTGTTCAGTTGGTAATACTGCCAAAAAACGAGTCAATTGCTAGATGGAACTCATGGGTTGATTTTGTGAACATTGATTCAGAGGCTCAGAGCAGGTTAACGCCTGTGCAGAATATAGCCAGACAGAATGGCTGCAGGGGCCAGGAGTTGAGAGAGAGATTGAGAAGAGAGGATAATCAGAGAGAATAGATTGATTCTTCTTGCTTGCCTCTGGCATAGATACATAGCATCCTTATGTAGTGGATTCTTAGACGGTTAGACCATTGGCCTTTCCTAACGTATTAGACTCCTATAACGTAGATTTACTAACACAATGCTACTGCCTAGAGGACTTCTGATCTCCCCATGTCGGACTCGGTGCTAGTAGTCTATAAAAATTGACCTTAAAAAACAATGGACCATCTGTTTTTATGTAATGGTACCTATGCAGTAAGTGTGAAATGGTCTTCGATCAACCTTCATCCTAAGAATGGATATGAATCCAAAACAGAGGAATAATGATGGTGCTGGCCTTACGAAGAGTCCAAGTGGGGATAAAGGTATCCCCGATAGTACAATTAACAAAGAGTGGGAGGCTTGGAGCACAAGTGATTCAGCTGAGGACAGGAGAGAGGGCCATCCAGACAGGTTTGATAAACAATGCCATATGAAAGTGATAGTTGAAAATATGCAGTATCATCCTTCAGCTCTACGATGGGTGCTATTTCTATGTTAATATGAGTAACCTGACGGTTATTCAACATCAAAGAAAAAAAATATAACCATGTTTTACTGACTTTGATAGCAAAGGCTGAAGCAGAAGCTAGAAGTAAACAATATCATAGTACCTCTTAGGCTACAGTTAGCTAGAAAAATACATTTGAGGTGTAAAAGAAAAGCAAGGCATTACAGAGCAAAGCTGCTCCAAAGATGACCAACATATCAGCAACTTGTTCAGTGATTAAGAATGTCATACCGGTAGAAAGTCCCAATCTTCCTCTCTCATATCAAAACTTTCAGTAGTTTCGTCCTCAAGCAGTAACTGAACCAAAATAGATAATATGTAAGAAATTACTCATTCGATGTCATTGAAAAATCATCTATTGACAAACTCACAGTATGCATTCCAGTGTACTCATCATAATCATGCACAACTGCCGGGATATACCTGAAAGGGATAGTGTTGAGAGGCGGGGGTTAAAATGGACCAGAAACTGAATACAACAGATAAAAAGGGCATCTCACTTCCTCAAACGGATTTGAAGTTGTCAAGGCGTACATTTTGTCCCGTCGGTCCCATAAACGGATGATCTCCCCAATACAATTATCTGAGGTTGTCTTTCTTTTCTTCACATCATAGTGATCTTGTGAGCTTCCTGAGTTGCCATTGTTAAAGACAATTGAGTTGACCGACTTAGATGCGCCAACCCTTTTTCTACAGTTTGAAGATCCACAATGACAATCTTGATCTGCTCCAAACTGGACAAACCTGTAGGTAAGAACATAAGATTACTTTTTGTATACACAATGTGGTAAATAAAGGTGGGTGAGATAAATTTGTTTTACAGTGAGAAGTACTTATAAAGTAACCAGGAAATTGGATGAACATACTTATAGTCATATGTCAGCTCCTCCCCTTGCTTTATGTCACGAAGAGAAAAAATTCCAACTCTGGTCTCTCCATCTACAGTCCTGAAGCAACATGATACCAGTAGCATATGTCAGGGTCATCAACTGAGATATAGATTAAGCAGTACAATGTAAGACAAACCATTTCTGCATCTCTGTGTTTGGTTCACAACTGTGATTGATAAACCTGGACTTGTTTCCCTTGTTTGTTGCATCAATGACCATATTGCTACTGACCTCACAAAGATAAAAGTTAGTGTACCGCTGTCTCTTCATTTTCCATAGTCTTTCCTCACAACTTCTGTCATCAATAACTACAATATTGATGTAAGATATATGGATATTAGTTTGATCACCCAATGTACGATGTGAGGAATCATCGTAATATATAAAACTAAATATGTGTCTTCATTTCATTTGCTTGCTCAAAAGAGATTACAACAAAGCTATACCTTCTCCTACATATTCTATAACAAATTCTCCTTTCTTTATTTCGTCCTCAGCTACCAATCCAAAGCCACATTTCTCTGTCTAAAATAACATAAATAGTCTTTTAGCGAAACCATTCAGATGGATAAGTATTTACTATGTACTCCCTCCGTTCCAAATTAGATGACTTTCCTTTCTCAACATGTGGATGTACCTAGACATGGTACATGTCTAGGTACATCCACATGTTGAGAAAGGAAAGTCATCTAATTTGGAACGGAGGGAGTAGCAAGTAAAAGTTCAATAAAACAAATAATTACACACCATTCGAAAGTTTCACATGAAATAAACAATTTAAAGAAATCAAATAATAAAGTTTGGTTACAATAGAAAAAGATCAAACATGAAACAACTTGGTTAGATTCTCTCTGTACGTTAACATGTAAAGTATTGACATGCTGTACTGCCTCTACTGCACATGAAGATACAACACCTCACAAGATAAAGCAAGTTTCATTGAGAAAAGGATTTACCATAGTTTAACATGCAGGATCAATTATAGACAAAATGTGTCTATGTTTGTATAGTTTGCAACCATATAGATGATCTCTATGAAACATGCAGATATAAGGGCCAAATTGAATCAGTCGTACCTTAATCAGTTTTGTTTTTGTCAGTGGTCGGAGCTGGAATGATTTATTGGCACAGTTGTTCTCACATTTACAGTTTGAAGAACAACAAGAGAACAGCATCCTGCACCAATAAAACTAGCGTTTTAGAAGAAACAAACCATAACAATGCTGAAATCAAAAGTGAATTAATAAAAAGCTACGAACAAATTGTATGCTTATTTTTACACGAACAGATCAATTTGTGTGTGTGCATGCGCACACACATGGAGAGAGAGAGAGAGAACCCGCATTGGCAATCTTTTCCACAAGTAACTGATGATTCCGAAGAAAGGGAGCAGGAACAGAAAATGCCATCATCTTCAACCCGTTTCTTAGTAAGATAAATATCTTAGTACAATTAAGGGCATCAATGTAGATGAGAAGCCCACATAATGGGGATGCAAATGAGTCATGGAGAAATAGCATTAGAACTTGATATTACCACTCATCGAAAAATTGAAGGAAGCAGTGAAGCACCATGAGTCCAAATTACGCCATTTTTAAAAGTATCAATGTGATTACATTATTGCAAAATGTAGACAATACCATGGTGTTTTCTGCTTCAAAGGAGGAGTATACAGTATCTGGTTTATTAACAAGTTACTCTATCTATATGGATGTATCACTAATTTAGACTGAGAAGCGAAATATGTAGAAATATACAATGAATCGTACTTCACAACATGTCAGAATATGAAACTTCAACCAGACATTATACAAAATTAAATCAGGCAATGATGACAATATTGCTGATCCGTTAAATAGGTTTAAAGAAACGGTAAGTATGGATACTCCGCTTAATTGGTATGTAGTAGCCCAACTTCCATTCTTTCAACGCAGAAGGCAGATCAAAATCAACAAAATCTGCAGGATCTTTCAGCGCCTCGGTCAATAAATCAAAAACCTGCTCAGGATTCTGCCGGAAAAATATAGATAATAATAAATAAACATAAAAGATATCACTAGAATTTAGAATTTGTTTCTATCTGTATTTTAATGACTTGTATCTCAATCAAATCTGACAGGCTGTGCTGACTGCTTAACCCTTACAGAAGCAGAGCCTTTCACCAGCTGAGCCCCAACACACCCCAAGTCACCTATGCACGGACATACGTGCCTGTACATGGTCATTTCGGCATTTCCGAAGAAAATTAGAAAAATGAGAGACAAAACGAGGCTCAGATGACACCATCGCTGGTGACTAGATAACCAAGTGGCACAGTCAACCCATCACGTGATCGGCCACGGCCAGTATTATTGTAAGGAGTACCGGACCAAATTCCACCCTTTAGCAAGTTTGGGGGTCCAAATAGGTGTTTTTAGAGTACAAAATACAAAGACTAAAGTAATTGTACCACACAACTTAAGGGATTGTTGGTGCATTTTACTCTACCGTTATGTTAAACTGAGCATAACTTGGAATCAAGGAAATTGAGACCAATGTTTTTTCGCTCCAGTAAGCCGTGTGAAGAAATATACAATAAACTAGTCTACAATCTACCAAGCTATCTTATCTACAATCTACCAACTTCTCCATATACAGCAGAACAAGCTAGCACTGAAAAGGCGAAGTTTGCTTCCAGTCACATACTCTGCCCAATTTCTTCAGCTATGGTGTGCAAGGAAACAACAGGCCTAGAAGAAATAGGGGTAAAGGAACTCACCACCGTGTGTAGGGAAGACATCCGGGCAGGGTCAGGGTGCATCGGCGAAGCCATGATTTAGAGCGTGCCCTGGCAAATAAATCAAATGCTTATCATTACGGCTCCCCCGAAATGCAGCTTATACAAAGGCATAAAGATTTCTATAGCATGGTGAAACTGAAGCTAAAATGCACCAATTCAAGCTATAAAAATGAATAATCTCTTCCCGGGGAGGGACGAAGAATCAGAAATTACTGTTGGAGCCGCTGAAGGCAGCCGCCCGGCGAGTCAGAGGCGAGAAGGGGGGCAATCAGGCACCAACGGAGCTAATTGCCTGAACCTGGACGGAGCGTTCGGCGCAGGCGGGGAAGCTGGGACGGAGCGCGGCGTGCTCAGAGAGAACAGCTAGGGTTCTTCAAGTTCAGGGCGACAGGGCGTCAGCCGCGCGGCGGCGGCGAGCCAAGAAGCTCTGCTCTTGTCTGAGATTTCTCCGTTTTTTTCAGGGCGCTCCGTTGAGCTTCTATTTTGAGGCGTCAATTCGACGAACCCCCTCCAGCTCCGAACCAAAGGCCCAAGATGCTTATTGGGCCATTCCCCTCGTTGCTGTTTTCTCGTTCCCTATTTCTAGGGTTCCGCGTGCATGATTTGTTCACGTTCTTAAAAAAACACAAAAATAAACCTCTTTCAAATTTGAAAAAATCTAGAGGTAATTGTTTTGTTGTACTGATTGAATGCTGAAAGTTGAGAGGGAGACAAGCGGCAAGCATGAATAAATCTTTTTCACGTTTTACATTTTCTTTTCTTGCATGCTGAAAGTTGAGAGGGAGACAACCGGCGAGCATGAATTGAATCGAAGAATTTAGAAAGAGAAATAATATGAAAGCGGGAGGAATGCATCAATATTTATCATAACTAAATATGTCGATGTTTGCTATGCCCAACTTTGTTATGTGCTCCATGAAACTCCCACTGGGTTTTATTGATCATGTTGAAGGATGTGCTAGAGGCTTTTTTATGGAGAGGAAAGGATATTGAGAAGAAAAGAAACTGTTTGGTCAAATAGGAAAACTTTGTTTGCCTAAATCTGCTGGTGGACTAGGTGTAAAAATCTCAAAAGTCCAAAATACCTCATTGATCATGAAAAACCTTCATAAATTTATGAATCGAGCTGATATTCCCTGGGTCCAACTTGTCTGGCAAGCACATTATAGTAATGACAAGCTTCCCCTATCCAAAAATCCACGTGGATCATTTTGGTGGAAAGACTTCCTATACTGCCATGGAAGAATTCCTCACTTATTCTCATTCTCTAAAGACTCAGCATGATTTTTTTTAATCTACAGATGATACAAATATTTATGATCATTTACACCTTCCACTATCTTTAATTGCCTCCCAGGAATGTGATGAATTATCCATAAGTGTCCAGCAGCATATGTAATCCGAAACCTCTATGGATAACTAGAAATTTGAATGGAATGGTTGATATTCTTGCAAAAAAGTTTATGGTGCACTTGCATCATCCACTGTGGCACCTATTCCCTTCCAACAGATATGAAAATCCAGAGCATTACAAAGCAAAAAAGAAAATCTGCTACCTATTGCTATTGGATAGACTAAACACCATGCCCTTATTGACTAGGAAGAATTTCCATATTGAATCGACTACATGTGTTTTATGTCAAGATTGTCCTAAATGAAACCATGGAGCATCTCTTCTTCCGACTTCAGTCAACAATTCTGGTGGAAAATAAATATGGTGTGGAACAATGAGTTATCCCTGATTGACCTTTAGATGGTTGGAAATAACATATCAAATAATGTTGTCCGCTTCTGACGTGGACATAACCTTCGGTCGCGCCACCTTATGCATACCTGGTGCACGACCGGACTAAGGCCCACCGGGTGGCCCAAGAGAAGCCCACATAGAGGGCCTAATAAGGAAGCCCATTACAAGGAGTACACATTAAGTCAAGAACAATCCAAGACGGTTTAAACTTATCTTATATGTAAACCGGGTCGGTAGCGAACTCCCGAGACCCAGCCTCCTATATAAAGGCTGGGAGGGCAGCCAAACTAGGTCAAGCAATCCGTCCAGCATCAAACCCTAGCGAGATCGCATCTTGTCGGGATCGCCATTGTAACATCTGTACACCTCGAAATCAATACCAGAAAAGCAGAAAGTAGAGTATTACCCTCCGGGGGCCTAAACCTGGGTAAACGCCTTACTTGTCAGCCGACGATTCCACCAGCGCTACCATCTCTCTCTCTCCCTCTCACGAAACCCTAGGTAACGTAACCATGGGATTTGCCGTGGTAACCCCACGTCAGCTTCAAAAGAAAGTATCATCACATGTTGTTGGAGCCTTTTAAATCAAAGGAATAAAATTTTATTTGATGACCGGAATCTAGACATGCATGAATGCTTTAGATTTTTTAATGAATCCTTTACTCCTGCTATGCATAGAGCAAAGCCAAGCCTTAAGGAGGGCATGCATCAATGGATTGATACATTGTAAATTCCTAGAGATACACCTTCTCCCGTTGGATTAGTGAAACATTTTTTTTCGAGGCTTCCGTGGAGAAGCGATCAGAGGCGATCGCATCTAACCCTCGGGACACCAGCGCCGCTGACACTGTTCCCCCGCCCTCCGCCTACCTCTAAGGCGGCATAAGGGTGGGGGAAACTCGGATCCTTGTGTCTGGTCCTGTAGGGTCTTCGAGTCCTTGTTTCCGGTGAAGGGGCATCGACGACGATGATAAAGGTCCTTCAGCCCGCCCCTAATGGATATTTTTCTCCGCAGGAGCGTCCATGGGCTGGAGTTTAGAGTCGATCGTCGGGCATTAGGTCTGTTGTGATAATTGTCTATCTACGACGACGTACATCTATGGGGAGGATGATGTCGCAGCGTATTGATGTCCTCACGTTCTGTCTCCGTCCAATGAGGCTCGACTAGGTACGGCTTTGTTAGGGAACTTGCGAGTTTGGTGTCCACCATCTCCGTCTGGCCCAGAGCTGGGATTATCTCCTGACCTATCTCGGTACTAGTTTCTCCGGGACGGCGATCTATTGAGATCGTGGTAGCCGGCATCTTCTGGTCTGTGTCGACTTACCGGCCGCTGCTTCTACAAGCGCCTGGGTTTTTTCAAGCTTTCTCCGACATGAGCTTTGCTACGTCGGAGGCCCGGAGGCGGCATCGAGCTTTGCTCACGGTGCACCGTCGAGAGATGCAGAAGGAAGATGGTGCTGAACTTTTCAAGAACTTGTGTGTTATTTCTTTTCATTGTAAGGTTGTTCTTGTAAGGGCTGGTCTCAGATAATAAATGGATTTTTTTCACAAAAAAGTATCTTAGAGATACATTTTCCACCTCCTTTGTAATTATCTGTTTTCTAAAATGAAAATAACTCAACAGGTTCCTTCCTACGGTTTTTGTGTATTAAAAAATATGTCGATGTTTGTCTAAAACCTCACGGGTTCAAGAAAATAGAACAATCTTCATACTTGCGTGTATTTACGTTTTTTCTTATTCCGTAGCAACGCATGGGTATTACACTAGTAGTGGAAATTCTTGAACAGGGGTGTATAACACATCAATATAGTACATTAGTAATACTGAGACAGATTAAGATCCATGCGACAATGCACGTACACTATCCAATCTCACTCATGCCCTGCGCTAGACATTCAGTTAGGGCGTGTTTGGTAGGTCGGGTGGGCTGAGAAAATCCCAACTCATCACAGTTTTGGGTGTTTGGTAGATCGGGTGGGCAACCTGGGCCATGCCCACCTCATGCAAAAAGAGCTCCTCAGCCCTGCCCGCCTGGGAAGATCGAATCGAGCTTCGCAACGCAGCCCTGCCGAGCTGATACAGAAAAATCCCCACGCGTGGGACCCACTGAGCGTCGGCCCGCGAGCACCCTCCAGCCCACTCTCTCATTTCCCCCCGGCTCTTCCTTTCTCCATCCCTGCGAAATCGCCAGAGGCACCGCCGGGTCGCGCCGCCGCCCAGCGCCGACCAACGCCGCCTCCTACCGCCACCCCAGAGCCGCGCACTGCCACAACGAGGAGGACCAGCACCTTCCGCGCCGCGACAAGGAGTACCAGCGCCGCCCGCGACGCCGCGACCCTCTCTCTCTCTCTTCTTCATGCCTCCCTCAATCCCGTCGCCATTCCCGTCCTTCGTTGCCGCCACAAACGATTCCAGCGACGCCGCGGACGACCACCGACCTCCGCCGCGGACGACCACCCAGCGCTACCACAGACGACCACCTAGAGCCGTCGCCGGAGCCGCGACGAGCTTCTCCCCTCACGGTGGTGTGATTGGGAATAAACGAGGGACTTGATTGCTTTTTATCTTTCTGTTCAAGGACCTTTATGTAAGAATTAGGACCTTTGTGTAATTTCGATTTCTGGACTCTTGTCTCAGCCTGTTCCAATCCATACAACCCACCAAACATCATCTCACCCCAGCATGTCTCAGCGCATACGGGATACCAAACAAACAAGAAAATCTCAGCCCAACCTGGCCCAGATGAGCATGTCTTAGTTGGGAAGCCCATGGCACGGTGACCTACCAAACACACCCTTAATTTGCACCACCGGGCATGGTGCGAATAATATGGTACATATCTGCAGGGGCCAGGGGCAGACATGTTCCCGACCTAATAGTATTCCTCGAGATGTGCTTGCGAATAAGATTCCACACGGAAACTGGTATCGTCGTAGTGCGGGTGATGCCCCGGTGGATATTGCGACGGGCGAGCACGAGGAGCTGTTGACGTCGCTGGCTGTGGCGGCGCCACGGCCGGCCCGGCGGGCTCGTAAATCCTGTGTGGCACAGGAGGACGCATCGTCGACACGCCCTGGTCGTACGTCTTGGACGGCACACGAGGAGGCCACGCTGTGCGCGCAGACGGCTGCGTCGGCGTCTCGTATTTCTTGGCAGGAGGTGGACGTACCGGCGGCTCCTTGGGTTGCACCGGCGCACGAGGAGTCGCAGTCCACGCCGGCTGAGGCGGCTCATATCTAGTGGATGGCACTGCGGCAGGAATTGGCATCGTCGCCTTGGTACAACAGGGTGGCACCGGCCCGTGAGGAGTTGTCACGGGCGGCTTTGGCGCCGGCGCGGGCGACACCTCATGAGGAGGCACCAAATCCGACGGCGGCACATAGCCAGGCGCCGTCACAACGCTCGGTGGTGGCTGCGTCGGATGATTATGTGGCGGCGGTGGCTGCTGCTGCTGCTTGGGATCAAGATAACCGTCATCGTGCTGGTCTGCAGGGTCTTTGGCGCTGCCGCAGCAGAACCAGATGTTGCAGGAGAGGTTGTCGCAGGAGAGGCTGAGAGATGGGCATGCAGACATGCTCAACCACTCTCTCTGTGTCTATCTACTTAGTTTGAAGATTGTTGTACCTCACTAGTACAGGTTTACACCTGGGTTTATATAGGGAAGTATACATGGTTATCTGACTGTTAGTAGCCTAGCTTTGATGTTAAGGTCTGCTTGTGTTTGTTATTTACATTGACTTGACCGAATGTAGTTGGTCGGTCTCTTTGGTGAAGGAGGATCAGATTCCATCGCCCACCCCAACTTTCTGTGGTCTCGCCAAATCATGCAAATATATCCTTATCCGATGGATCTGAGTCATAATTAACCACATCACACGCCTTTCAGTTTCTAACTTTCTATATCAAGAAAGTACGTACGTACACAGTAGCGTAGCTACACAGCGGTTATTTCAGTAAAGATTTGTTCCCACAAAATAGCTCTAACCTAACATAGGGTATTGAGAAGAAGAAACTAAAAAAGAGAAGTCTTTACTGAAACTAGATTTAGGGGTGCGCCTTGGCGCACGACCCCCCGAGCCATGTTTTGACGACACACCATACACGATACTAATAATCAACGGGTATAAATAGTTATATCCATATGTAAAATCGAGTACAAAATAAGACAAATAATAAACAGATAACAGATTCATGAAACAAAACCCTTACCTTTTAAAAAAGTATAACCTCACGGGCGCAAAACCCTTTAAAACCCCTAAACCCTAAGAACTGAGCAAACACAAAAAACATACAATATTTTGTGGGAAGAAACGGTGGAATGCGTTGGAACCATCAAGGTTGAGAACACATGGTAAAAATTAAACCGTCGCACGTCATAGATTGACCGTGGGGAGGGTAAACTCCTCGGTTTCCACGCATGCAGTAGAGATGGAACGTAGTGGTCGTAGGGGCGAGCATGCTTAGTGGGGAGTGATGACGTGGGGATGAGTTAACTCCTCGGCTTCTCCGTAACCGCCACCTATCTCATGTGATTAAACAGAGGGGCAACCAAACGCACCTTCACCTAGTGCCCCCTGACCGCCTGCCTGATCGTCTTCCATCTCTAGCTAGTACATCGATCGCCACCTACTCCTCCTTCCCCAACAATGGCTGCATGGAGACGCGCTCTGTTTTCAAGTGATTTCTTACTTCCTTGTCTACTTTCACTTCTTTACATCCGTTTTAAGCTGTTTGCCTTTGGTTTAACTTACTTCCGTTCATCGATCTGCTTGCAATTACGTATGTACAGGCCCGGTGAATCGGAGCCGACGTCAGAGACTGAGTGACGAGGTTATACTCTGCGGGTACCCCAGCATAAGGGTACCTGGTGCACGTGATGATCAAAGAAGCCAAGGATTAATCGAAGCCCATGAAGAAAGGCCCAAGACGAAGAGTGTTTTCCAAGCTAGATCAAATAATAGTCGGTTAAGACTTTCCATACATGTAACCTTGGTCGGTTGTGTTTCCCGAGACCTAGCCTCCTATATAAAGGCTGGGAGGGTGATCGATCAAGGACAAGCAATCCATAGCCACCAAAACCTCGACGAGATCTACTGTCGTCGAACCCTTGTAACCTCCATATTCAAATCATAAACACAGACAAGCAGGAAGTAGGGGTTTTACCTCACTCGAGGGCCCTGAACCTGGGTAAATCCAGCTTGTCAGCCGTCGATTCCACCAATACTACGCGTTCTCTACCACACAATCAACCCTAGGTATAGCAACCATGGGAATTGCCGAGGGCACACCTCGACAATTGGCGCCGTCTGTGGGAAAGGTAGTATTGGGCTCACGGTTTCGCCGGTTTCATCATCAAGCGGCCACCCGGATCGCATCTGCACAAGGTAACTCGCCTACTGCATCATCAAAAAGCAAATCACCAACCACCGTTGCAAACAGCAACTCGCCGGCAAGATCCACCAGCATCAATTCAAAAAGCGATCACTCGCCAAAATCTCCAAGGAGGCTCACGCCGCACTCGATGGAAGCTCAGCAAGCCTTCGCCGGACTCGAATCAGGTTTGGATATTACGGTTGGAAAATTTAACTTCTTTGTCGATAAAGATGGTGTGCAGGACCTGTTAGATCCACTCGACGTGGAGACACTCGACATGGAGACAATCGACAACGCTTCGACTGCAACACCATCCATCTTGGGCGCAACATCGTCACAGATCGTCCCGATCCAATCGCCAAGCGACTCTGCCACGTCCATGACCTCGCAAGAGTTCCGTAACGAGGTGGCAAAAAGATTTGGAAGAAGCGAGATCGAATCTGCGTACCGCCCAAACAACTCAATCGAGTCACTCGACGACATCGTCGACTGCAATGACGTCGCGGGGAACGAAGAGAACATAGACGACAACATATATCTCGCCGATCTAAACGGCCCAGAAATCCGTGCTAGCCACGAGATATTCACCTGCGACGCAGACAGCCTGGACAAAGCACTCGAAGACATACTCGATTGTGGCGGAAACCCCAACAAGCAAAGCAACTCCAACATGAGCCTGGACGACGACGCCGAATCCATAAAACGCATCAGCAACACATGGATGGAGGATCGGGTGGTACCGTATCAGGTATATACCGCGAGTACAGCAGAAACATCAGCAGCCGCAACATGCCGTCGACCTACAGAATACCCTTGCACAGTCACCATGCCAGATGGAACAACCACGCTGACCATCACCGCAGAGATGGCGGAAAAAGTGAGCAAAGTAATCGAGAGCTGCACGATGCTACCAGCAAACGCAACTCCAGAAGAGGTATTAACCTTACAATATTTCCAATGGCAAGAATCGATACGGTTAAAAAACTACCGAGCAGTACTCGAAGAACGCAAAAAGCAAGCCAGCATATCGAGTGCTCGGCGAAGAGCATTGTCTACGAGTTCAACGGCAGAAACGACCCCGCGAATAGGTCACGATTCATCAACCTCGGAGACGCAGATCGTGCAGCGGTCACTCGGAACCTAAACCCAGCCTTCATGGCAGTCGACGCGGAAGGAGTTCCCATACCTACTGAGCCAGCCGGGGCGCTGATGACGCTAGGCACCTACCTCAGAACAATCGAACCTCCTGCAGGAGACCCAAAGAGGGATCAGCACCTCCAACTGTACAAACAACTGCAATAGCAGCACAAGCCATACAGCATCCACAAGCAACTCCAAGGAGAGATACAGATCGGGACCGTCGCAGTCGAAGCCCTCGGGGAAGGAGCAGTCGAAAAAGCTCACGTCGTCATCGTTCCAGTAGGAGCCATCGAGGAGGTCATACAGCAACAGCTCAGACTCGGAAGCAGAAATCGGGCCATGTGGAGCGCTATGCTTCACTCGACGGATCCGGGAGGCTCGTATGCCCAAGAAATTTTCGCTAGCTACCACGCCTAAGTTCAACTGCAAACAAGAGCCATCAGGCTGGCTAGAAGATTACAGGCTGGCAGTCGGATGTCAGCGCGGTACCACAACTACAGCTATGCAGTACATACAACTTATGATGGAAGGAACGGCTCGCGATTGGCTCAAATCGCTACCCGAATCATACTACGATTCGTGGGAACACTTCAAGGGTGATTTCATCAAATACTTCGAGCCTCTATGTGAGCGCCCCAAAACCTTCGAGGAGCTCCGGACCTGCAAGCAAAAGTCAGATGAATCTCTGAGATCGTACATACGGCGGTGGACCACCATCCGTAACTCAGTAGGCAACGTATCAGAAGATAGGGCAATCGACGCCTTCAAAAACGGACTCTGGAGGGAAGACTTCAAAGAAACACTTGGTCGAGAAGACCCAAAACAATGGCCGCACTCATGGTACTCGCAACAAAGTGGGCAGACGGAGAAGACTCCGTACGAGGCAATCGACCCGTAGCATCACATGAAAATCACGAGGGGGCAGTCGAGACCGCAGAGATAGCTACAGAGATGATCGAAGGCGCAAACGCAAGAATCGTTATCACGACGATGACCATCCAAACTTCATTGCAGCAGGCTTTGTCCAGTCAAGGGACAGTCGCGACCAAACTGACAGACGACCGACGATCATCGTGATAATCGAGATCATCATACGACGACGCCGAGGTAATCGAGACCACCGTACAGACGATCGACGTGACAGTCGAGACACAGACGCGACGACCGCGATAGCTACAGAAGGCCAGAGTGGCGCAGGCGAGCAGACAAAGATCCTGAGCGCTCAATCGAAGAGAAGATGGACGATTATTGCAGATTCCATCTTTACAAGGGGATGATGGTAAGCTTCGCTCTAGCCACTCGCTGAGAAATTGCAGGGAATTCGATCAACTTGCGATTGAACATATATGCGACTGCAAAGAGATGGACGTGCACCTCCTCAACTAGTGCAGATCCATCGACTACATCACAAGCACAGCCTGTTCAGGCATATCCAGCACCGCAACAAGTACAACAAGCACAGTATATTCCATACCACCGCAAACACAGCCTACTCAGGTGTATACTGCACCAGCACCAGCGCAACCGACACCAGTATACATGGTGCCAGCACAACCCGTTACGGGAACACAAATGGCAGCAGCCGTGCACCAGATGCAGCAGGGAGATGAACAAAAATATCCCGTAACTCGCGGCAGATGAACATGATCCAGCGAGGACGTCCCTCCAAAAGAGAGCAAAAATTACACACTCGACACGTCAATATGGCGGTCATGGCACCCCCAGCCATCACAATTTTTTGAAAGGATCAGAAACTCCGATTACTTCAATCGAGAGGACCACCCACCCGCAGTATATCGACCAGGGCATGCAGCCTTGGTACTCGACGCCCAAATTGGAGGCTACGCCATGACCAAGGTCTTCATGGACGGAGGTAGCGGTCTCAACATAATCTTTGCAGATACGCTACGCAGAATGAACAAACCAGTCGAAAATCTGCCAAAATCCGCAAATACCTTCCACGGTATCGTTCCAGGCAAAGCAGTGCTCCCAGAAGGTATACAACTCGATGTTACGTTTGGAGATCCTACTCACTTCAGAACCGAGTCGATTGAGTTCGAAGTGGTCGATTGGAAGTCACAATACCATGCAATACTTGGGCGCCCCACTTTCGCTCGATTCATGGCCGTCCCACACTACGCCTACCTCAAGCTCAAAATGCCAGGACCAAAAGGAGTCATCACGATCAACGGGAACTTTCAAAGGTCAGATTCATGTGACCGTGACTTCAGCAAAATCTCAGAGATGTATGGGATGGAGCAATCATTCGCCAAACTCGAGGTTTCTAACGACCGCACACTTCTGCCGGAACACAAGAGGTTAGCATCCGACAGACAATTCAATGCAACCAACGACACAAAAAGCATCAAGTGCACCCAACTGATCCCTCAAAAACAGTCAACATATCATCGAGTCTTACCAGCGAACAGGAAAATGCACTCGTCGAATTTCTCCGTAAAAACTGGGAAATATTCGCATGGTGCCCAGCTGATATGCCAGGTGTCCCCAGAGAGTTCGCCGAGCATTCTCTACAACTCAAGCCAGGGTCTAGACCAGTCAAGCAAACTATGCGCCGTGTTTCCGATCCCAAAAGAGGTGCAATCGAGGCAGAAGTTGATAGGTTACTTGCTGCAAAGTTCATTCGAGAAATCAAAAAGGCAGACTGGGTTGCTAACCCTGTACTGGTCGAAAAGAAGCACTCAGACACCCTGCGGATGTGTGTAGATTTTACAGCCCTAAACAAATGCTGTCCAAAAGATCACTTTCCATTACCACGAATCGATCAGATCATCGACTCAACAGCAGGATGCGCTCGGTTATCATTTTTGGATGCATATTCAGGATACCATCAAATTCGGATGAAAGAAGAAGACGAAGACAAAACAGCATTCATAACCCCACTCGGGGTCTACTGCTACACAACCATGCCTTTCGGGCTCAAAAACGCAGGCGCAACCTACCAGCGCATGATGCAAAACTGTCTACAAGAACAGATAGGACGCAATGTTCAGGTCTACGTCGACGACATCGTCATCAAGACTGAAAAGGAGGACACATTAATCAGTGATCTACAGGAGACATTCAAGAATCTCAATCGATACAACATCAAGCTTAACCCAAAGAAATGCACCTTCGGTGTCCCAGCTGGACAACTCTTGGGTTATTTGATATCTGCACGTGGAATCGAAGCAGACCCAGAAAAGATACAAGCTATACTCACAATGAATAGACCTACCAAACTCCATGAGGTACAGCAGCTAGCTGGTCGAGTAGCAGCACTCAGTCGATTCATCAGTAAACTAGGCGAAAAAGCACTTCCATTTTACAAATTGATGAAGAAAGCAGACAAGTTCGAGTGGACGGATGAAGCTGAAGCCGCTTTTCTCGAACTCAAAAAGATGCTCACAAGCCCGCCAATCCTCGTAGCACCTAAGGAAAATGAGCCACTCTACCTATATATCTCAGCCACCAACCGAGTGGTCAGCACAGTGCTGGTGGTCGACCGCATGGAAGAAGGACATAGTCAAAGCATACAGAGGCCAGTATATTACGTAAGTGAAGTTCTTTCCCCGTCCAAACAGCGGTACCCACAATATCAGAAATTGGCGTACGCCGTATTCATGACTCAAGAAAGCTGGCGCACTACTTCACAGAACACCCGATAACGGTGGTCAATAAATCAGCGATTGGAGACGTCCTCACAAACCCCAACGCAACGGGGCGCGTAGCAAAATGGCTCATCGAGCTGGGCCACTAGGAATCAAGTACGAACACCCGAAAGCCATCAAATCACAAGTCCTACCCGATTTTCACACCGAGTGGGTAGAAGCCCAATTGCCAGGGGTACCTGACGTATCAAATTCCTGGACAATGTATTTCGATGGGTCCAAAAAGAATGAAGGAGCAGGAGCGGGCGTCATACTCATATCACCAAAAGGCGACAAACTGCGCTATATCTTGCAAATGGGTTTCGAGTTCCCATCAAATAACGAGGCCGAATACGAAGGTCTAATCCATGGCATGCGCATGGCAAAAGCCATGGGATGCACTCGACTAATGATTTATGGCGACTCTAACTTGGTTGTGCAGCAAACAATGAAGGCATGTGATGCAATCGCAGACAACATGATCGCTTATCGGGATTTGTACAACATAATGGAGGGCAGCTTCGATGGCTGTGAACTACGACACATAGGGAGAGAAAGCAATGAAGAGGCCGACAAATTAGCCAACATTGCTTCCACAAAAGCACCAGTCCCGCCGGGTGTTTTCTTTGAACGAATAGAACGTAGGTCAATCGACAAACGACCATCGGCTACGACGACAGCTACAGACAAAAGCAAAGCGCCAAGCACAGAGGATCCTCCGATTGAGGTACTTCTCATTGAGCCAATATGGACTCAACCTTTTCTCGCATACATACTTCGCAATGAACTACCAGAAGATACAAACGAGGCCAGACGTGTCACTCGACGGGCAAAAGCATACACCATCATAAACGGTGAGTTGTACAAACGCAGCACCTCAGGTATGTTCCAAAGATGCATTGCACTCGAAGATGGCAAGGATCTCCTTCGGGACATTCATGCCGGTACTTGCGGGCACCACGCGGGCAGTCGATCACTCGTAGCCAAAGCCTTCCGAGCAGGGTTTTACTGGCCTACAGCGCTAAGGGATGCAGAGGACATAGTCAAAAGATGCATTGGTTGCCAGAAGTTCGCTTCCAAGCCACATGCACCCGCGTCGGCACTAAAAACCATACCATTAGCATGGCCTTTTGCCCAATGGGGGCTTGACATGGTGGGACCACTGAAAAATCATCAAAAGGAGGTCATACTCACTTGCTAGTGGCAGTCGACAAATTCACCAAATGGATCGAAGCAATCCCTATCGCAAGCTCAACAGCTTCTACGGCAGTTCGTTTCATACAATCGATCATGTATCGATTTGGAGTAATGGATAGCATCATCACTGATAATGGTACAAACTTCACGGCGGAAGAGTTCAAATCCTTTTGCAAGGAACAAAACATCAAATTAAACTACGCCTCTGTGGCACATCCACAATCCAATGGGCAGGTTGAAAAGGCCAATGGACTCGTATGCAGTGGCATCAAAAAGAGACTCTTAGTACCACTCAAAAGGGCCGCGGGTGCATGGGTAGAAGAACTTCCATCAGTATTATGGAGCTTACGGACCACTCCAAACGCCTCCACACAGTATACACCGTTCTTCATGGTCTATGGTGCGGAGGCAGTATTACCATCTGACGTCAAGTTTAATGCACCACGAGTGGAAGCATATGAAGAAAACGACGCGAACAAGGCACTCGAAGATGCAGCCGATTTGCTGGAAGAAGCACGCAATACGGCTTTGGCACGAACAGCCGTTTATCAACAAGACCTCCGCAACTACCATAGTCGTCGATTACGCACACGGTCCTTCATGGTGGGAGACTTGGTGTTGCGAGAGAAACAGAAGAAAGTCCATAAACTTGCATCACCTTGGGAAGGACCTTACATTGTCACAGAAGTCATCGAAGGAGGAGCCTATCGATTGAAGAACGCAAAGACGGGCGAAGTAGCATCAAACCCATGGAACGTGGCGCACCTGCGTCGATTCTATGCATAGATCTTTTAACCTCGTATGTAATAGCACATAAGGCCAAAGAATCAGCAAGTTTCAGACGCACTCTTTTCCCTTACCAGGGTACCTAAGGGGACTGGAAGGTTTTAATGAGGCGGCTTGCTGATAGAACACATATTTTGAATAAAGATACATGTTCCTCCATATTTCTCATATATGCTTTTACGCTACTCAACCAATCGGGAACTCGATCGTAAAAACATAAGCATCAAAATTCTAGCTCAAAAATCAGTGAGCACAAGACAACCCAAATCCCACTCGACATGCTCGGGGGCTGGGTCAAACAGACAACCCAAATCCCACTCGACATGCTCGGGGGCTGGGTCAAACAGACAACCCAAATCTCACTCGACATGCTCGGGGGCTGGGTCAAACAGAAAACCCAAAATCATGCTCGGGGGCTGAGTTAAACAGGAAACACAAACCCACTCGAAAAACTTGGGACCTGGTACAAATCAAAAACACAGATGTGTTACCTGAGAACTATCTTGATTATACCATGATAAGTCAGGTCCAAAATAAAAATGGCGTCTTCTGCGGTCAAAAGTTTGAAAATTGGGCCCACACAGACACGTCTTGTCAAATTGGCGGGCGCACGCCAAACACGTCATGAATGACGTCAGGGGCAGTGATAACGTCCACATTCGAGTGGTGGTTTCGAGACTACAATCGACGCAAGGATTCGACTAGCAAAGGTACTCCCATGGGAGCATATCAAAAATTTGTTGCGATTGATCAAAAAGGAGCAAAATTATTGAGATTATCCTCTACTTCAAACGAAATAAAGCATAATCTCGGGGGCTACTCCCATGGGAGCGCTGACGCGCTCCCATAGATTTCAAAGACAAAATATTTCGATTGACAAAAAGCAGAGTAAAAGGATGATTTGAGATTGTCCTCTATTGCAAGACAATAAACCACAATCTCGGGGGCTACTCCCATGCGCGCTCCCATAGATTTCCAAACAAGGTAAGAAAAATTCACTCGAATACAGGCTCGATTGAAAGCATTAAGTACTCACAAAGCAAAGAATCAAACTTCATAAATTCCCGAACTATGCCAATCGCAGATGTTTCGGATGCTGCATACGCAAATGTAAAGGTAAGACCCGCCGAGCAATCGAGATGGGCCGAGGGACGCTCCAACAGTGTTTTCCCTTGAAATTTTCCGTGTCAACAGACATGATGAAAATCCTGACGGACGCGTTAGGTATCAAAAGTTAAACTGCAGAACGAATCAGTAAGACCTACAACGGCCTGAGTCGAGTCTGTCCAGTATGTTCCAGCTTCGAGTCCGGGGACTCGAACCTGATTGAAGGCTAGTATGGTTTCGCCCAAATGTGCGGTTAACTGAGCTCGATTTTCGAGTGAATCAGGCCTACTATGTCAATATCCCTAGGCAAAAGTTTCAAAAGTGTTCCAGCTTCGGGTCCGGGGACTCGAACCTGATTGAAGGCTAGTGTGGTTTCGCCCGAATGTGCGGTTAACTGAGCTCGATTTTCGAGTGAATCAGGCCTACTATGTCAATATCCCTAGGCAAAATCTTTCGACTGCATTCCAGGCTCGACCCGGGGACTCGAGTCTGACTGAAGGCTAGTATGGTTTCGCCCAAATGTGCGGTTAACTGAGCTCGATATTCGAGTGAATCAGGCCTACTATGTCAGTATCCCTCGGTTAGCATACACATACAATTGAAACAAATTAGAGCTTGAAGAATTACATCGGGTCAGAAGAACAAGCTAAGAAAACTATGACGTGCACGATGAAGGGAGCACATGCTCGACTCTTCGAGGCAAGCAAGTACTCGGGGGCTAATGACGAGGTTATACTCTGCGGGTACCCCAGCATAAGGGTACCTGGTGCACGTGATGATCAAAGAAGCCCAAGGATTAATCGAAGCCCATGAAGAAAGGCCCAAGACGAAGAGTGTTTTCCAAGCTAGATCAAATAATAGTCGGTTAAGACTTTCCATACATGTAACCTTGGTCGGTTGTGTTTCCCGAGACCTAGCCTCCTATATAAAGGCTGGGAGGGTGATCGATCAAGGACAAGCAATCCATAGCCACCAAAACCTCGACGAGATCTACTGTTCATCGAACCCTTGTAACATCCATATTCAAATCATAAACACAGACAAGCAGGAAGTAGGGGTTTTACCTCACTCGAGTGCCCTGAACCTGGGTAAATCCAGCTTGTCAGCCGTCGATTCCACCAATACTACGCGTTCTCTACCACACAATCAACCCTAGGTATAGCAACCATGGGAATTGCCGAGGGCGCACCTCGACACTGAGGTGGTCGCCTCACTAAGAATGAGGAATCTCGAGATTGCAGATGAGTTAGTTGTGGCCCTCAAGCTCGCCAGCACGAACCTCGACCAGGCAATTGAGGCTAGAGAGCTGTTGTTCAAGAGGCAGAACACGGCAATGAGACAGGATGAAGAACTGAAGAAGATGATTGCCAGCAACTATGATCTGTCGAAGAAGGTTTTGGACCTCGAGATCAAGCTCGGGATCGAGCGCAATAAAGTATTGGTCCTGCAAAATGAAGCTTTGACCCACGAACAGGAGAGCCTCGACAAGCAGATCGAAATGGCCAAACGCGAGTGGACTTCTTAGATTGTCCAGGGCCATATTTCATGTTTTGCAAACTTCCAAGTTTACTCTATGAAATGCTATCCGTTTGTGGTTTTTACCATGTTGATGATTTGAATGTGAACATTGTGTTGATTGTACGAAGTGTGAAAATGTTTCTGATGAAATATTCTATATTGTACTATCATCCATCTGATATATTGTATCCACGGTCAACAAAACGCATCTGATACAAATCAAAGAAACCACAATGCGCTCCTCACATAAAGCTCTGTCGACTTGGCACGAACCACATCAGTGTCTCCCTATCCATTCAGACGGCTTACCACGCAATACATAGAAAATAAGAAATTCGTGCACAATGCACGAATCTTGTCGTTACAGCAACATACCAAATAATTAACTACAAAATAACAAAAAAGGTTGGACTATCAATATGACTTCGAACCGTTAGTCGCAAAATTATACCATAAAAGACCTCTTCCGGGAAGATGCACCGTTCTCGAGATACGCACCATCAATAATTTCTGCACCTGGTTCCCTCACATTTCAAATTACCATGCCAACAATAAATTCTAAAACCTTTATGTGTTCATACCGCAAATCTCGAAATGTTCATACGACTCAACCCTTAAGCTGTTCACACTCATCTACAGCCGCTATATAATCTACATACCACGCCGAAACGACCGCACAGTCGATCCACCAGGAAAAACACAGAGCCACATCCTCTCTCCCTTCCATTCCCTCTCTCCCTTCCATTCCAATGGCGCGAACCGAAAACTCCCGGCGCTACCACTACGAGGAGCAAGACATGTACTTCACAGTGACATTCACTCGCCGTGTAGCAAGAGTGGAGAAGTGGATCCGTCGCGTCAAGGAGATGTTCCTCGACAACGCACCGGTAAAGTGTGATGGCCTGGACTGCGAGTACACCACCGGTCCGAAGAATGTCAAACAGAAGTATCTCCCAGCCGAGAAGCGGCGACGCGACGCTATCCTTCAACTCTCGGTGGCATATGAAAATTTGATCTTCCAGATAAGCAAGGCCAATGGAGTACCGGATCTTCTAAGGGAATTTATCAGGGACAAGGAAATCATCTTCTGCGGCGCGGCCATCAACAACGATGTGCGTATGCTGCAGTGCTACGGGATTGTAATTCCCAACACGCGCGACCTCCAGTCGGCGATCCGGAACCCAACGACCAATTTTCCTCAGGGTCTCTATGATCTTGCCAAATTTTATATTGGGACAAACCTATCGAAGAAGAATACCAAGATAGCGTCCATCAGACAAGAAGGCTGGGATGAAGTTCCACTGAACGTCGAACAAATAAGGTATGCTGCTCTAGATGCTCACCTAGGGTTTGAGATTGCTAGAAAGTATTGGAAATTAGTTGGGTATAATAGTCCTCAAGATCGTCTCAATGTAGTTTGAGCAACTTAGTAACCATGAGCATCTCATATCAGCGGAAGCTTGCCGCAAGATCACATGCACTTCAAATTTCTAGAGGTTGTGTGTGTAGTTATTCGAGGGGTTGATAATTTCTGGATCCTCCATAGTGTTGTGTGTGTTTATGTACTGATGGTCTTCCATTTGAATGATAAGCATGCATCAATGCAAAGTGTCTTTTACCCAACTGCCAAGTAATCCCATCTGCAAAAAAAACCGAGTTATTACGTCAATTATGTACCGCATTTCCCAACCAATAACGACATCGACGACGCGAGCAGTTACCCTTAGCGAACACGTTTATTCTTTCATAACGACAGGGAACACCCGCCGGCTTAAGAACGGGGACGTCATGATGATCTTGTTTCCTTCCCGAATCGTACACAGCGAGAGTGACAGAGATTTAAAGATAGAGGCAGAGAGTAGGAAATGTTTGGTTGACTTAAACAAAACATCCCGACTTAATTAAAACGGGGCAAAAGCTTTGCCTTTTATATTGATAAAAAAGGAGCAAACATGGGACCAGGAGTAGGAAAAAATAAAAAGGTTACATGGTAAAGGAAAACTAAATCAGGCGATAATTTCCGCAAGCACTTTGGCCCCCGCCAGGGTCCAATTCTTCCCCTCGCTCTTGATACGCTGGATGAGGACGGTGGTCATCGAAAACTTGTTGTTGGCCGTGATAAACAGGGAAAACAAAAAATAAACAGTAGTGTTATAGCATGCCTACGCGTGTCTCAAATCCATCGGTTAAGAACCATGTACACCATATAACATAGATACTTACTGAGGAAGGAACTTCCCTCCAAGGCTTCTTAACGAAGGAACGCGCCTACCAGGTTTCCAAGCTAATCCGTCTGGGATTAATCAGCCCACGACGGAACCTACATGGTAATTAATATGACCATAAACCGGCAGAATATTCCAACCCTCCACATCGGGAGGGCCTCGCCGGCTCCCTGTAGTCGGGTTGAACAGTGAACGGTTCCAGGTCACGTGTTTGCACCTTGTGTCATGCCTCTGGTGCAAATACATACTCGGTTTGCATGTGCACCAATTTGTTTGCAATCATTTCCTTGGAACAACTTAAAAAGGCATCCCCGAAGTTGCGAGTACTATACATGAATTAGTTGGTAGAAAAGAACACGTACATTTTTTCTGTACTACAGTACTGTTCAAGCACTGTGTACAGGTTTCTGTACACAAGTTTTCCCGTATTTGTTCTGCATGCAACCTGGACGTGGCAGTACTTCCGCATGTGGCGGTACACGATGATCGTGGAAGTTTCTGGGCTAGTTCGATCGTGTAGAAATAGAGAGGCCATGTTGTGCCTATCTGGTCAAACTGCACTAATCATGACGATAGTCTGACAAGACAATACAAAACTCTGCTGTGTTATGATAGCCATAGAGTTACTCCTATAGTCCACTCGGTCTGACCATACTACGACAGCTCAATCAATTGTGTGCTACGATGAGGCTATACACCCTAGGACGTGTGAAGACTTCTTCCATACAACCGGCCGTGCCGGCTTAATCGGTCCGGCTTGAGCTACTGACATCCTTGCAGAGCCTTCATTCGTACTGTAGAAGTGAGCCAACAGCGAGATGCCGTTACGTGATGTATTTTAAGGTCCAATGGGGAGCCGGCAGCGCACACCAATCAGGATAACTCAGCACAGGAACGACAGGAACAAAAAGCCAAAAATTGAAGAAAAACCATTCGCGTCTGAGATAATCCCGAATAAACGACGACCTGGAAGGGAAAAAGTCATAAGAAGTCATAAAACAGGTATAAAAAGCACACAAATGGCCGAACAACAAAACCCGATCTGCCAAAAAAAATGCCTGCAACCAACGAACAAACAGACACGGAAATATGAAAACACAAACCGGGCAACCAAACATTACATCACGAAATCTTATCAGACACGCGAGTGAATCTTGCCGTCACGCAGGTGACCGGACGGTGCATTAAGACAGACAAGCCAATATACGCCTTGCTAGGCTGCCGTGCCGGCTTAATTAGTCCGACTTAATGAACTGATATCCTCTTCTTCCGTGCAAGTCTCTTCCTTCGTCGGACTGTTCATACGTGGACATAAATTCTCTCCAACAAAAATCCAACGGTACAGTCGGACGAGCTAGACCTGTTGGTGCACGAGCAGAGAGCGATTTAAAGCCAGCAATAAATGCCGTGGTCGACAAAGCTCACATGATCCGAATACTGTTCATACGCGGTCGCACCCGGTCTGATAAAAAACGGCCTTGGCATGCCACACGACCACAACGTTCATGCTCACGAGCACCGTGACGCCTCGCACGTGTCTGCGAAACCAAGCACGTCAGCATCGCGTACGCCAAACGCTATTCATACCGAATCAAGAGATCCTAGGGAAAATCGAAGCTGCAATACACATCCGATCCAAGCCTGTTACGTATAAACCCCCTCCCCCAACACAGTGTACGCGGAAACACAATAATAAATGACAGGTAGGTCGGTAACCACTCGGAACCATCTCCGTCTGAATACACCGTCAGATCACGCCGGTTCACTGGAGTCGGCATGACAAACGTCCCTGATCCTCGATCTGTATGGGTGCGAGTTAGACCTGACGGCACACGAATAGACAACGATTTAAAGTCATGGAAAACTGCTGTGTTGACGGACGATACATCATCAGAAGACTTTTCATAGACGGTTGCATGCCTGCCGGATCATAGAGCGCGTATACATCCCGGTAGAACCAGCCACGCCGTGCTACGCAACCATATCGTTTATGCGTGGAAACAGGAGCATCATGACGTCTCGAACATGCCTACATAACCAAGCACGTCATCATCGTGTACATTAAGTGCCAACTCCACGGATCCGGCTTATGGAGACGCGAGTTAGAACTGCCGGTACACGAGCAGACAACAATTTAAAGCAAGCAATAAATGTTGTGTTTGACCAGTGACGCAACATCAGAGGACAGTTCACAGGCGGTTACACGCCCGCCGCATTACACAGGGCGTGTACATCCAGGTAGAACACGGGCTGCCATGACGCGCGACCATACCGTCTATGAATGGAAACATAAGCATCATGACCAGCGAACGTAGACACATAGCCAAGGACGTCATCATCGTGTACATGACGTATGGTTCCTGGAGTCGGTTTCAACAACGTATAGTGACGTATGGTTCATGGAGTCGGTTCCAGTGTGTTTGTCCCTCCTGTCATGCCTTTGGCTGAGAATGAGTTCTCATCCAGTTCTTGATGAACAACTCCAATCTCAACCTCGCCGACTCCAAGGACGGGGCCGTCCAGTCGGGCAGACGTAGTAACTAAAACCGCAACGGACAAGTTTTATTGCACGAAGAGAAAAAAAGATCCACGGTGAAGGATCAAGATATGTTGTTGCTACTAAGGGTAAGAGTTCGTCTCAGCAGCACACCAGCTAAAGAGAGCGAAACACATCCACGGTAAAGACAGCACAACCCGCAGCTGAATAACAGACCAACGCGTGCATCCAGTCGCCATGCATCCTTTTGTTACTGAAGGGGATCGTGTGCAGAAAACAAAAAAATTCTAACAATGATAACCGAAATAGTCAGGATCTATTACTATGTAGATATAAAGTAACGGAGGGAACGGTGTACATACCCTTGTAGACCGTAAGCGTCGACGATCAAAAGATCTGTTTCGATGACGACGCATGACGAAGATGAAGCCGACGTAGCCGACCTCAAGGTCGTGTAGCACTTGGCGTGTCGATGATGACCTCAAGATCACGATGATCCTCGCGACAAGTGCCCCAAGTGTTGCACCTCGAAGGACTCGCACACATATGGTGCTTAACAACGACTCCCGACTCTCCGATCCAGCCGAGGTTGTGGAAGTAGATCTTTTGGACTGGAATTTCTGCAGCACGACGGCATGCCGCAGAGAAGATACCTCTCACGAGCGCAGCCCTAACTTGGGGCCGCGCAAGAGAGAGTGAGAGGAGGTGGCCTAGGAGGTGGGATTCATCTTGTGTTTAAATACCTCCTATGCCTCCCTTTATATAGGAGAATTGGGTGTACCATGCCAATTGCCTTGGCAATGTGGGACTAAAGGTTGGAGCAACCTTTGCTGGCCGAATTGGGCCTATGGGGTGCGGCCAAGAAGGCCCATGCGCACCCCAAGCCTCCCTTTGGTGCGGTTTTCCCTATATGGGCCTCTCTCCCTTCAGGAGAGGCCCATTAGGTGGGCTGCACCATTATCCGAATTTAATCATTATTAAATTAATATATTAATTCATTTAATTAACATATTAACATATTATTTAATCTCCCGGTACTTCGGAACATTTTCCGGTCCATTTCCGTGACTCCGGAACAATTCCGGATCACTCCGAATATCTTCAGACATTCCCGGAACCCTTCCGGTTTTCTCTTCTCTATTCTTCAGTACTCCGACAAATCCAAAACGATCTCCTAGCGTCGTCAAACCCTTAAGTGTGTTACCCTAACGGTTCGGGAATACTCCAGACATGGTCGAGACCCCTTGCTCGCCAATGACCGTCAGGGAGACCTGGATGCCAATGACCGTCAGGGAGACCTGGATGCCTATGATGATCCCTCAGTTCTCTTTAGACACTGAAGGATATCCTTAACGTTTGTTCATTGATCCACCTAGGGATCACTCTAGAACCCGTTCTTCAACCAAGAACTTGGGTCACACCAAGTCGAGCTTTCAGTATGATAGAATCTATAGAGGATGTCGGACATTCTTTTCTTTCAATAGCTATCGCTGAAATGCCAAGATAAACTTAATACTTTACCTAGTTATATAAGCAAGAACCTTTTCTTCGCTTGTTCTATTCTGAAACACTTCAG
Source organism: Poa pratensis (assembly GCA_947311845.1). NCBI lineage: Eukaryota > Viridiplantae > Streptophyta > Magnoliopsida > Poales > Poaceae > Poa > Poa pratensis. Next base: position 26,925,716 of record CAMZMU010000097.1, on the reverse strand, counting down.
AATCTTTTACCTAGGAACATATCCCGACCTAATGTTATTAAGCCCCTTTTGATCTATACAAATTATAGACCTGATGCCTAATACTCTCAACTTCACTCATAATCATTTATACTATACTAGAGGATCTGTATCATTCTCAATATGTCATTACATATAAAATTTGGAATGACACCTAGCTCCCACTCAAATATGCGGATACTTGTGTCCTGATTAGATATTTTTTTTGTTTCTGTATGAATTAAGTTATGTTAATTTAGGGTCTGAATTAAGTTATCTTGCCAACCTTCTTAATGTCAAATGAATCATTTTAGTCATAGGTTATCATTTTTTATCTTCTAAAGGAATGAATATGTTTATGTGCATTAAAGCATCATGCACGTTGTGTGTTTTTGAGTGTTTTTTTCAAAACATCCACTTGTCCACCAATTTAGATTTGTTTTATTATTCACTTGCTATGTGTCACTTCCATCTTGTAAGAATATAAACTATTTTCTATTTGCATTCACGTGTTGGTTCCATTATTAGTGTCTTACTTTGTCAAATGGGGATCTCCACAATAATGTATAAAATCGAATGAATAGCCGCAGAAAGTAATGTATAGCACAACTCCAAATATATATCTAGTTTTCTAATTTCGTGATCCAGGTGTGTTAGCTATTTTATCCATGGTTACCTGGTGCTTTTGTTTCTGCTAATCACTCGAAATTATTTATTAAGTCGTACCTATAGTTAAGTCATTAACCCAAATATCTCTCTTAATTCTGTATGCAGAACTGAACGAAACACTAAATGCTGAAGTTCATCGTCTCAAACTTGCTGCTGGTGAGATCACGGGATCTCATATCTCAAGCAGTTCATACCAAGAGATGGGCTCTCAAATGATGCAACAACAACAGCTACAAGCACATAATCATCAGCTAGCGCGGTCTAATCAAGAACAACAACAGCTAGCATACCTTGATAATATTCTGATGCAATAGATACAACAAGGAAGTTTCACCTAAAAATCTCGGTAGAGAGGCCATTTTCCTGGATAATATATATGTGGTTAAACTGGTGGAACTAAGAATCCATCATTTTTGTTGTTGTGCTGTCGTGCCAAAGATTGTCTGATGTTGCTTAGTACTTTCCCATATTGGAGGTTGGATTATAGACACGTGTCTGTGTGGTAAAACGTTGTGCTAGAATATAATTATGTAAAGCCAATGCTAATAATTGTTTACCATCTGATCAGGACATTAGGATGAATCATGGTATATTCAATCTATCTTTTGCTATCAACTTTTCTCATGAAAGATGTATTTCACCCTCTTTGCATCACTGTAAACCTCATTAAAATTTATACTTTGCACTCATTGTTAGTTGTCTAAATAATGAGTTGTAGAGCTGGTATTTCACAACCTTATTTACTATATGGACACATAATCTTGCAAAACAATTAATTTAATTATCACGGGTTTTGTTGAGAGGTTGACTTATTATCTATAGTCGCCAACAAGTTTATGCTAACTGTTTTGTGAAACACACTCGTAGAAATACAAGTTTTAAAACTTATGTGCATGCATGCAAAATCTGCAATCCTGCTTTTCTGATTTTCTTAGAGTAATATATGTAGGAACAAATGAAAATAAGAAGCAAGAAATGCATCCATATATATTAAAAAATAATTTTCAAAATATAGAATATATAATATTAATTTGTTGCAAACTAGATTACCGTTGGTAAGAAGAAATAGTATACACTGGTACTTTTGCCGTGAGTGCCTACATTTATGTGACGAAAGAAAACAAAATCTCTGATAGTTCTTTACTAGTCCACCAAATCAACAAAACCATGGAAAGGCACTTGCTGGCTCTTATAGCTATGTCTTGGGGCACAAAACCTTGTTTTGGTAAATCTCCAAACATAAATAGATTGCATGCTTTTAGTAGTCCCTTGAGCATCTTTGCTAATACATTTCAATAGTAGATTAGTCATGGTAGACTAGCTTGCATTACTATATCATATTTTCTAACAAAAAAATCAGTTTTCCCATCGACGTATGGGTATTGATTGTACTTTCAGTTACTTTTTATAAATGTATCTCTAATTTATTTGTCAATCAGTTCATAAGCTATTTAGCTACTTATCACTTTACTACGTGGTGATTAGACAGGTCGTTTGATGACATGGTCGAGGTGCATGTCGGTAGGAAATATCGTGTGCGGCTATTAGGAAGATCGTGTTATATATGACCCGTCCGCGCTGCATGAACATAGGAAAGCGTGATAAGATACTTTGTTTGTGTGTTGGCATGCACCGAGGCAACGTGTGACGACTCACGGCGGAGCGTGAGCAAGAGGAAAGCATCATGGGCCGCATGACCGATGGTCTCTCATAGTTTTCCATGGCTGTTGCTACTACAAATTAAACACCGACGGGCAGCAGAAGTGAGACACAAAAGGCTGGCTGAGGCATGAGCATGGTTCACCGTGCCATTATCTGGCTATGGTTGTAAAAAGTTAAGACGAGGTTCATTGTCAGACATGTAGCATGCCGTGGACGGCATACGAGGAGACACCATCCCCACGCAATCCAGTCGATAGACGGACAATGAGGTAAGCTATACAATCAAGCGATATGCAGGTATATCTGTTGGAGGTGGGACAAAATACCCCCCCCCCCCCCCCCCCCACGGTTGCATAAATCGTGCAATTACTATAGGATTGTTCTCGTGACAGTAGTCATAACCCCATGGGTCTTGGGTGTCATATCGGCGTGCCTCGCTACCGTGTTTGTCCTTTTTTTTCATTATGAAAGAACCAAGTTTTGTTGCAATACTGTAAGAACCAAGTGCACTTGAATCATGTGTTTCATGCTCGTGATCTCTTTGTGTTATCATTTTTATTCTATATAAGAAGTTAAGATATGAGCTTTCCTCACGGCAAACCAAGATTATCTACTATTACGTGCCTTGCACGCGCATGTTGTTTCTGCATTCTAACAACCTAGATCACCTTATGGCCCTTCTCGTATTTTGTGTGCAACAAAGACCGTGTCACCCACCAATACATTTTGAGACCCCAAGGAAGGGGGAAAGAGTACAGGAGGCAAACTCAAACACATGTTATATTGATATTGATGTAACAATCTTGATGCGTGACTTTTAGAGTAAGTCAAAACTTTGGAACTTAACTATTTGATTCTTGCCCCCCTTTTTCTTTATGTGTTATTTTTCTTACTTAGAAACACAATTAAGAATTTGAATTTTACCTGATTAAAGTAGGTTGACTGAAAGTAACACAAACATTGTTGGAAATAAAAGTTATCAAAAGTACCATAATACTGTATATATGGGACATAAATGCATAAGCCTATTTTTGTCGAATGCAGGTTCATAAAGTAAATCACATCCTAGACAAGAAACATAGCCATGTGCAAGATGATCATATCCAAAAAGTATCTAGAGGTGTGATATTGCAGTACTGTGCAATGTGCTACCATATCATGGAGAAGCAAGTCTAAGTAACAGCGATATTGTATAGAGTAGTTTTTTGTGAAAATACTCAAAATGTACACTACATTGATAGCAGTGGCGGAGCCAGGATTTGAAACGAGGGGGGCGAACATTTAAGGTAAAAAAAAAATTGGCCCAAAAACGAGCCTATTCAACAAAATAAAGGGGGTCGACGGATATTCAATTTTCATAACTTATAAAGTACAAGACAACTTATATAATCATGAAAGAGGACAATTACACCGCAATAATTGTGCACCGGAACAGACGGAGAAGGAAAAATCACGAAAAAATGGGCAACTTTCGCAATAATTGTGGTACAATAACATGTGGATGTAGCACAATTACCAACAATGACCAACATGCAGAACATGTAACGGTTGAAGCTGAATAGGGTCGGGGATTGGGGTCGGGGCAACGAGCAGATCCTGGTCGCTAGGTCGTCCTCTGCCATGAGCCTTTGTCCTGTTAAGTAAGTTTGGCCCGTTTGAGGCCCAAATACTAGGTCAACATACCTCTTCGTCAATATTTTGGCGCGAACCTTCTGTATCGTCAATGGCGAGCCGCCGCCGATGGATTCGATCAAATGGGGCTGTCTGCTCCGCCCCTGGGGAGCCGGGGCGGCCGCCCACCCTCGACCCCCTACTGGCGCCGCCACTGATTGATAGCTCTTGGTTTAGAATAAGAGACAACCAACGACTTATGAGGACCTAAGATGAAAACCTATATATGCGTATATAATTTTATGATTTTCACGTGGTGGGTCGGCTTGAAAGCTCGAATCATGCGACTAATCCTGGTCAATATCCTAACACAATCAATAGAAATATTTCTACCTAAGAGTAGTCGTGTTTTCTCAAGGCGTCTCGCTACTCTTCGCTCCTGCAATCGGTGGAGGTTGGTGATGATGATTCTTTTGCCATCTGATTCCACCAATGACAAAATATTTTCATTCTTGCCACCAGGTTTATATAGTGATTGAAAATATTTATATTATATGATTAACGTATGTTTTTTGCTTTTTGTACATTGCCTTATTTTTTCTTACTCCAAGTCAGATTGGTGGCCATGCATGGGCCGGTACGTGTGGTGTGGGCATTCAAAAAAAAAGGTAAGGAAACGTTCAGTGAAAGATGGACTGAAAGGGCGAACAAAGAAGCCCGACATGGCCCATCTTTCAGGCACGAGAATCGCGCGAGGCTTCTCGCTTAAACCCTACTTTCGAGCTCCTTCTTCCCGCTCCTTTCTATATCAGTTCTCACTCGCTCGGTACATATACCCTCATCCATCCAAACGCAGATCGTTTCGCACCCTCACGCCGCCGGCACAACCTCTTCCCTCCCTAGCAAGCTAATCTCCCAGCGCCGCCTTCCCTATGGAGAAGCAGGAGATCAACGACTCCACGAGCAGCCGCCGGCTCCTCCCACCGCTCTACCCCGGCTCGCTCACCACCACCAACGTCCCCCGCGCCGGCAACTCCCACCAGAACCCGTTCCAGTACAACCCAGCAGCCGCCGCCCATTTCGCCTCCCAGGTTGGTCCCGGATGCAAAGCCGGTTCGTCCTCCTATCAGCAACCACCGTCGCTGCTATCTCCGACGACTCACGCGTCGGCCGACGTGGGAAGCATCTCCAATACCGTCTCACAGGACATGGTCTCCGGATCTGGATGGGCATTCGGCTCGTCCTCTTACCAGACCCCACCGTCGCCGCTACCTCAAACCCACTTGTCGGGCGGTAACAGTGGCGGCGTCGTGGACGGAGGAAACGCCGCGTGTGACACGTCGAATGGTGCCCTCTCCCCATCCTCCTTCTTTCAGGTGCCACCACCTCCCTCGCCGGCGGCTGTGGCGATGGACACCAATCCCACGTTGGGCGGTGGCCACTCCTCCTTCTTTTCCTCACCTTACACCGGTCTGGCTAGCGTGGAGGACCTGGCGCCGGTCACATGCACGCAGCCGGCGTTTAGTAGCACGGCCAACGTCGACTTCGGGTTGACGGAGGAGTATTTGCTTCCACCCCTTTCCCCCACCTTCGGCGGCCCACCACCTTTCATAGATCTTGAAGCAGTTCAGTACGTGGATCTGGAGGGCCTGGGTGGTCATCTCAACTCCTCTGGTTGCGACTGGGGCAGCACCAGCACAAACGCCCCATGCCCACAACTGCCCCAGCCCCACTCCTCCAGCTACACCTGCGACACCCAAGCCCCCTGGACACCACTAGCACTCACATCTTCCAGCTCGATGCCCGCCCCAGCTGGAACTAATTTTGGAGTGAAGAAGGAAGCTGTGGACTGGAGTTTGGGGACGTCGCAGCTGGGAACAATAACATTACCAGTGGCGGCAGCTCATCGGCGTGGATGCCCCAGCCGTACTACTCCGGCAGCACAGACCTCATTGCTTTTGGAAGCAACCGAACCAGCTGCATTCTCAGGTGGTAGCGGACTTTGCCGGTGGGTTATTCACCAGGATGACATTGACAAGATCATGAAGGACAAGGACTCAAGGCATTGTGCGGAAAGATCCTAAGAGGTTCGGAGGTAATATATAATACGATCCATCCGTTAAGTTGTCCTTTCTTCTTTCAGACCTGTTCATCAGAAAATGTTCGGTTTTTTGGGTAATACTAGAGCATATTACTAACTGGTTTTACATTTCTTGTGATATTTATTGCAGCATCCTTAGGAACCGAAGCGCGTCAGAAAGTCTAGGCAAAAAAAGATGAGGCACGTATCTGACCTTGAGCTTGAGCTTGCGCAACTGCAGGACGAGAATAAGTCGCTATCTGCACAAATGCATTCACTGCAGGTTTGTGATTCTCGGGATTAATTGTTTAAGCATAATTTTATATGGGAGCAACTACAGCTCAGTCATTAGCAATAGTTGGATTAGTTTCGGGGTCGACGTTGATCTATAGGCATCTGATTAATTTCTTTTAATTATCTGTATTTGCACGAATCTTAGTACTTCCATGGACAGTGACTTAAATTTAGTAATTCCCATTGTCTGGAAAAAAATGGCAAAATCAATGTCTTATAGAACAAAGCTATTGTTTGGCGTAGCACCGCACTAGGGGTGTAAACTGATAAGACAATTTCCGCACTGTATTTGATTCCGAAACTATTATTATATCTTCTTCCACTGGCCCCTCCCTCCATCACCCCCACCCTCCTCTCTCACGAGTCACGACGACATCCTTCCTTGTGAATTGTAATCCACTTTACCACACCCCATCCATGTAGTCCTCCTCATTGCCTTTATCTATGTCCTCCTCGTCCTCTTTATCTATATCCTCCTCATCGCCTTGATCGGTTGTGTTCTCTTTCTGTCCCCACACATATGTCCTCCTTGTTACACTTCTTCCATCCAAAACCCCTCCACGTGTCCGTTGCCTTTATACACCCCCAATGGACTACATAATGCATTCCTTCTCTAAGACTAGGGCCTCAATGGTAGGAAAGAAGATAATTTGAGGGTTTTTTTTAGCAAATGGAAGCCTTCTTGCCCTGGCCTCTACTATGAGATGATCCATAAAATCAATCTAGTACAAGTTTTAGTAAGAGTAACCGAACAATGGTCTTGTCAAAAGTGAGATAGACCAACAAAGATATCATAAATGGAGTGTAACATGCCACCACATATTTCTGCATAGACAAATTGATCAAAACACAAGAGTCTCTTACCAAAATAAGTGATCTTCGGGTATTCTCCAAACAATTATGTCGAATACTACTAGGTAAAGTAATATTCAAGGCTAAATACACAACACACCATGCCGTACTCTGCGAAAGAAAAATCTGAAAATAGGTATTGCCATGTTAGATGGTCTCTCTTCCAGAAAAAAAAAGGTTCAACATGTGTTCCCCAAGCACATGCACTTCACCAAATTGTTTTCAAGGTGGATGACCCTCAGCATAGGAACCAAAGGAACACTTTGATCTCTAGTGGTGCTCCGTAGTTTAAGTTGCAGTAGATGTTTTGACTAAACCAGCCACACTGATATTATAGTTGAATACATGGAACGTATTGAGGAAACTCAAGTGGTATGCAAATTCCACTTAAACATGTTCTACTCTAGTGTTATCTAAATTACTTCTACTAAATTGAGGACAGCATCGTTCTAATCAGCCAAATGATTTCTTATAAGTGTACAATGGAAGTCGCATGAGGATTCCCTATTCCAAGGAAAATGGGTACCTTGAGGACAATTGCATGCCACTTGTCCTATAGTCAGGAATAGATCGACCTAAAAGGACTAATTCCCCCAGACATTTATCCTCCCATAATTCAAATGATTGGTCATTTCCACAAGAAACTGCCCAATTATATGAATATGTCTCTTCCACTCTCATGATATAACTCAATGGCTTATGCAATCTGCTTATTATTTGTTGTTGACTTGCCTGTTTGCAGAGTAAAGCCATTGGTCTTAGAGCTGAAAACAATGAGATAAGGATCAAGATGAATGGATTCCAAGAGGAAACACAAATGAAGATTGGTATGATATATTCGTTTCTTACATATGATCAATAATAGTAGTTTATCTTATATTCATCTAGTGGGCAAACCATAATGGTAATAGTCATCACCGTGCAATTAAGCCAACAACATTTATCCATGCACGCCACTGTGAACAAACATATGATGCCTACGCTCCATATTTTTTACTGACAAGCGATGTGGAAACCCTTTTGTACATTGGTGGCACATATATATTTTATATATAAGTGCTCCGACAAGCCCATGTGATGCGGTGTAGTAATCTTCCAAGATAAAAGTAGCTTGCTTGTTAGTAGAATTCCCTTGAATATCTTATTTCTGACAATATATTTTTGTTTACCAACCGTTATCTAGGTATATATATTCCTCTTTTTGTGTCTTTTCCTTAAATATATCGGTAATACATTTGTCAATCAGTTCATAAATCATTTAACTAATTGTTACCGACTTTACTACTTCTCGCATACACAAAGAAAAATCTGTTAAATATTTTTGGGTACTAGAATGAATGCGCTAGCAATCTTTCTGTATTACAGTCGATTAGATAAACAGAATGCCTTGGTTGGTATATAAATGTTTATATATGTTGCGTCACACACATATCATGTGATATTGTATCCTGGTCGGACAGTTTGTTGCCTTTATGACTTCAGTTATGTTGCCAACGTTCTTAGTTGTAGATGAAGTATTTTCGTCCTAGGTAACCATTTCACATTTCAATCGTTTTAAAAGGATGAATGTTTTAAGCACATTAAAGCATCCTGTACATTACTTCATCAATCAATTCAGAGTCTTTATTTTCTACTTGTTATATAACGCTTCCGTTTTGTAAGAATATAAATATAAATACTTGTTAGTTACATTCACGTGTTGTTGCAATTCTTTCGTCTTACTTCGTCAAAGTGGATTTTATCTGTAATTAATAATCAAATCTATAGGTGTTGAAAGTAATGTAGTGTGTATGCCTTTAGTTATGCTGGATAGCTTTCAAGTTCATGATGTAGGCACTGCACTAGCTATTTCGCAGTGTTTACCATGTGATTTTTTTATGAAATGAAGTTACATATTAGGTCTTACCTTTCAGTCACTAACACATATATTTTTATTATTCATGTATACAGCTCTGAATGAAACACTAAATGCTGAAGTCAATCGCCTCAAACTTGTTCTTGGTGAGATTAGGGGCTCTCCTATGTCAAACAGTTACTACCAAGAGAGAAGCCCTCAAACGCTGCAGGCGGAACATCCAAAAATACATAATCATCAGCTAGCACAACTCCAGCAAGATCAAGAACTGCAGGAGCTTGAAAATTTTATCACACAGTAGATAATATGAGGAAATTTCATATGAAAAGTTCAAGTGGAAAACCCATTTTTACTGTATAATATTACGTGATAAATCTAGTGGAATAATCCATCTTTTTGTGTTGTATCGTTGTGCACAAAACATTATGTCAGATGTTTCTTAATATTATCCAATACTTGGAGGGACAGTGGATTATATAGAGTTCATATCCTATAGTATAACTTTGTGCTAGAATAATATTTGTAAACCTGATTATCTTTTTCCTTTTTTCTATGGTTTTTGCTCACCTCGTTCTTGAGAATTCAGAATCAATCATGATATATTCAATACCTTCTTACTATCACTTTTCTCGTGATTATGGAAGTCACCATTTTTTCACTAGAAACCATAAAAATGGTGTACATGTCATGGAAAACATATATGTTGCATCGACATAACAAAAGTAAATTACAATAGTTGTTGTGTGAATATTACTTTTCCAGAAAATAAATTATGGAGCCTTTTATAATTTATTATTTATATAAAATATTTTTTGCAGAACAAACGAGAGAAAAATCCGCCGAAGGGGCGAGCGGCCATTAGGGGATTATTCAGGAGGCACAAGTGTCTCAAACACATTTAACAGTATAAACTGGTATGGCTTTTGGGTCCACGGAAATGGATGGGTCTAATTCATTTGAGGGTACTGTAAAGGAATCCTTGCGAATAGACTCGGCGCTCGCAAACTTTCGTGCTTCAGCTTAATGGGCTGTTTGATTCGTAGGATAGGGAAAATTTAGAAATAAGGAAAAGATAGGATTGTAATGTCATGCCAACTCCAATCTTATAGGATTTTATGTGCACCAATATTTGTCGATTCAGTCAAAAGAACTGTATCCCCCCCCCCCCCCCAACCCTTGCATCACCTCCCAACGGGCGACTCGGGGATCCCTACCCCACCGCCAGAGATCCTCCTCTCCGGCCTCCCTCCCGGCCGCCGCTGCCTCCAGCCTCTCCGTGGTGGCGGCGGCCCCAACCCCCACAAAGGGGCGCGGGGAGACCTGTGGTCGACTCGTGCGCTCTCGGGCACGGGTTCACGCGACATGGCGGCGCGTCTGCATGTGGCGCCGGCGAGCTGCGTCTGGCGATGGTGGTGACGGTGGGTGTAGGGATCCTGGTGTGGCAGTGAGGCAGAGGCGGCGTTGCGGCGGCGCCCGTGAACGCGCCAGGGCTGGGGCCGAGCGGGCCAGATCTGGGCCCAATCTGAGCTCCGGCGATCCGCTGCTATTGAGCGCGGTGGTGCGTGGTGCCAACTTCTGGGGCCCTCCTGAGTTCTTCGTCGGCCTCCTACGCCCTCTTCCTCGACGGAGACTACTCACGATGATTGGTAATCCGCTCATCTTCCTGGCTCCGAGATTTTACTGGGGCGGAGGTGGGTTTCGGGAGAAATCCCAGCAGGCATGCCCAGCACCGACGCGGTGGTCCCTGTGGGCGTCGTCATTCCTCCTTGGAGGGCGTCGGGGGTCTTCCCATTATCCAACCCATAAGTGTGCCAGGGGAAACACTAGGACCGGTCCGTTAGTGCGGACAGCAACGACGCGAGGCATCGATTTCCTTCTTGAAGGTGTTGTTTTGGTACACACTATCCCATGATCTTGTGGCGATGGGTACATGCCGATCTCCGTCCTGGGTATGGAGTTTCAGAGGGCGCAATGCAATTGCGTCGTGGTTCCGTGAGGCAACCTTCACTCAGCTCCGGTCCGGCACCCCCACTTGCCGAGGCTAGGCCCCTGTTTGGCCTGCCTTCTCTCCTAGGCGTATACGGTGCGGCCTCGTCAGAGTGGTTCTGTGTCAATGGTGTGGTCTCGGGTTCCTCTTCGCCGGTGACGTGGCCTTTTGAAGCTCGGTGCTTTGCACCCTTGCCTACTGGCTAGGTGCTCGGCATGGAGGGCTTGCTGAAGGCTTGATGGTGTTGTTGGTGGTGTCGTCGTTGCGGCTTCGGGAGTGTGCTAGGCCTAGTTTAGCTAGGTATTTTCCCCGTTGTCGGGGTTTTAGCACGATTTTCCTCTAATAATCGTGCATTGTGCGGTTTTTTGGGCCAGTTTTCCTTATAAACGGGACCAACTCTTTCTTCTACCCCTCTTGAGGCGTTTACCTCAAAATAACTGTAAAAGGAGGTCGGAGTGAATGCTAGTTTTCCTATCAGAAGTTAAATGTCGAAAAAATTGTATAGGCTCCAATCCTACAAATTAAAAAATCAAGAAAGGAAAATTCCCTATAGAATCCAGTCCTCCAACAAAATTATGCAATTCCTTTCAATCAAAGGAGCCCTAAAACTGGAAGACAGCAAAGAAAGTGCACCAGAACAACACCATCGTTTTCAGACAGACAAATCAACTTGTTTGAGGGGAAATCATTAGGCCAGTATGTTGGAGAAGTAACTATTGTTAAACTGTTCAACAACAATAACAACACACAACTTTATGTGCGCTAGGCCACGAAAGCCTCCCCGTGTGCAGCTAGCTGAACCGAATGGTTTAAAACATCAGGTACGATGTAGAAACAAGGAGTGATCGAGCACCGATGAGACTATTACTTATTTCATCGGGTTGACACTTGACACCTGCGTAATCTGCAGGTTCATTCTTAGGGGACCAGCCAGTCAGCCAGAAAACCCTTCTTCCTCCTCGGCTCACACCCCAAGTCCTGGCAAAGCTGGTCATTGTACCAGATGCCGACAGAACCGACGCAAGCTCGGCGGAAGTAGTCGCCCAAGTAGCGTTTCATGTATTCGCCCCATTCCTTGACGTTTTCCTCCATTGACCTTATGCTAGGCAGCCGAAAGCCCCCATCAAGGAAATGCCGTATCTCAGAGGTGTGTAGATCTCCCGGACTGTCGCTATAACCAACGATGGCTAACTGTGGGATTCTTGGATGCACGCATAGCCTGCCACATTGATCATAAGAGGGGCATGGTTAATTAACTAGTACTTTCAATTCATAGATGTCGGCATTATCTAGTACTTTAACTACATAGATAATTGCAAATAACCTGTAGAGAGGAACTGCAGTAGATGGAGTGCCAACAACGATGTCTCTGAACAAAGGCGACGTGAACAGATCTTGTGAACTAGGAGTTCCGAAAAGCGAGTGAAGTAGAAGAAAGCAACCGGGACACCCCAAGCGTACAAGTCAGGGACGATCCAGTGCCTCGTCCTGCACACCAGTGTGCATGGGTGCCTTGCACCTGCACATTCGGAGATTAACTAATTATGTGACTTTAACAAATCAAGCATGTGAAGCAAGATCCCACGAAACAACATTACAAAATCAAGTATGTATCACCGTTGACAGTTGCGCACTCGGTGGCGATGTCGAGAGCAGACTTTTGGTAGCCGATGCCAGTGACCAGCTTGCCCTTGATGAGTTGAGCGGCCGCTGCGTCGTCCATGTTGGAGTAATCCATGGAGTGGATCACCGTACAGTCAAACACCTCCGGCCCTTTCTCCGGCGGGAAACTGGGAATGTTGGGGACGCCACTGAACCTTCCGACACATAGAACCACAAAGTCGGCGACGTGGGTCTGCAGGTTGTGCTTGTGCAGTTGAAGTTTCACAAAAGATATATTTTGCAGTGATTTGAAGTTTTCTGATTTCTCACTTCAACGTCTTCCCCGCGCTGCACCGTGAGTCGCCACTCGCCTCGGCCGCTGCCGAACGCCTCGCCGTTGCCGGCCCACTGCTCCCAGGCCATCACCTCCTCCTCGTTGATGCCGGTGTACTCCGGAGCGGCAACCCGGCTGCCACGAACCTGATGCAATCTAGAACGCCGAAGTGGCGCGCGTACGAGTGCAGGTACTCCATGGCCTGGTCATGGTCCGGGTACAAGTCCGACACGCCGCCGATGGTGCTCGCTTCAGCCTCAAACACCACAGGCCGGAATCCGTGCTCCAACGCGTGCTTGCATGCTGTGAGGCCGCTCACCCCGGCTCCAATGATGGCCACCCTTTTCTCCTCCATGGAAAGCCTCTCCCTTCTTCTTCCGCTAAGGAATGTGAAACGTAGTGAGCTATAGCCTACGGCTATCTTGGCATTTATTTCAGATTGTCAGTTGGGTGGTTCTGAACTTGCGTATGAAATACTTGGTGTTGCTAGTAACGTACGTCTCAATCAATGAAAAAATGCTATCATAATTCTTTGTAAACTATAATGCGGACGAATGGCACCCGAGCTCGCTTGCTCTCGATTTTTTTGTGTGTGGCAGCAGCTGTGGGGCGGCATTCAATGCTACTCTTAGACAATTTCCGATATTGATATGCCCTATCGTATACTTGGTACATGATGGTACGGTGGAGATGCAAATTTATTGCCGATACGGGCGTGGTTGGGAGAATTTATTTATTGCGACGAGGCCAGCTCCTCTGCAAACTACGTTGCCGCTGCTCTTCTTCAGTTTCCTACCGCCGCCGCCGCCTACTAGTCGCGTCCGGCTGCCGCCGCCGCTGCTCGTCGCGTCCCTGCATTGGCTCCTGCTGCTCACGTTTGGCCGTTACCGCCGCCTGCTCGTCGCGTCCGGCCGCCGCCGCCCCTGCTCGTCGCGTCCCGACATCGGCAACTGCTGCTCGCGTCCGGCCGCCCCCGCCGCTGCTCGTCGCGTCCCTGCATCGGCAGCTGCTGCTCCGCCCAGGCGAGGGAAACGCAGGTCGGAGATGCATCCAGGACGATGCATTAAACTCACGTCTCCAATCGTCCGGGGCAGCAGCTCAGCACCGCGGCCCCACCAGTGGCGGACCTGGGATTTTGCCACTAGGTATGCCGCACAATTTTTTTTGGCTATTTCAATAAAGTATATATACCAATTTAATAAATAATTATAAATTTGCATTGTAATACGACATAAAACCCAGTACATAATATGTCACTGAAAAATTAAGTACAAAAGTTGCATAAATTATCATACAAATAGTTCAAAACCATACTAATAGTCCGAAATATGCATAAAAGAAACTTACGATACTACTTGTTTGACTTGTTTGGCCTACGCTTACTTAAGGACATGAAAGTCTTGAATATCATCTTCATCCACGTCGGCTAAATTTCCATCCGGTGAAGGATTTGAAGCGGTGACAGCCTTTTTTTCTGCGTGTTTCTCAAAAAGAGATGCAATATTCCCACTTCTCTTCATAACTGAAAAATCATGAAAAGAAATAGATGAGTACAACAATTGGCTCATCATATTACAATAATCAAAATAATCAAATGTGATGAATCAAAACTTGTAGATTGTCGTGCAGCCTATCGCCCTGTCTTCGCTCTCGTGAATTCCTGATGATCGGTGAAATACGTACTAGGTTTGTGGCTGTCGGCTAGACGACGAAGGATGAGCGGCGTGTGGCATAAAGTCTGACCGGCCGCCGTCAAGTCATGATTCCCGAAAGCAGTTACCTGCTGGGCGTCACACAAATTAGCAGAGATAAGAAATAAATGACTAGTCATGATTCAGCTAGCTACCTAGTGTATATGATAGATCGACCATGGAGACATACCTGTAGATGGATCGTATAGCTGGCGGGCGGCCCGACACGGCACGTCGCGTGCCTGGCGCGGCACGGCCCAGTTAAGGCACGGGTGTGAATTCAACCTCGGCATGGCCCACCAGCACTAATTCGGCCCAACGGGCCGGGTTAGGCACGATTATGGCCTGAGAAATAGCCGTAAAATTCAAAAAAATAGGTAAAAATAGCTATAAAATAAAAAAATCAAAAAAATAGCTAATCATGCCGTGCCGGCCGGCCCGGGCACTAACGGGGCTGTGTCGTGCCGCGGCCCATTTAGGTCATGATGTGTCGTGTCCGTGGCAGGCCAAAAAAGCCGTGCTTCGGGCCGGCCTGTTTGGCCCGGCCCATTTGGCTAGCTATAATGGATCGACCAACGGAGCCACGGCGGAGGTGAGTTCCGCGAGACCTGGCGGCGCTAACTCCTCGGCACGATCCCGTGCGGACTGCGGCGTGCTAGTTTTTTTTCAATTCGAGCGATCGCATAGCTTGTTGTTTCGCCAGGATGGCCTGCTGCCTAACACTAGTACGTACGTGGGCTGGGCTGCAGGGTATGCCGTGGCCCACCCGGCATACCCTGTAGGTCTTCCACTGGGCCCCACGCGGTCCTGGATGCATGCTGTCCGTTTCATACTCCGAAGGTGGTTGGCGACGTATTCTGCAGTCCTTTTACGCCTCCTTATACACATCTCATTATGACGTCATCTAATGAAACGTGTGGCCAGAAATGATCGAGGGTAAGGGAGCAAGCGAGCTCCGGTTCACTTTGGAGTTTTCGGTAAACTATATCCCTATAATAAGTTTGCACGCAAGATTTGCATGGTAATTTATATCCTTATAATAAATTTGTATGTAAAATTTGCACGCGTTCAAAAAAGATCTATTGATAAAGAATTACAATTTACAGAATACATGAAGTAAGTCTGACACCAAAATAAGGGTGAAAGCCGTGCCTAGCAATGACCTTGTTAAACGCATTGTTTTTTAGAGTGCGAACTTTCTTCGGGATGAAAACTAAGATGGGGGAACTTCCAGTCAAATATCACTGGAACTCTTAATTACCGGTAGAGATGATGAGGTCCACACGTTGTCGCCGCTGTGAAACAAATTTCTCATTCGGTTCTAGAGTATAGCTCAAAATGAAATAAACCTATTACTTGAATCCTGGTATCTGCACATTTTGGAGAGTTGCTGTGGTGATCCCTCTCTCTATGCCTGAAAGGCAGTATGGGATGTGATATATGCCGTTAAGTATCTGAACGGTTTGTGAACAATGCTTCTGTTTCTACGTTAAGGCCTTAGTTTAGTAGTAGCTTGTTTAGTACTAGTGTATTTTCATACTCTGGGGGATTTGGTGAAACTTTTGGTTTCACCCAACCCACACAAATCCCCATAAATACTCTTCCTCCAAAATACACTAGCACGGTATAGAGTTTTTAATTAAGCCAAAAATGAGGGGGTTGGTGGGGGTATCTATGGATCATCCCTTTCAAAACCGGACAAGTAAACGGTCTATAGGAGATTTTTCAAGATCCGGGATAATCTCTTTCAATCTTTTAAAATACACTCCGAATACGATAGAACTAAACAAGGCCTAAGAGATTTCTCGTGTGTTTCGACTGGTTGCGCGTTTGAGTTGGATGATGTGAACTGACATGAGGTTACAAGCCTACTGTACTTAACCTGTGATGACACCTTCGCCTTGGAGCTATCCTAATTTTCTCTTTGAACCGAAACTGATGCAATATTGGTTATACCTTCTTTTTCAAGGATACGCCCTGGAAGGCTGGAACACGTATCAATTCGTAGAAGAAGAGTCCAACATGGCTGATACAACACCGCCGAAGGTGACGCACACGCCATATACCAAACAGATTACAACGTTTCCCTCTACAACGACCCGACGACAAAGACTCACCTTGCCCAAAACTCCTATATGAGGAGAAGGGGCACTAAGTAACCAGACCGCGTCACTGTCAAAGCGAGACCCCACCATTGCACGACACGACTCCAACACCGCCAGGATCGACGTACCACACGTCTCATACGCCTAGAAGGAGTGTCCGCAAGTACTCCCTCCGTTCCAAATTAGTTGACTTGCATTTGTACAAATATGGATGTATCTATACGTGTTTAGTGTCTATATACATCCGTCTTTAGACAAATGTGTCCAGCCGGACTCTAGAAAGACGCCAACTAAGCAGTATTCGCCATGATGTACATTGCGTCCCGGAGGCCCATGTCACGATCAACGTCCAACACCGGCAGCACCTCGCCCCCACACGGTTTCCCTGCACCCGTGCAGACGAAGGCACGGTCCGGGCCATGACCACGCAGCGGGACCCGGATGCCTCGTCGTGATCAGCATCGGCCGCTGCCGAGTTGGAATTTCACCTGGGCATAGATCGTGTCCCCGAGTAACGCCCAAGGGGCTGACTGGAGATGTTGAGCGAAGTAGTAAGACGCCTGCTTGAGACGTCACAACATGAAGGAGAGAACATTGCCGGCCTCACCATCAAAGAAGAGAGGACATCAGCAAATTGCCACGACGTGTCATAATTTTCCTGTTCGGGCTAGTAGGAATCCAACGGTCCTCCCAAATGTTAATTTTTTCACCGTCACCAACTCTCCAAATATGGCCTCGCTTGTAGGTTTGAATCCCAGACCAGATGCTTTGCCAAGTATAGGAGCTCCCTTTTTTCAATTCTGCATTTAGGAGATCACCAGATGGATAGTACTTAGCACGTAAAACTTGAGCACAAAGGGAATGTGGTTCAGAGAGTAGTCTCTGAGCTTATAGATCTTGAATCCGGCACATGGAATGAAGAGTTCATGCGTGAGATGCTTTGGGCAGGAGATGTTGAAAGAATATTGCGAATCCCTCTTGCTGTGGGTATGATGGAAGATTTCCCCGCATGGCACCATAATAAGAACGGCAGACACTCTGTTCGGTCTGCGTATCATGTTGAATGGAACGCCCAGCATGGCCGAAAACTGAGAAGAACGGGGAACTACGACTCGTCCGCAGCTAACCCAGTCTGGCGAGCTTTGTGGTCTCTTAAAGCACCAGCGAAAATCAAAATCCACTGCTGGCGTGCACTCCTTGGGGCTATTCCATGCTACGGGGTCTTGGCAAATCGGCATATCCCAATCTCGAGCCAATGCCCGATGTGCACAGTGGATTGTGAAAGTGTTTCTCATGCTTTTTTCAAGTGCAAACGAGCTAAGGAGGTTTGGTCAAAACTGGGCATGATCTCTGTAATTGATAATGCGGTACTGTTGGAGACCCAAGGTGCTACGATCCTTGAGACCCTGCTTCTAGACACAGCTGAAGTACCGTCCTTCTCGGAGGTGAGACGTTGCGACCTAGCTGCTGTGGCAACCTGGTACCTGTGGTGGGAAAGGAGGAAAGTCACACACGGTGAGATCATCCAGAACACCTCGAGATCAGCCCAGTCTATTCTAGCTTTGACAATTAACTACAAGAGAATCAAGAAAATGGGAGCAAGCCCAATTCGTCGGTACGGCTGGCAGAAGCCACCTGCGGAATTTACTAAACTCAATGTGGATGCATCTTTCGATACAGGTACAGGAGGTGCAGGAGCAATCCTTCGTGATCAGAATGGTTCGTTTATTGCTGCAGGTCGCTGGAACTTGCAAAATGTGGAGGATGCTGCCACGGCCGAGGCCATCGCACTTCGTCATGGGTTGGAGCTAGCCGGCGAAGTGGGATGCAACAAGCTGGTGGTCGAAGCTAATTGTATGGAAGTTGTCGATACCATGCAAGATGGAGGCAATTCTCTTGGTGCCGCGGCGGCGATCTATGAGGAGAGTGCTTTCCTCTGTCGTAGTTTTGCACGTGTCAGGTTTTCTCATTGCCCTAGGGAGGCCAACATGGCAGCGCATGAATTAGCTAAGTTTTATGAGATCAACCATGGAGTGTGGCATGGTGATCCACCCCTTTGCATTGCCCATGTAATCGCAAACGATGTAACCATTGTGGATCTCTAAAGCAGCAAATTTCTGACGCACTCTTTTCCTTACCAGGATACCTAAGGGGGCTGGAAGGTTTTTAATGAGGCGGCTTGCTTGCTTAATTTAATATAGTGTTTTAATTTCAAAAAAAAAAGAGAGAGCACATCAGCAACCGCCAATCGGCATGGGCTCGGAGAAGGAGTCCATCCATTCTGGCGGACACCACCGCGGATGCATCAACGCTGCGCTCCATAGTCGAATTAAGTCCAACAAGCTACCAGCACCACCATGACGTGCCCTTCTTGCGCCGCGAGTTCCTCCACCAGTACCTGGACAGATGGCTCCCACGACAAGAACTACACGCCACGAGAGGCCCCGTCTCCGTCTACAAAGGTGAGATCAATGAGATTTTGGTTAGAGCAATTAAACAAAGGTGACCGGAGCAGCCAACAAGCTTTTCCTTTTTGGCTTCGTACTGCCACTGAAAAGAAGGCAGACCAACTATCAAGCGAGGCAGAAAGAGCAAGAAGTTACAGGCGATCCTTAGCAATGTCATCGTCGACAAGGAAGCAACAACATCCACTAGGTAATTTACAGGCGATCCTTAGCAGTCTAACTATAAAGTTAACAGAAAACAACCTCTCATAAACACTGAAAACCCATAGAGGTGCCAAAACAACAGCTCTATCATAAACCCAAATGTGTGCGAAAACAGCTCCCAGGCAGCTTCTGACGCGTGCCAAAAAAAAATTCAAGATGACCATGGTATTCAAGGGAATCTCTTGGTTCGATCCTAGTTTTCATATCTCCTGCCAGACTCCACGTCGTCTAGAATAGGACTCGTGTCCCGTAGGGCGATCCCACCATGCCCCTCCCCTTCAGGATTATTGGCGGCTTCAATCTCCGAGGGCCGCACGCTAAAGGAGTTTGCTGCGATGCCACTGGCACGTGTCTCAGCCAGCTGGAGAGTGTAGGCGTGAGGCCACAATGCTGTAACAGAAATTGTTATTTTATTACAGGAAAAATATGATGAAACACAAAACTCAAGAGGTAAAACAAGTAAAAGGAGCTCCATACCATCTGTATCAAAAGGATATGGGAAAAATTGCAGGTAACAAAATGAAGCCACTGTGAGACCTGCGAAGGGAACAGGCCACAACGAGAGACAAATTTATTATGTGTATTCAGGACCATAGAAGATCATCTTATATGTATATACAGAACCACAAAAAAAAGGCAAACCTATAATAGCTCCTGCAGATACATCTTGCCAGTGATGCCAGTAGTCATCCACTCGAGAAACAGCAACAAGTGAAGCAGCAAGTAGAGGCAGAAACATGATGCACAGCTTTGCAATATGACCTTTGCGGTCAAAAACTGCAATCTTCCCAGTTAAGTACCACGCAAGGAAGCCTAGGCCAGCGAAAGACCCTGGAGTAGTTTAACAAAAAGGAGATTAAATATGCATTTAAAACATAATTTCTTGATATTTAAATTAATTAATTGAGTCGTTAGATCCGACTGCATTTCGAACTCCTAAAGAATAGGAGCTGTATCATACTATCATCACTTAGAGACACTACCCTCTTCTGATTTGGTCAGTGAGCTGATGACCAGCTTTGCAACAAATTTCCTAGGCTTTACCCTTTCAATGTCGACCATCTCATATCAGCAAAAGACACTCTCTAAACGACCTGCAAGACCTTTTCCACCTTCCTCTCTCCATTCAAGCTTTCGGGGAACTTCATGAGTTCAGGCAACTCATCCTTGCAAATACTCCCTCCATCCCAAAATATAAGGCGCCCTTGATTTTCACTGGTCAACGACTTACAACTTTGACCATGATTTATAATTATAATACGTCCACAAAATTTGTATAAAGATATATGAAATGAAAGAATTTTGCAACGAATCCAACGATATCCTTTATACATTCTCATTCCATATAATTTAGTAAATATTAATGGGGTCAAAGTTGTGCATCAAAGACCAGCAAAAAAATAGCGCGCCTTATATTTTGGGACAGAGCGATTAATTCATTCCTATGGGTCTGACACCTGGAGCGAGCAACTCCTGGGAAAACATGTTCTACTCTCCCATGCATGCAATTATACAGTCTTGCTTCCCGGCAGTTTGCATAGCTTCTAATCAACGACAAGCTGAACACCAGGGGTCCTTTGGCGTAACTTTCGAGTCAGTAAAGATTCCAACAGTGTACTTGGTACCAGTACCTCGGGAAGCTTAGAAACCAGGGATAATTTATTTTGGAGTTGCCTCTTTAGCGCTTCTTGCTGCAAAGCTATCGGCATTCAGCTAGACCATGCCTCAGTTTGTAATCAAAAAATAAACAAGGCCAAAATCACGTTCAACACATCTCACTTCATCGAAGCTTTCACCATCACAAGCCCAAACATATGGAAATAAAAGGAACGCCGAGAATTTTTATAGTATCTTTCCCTTGCTTAGACTCCTGGTGCTTTTCCTTTACATTTAAAATGAAAAAGGTTCTGTCCTATCCATTATATAATGGACTCGACTCCCTTGATTTGACATATTTCTTTGTTGTACCAACCCCCACGTACTCCTCCTTAGACTCCTGCACGTTTTTCCTTTACATTTAGAATGAAAAAGGTTCTGTCCTATCGATTACAAATTTGGGTCGACTCCCTTGGTTTGACATATTTCCTTGCTGTACCCCCCTCCTCCTTTGCTGTATAGTGTCTCCTTTTGTTATAGTTTTCGATCATACAATATCTAGAGACAAGGCTAAGGCTAGGCAGATTTTTGTTTGATCTCTAACCAAAGAAATGACCTATGTGCATTGTCCCTTATAAAATATATACCGCCACAATATGGCAGGCATGATGAACCCAATGTTCTTATGTTGTAGAGTAGTTACCGCCCAACTGCTCCTACACAAAGTAGCAACCAAGTATCCACACAGGAAGGCGGCACGCAAGTACACTTCCCTGCTAGTCACTTCCTACCTCGCTGCAACATTGCTCCAGTGGCCGCCCTAACACTTGTTACTTTGCTAGAGCCCTAGTTGCAAATCACATGCTCACCACGAAGCCAGCCACCACAAACAGCCAATCCAACCACAGCACTACAAGTAGTTATTGTTAAGAGTGATATTATGTTCCATGTATAGCCTCTATGTTTTCCCTGTTGTATGAGGGGCTTCCTGCATATTTGCCTCATGTACATGTATATAAATACTGGATTTTAGCCCCCAGGGAATACAATTTGCTATTCGCCTAACATCGTATCATAGCCTATGGTTTAGGTCAACCTCCTTACGTCGCAACTCGTCTCGTCTCCAAAGTCAAAATTTCTTTTTCCGGTTTGTTCTCCAGCCGCCGCTGTCATCCCCAGGGAAGACAAGTTGCTATTCTCCCATCGCTTATTCCCAAGTCCAGCACGGACTGTATAAAAAGAATTATTTATTAAGGGCTATATGCATGAGGGTGTTTAGTGTTATCAATTTATCATCCAATGATAGAAACCAATTCATGTATGTAATTGACTTATACAGAATGCCTCAGGCATATAAAGGTTTTTCTGCTCCCGTGAGCTGACTAACAAACGATGACGCCAATATTACTGAAGAAAACACTAGGTATATTAAGAATTTATGTAATCACTTACATGATGAATGTCCACTTGGGAAGCTCTTGTGACCTTCTTTGATGACACTCTTCTCTCCATGGCATAGAACGCCAGTAGTGACATTATCATATAGCTGAAATAAGCGATGAGGTTTGGTCAATATGGATTTCTACAAATGATAAGAACAATTGAACAATGGACAGGACAACACAGATGAACTCGTGGCACGAAAAACTGAAGTTTTCACTAATCTTGTCCTTACATCCTTTCCATCTGGAAAACAGCGCCAGAAGAAATCTGGACGTGGTCGCCCAACTCCATCCTTAATCGCATCAGTAATCACCGCAGTTATGAGCACCGAATAAAGAATGCCTACAAAATAACTATGTTTAGAATTGTATCTTGTCCATACTATATCAGCACGCTCATATGCTTAAGAATATGTAAATACCCAGTATGCCATGGTGCAAATCATAGAAATTCTTCTTTTTGAAGTAAATCCCACCAAAGACGACACAAGGTAATACAATGGCAATGATCTGCAAATCAAAATAGTTAGCGTATTGAAGCGAACTTTTTGGATGGCAAAAAACTAATGTCAGTGATGAGAGAAATGCAAAGTTAGGGGCACAGCAACACACCGGAACAGCCCAAAAGGGCACTGTATTGCCCTTCAATGGATATCTCAAGTCAGTCATCATGTCCTTCCCAACGAAACGGTGAAAAGGCTCAATTATATTCAGCAGACCATCTAAAACAGCAAGGAGGATGAGTATTATCCAGTCATACATGTGGAGTCTTGCCAATTTAGCCCCATGGGACTTTATAGTGTAACACCCTAACTGCATATCCGCCATTATGCCCTATAAACAAATGGACCAAGACAACAAACTGGTGAGTAAAGTTGCGATAACTACAAGATAGGCGATAGATGTAATGCAACTACGATTATCCAAATAGAAGATAATAAATTTGAAGGGGATATAAAGAAAGAAACAAGAATACTTGCAGTTGTAGCTTTTTAAAACGAAAATAATATTATTCTTCTTGGATGGATTTTGTAAGCAATTCTCCACCTCCTTTAATACATAACATCAGACACCAGTTTTTTTATGAGATTAATCCTACATTTATGTATTTTTTAGTTTATTCATACTTGCGAACTAGGTTGGAAACATATTTACAGGCTATAATTTTCAATTATCAAACATTCGCATCTTATATAAAGTATATTTTACGCATAAACCCAGTGACTGAGTGTCAAACCAAAACATGAAAGCCCAAAGAGGCCACCGTAGGAACCATGAAAATTCTGGCCCAAGCAAACTATGAGAAAGCCAGTCTCAAAATGATTTATATACTAATTTGGACTATAAATATATCACCTGGACAAAAAGTGCAAATTAAACCACAAATCACAGTGATCAAAATATTTATTTTCATGGTGAACAATAAAATATAACTTCAGCCCAAAAAAATTATCCTAGGAAGAAAAATGGAACCAAGCTAAACTCCTAACAATAAACCACTTCAGAAGGCCATTATAAACAACTCAACTTGATTTACCCACGACTTAGTAATATCAATTTTATCTGTTGGGCAAAATGTCCTAGACTACAACTTACAAATCGTCACAGTACACTGACATGTGGAGGGATGAAAAAAATCACAACTAGTATGTTCCAAAATATTCTGTAGGTGGTCTGTTATTCTAATAATATTGGCGATCACCAACAAATCATTAAAAATCGAATTTACAGAATGTCAACAAAACCATCAGGTTAAATGTCAGGATAGTTTAACCTGCTGCACTTAACTCAACTGTCTGCTAAAACATCAGGTTGCATTCACCACAACTCTCAAATTATATGCTAAGGTCAGATAATGACTACAACTGTATCGAACAATCTGATTGGATCACGAAGAATTAGAAAAGCAATATCATTGACCTGGATGATCCAAAAAAAATATGACAGGCAGGATGAACATAGGCTGGCAATGTAGAAACAGGGTTATATAAACTTGAATAAGAAAGACTGCGGAGGCACGTTAACAATAGTAAGGTCAGCATCGCTGTGCTGTTATCAATAAGATTTAGCTTCATTTTCTTTCATAGCTTCAGCAAAAGATTTCAGAATGTAAATGGACTATTGAGTAGTCATAAAATAATCAAAGAAGACTGTAGACAGACCAATCAACAATCTGACTATCAGCATCAACAATTCAAGATACATGTACGATGGACAAGGTTGAAGCACTAATAAAGGAATAAAGGGTCAAACTATCCAAAATATCATGGAAATCCTCCTTGAAGCGAGAGGTACACAGCAGCTCGACACATTATATGGTGAAAAGAGTTTAAAAAAAGCAACTACATGAAGCCAACAAACAGACAAAAAACAAATAATGGAATTTATGAAAACACAGAGTGACTGCTGCTGAACCGAAAACTCTGGAAAACTACAATATGACCAAATCTCCCAAGTCACGGACAGAATAACGCCCACCCTGGGTCCTGGCTACACCAGCTTCAAACTAACTTAACCCCATGGAGCCAAAACATTGTCACGGCTGATTCAACAACTGATCCTTGAAAACAGCAACCCATGTGCTGTACCAATAGTTGTCTTGTGACCCGCCAAGTCAACTACATAAAACTAGTTCTACTAAATACGGTAACAATCAAGACAGCAACATGGTTAGCCGGCCCTATGTCGAAATTTTGAAGCCAACTTGCGGTAGGTATATATGGCCAAACCAAACACCAGCTAATATATGGCCAGTGCCACTTCAAAAAATCTAAGGCAGGAGCAGTTGTTTGCCTGCCCACTTGACTCCGGAGCGAACGTACCAATACTCCGCACCAAATCCGTGGGCGCGGTTAGGAGAGACCGAATCTGCGCTCCGAGTAACAGGAACCTAATCGAACCATGGAATTCTGGGCTACAGTAGGACTAGCGAGATTAGCGACCCGCAGCAACTAACTGATGAGCGGGGATGATTGAAGAAAAAAGAAGGAGAATAAATGTTTGGGATTCGGTTGCGCACAGCCGCGGCAACGAACAGATACCTCCAGAATGTTTTTTCAAAAAAAGTGGTCGAACGAGGAGTCAAAAGCTAGGGTTCCTTACCAACAGAGGAAGAGACCGGTCCGAGTCGGATCTCCAGCGCTCCGGCCGCGCGGCTGCCGGAGCAGGGCTCGTGTTTCCCGCGGCGGGGCCGGCGGCGGCGAGGCGCGTGGATTTCCGGGAGTGGAAAGGATTAAGGAATGGGAAGGTGGGTGGTGAGATTATTGCCTTGGCCTTTGGGAGATAGTGGTGGGGAAGACAGAATGGTGTACCTACACCCCGCTCGCACCGTGGTGGGCCCCCTGGAGGAACCTGTCTCTGCTATGATGACGCCTTCTGTTGACCGCTAGTTCGGACGACCGACGGCGTGCTGCACCAGGAGTTCCCCTCCGGCCCTCCGCTCGGGTTGTTGGCGGCGGCCGTGCACCCACACCGCCAAATCTGATTCGGTTCGTTTCGGTCGGACTGCAAACATATTTCGGGACTTTGTCTGTTTGGGATGAGTGCCCAACGGTCATTTTTTGTTATTTCGACAGAAATTTTACATCAAAGTAAATATTGAACAAATTAACATATGAATAGTACATAACTAAGTAAATAATATGGTCAAATATTACAACAAAGTTCGTAGATGTGAATAAATAACATAGTCCACACAATGAAAATAAAATGGAGAGGAGACCACTACTGGTTTCCTAGATGGATCCACATATGTTTCACCAAATCATTCTGCAGACGGTCGTGTGTAAGCCGACGTATCGATGAAGGTGTTATATAAGAACTCATCGTCGCTATCCATCTACACAAAATGGCTCATCGTCGTTATCCATCTACACAAATTGTATCAAGTTTGCGAAACGAAAGAGAAAGAAGCTCATCTACCTTGTGGGGGTAGGTAATTCGTCGAACACCTTCGGGGCGGTGGACTTTGCGGTCTTGGATATGTCCATCTCCCTAACTTTCATCTGAAAGTACCTCGATCGAAGATCGATCTTTGAAAACACACTAGCTCCTTCCAATTGATCGAAGAGTTCATTGATTTTGGGCAGTGGGTACTTACATATTCTTGATTGTTTGTTCATTTATAGCTCGGTAGTCCGTGACTAGCCTCTGCGTACTATCTTTCTTTTCGATGAATAGGACTGGTGCTCCCCATGGTGATGAACTTGGACGGATAAATCGTTTCTGCAAATGCTCTTCAAGCTGCTTCTTGAGTTCTTTCAATTCATCGGTGGCCATTGGGTATGGTCTCTTATCAATTGGTCATGTACCCGATTTTAGTTCAGTGAGGAACTCTACATCTCTATCTGGTGCTATTCCCGGTAGTTCTTCTAGAAAAACATCTGGGTATTCCCTTACTATAAGGACATCCCCTAGGCTAACCCCCTTAAGAGAATTAAGCCTAACTTTCTTCAGTTTGAACTTTGATCTGAACTTGATCTTCCTTTTCTCCGGGGTGGTGAGAGTGATAGCTCTATTTGCACAGGCTATGATTCCTTCAAAACGAGTCATCCAATCCATCCCTAAGATAACATCTAAGCCTTGGGTTTCTAGGATGATCAAGTCCGCAGGAAACTGATGTTTTCCAATCTTCATGTTTAACTGTCTACACCCGGAAGTCACTATCATTTCTCCGCCAGGAGAACTTACTCTAATAGGGCTCCCTATGTTTTCGACAGCTAGCCCATGTTTGTTTACAAAAGCTCTTGAAATGAAAGAATGCGATGCTCCAGTATCAAATAATACTAATGCTGGACATGAATTGAGCAAGAACGTACCAATCACAGCATCGGGTTCATCCAACACTTCCTCCACATTGACGTGGTTCACATGTCCCTTCTGGAAAGGGTTGAGCTTGGCAGATTCTTCAGTCTTCTTTTCTGGGCAGTCATTGGCATAATGGCCCTTGTTATTGCACTTGAAGCAAAGAACTTGGCTGATATCCCTCTTGTGTTCGGGATTTGGGCGATGCTGTCCATTGTTATGGTTATGTCCAGCATGTCCATTTACCTTGTGGCCTCCATTGTTTCCTCTGAATCCACCATTATGGTTATGACCATGATGTTTGTGGTTGCTTCCTCCACTATGGTGGTTCCCATGTTTATGACCATGGCTTACATCATGAGAGAAGTGTTTCTTGAATGAAGGCTCAGAATGATGTTTGTTGATACCCAGCTTCCTCTTCCTATTTTCAGCCTTTTTGATACTATCCTCCAAGATGATTGCTTGGTCCAGTAGGGCCTGATAGTTCGGGGCGTAAGCGACTGTCAGAGGAATTTTCAGCTCGTCACTCAGCCCTTTGAAGAATTTTGTCTTCCTCTTGCCATCAGTGTCAATGTCTTCAGGAGCATAACGAGATAATGCATGGAAGTCATCCATATACTCCTTAAGGCTCATGTTTCCCTGCCTCAGGTTTCGGAACTCTTCTTGCTTCAAATTCATAATGCCAGTGGAGATATGAGCATTACGAAAGCTTTCCCTGAAGGTTTCCCAGGTTAAGTTGTCCAGAGGGTAGGTGATTTGATAAGTTTCCCACCATTGTGCTGCTGGTCCCTCCAACAGATGGGCGGTAAACCTCACCTTTTCAGGGTCGGTGCACTCACAAGTTACTAGATCCTTGTCTACTGAGCGCAACCAATCATCTGCCACAATTGGCTCAGTTGCAGTGGAGAACTTGTTAAGCCTGAGCCTCAGAAATCTAGCAAGTCTGTCCACTTGGGGAGGTGGTGGTGGTGGTGGTGGAGGTGGCGGTCCATTCTGATTGGCCATGAATTGAGCCATCATAGTCATCAGCTGAGTCTGCGCTGCAATCATCTGTTGGAGCATTGCATCGGTGTTGTTGTTTTTGTTGTTGTTGTTTCCAGGATCACGACGGGGAGGCATCTGTGGTTTAAGCATAGATGAGTATAGATGGAAGGAACTATAGAATTATTCTATCCAACAAACAGTCAACACAAATAACAACAATCAACAAATCAACAAAAACTTTTGGATAAAAAAAGATCTAGTCGATTGGAAAGCAAAACACACGAGGTTCTTAAAACAAAAGTGTCGGTACTGCCATACCACAAGTTGGTAGGTCAATACGAAAACGATAGATAGCGTTTAGGTGATAGAATGGTAATCTCACTAACTAGCCTATCCCTCAACCATGGCATCCTCATCCTCTTCTACTATCTCAATCATGATCCCCTCCTTGTCAAGCGCCATCTTGAGCTCCTTCAATTCCTTCTCTAGGGCGGAGTTCTTCTCCTGTAGTTCCCTCTTTTCTGCACGAAGTAACTTGATTAAGTCATGGTCAGCCTCAAACTCTACTTCATTGCTTTCAAGCTCCATCTTCAAGTTCCTTATCTCCTTGTTCTTCTGTTGATTTCTCTTCTCTTGGTTCTTGAATTTCTTCTCCTGTGCCTTGAACTTCTCCTCTTGAGCCTTGGTCTCCTCTTTTTGTGCCTTGACCTTCTCCTCATTCTCCTTGAGTTGGGCGCACAATTCATCATTCTTCAGAAGTTCAGAGCGTCTATCTTCATGAAGTTCCTTGATGTGATTCTCCAAGTCCTGAAAATACCGGCATAGGGGATTAGCCTTGCCCTTATCCTCGGTGTTGAAGACATAAGGCTCTCCATCCTC
Organism: Poa pratensis; assembly: GCA_947311845.1. Lineage (NCBI taxonomy): Eukaryota > Viridiplantae > Streptophyta > Magnoliopsida > Poales > Poaceae > Poa > Poa pratensis. Next base: position 26,896,604 of record CAMZMU010000097.1, on the reverse strand, counting down.
GTCTCGTCTCCCTAAAAGGACAGAGTAGTGACCCTTCAGATCCTTGTTGTGGTGTCCACAAAGGCGTCCAATCAAAACTTGCATGACGAGGTTGAGTCCCTTCTCCATGGAGTCACTAATCAGCTTGATCTCTATGTTGGGCTCATTCTCACATCCTGGTTGAGTCACCTTGATTCCCCAGCAGCCTTCCTTGTTGAATTTCTTCAAGATAAAGCCTTTGATCTTCGGTAGTGGTAACCCCAACTGCTCAACTATGTCGAGGAGATAGCTGCCAAAACGAGTGCCCTTGAAGTTCTCAGCGGTGGTGAAGTTGAAGCTCGTCATCCTTAAGTTTGAAGGAAACAGGGTGTCAGATAAATGCACAAGTCAAGATGTTATGAGGTAAAAGAAAAGGCAAACAGAATAAATTTTGTATGTTTTAATACTTAGGAAAATAATTTTTGGCCAACCTATTTCTATCCAGACTTAGGGTCTCGAACCTACGGGCAACACAGTGCTCTGATACCATCTGTAGCGGACCAGCACTTAAAATTGGCAAGGTCCCCGTGTATAGTGCAAATCCCTGGATCGAATCATTTGCACACACAGTCCAAGATGAAATATCACAACATTGTATCAATTATTACACGAAGATGCAGTACTTAGGAAAATATTCGTTACAACTTGCATAGCATAAAGCTAGCTTTGAAAGAGTAAGCAGCGGAAAACTTTATTCTTCATGGAGTCCCCATCATCATCATGTGCCACAGGCGAAACATGTTGGTTGAAAACTCGAAACCCTTAAACGAAACTTCACTCGTCGTCTGAACATCCTGTAACAGTAAAAATGTTTCAACAAGGTGGGTCAGAACCATATAAAATGGAACTAGCAAGTGACACTCTGTGGACACTTAGTGGAATAACTCTAATAACCTATATGTATATTTAGGCTGGTGGAGTTCAAATGCTAATTTGCAAAAAGCCAATTTTTCCTATCTCTTTTGGAAACTTTTCATCTATTCGAGACAAGTATGGCATGAAAACCATAGTCTCATCTACCCTTGTTCACCCTCCAAACTTTTACTTGAGAAGTTGGAATGTTGGGATCCTCCGTCGACGTCCTTGATCAGCTGCTCAGAATTGTCCGTAACCGGGGACACGGCTAAGTACTTAGTTTTGACACTCTCGAGAGGTTGTGCACGTTCACCATTTGACTCAATCAGCCCAAACTATCCTCTACACTCCAACGGTGATAAGGAAAAGGAGAAGATTGAGACGAGATTTTTCAGAAGCATTTTCCCACCCCATACCGGCCTGACGCGCTCCACCTACAATCCTCTACCACCACCTGTCAAGCCGGGATGAGTCCACGCAACTTAATCCATCAAGACAGAGCCCATATGACAAATGGTTGCACGGGAAGCAATCTTCACTAGGAGTAACTTCAAATCCCTTTGTCCCTGAGTGGCCATCCACAAGTGTACTATCTCAGGTAAAACCCCTGAGAAGCCACTCAACATAAACCATGCAATACCAATTCCACCCAGGTGATTCATTAACTTAGTAGAAATTAGTTTTTTATAAAACAACATTTTGCACAGCAGCAATATTTCTACTAAGTTACAATAGGATTCTAGACCAACTAGTATAGGGTGCTACTCTAAACAGTTTTAGCATAGCAAAACTAATAACACCTACGCATGCTTAAGAAAAATACTCTAATCATGCATAGACAAATAGTAGGAATTTTATGAATGTGTCACTTGCCTTCGCAGCAAGGAGAGCAGGAGTAGCAGTTGCACAAGTCCTCGTTCCCTCCGAATATTCTAACATTACTACTATATATAAAGGGAGGACAAGAAAACGGCCTCTCAGCGCTTCTGTTACTGTAGCTACTGTAGCTAGGAACAGTAGCTACAGTACAGATCCTATCCATCCAAACGGAGATCAACGGGTTACAGCTACCCGCGCTTGGTCAGCAGCCACACGCGCTACTGTGGCTGCACGCTTTTTGGCGCGCACGGTGACCCGCTCGACTGGCCGCCTCCGATTGCCCGCTGCGCGCACGAAAGTTGGCGCGGCTCGACACCCGGTCACTGCTCGCTGCTATAGCTGGCCAACCGTGCCGCACGGCACGGCACGTCGCGTGCCGAGCTCGGCACGGCCCACGAGCGGCACGGTTGCAATCGTGTCGTGCCGTGCCGGCACACGGGCTCCAACTCTGGAGAAGGCACGGCACGGAGAGGACGGCAGCGGCACGACGGCCCGGCCGGCACGGTACGACACGACAGAGCTCCGGCGAGCGCCAGGCCTCCGAGGAGCTCCGGCGAGCGCCAAGCCTTCGAGGAAGAAGAAGATGAGTAGGGAGGAGGGCGGCGACACGAGGAAGAAGAAGGACGAGCTCCGGCGAAGGCGGTGGGCGGCGGAGGGGCGGCCGGCGCGAGGTGGTGGACGGCGGAGGACGGCCGGCGGCGGCGGCACGATTAGGGCACGGTGCTAATCGTGCCGTGCCGTGCCGCACGCCGTGCTTCATATCGAAGCTGGGCACGAGCACGCTCGGGCCACGGGCCTGGCACGGCACGGTTAGTTCGTGCCGGGCCGTGTTTGGGCCGTGCCAAATTTTGCGTGCCTCGGGCTGGCCCGTTTGGCACGGCCCGTTTGGCCAGCTATACTCGCTGCTAGCCAGTCCATCCTCGCTTCGCACGATTTTTAACACGCGCCTTCCCGGTAACCCCCTCGCGAGGACTAATATGTAATGTTTGGAAACCCCAAGGGCCTATCTGCTAAAACGTCCACACACTTCCCCTTCTTCTCTTCTCTCTCCCGCGTCGTCCCGAACTTGCCACCACCGCCGACGCCCGCCGCCGCCGTACTGCTCCTCCCCGCACGAATCGAAGGACGCAGAAACGTCAGCTATCGCATCCTCTCCCTCTTAGCCGAGTTTGGCGTGCCGGGACACCGTGTGTGCAGCGGAATCACCTTCGCCGCACTTGCCGTCCGCCGCCGCCTCTTTGCTCGCCGCCGGCCAGTCCCGCGACCATACGGTCCGCCGCGTACATAATAGAAGATAGATAGCTCCTCCTCGCGTCGGAGGCCGGGGTCGCACGGAACCAGCCGCCACGGAGGTCGCCGTTGGCTTCCGCCGCCACAAGATCGATCCCGCGCCTGAGGGCGCTGCTGCGTGCCGCTGCCACGAGGGCACCGCCGCGGGGCCGCTTCGCGGCCAACGCCACCATCTACACCGCCGAACCCCGCGCGCCTTTTCGCCGTCGCCGTGGCCGTCCGCTCTGGCCGCGTGCTCCGCGTTGGCGCCTACGACTCCGTGAAGGTCCGTTCTACTCGAACCTCCTGCTGCTCCCTTGCCCTCTATGGATTATCTGTATACGTTTTCCCAGTAACTGATTCTCGGAAGCTGCTTTCTGCGTCGCTGCAACCGCAAGAACAATTTCCTGTCTCCTGCGTTTCGCTCAAGATTTCAGTCTATGAAATGCAGGAATTCAAGGGCTGCCACACGTATATGAGCTGATTCTCAGCGGGAATGTCTTCTCCGCCTCCGGTCGCCGGCTTCCGCGCTCGCTCCGCTCGCTTCTGACCTCACCTGCTTTCCCCGACAATTTATTCGTGCTCCTGGTGAATCCTCAAATCCCTTCCGCCGCCTTTCGCCGGATGCATGTCGATCCTTTAGCTCTGGCGCGCTCCAAGCAGCTGTAGGAGATCCAATCTCCAGTTGCATCGTCGCCCCCACTTCCATTGACCTTCTCTCAATAGGAAAGCGTCAAACGCTGCATCCTCCTGATACAAATCCTTGACTAGAGGTAAACATCACGATTTTGTGTTCTTTCATGTCTGACTTTCTCTCTATAATTTTCTGGAAGTCACATGCTGCAGGACGAGTTACAGTTTTAGGGAGCAGACTGCAGAGGAGAACCAGCTGGGGTGTTCTGCGTCACCTAAGTGGCACCCTGCAGTAAGCTTCCGTTCAGTACATCTAGATCAATCACTAAGGAGCCGGTTCATATTGATTCTCAACAGGAAGATTTGCAAACACATGTTTTTCCATGTGACTATATTAGCCAACGGAATTAGTGTATGATTCCTATGGAGCTGATTTGGATGATGTACGTTTTTCCTCCCAGATATACACTAACTCTCAGATCATCTGCATGGTATATATCTCCAGGATTTAACAAAAGGTATGTTGATATTTAAATTGTACAGAACTTACAAGATTTCTCAAAATCATATGTAACAGAGCGTGTAATATTTCCTTGGTAGATCTACCAGAATATTTTTATCTGTCGCCAATGCAAAATTAATTTAATAAGTATATTCCATACTTGAGTCATACAGGTTTCTATTTAGATGTTGAAAAGGGATCCACATCTATGTCATCTTAATATTAGATGTTTCAATAAAGCTTTCTTACCAATGTAGCATGGAATCCATAATTCTTAGGTTCGTTTGTAATAATTCCTTGGCCATTCCACTATTTAGGTTTAAGAGCAACAACTTCTACATAATATGATAACTTATTTTCAGCTATGATACCAGAGTGCCCTTTAGTGTTCTTTATATCCTTTCAAAAAAATATTCAAAGCAGTGTGTTATGTACACTGATAGTGGTCCATATATTGTTAGCTAAATCGCTTTTCACCAAATACTAGATTTATGTGTTCCATTGCGCTCAGCAGATAATTCTCCCTTTGTATAAATCCTTTTAGACATTGGTTCCTACTATTTTGCCCAAATGTTCAGGTATATCTTAAAGAATCTTTACCAAAAACTTACGTATTTTTCTATGCATTTTGGAAATACCTCCACCACTGAGTGAGGCGATATTTCATTTTCAGAACACCAACCTATTTTACACAGTTACTTTTCTTCAACTTACACAGTCGTGTATTGCGAGCAAGGTGTTCTTTCAGTGCTTAGAACTATCTATCTTCTATTATGTTGATGCTACTATCTATAGTTCATCCTTCCAATGTATGCCAGTGCCACATGCTGCAGCTTTTCAGATAACAATAGACGATGCATTATATTTAGTTTTTTTTTTGTAATGACAACGCTACGACTGTATGTTTCCGTTAGTTCTAAGGCATGTGTGCACGCCCGTCTCCTGTTTATATCGACCCACAACTACTCATGTTGTTTACTGAATACTTCTCACAATTGTGTGTGCATTTTTGTTTTGTGATGATTATCTACAGAGTGGCTTAGATAGTCCATCATATTTTGCCTCCTGTTGTGTGCTTTAGGAATTGACTATCTTAGTGTGCTTAGGCTTATTAATTTTGTACTTCCACTTTTCATCCCTGCAGAATTTATGATGGCTTGGATCTTCTACTGACCTCTTGGACTCCTTTTTCATCCGTTGGTTATTCGAGTACGACGTGTCTGAATGAAGATTTACTGTTTAGTTCATCTGAATTTTGTGCGGGTTCCCCGGATACATCGTCTGAAAATCGATTACCTGACATTGAATTACACGACCAGGTTCATTCCGCTAATGCACTATCTGCTGATCCAGCTCCAGGTGTAAATTCTGCTCATCTTTTCTTTCACCTTTATAATGTTTTATTACGTTCTTCGTAATATAACGTCCACGACTGCCAGTACTTCTACATTAGGACGGAGATCTGCCATGTGAAATATGCGTAGTGTATATGCATTTTTGTTTAAATCTTGCCTTAGGTTAAGTTGAGCACATTATCTTTCGGTACAGCATGCCATTTCCCACTGAACCTACTGTCTACAGAAGTATGTTGAGGCTTCTTTGATCAAATCATTCTAATGTATTTTGTAGGACTGTAATTCTCAAAAAATATTCTGAATAGGTTGTTTGATTTGTAGGATTGCAAGACATACAAATTTGTCCTTGGGGTTAATCTTCACTACATTTTACATGAGTTTCCATGGCATGAGTCTTTAAAGTTATCCGGCGAAAGAAAATGTGACTTAATTGTGTGGAGCACCATTTGTTTACTGAAAATATATGACGCTTAAATTTAGTGTTAACCCAATTTATTCCCATATATAATCATTTTATCTTTTTCATTACTATAACATTCATGTATATAGAAATAATACATTCTACATCTACATCTACAGTTCCAATAGTCTTCTAACGAATCACAGATTAACAGAAGATCTCGGCCACACCGTCACACTACCAGCAGGAACAACTCTGGAAATGGGCTGAAAAGTTTCAGGGTTTAATCTCATGCATATGGATTTAATTTTTCTCCTTTACCTTGCCAGGCTGTAACACTAACTGTAAATTTGAACCTGTTGTGTGCATAATTCTTTCATGAATCCCCTAAGATCATGATGGCGCGTGTTGCCGCGCCATGTTATTTATACATTATAATGATGAATATTTTTATAAATACACATTAGGTACTTGGTGGCTGAAGCTGAACTGATATGTATGAATTCATCTGTATGAACTTAACTCATGTGCAGTGCACACTTGCATATAGTCATTGTATGATAAACTATGTAAATGGGTAATGGTTGCCCAAAGTTTATGTCTATGAGCTGAACTCATGTACAAACTTTTTTGTCAGTTCTGGCTATGAGACTACCTTTTTCTGCATCATGGCAAAATCTAAAGGTCTGCAGATGTGTATGACCATTTATATTTCAGCTCTCTTTCGCATTATAATGTATTTTTTCACCCTTCCCTTCTTTGATATTCTATAAATGTTTTATCGGGAGCATATGAGAAAGGCTGGTGATGTTTGTTTCCTCTAAGGTGTATCGTGAGGGTGGTAGTGTGTTATTTTGGTTCTCTTCTACAATTATGTTCTTACTGTTGTCGTTGTACTCGCCAAAGATCGGACAGTATTCTGTGATATTACATGATGAATGGTTTATGTACATGGGTATACTGTTTGCGCACTTTATTTTTTCAAATGCTACTTATGGTTAAGTCTTCTTACACAACATTTATTTGTTGCATATATTTACTGCCCCTCTTGGTGCAGTTGTGCTCTCTATTCTAATTATGGTTAAGTACTATCCTTTCAGTTTAGCAATGGCACGCCATGACTAGGTCTTTCTTCAGGCATGGTAAGAACTGAAGCAACACTTTTTACGTTTACTCAAACACCTAAGTTTTCAACAAGAGATGCAATTCAGATGTTTAGCAAATTATATTCGATCTCTACAAATGAATTTCATCTCTTTCAGCACACACAATATGCTTCAGGGTAATAACATTTTGTTACACTAATTATATTTATAAAAAGTAACCAAAACTAATAACCACACGGGTGCGGCGTGTCGCCGCGCCATGTTGTCTAGTATAAATCAAGCCACAAATAAACATACACATAATAACAATACAATAAAAATATGATATGCATGAAATGCAGTTTAAAACACAAGAAAATATTTATACTATCTTTTCTGGTTTATTAAATCATGCATGAAGTCAAAAATTCATTTAAAACAAATTCTAACAAAACCACTAAACAACACATTATTAAAACACATTAAAAGGGTAATAACACAAGATTAAAGTTTTCTGTAATTAAACTTTTTATTCAAAAATGGTAAAACCGTGCTAATGGACAGAGGGCCTCTAAACAAATTTTCTGCAATTGGATTCACTCAAAAATAATTTTTATAATAGGAGATATGCCAAATTTACTCAAATAACACATTTGAAATTTGAATAAATTTAAACTTGGCAAAACAGAAAACTAACAGATCTAAAATAAACTACAGATCCAGAGGATCTCAAATATATAAAAATTATTAAATTTGGCCAAACAAAACTCAAGTTATTGAATTTACAAGTTTTAGTGCAAATCTGTTTAAAAACAGAAAATAGAAGATAAAACAGGCTACGTGGCGCTCTCTGATTGGTTGAAAACGTTTCGGCCATGGAATTAACAGGAGCCGTTAGATCTACATTAAAACAGACGGCTCAGATCTACTCGTACCGCTTCGCTAAAACAAATAAAACAGGACCGTCAGATCTAGATCTGACGGTCCAGATCTAATCAACCAAAGCCGAGCGGCGCTACCGCCGGAAACCTAGCCGGAGAACGCGAACGCGGTGGCGACACGCACGGCATCGCACGTTCCCAATGATCTACCGCCTACGGGGATGAACGGATCATACCACGGGGTGCAGGAGGTTGTGGCGGTGACGGTGGCGAAGTGGAGGTCTCCTGCGTGTCCTGCTCCCCCTAGAATCGCTCGCCGGAGTGGAAGACGGAGGCGGCTTGCTTCGGTTGATCAAGCACCCGTCGATCTAGCGCACAAAAAAATACCAGACCATGTCAGGGAGATGCGCAAGGAAGAAATAAGAAGAAAGGAAGAGAGGAGAGGGCTCGGGGTCGACGCAATCCACCGGAATCGAGGGATCTCGCCGGCGGAAGTAGCGGAGCTGCGAGCTCGATTGCGAGCCGCCTGGGGGCTCTCGGGTTGGGTTTCTTGGGGCAAATGAAAGAGAAGGGGCAGGGGGTTTTGTAGGAGCAAACGAGGAAGGAAACGGTGGAGTAAATCGCCGTAATCAATCAAATTGATTCGGCTGTTTCTTCTCGCGGTCGTGGGCGCGATTTTGTGGAAGAGACGTTGAAGACGACCCTGACCAGTGGACCCCACCTGACAGCGAGAGGGAGAGAGAGGAGAGAGGCCGGGCTACTGCTGGGCTGCTGCGCGCGGACCGAAAGAAGATGGGCTCGGCCGAGTTAGCTCGGAGGGAGGTCCTGTTCTATTTTTTTGTTCTTTCTCTTTTTCTATTTTTCTGAAAACTTTTATAACTTTTGATTTAAATCTCCAATTGAATTCAAACCAATTTGTAAATTTTGTAAAATTAAACCTTATCAAAATAAAGTATTTGGTAACACTTTCACACACATTTTTATTTACTAAATTTCTTGGGCATTAATGTTTATTATAAACCCATGTTTTTATAGAAAATAGTTTTATTTCTTTTGAAAATTTTGAGAATTTAGGTGCAAAGTAAAATGCAATGAAATGATGCATGACATGTTTGAATTTTTTATTTTTGTGAAAAATTGGGATGTTACATATTTATTCTCCACACCATACGTTTAATCCTTTGTATTCAGCAAGCCAGAGAGATTGACAACATTCCTGTTTCGTTGGGGAAAAGTACTTTGATTGTTTGTGTGCAGGTCCGTGTTGATCTACAAGTGCCAGAGTAGATTGACATCGTGTTGAAGGTCTTACACCTCCTACTGGTTCGATAACCTTGGTAAATTTCAAGGGAAAATTTCTGCTGCACTACTTCATACCTTCCTCTTGGGGTCTCCCAACGAGCGTGTGTTTTCACGTCATCAAGCATATTTTCTGGTGCCGTTGCCGGGGAGTTGGAAGCTACAGCAAGGGGAGTTACACGCCACCAATCTCATTACTTTGTTTTTGTCTTGCTTGTTTTATTTTACCTTGTTTGCACTAAAAAATCAAAAACCACAAAATAAATAAATTTCATCACCTAGTTTACTTCGGTTTGTTATTATGTCTAGTTGTTTACTTGCTATCAATGACTTCTTTCTTTGAAAAAAATCTTATTGGCAAGGTGGGTTCACGGAGGATCAACAAAAATATTATAAGGAATACCACTTGTCACAAAAGGGAAATATTTATGGGAACAAATAGATAGATTGAAAAGTCTAGCTAGAAACTTGTGCTCTACATATGATGAATCCTGGTGCTTTAATGAATCTTTTTGCTGTAGGAGGCATAAACACCTCCCTTTCCAGTGAGATTATAATGATGATGAGACCTTGGGTTCTTATGCCAAAGGAAACTATGACTTTGATAATCTTGAACAAATTGAAGAATTTGTTGTTTTTAAGGGTGCCTATGAAATTACTGCTTTGCTTAAGAATACTTATGATGCTCCATATAAATCTGAGAATTTTGCTATACTTGGATATTGCCTTGAGTATTACAATGATAATCCTTATATTACTGAATATCTTGAGAAAACTTATTCTCAAGAAGAACTGGTTGTCTTTCAGGAACCTGTGGAAGAAGAAATCGCTGAAACTATGAGCTCGTTGGATGAAAAAGAGGAGGAGAGTGAAGTAAAAAAAGGAGGATCTACCTTCTAATGATAGTAACTCTTTAACTCTTACATTATATGATTACCCTCCGTGCCTACCTAAGGAGGAAGAATGCTATATTGTTGAATGTTATGATTCTATTGAAATATCTCATTTTGATAAATTTGAAGTAACAAATTCCTTGACTCAAGAAAAAAAAGAAATAACAGAAAGTAAAAATGTGCTCCCTACTGTTATATATGATAATGCTCTTGATGATGGTCCTATATTGCCTGAAGATATTAATTATACTGCTATTGTCAAAAATGGGTTTAATGACCCCACTGTTTTTTAGCTTAATAAAAACTATGTGTTTGTAGATCATGAAAAGCATGTTTTATGTGATATTTATATTGTTGAGTTTGTTCATGATGCTACTGAAAGTTATTATGAGAGAGGAAAATATGGTTGTAAAAGTTTTCAAGTCACTAAAACACATCTCTTTATGTTAAAAGTTTTGAAGTTACATTTGTTTCATCTTCCTATGCTAGTTGCTTTATGTTTTAATAATTTATTTTATTACAAGATTCCTTTGCATAGGAAGTGGGTTATACTTAAATGTGTTTGATATTTGCCTCTTGATGCTCTCTTTTGTTTTCAACTCTTATTCTTATGAGAGCATCACTAAAATCTTCTAGTCTAGCTAAAAGGCATTAAACAAAGCGCTTTTGGGAGGAAACCCATTATCTTTTGTTTTCAGTTTTTATTTGTCAAGGAATTTGTTTCTACTGTAAAAATGCCTTTGTATCTTTTTATTTTCGTTTGTTGTGCCAAGAAGAGCCTCTAATGGCAAGAAAGTGTTAAAGTTTGGTTTACTGTCCAAAAACAGATTTCTGAGCTTCACCGTACAATTTGTGAAAAATTCACAGAATATCTTTTTGATCTACGACTTTTGTGCACAAGCCTGAGATTTATATCTATGTTTTGTTAGTTCACCATTTTCTGATTTGAGCAACGTAAGTGCCTCGAAAAAATTCGTCTTTACGGACTGTTCTGGTTTTGACAGATTTTGTCTTTGTTTTGCATTCTCTCTTTTACGAGTGAGTGAAGTTCTTTAAGGGTGGAGAGCTTCACGTAAGGCTAGTAAATAGTAGCTAATGCTTAAAATAAATATTTATAATGTGTCTTTACAGAACCAAGTGAACTTATGTTTTGATGCACTAACCCTCTAATGAAGTTTATGATGAGTCTGATGTGAAGGAAGTTTTCAAGTATTAAGAGAGAAGGGTGATAAAAGAAGATTAAGAAGGGAGAAGAGCTTAACCTTGGGGAGGCTCCCATGGACCTCCTTCATATTTCAAGAAGACTCAAGCGTCTAAGATTGGGGATGCACAAGGCATCCCCTTCTTCATCGACAAATTATCAGGTCATTTCTAGTATATTTTTATTTCTTCACATTTTAAGTGTTGTTCTTGGAGCGTCTGTGTGTTTTTATTTTCAGGTTGTTTAAGTTTTGTTCTCTGGTCATAACTAAGTTGGACCCTAGCATTCTTGTTTGGGAGAGAGACACGCTCCACTTTTTCATGGAATACTCCTGTTCTTCACTTATATTTGTTGAGTATTCTATTCTAGCACTGCTATGCTTCTAGCTCTTATTTTTTATGTATCTCTTGTTCAGAGCTATTGTCAGCCCAGTAAGAACCAGGGTGTACTGGGCCAGGCCTCTATAACCCTCAACACTCGGCGAGTGAATCTCGCAAAGGACCAGGTCTGCAAGCCTGGGGAGCCCGCGGGGCAGAATCGCCTCGCGGAGGCCTGAGGAGGCAGCTAGGGCCTGTGGAGCCCCTACTCCGCTGCCCTCTCTCCAAGGAAGCTTTCCCTGAAGGGAAGTCAACGCAGAATCCTCCACAGGGCGTTCCCCCCCACGCGAGGGTTCCTTCACTGTAAAGCAAGCTCTGCGGAACGCACATGGCATCCGCAGCGGCCGCAGAGTGACCGCGCCTCTGCGCAGGGTGACGACGGAGCTACAGTCCCACTTTGGTGATAAAGGAGTCAACAAAGCAGGGGCAACGGCGCAGACCACCAAGCTTTCCTCTTTGGTGATAAGGGAGCAGGCCGGCGCTACGCGCCAAACGCGACGTCACCGTGGGGACTTCCCCCGCTCCTCTGCGGCAGCAGCTGGCCGTCCTGGATGGACGGCGGCCTCTCTGCTGCGGCCTCAGCTTTTGTGCCCATGGACCGCGCTCATGGACGCCCAAGCAGCGGTGCACCGTGCTCCCGACCGTTGTCGCCATGTGGTAACCCCTCCGCTGCACAAGGACAGGGAGGAGGCCCGGGGCACCTATAAAAGGAGCTGGTGCACCACCCTAAGAGGGGGATCGATCACATTTGACTCCTAGTCTAGCTACTTGCGCGCAAGGGAGAAGAAGACAGTAGTTTCCCTCCCCTTGTACGCGCCATTGCCACAACTGTGCCCTCGGCAAGCACGCTGTACTGTAACCTCTACAAGCAGCAATACAGACAGGCAGGACGTAGCGGTTTTACCTCCACAAGAGGGCCGTGAACCTGGGTACGCGCCGTGTCTCTCTCTGCCGTGATGTCCCTCCTCAGGCACGACGAGCAGCGTCGCCGCGCCGGATGAGGGTTGATTGACGTCGTGTTCAGCCCCTTACACGAACTCTCTTCGCGAGTGTGACTGCCCCAGTTTCATGGGAGTCATTCTCCGACAGCTATTAGTTCTTTTGAAGAAAGTACTCTATTGCTTCACTTATACTTGTTTGAGAGTTTATTAAATAAGTTGATTGGCGTTTGGTTGGAACAGAAAATGTTATGCATGTGGTAATGGTATGATAAAAATTGCATAGTCTTGTAGATCATTGAACTTTGATAACTTGATTCCTTGCAAATGTTTTGAGGTATTAATTAATAGATTTAAATGCTTGATGGTTACTTAAGTTAAAATCATTAGTGGATTGTTGTCTTTAAAGCTTGTGCCGTACTACAAACTCTGCTAAAATTGTTGAAGGTGTAGTTGGTCTTGATAGTTTTTCATGTCTAAAAGTAATTCGTAATTAACATAGTTGCGTGCTAAGGTCGAGGGATGTAACGGGGTACTTGTACCGCCGTGAATGACCCTCCTTGGAGTAAAATCTAATCATGACCTTAATTTTGAAGCTGCTAGTCGTTTGCAATAAATTTGTGAGTTCTTTTTTACTAATGTTAAGCTACGGCTTTGACACTTCCACCATCCAAATTTTGCTAGCCTCTTCGGTGTTGTGCATTGCCCTCTTCTCACCTTGAGAGTTGGTGCATACTTCGCCAGTACATCCAAACCCCGTGGGAGGACTTCCTCTTGTTCTCCTACACATAAGCCTATACATCTTCCTCAAAACAGCCACCATACCTACCTATCACAACATTTCCATAGTTGTTTCGAGATATATTGCCATGCAACTTCCATCATGCATTACATGACTTGTTGTCATTCATCATTGTTATATATTGCTTTGCATGATTCTGTACAGCTGACGTGCGGTTTACCCATGTTACGCTAGATCATTGCACATTCTGCTACACTGGCAGAGGCATTCAGTTTCATACATCATGTTCTGTTCATTATGAGTTATTTGTAAAAAAAGTGTGTTGTCATATTAGGATTTTGTCCCTACCAGTGAGGGAGAGAAAAGTGAAAAGAGCCATGGAGGCCATCAAAAATAGAAACAGAAAAAGAAAAAAAAGAAAAAAAGAAAAAAAAAGTAAAAAAAAGAGAGAGAGGGGGCAACATCACTATCTTTTATGCACACTTGTGCTCATGTTTAGCACCTATGTTTCATTTGAGAGAGTTTTCATGTTTCATTAGTATAACTATGTGGGGAATTTACACTATAGAATTTGGGTTGTATATTCCAATGATGAGCCTCCTCAAAAGTGCTCTAGGTCTTCATGAGCAACCAAGTTAGATGCACCCCCACTAGTCTCATTGGAGAGATTTCATACACATATAGCTCTATGTGCATCCGTTGCATGGCAATCACTACTCCTCACATAGTTTTGATTATAAGACTTTCTCTTGTCTAATGATCACTTATAGCTTTGTGAGCCTTTCTTCCGTTGACCTTCCAAATCCCCATTATTATTCTCTTTGCCATAACATCCTGGTGCCAAAACCAAATGCTTACACTCACCGGTTGAGTAAAACTTCGAAACAGTTGATTCATGACGTTCATGTTTATTTTTACTTGACTGGATCCTTTCTATGTTGTGAAAATTGCTTGATGCTTGGATTGAAGGATAGAACTTCTACACTGAATACTTAAAACATCTATAATGAACCTTGTATGGTTTCATGTCTCTAAAGCATCATTCATGAAAAGTTTTATCTTGTTTAACTATCTTGCTTTATTATCTTTTGTTTAATATCAATTATAGACATTTGCTTTGAATGATTTAATCTCAGTTTACATGTTGTACATTACTATTTGATCAAGATTATGTTGGTACGTGGCATGTCACTCCAAAAATTATATTTGTTATCGTTTACCTACTCGGGACGAGTAGGAACTAAGCTTGGGGATGCTGATACGTCTCAAACGTATCTATAATTTTTGATGTTCCATGCATGTTTTATACCAATTGCTACATGTTTTATATACACTTCATATCATTTTTATGTATTTTCTGGGACTAACCTATTAACAAGATGCCACAGTACCAGTTCCTGTTTTCTGCTGTCTTTTTATTTCAGAAAAGCTAGTCGGGAAATATTCTCGGAATTGGACGAAAATCAACGGGGTGGAGTTTTACACCGACACGAAGACGAAATCCGAAGGGCGATCGAAGAGGCAGCCCGGGGGGCCCAGACGCCACCTGGGCGCGACGCCACCTGGAGGCGTGCCGGGGGGTCGTCTGGCGCCCTTGGGTGGCTCTTCGCGCCGCCCTTTCGCCTATATATTCTCCTCCTCCCGAAAATCCTAAACACCCAAGAATTATTCCACGAAAAGTTCCGTCGCCGCCGCCGTCATCAACCCTAGTTCGGGAGGGTTCTGAAGCTCTTCCGCTCTACATCACCATGCCCGCCTCCGGACAGATGCGTGAGTAGTTCATCCTTGGACTACGGGTCCATAGCAGTAGCTAGATGGTTGTCTCTCCACTTTGTGCTATCATGTTTATATCTTGTGAGCTGCCTAACATGATCAAGATCATCTTATTGTAATGCTACATGTTGTATTTGCTGGGATCCGATGAATTGTGAAGTTATGATTAAGTTGTTTATATATTTATCTACTGTTTTATTTATGTTCTTGCATGCTCTCCGATGCTAGTAGATGATTTGGCCAAGTAGATGCCAGTGTCTCCAAGAGGGAGTATTTATGCTAGATAGTGGGTTCATGCCTCCAATAATCTGGGCTCGAATGACAGAAACGACTAAGGTTGTGGATGTGTTGTTGCCACTAGGGAGAAAATAACTTTGCTTTGCTTATATGTGTTGCTTATATGTCATATGCATTATTTACATTACACACCTTGCTTAATGCAATTATCCGTTGCTTGCAACTTAATACTCGCGAGAGACACGAATGTTATTTCGGGAGTGGATTATTAGTCATAGATGCAGCTGGTAAGCGGTCTATGTAAAATGTTGTAATGCCCAATAAATACTACATTGAACATCTTGTCATAATATGCATTGTCATGCTCTTGTCATTTGTCAATTTCCCAGCTGTAATTTGTTTACCCAACATGCATGCTATCTTTTATGGAGAGACACCACTAGTGAACTGTGGACCGCGGTCCATTCTTTTACACTGATAAAACCACTGTTTCCACCACGCTCTACAATCACTTGTTCGCTGTTCCTTTTGCATTTATATTTATTCTCCACACCATACATTTAATCATTTGTATTCAGCAAGCCGGGGAGATTGACAACCTTCCTGTTTCGTTGGGGCAAAGTACTTTGATTGTTTGTGTGCAGGTCCGCGTTGATCTACAATCGCCAGAGTAGATTGACACCGTGTTGAAGCTCTTCCACCTCCTACTGGTTCGATAACCTTGGTAGATTTCAAGGGAAAATTGCTGCTCACTACTTCATACCTTCCTCTTGGGGTCTCCCAACGAGCGTGTGTTTTCACATCATCATTTACCTTACTAGCGCCCTGAGTAACATTTGGGTATTTGATACCGGTTCTGTTGTTCACATATGTAACTCTCAGGAGGAGTTGCGGAATAAACGGTGCCTGACGAAGGACGAGGTGACGATGCGCGTCGGCAACAGATCAAGAGTTGATGTGGTGGCTGTCGGCACTCTCCCTCTTCATCTACCATCGGGATTAGTTTTGGTTTTAAATAAGTGTTATTTTGTACCAGCGTTGAGTGTGAACATTATTAGTGGGTCTTGCTTGTTGCAAGACGGTTATTCGTTTAAATCAGTATCAAGTGGTTGTACTATTTCGATGAATAATATCTTTTATGGTCATGCCCCTGAAAGTAATGGTTTATTCTTGTTGAATCTCGATAGTTGTACTCACATCCGTAACATAGATGCCAAAAGGATTAAACTTAGTGATGATAGTGCCATGTATATGTGGCATTGCCGTCTCGGTCATATTGGAATTAAGCGCATGAAGAGACTCCAATCTGATGGACTTTTGGAGTCACTAAATTTTGGATCTCTTGACACTTGCGAACCATGCCTTATGGGCAAGATGACCAAGACACCGTTCTCCGGTATGATGGAGCGGGCGTCGAACTTATTGGGAGTCATACATACAGATGTGTGCGGACCAATGAGCGTGTCGACACGCAATGTATATCATTACTTTGTAACCTTCACTGATGATTTGAGTAGATATGGGTATATTTACTTGATGAAACACAAGTCTGAAACATTTGAAAAGTTCAAAAAAATTCAGAGTGAGGTTGAAAAGCAACTCAACAAGAAAATCAATCACCTTCGATCTGATCGAGGTGGCGAGTATTTGAGTTTTGAGTTTGGCATACATCTGAAGGCTTGTGGCATCGTGCCACAACTTACGTCGGCTGGGACACCGCAGTGCAACGGTGTGTCCGAGCGACGTAATCACACTTTATTAGATAGCGTGCGGTCTATGATGTCTCTTACCGACTTGCCCATATCGTTTTGGGGATATACGTTAGAAACAACCGCATTCATTTTAAATAGGGCACCATCCAAATCCGTAGAAACGACACCGTATGAGATATGGCATGGCAAGAAACCCAAGCTATCGTTCCTGAAGGTTTGGGGCTGTGAGGCTTACGTTAAGAAATTGCAGCCTGACAAACTCGAACCGAAATCGAAGAAGTGCGTTTTTGTAGGATATCCAAGGGAGACCATTGGATACACCTTCTACAACAAAGCCGAGGGCAAAACGTTTGTCACTAAGAATGGAACCTTTCTCGAGAAAGACTTTCTCGCCAAAGGAGTAGTGGGAGAAAAATAGATCTCGGCGAGATAGTTGATCCTGAACTCGAAATTAAGAGTGGCGCAACGGAAGATGTTCCGGAAACATCCTCCACAGATGGAGTGGGAGCAAATGTCGAGGAACCAATTTTACCTCGTAGGTCTACAAGATCACGTGCCACTCCTGAATGGTACGGTAATCTTGTATGCACAGTCATGGTGATTGAGCAGGACGAACCTACGAAGTACAAAGAGGCAATGGAAGGTCCCGAGTCCGAGAAATGGCTTGAAGCCATGAAATCCGAAATAGGATCCATGTATGACAACAAAGTATGGACTTTGGTGGAGATTCCAAAAGGGCGCAAGGCCGTCGAGAATAAGTGGATCTTTAAGAAAAAGACTGACGCTGACGGTAACGTGACCGTCTATAAAGCTCGACTTGTCACAAAAGGTTTCCGACAAATTCAAGGGGTTGACTACAATGAAACTTTTTCACCCGTAGCGATGCTTAAGTCTATTCGGGTTTTACTAGCGATTGATGTATATTTTGATTATGAGATATGTCACATGGATGTCAAAACTGCGTTTCTAAATGGCAACATTGAGGAAGAATTCTATATGATACAATCGGAAGGTTTTGTCGATCCAACGAATGCTTGTAAGGTATGCAAGATTCAGCGTTCCACTTATGGACTGAACAAGCATCTCGAAGCTGGAATCTTCGCTTTGATGAGGTGATCAAAGGTTTTGGAATTGTCCAAAATATGGAAGAAACCTGCATTTACAAGAAAATGAGTGGGAGCTCAGTTGCATTCCTAGTACTATATGTGGATGATATATTGCTGATTGGGGTTGATGTGAAACTTCTGAATAGCGTGAAGGAATATTTAAACAGTAAATTTTCGATGAAGGGCTTAGGAGAAGCTGCTTACGTATTAGGCATTAAAATCTATCGAGATAGATCAAGGCGCCTATTAGTTTTAAGTCAGAGTACTTACCTGGATAAGATTTTGAAGAGGTTTAAAATGGATCAGGTGAAGAAAGGGTTCTTGCCTGTAGTGAAAGGTAAAGCGTTGAGCATGGCTCAATGCCCAGTAACGGCTCATGATAAGGACGCGATGGCTAACGTCCCCTATGCTTCAGCCATAGGATCGATCATGTACGCCATGTTGAGTACTCGACCCGATGTAGCACTGACTCTTAGCTTGACGAGCCGGTTCCAAAGTAATCCTGGCAAGGATCATTGGACAACTGTTAAGAACATTCTGAAATATCTTAAGCGAACCAAGGAAATGTTTCTTATCTATGGAGGCCGTGAAGAGGAACTTGGCGTAACAGGTTACGTTGATGCAAGTTTCTGCACAGACCTAGATGACTCGAAATCTCAGACAGGATATGTGTTTATGGTGAACGGAGGCGCCGTGAGCTGGAGAAGTGTCAAGCAACCCATAGTAGCCTAATCTACAATGGAATCAGAGTACATTGTCGCTTCAGAAGCGGCGAATGAAACTGTCTGGCTGAGGAAGTTCGTCATCGAGCTCGGAGTGTTCCCAAGCGCGCAAGACCCTGTGAACCTCTACTGCGACAACACAGGCGCCATTGCGAACGCGAAGGAACCAAGGTCTCACTCGACTGCCAAACATATACT
The DNA here is from genome assembly GCA_947311845.1 of Poa pratensis. Taxonomy (NCBI): domain Eukaryota; kingdom Viridiplantae; phylum Streptophyta; class Magnoliopsida; order Poales; family Poaceae; genus Poa; species Poa pratensis. The sequence continues at coordinate 26,877,529 of CAMZMU010000097.1, read as the reverse complement.
CCGGCGCTTTCATGTGAAAAGACAATATATCAAGGAAGGCGACATGAAGATTTGCAAAGTACATACGGATCTGAATGTTGCAGATCCACTGACGAAGCCTCTTCCACGAGACAAGCATGACAAACACCAAGTTGCTATAGGTGTTATGTTATTACCCGATGTAAACTAGATTAAGTTGTACTCTAGTGCAAGTGGGAGACTGAAGGAGAAATGCCCTAGAGGCAATTAATAAAGATATTTTATTTATAATATCTCGATTGTTCATAGTATGTTTTATAGCATGCTATAACTGTATTGAGCGGAAACATTAATACACGTGTGGTATGTAAACAAACCAGGTCCCTACTAGCCTCTTACTAGTCCATTGAGACGAACCGATGATCAAGATTTCCTGATCATGGACATGTATGTCAATTGATAATGGAGTCATGTCATTAGTTGAATGATATGATGGACGCACACCTAATATATAGGAGAACATAGTACCCAAACCTTCGATCGTGAGATCATATTTAATTACTATCTCTAGAGGTTGCCTTGACTGCATCAACCGTCACACCATAACAGGGTGACCATAAATGTGTCTCTATCAGGTTTCTAAAGGAATAGGTTGAGGCATATGGATCAAGAGCGGGATTTGTCAATCCACATAGCAGGATAGATACTCAGGGTCCACTCGGTGAGTTTGCATTAATGAACTTGCAAGCATGTGAATAGGTCACGAGGATGTAATATCACAGAATGAGTAAATTAATGGTATTGTCGGTAACGAGATCGAGCTAGGTATTGGATACCGAAGATCGAGTCTCGGACATACTAAGTATCGCATGGCAAAGGGAGTGGGACTTGACGTTTAAGGTTCAAGCGACAAAGATATTCGTGGACGCACATGGACTATCATGGGTTTCCAGATCCCGCTGTTAGTCATTGATCGGAGAGATGTCTCGATCATGTCTGGAGTGATCTCGAACCGTAGGGTGACACACTTAAGGGTAGACGATGGTTAAGTTTGATTGGACACCGAAGAGAAAATAGAGAAGAGCACCGGAAACGTTCCGGGACATATCCGATGAAGATCGGAGGGCAACGAAAGATGTTTCGGAGCTAGAATAAATAAGATAATATGTATTTATTATTAATTAAAGTAATTAATTAATAAGTATATTTTATTTTATTTTTAAAGGCAGCCCACCTTAAATGGGCCATCTCCCGGAAGAGAAGGCCCAAGAGGGGGGAGCTGCACCCCAAGGAGGAGGGGAGAGCCAAGCGGCCTAGGTGGGCCACATGGGGCCCACCTAGTGCCGGCGCACCTATTTGGTGCGGCTGGTGTGGGGTTTAGTCCCCCACCAGCCAGCCACCGAGGGTGGCAGCCGTCCTCCACCTATATAAGGAGGTGCCCCATGCCTTGGAAATTCACCAAATTCTCTCTCTCTCACCTTCGGACGTGACTCCGCAATTGGAGTTGCGCATAGGTTGAGGTTTTCTCCACCATACGCACACCGACGTGCTGCTGGTTCTTCGGTCCAAGTCTCCAACTTCCGCTGCTTCGCTGGACCGGAGCCCGGGGGTCGTTTTCTGCACCGTACGTGTGTAGAGCTACGAGGTGCTGCACGTGCGGCACTTGAAGAGGGTATGACTACACGACCTTGAGGTCGGCGCCGCCATCGTCAACGTCCTTACGGACATAACGCTTTTCGGTCTTCAAGAGTATGAATACCGATTCCCTCCGTTATTTTATATCTGCATAGTAATAGATCTTATCTATTATGGTTATCGTTGTTAGGAATTTTTTTGTTTTCTGCCTACGATCCCCTTCAGCTGCAATGATTCCAGTTCTTTTAGAGATGGAGTTGTACATGATGTTTGCCTTGACGGAAGTGATAGAAATAATAATAGGTATGGTATTTCAGGCAGGCCATGACCGTGAAACTACATTTTTGCTGTTGTAGTTGGTAAAAATGTTTTATAAATTAAGGTTAAATGTCTCCTAATCCTCACATGAAACTGTTAAAATATAAATTGTATTCGTTTTTGTGTTGAGTAAATCTGTTGGCAATAGGCTGTCATGTCAATCAAAAGTCAATTGTTTTCGTTTTAGCAAAGTATATAAATTATTTTCGTTTTGTGTAAATAAATCTGTTGACAATCAACGATTCATTCGCCTTCACCATCTTCTTTTAACACAAAACGCCCTAACTCTGACATGTTACCTTCCCAGGGAACAATTGTCAATGGTCCGGCAAACTACTTGCCCGGATGCAAAAACCAGACTTGTCTCTCCAGGTATCAGGGGTCGGTGACCAAATCCTCTGGTCACGGGTTGTGCAGTTCGTGGGGCAAATAAGCATTCAGGATGAACGACTCAGGTAGCAGCTGGTCTGCCTCATTGATCCGTCTAGCTGCTATTTAGACAGTCCCACTATTGTTTTGCCGCATTTAAGTAGTATTATGAACTTATTAGACTTGCTCTCAAAAGAAAACTTGCTTCCCCTGCCCCGCGTCGCTCCCTTTGGGGCGACTCGGGCGGCAACCCAACCCTAGCGCCGCCGGCCCTCCTCCTCCCAAGGCTCCCCCACCTCGTCGCCACCGGAGGTAGCCGCCGGAAAGCCGCGCGGCCGCTGAGGAGGGTGGTGGCGAGGATCTCGTTGCTCTGCGCGCTCGTCGCCTCGTCCGCGACGGAGGACTTTGGATTCAGGGCAGCGGCCCTCTCTGGTGTGGCAGCGGCGCCCTTGCGGCTGGCGTCGTTGCGGGTGGATCTGGCTGTCGGCCTCGTCCTCATGGGAGGCGCGTCGGCTGCGGGCGGCGACTGCGATTTGGATTTCCTTCCTCGTCAGATCTGAGTTTTGAGCTCCTCCCTTCAGTTCTCTTCCCCGCCTGCTTCAACTGTTGGTGGCGTTGCTGCCATAGCTAGAGTTTGGTGGGCGCAAGGTGGAAGCTTGGGACCAGGGGAAACCCTAGGTTGGCTTGTCTGGCCCGGTCACGGCGACGCCATTGGGTGCCGTCCTACCTCCTTGGAGGTGTGGCTACGGTCCCTCCTCTCCACCCCCGACCCGTCTCCCGGACGAAAGTCCAAGATCCTCGATTGGGCGGCGGCGACGCCCTTAGCGCTGTGTCCTCCTTGGAGGCGCCGCCTAGGGAGTCCTTGGGTTTGGGTGAGATGAACATAAGGTGGGAGTTTTGGGTGGCTCCCCTGCTACCCCTTTCCTCTGCAGTTGCGCTCGGCGCTTTCCTGTTGCTCTCAGGTTTCCAAGGACAGTGATGTCGAAGACGGCGTGGTGCTCAGTGTCATGGTAGGGCGTGCTCTGGGGCTCCTTCGGATTTCGAGTCCAACATCTCTCCGCTCTCAGGTTGGGGCTCTCTTCGGCATGAGAGCAGGAAGATGTTGTTCTGCTCCAGCTCTTGGTGCTCCTCACTCACGACTTGACCATGGCAGTGCCCTTCTGCCTCTCCTACGTGGTGTCCTTGCCCTGGAGTTGCTGCAGTCTTCACTTCGGCAAACAGTGCTTCATGTTCTTCGTTTTTGGGCTTGCTGTTTAGTGTAAAGTTCTAAGCTGTTCAGAGTGCACTCTTGTATCGTTCGGCTGCTATGGTGATCGGTTCTGTTGGTTGTAATGGTGGCCTTGTGTAATCCCTGTCCGGTTGTTGGCTTCGTTAATTCAAAACTGGGCTCGTCTCGAGCCTACGTTCTAATTAGACTTGCTCTTTGTATCTCATTTTCATGAACAAAAAACTGCGAATAGCACATGTTCTGAATGTGAAAAATGTTATGAGTTCAATATGTCAACAACATAACTTCAGCTTGCTTACAAACGCCAAATAACGTTTGTGTGAATCACAAATTCAGAGCTTGCCATGCTTTATCCCTAAAAAGCTCGATACTTTTGGCAGAGACATCACTAATTTTGAGGATTTGCATCAATTGTGGTTGAGTAATGCTCCTGTTGCCAGTTCTATAACTGATGCCTTCCTGCGGTTCTTATGTAAATGTCGAAATGATTTATGTTTTCAGGGAGGGCAATGGAAAAGCTTGGTGGTGGTCTGGGACCGTGCAATATCAATACTGCGCCAATGGACACCGCTGTTTAAGGAATCGCGATCTCGCTTGCTGGATCAAGGTTTGAGGCTGCTGGATTTCCGTCGGGGCAAATTACTGCGGATTGCCCGGCGCGCCTGAAGACAGACGCGGAGCGGACAGTACCTGATTGAGAACACCAATTGGTTTGGTGGAGATTAGGTGCTTTTGTTGGTTTTCCTGCTTTCCTGGAATTGTAATAAAAGTTAGGGAAAATTTGCCAGGGAAGCGCCTGTGCTTTCCCTCGCGTACAACTCTGTTTTTCCTTGGCTTCATTTTATAAAAGTGGAGCTGGGGGTCTTTGGCCCCCTGATTTTCTATAAAAACTTTTAGCAGAGAAAAAACAATGGCAAATGGAAAACGCTTCGTTGCCTCCAGAGGATCGTGCGCGTTGCGTCCTCCGTGTCCTCGTCGCGCCACACGTTCGTCTGCCTGTCGAACCGAACGCGAGACAACGTGCGTGGGTCCGACCACTCACCACTGCCTTCCTTTTCCGAGTGGTCCGGTGAATTGAACCACGAACTTCAAATCCCTGTCGTTTGTACCCTAAACTTACGAATCCCGGTCTAAGTCAAACCCTGTATCTGTTTGGTACACCGGAAAAGCAACAATCCCTAGCAGGAAAACACGGATCGTCTCCTTCCTCTCTGCGGGATGGGAGGGCATGGCAGCAGTACACTCACGGGCCACACGCATGTACCCACATCTAGCTAGCTAATACGCACGCCTCAAATCCTAAGCTAATCCTAGCTTAGCTAGCCAGCCCGCACGGGCAGCGAACGCGAGCGCACGCACGCCTCGTATCCCAGCTACCTAGCTAGCACGCGCAGCGAACGTTGCGCGGCGAGCTCGGGGCTGTGGCGAGCAGGCGCGGACAAGGCAAAGGGGCGCAGCGCCTGGACAGTGAGCGCGACGCTCGCATATGCGCGGCACGCGGCCAGCGAACGCGGCGCGCGTTCGGTGAGGTGCATATGATGCGACGGGGGCGTGCCGTGGACCTTGCGTTGTGCGTGGCCGGCGAGAGCGTACGACGCGCGGGGGCGTGGCACGCGGCGTGTGAGCGCGACAGACGCAACAGTGGCAGTGCTCGGCTCGACAGCGGCGCTCGGCCGTGAGCTCGGCGTGGACGAGGCCACGGGGCGCGGCGTGTGTCGAGTGAGCGCGACGCTCGTATGGCGCGGCACGCGGCCGGCGAACACGGCGAAGCGCGCGTCTGGTGAGGTGCAAACCAACGCGGCCGGGGGCGCGGCATGGACCTTGCGCTGTCATAGAGGCGCAGACGACGCACGCGGACGGCGACGCGGCTCGGCCGGGAGCATTGCGCGAGCAGCCTTGCTTGCACGCGCACGATGACAGCCACGCTCCGGTCAGACGTGTGTGGTTTGACTCGGGAGAGATATTGGAGTTGAAAGATGGGTATGACATGTGGACCAGCTTTGTCAGTGAGAGCACCTAATTATTTAGTATGGGAGTTTATTTTTTTTATGTGTAAAAAATCTTCTGGGTTTGATTTAGACCGGGATTTGCAAGTTCAGGGTACGAACGACAGGGATTTAAAGTTCGGGGTTCATTTCGTCGGACCACTACAAGTTCAGGGTTGAAAATGGACTTTTTCCTTTTCCTTATCTCTTTCCGTGCTCTGCGTGGTCATCTTCTCCACCGCACCAAACGGGAAGCCCCGCCATGATCGTGCCGCCCTCACCGTTCCCCACGAGTTCCAGCTTGCTGCCTTCAAGTTCCCCACGATCCCTCCGACGCTGCTGCAGCATGAGGGAGCCGGCGCCGTGGCGGTCGTCGATTTCGGCGGCCACCAAAAGCTTCCGTCCTCCACTCCAATTGTGGTGGCGATGGGGTTGGATCCGGTGGGCGGACCTGCAGCCACCGTTCAAGGTCCTCCACGAGCTCGCGCCCCGACCCGGCCGGCTCTCCCCCAACCTCTTCCTTCCCTGCCTCCACCCCTCCTCTACATGACCTCCAGCACCACGGCAAGGGCGTACGAGAGCAATTTTGTACGATGCATTTTTTCTTATGTGGTGCAAACTCTGGGAAGATTTGTAGCAAAAAAATGGTGCTTTTGATGCAAATCCTCGAAACAGTTGTAGCATTTTCTTCTTACGCATTTTTCTTCCCTGTGATGCAAACTTTTGGATGGATTGTAGCAGTTTTTTCTGCCCTTGATGCAAATCTATAGAATGATTGTAGCAATTTTCTTTTTCTTACGATGCAAAAAAAAATCATGATGTGCAAATCTGAAGAAGGTTTGTAGCAGATTTTTTATTCCTTTGATGCAAAACTTCGTAAAGGTGGTAGCAGAATTGTTCTTCATTAGATGCAATTTTTTTAAATGAGATGCAAATCCTTTTAAGTTTTATAGCAGATTTTTTATTCCTTTGATGCAAATCTGTATAAAAGTTGTAGCAGATTTGTTCTTCATTAGATGCAATTTTTTGTTAATGGGATGCAAATTGTTGTAAGGTTTATAGCAGCTATCCATGGCAGCGCCGCCGAGCCATGCCGGCGATGGCTGGAGTGGGGATGCTGCAAGTAGGGGCCGGCCTCTAGCCATGGATGGCGATGTTACCCAGTTCCCGTCAGGGGCTGCTACAGCGTGGGCGACGGTTCTGAAAGTCGTGGACGGCGGTGCTCTGAGAGTGGAACTCGACAAGGATTCGCCGGAGCTATGAAGGCAGCAGTCCAGGCACGGGGCAGCAGGAGGCATCAAGGTGCAGGGCCGTCGCTCTGTTCTCAACGGGGGAAAGGGTGTTTTTTCGCCCCGCTGGGAGCGCGTGGGCCGTTGACCTTCTCATTTTGATCAGATGATACAGGGCGTCTTAATCAGATGGCTAGCGACCCGGAGGATCGGGCGTTCGGATCCTCCGGAGGACGCTCAGCACTTCAATACCTGGATTTGCAACTGTATTGTATCCTGAGTAGGTACGGACCAGAGCGCTCAAAACAAAGGGACTTTGTCCCATCCGTGATACATTTGGATGTATATGACCCTAGTTTCGTGCTACCAGGCAAGAAAATGCTACTGACAAATAAGCCGGTGACTCTATATGCACAGGACTACAATACCGATCAATTAAGTGACGACAATAGAAGCGCTGGATCAGGAAAAGGAAGGAAACTTTACTTATTGCAAAATATAGACGCATCTATCGACGAAATTTATGGTCCCTGTAGTATGCTGGGAGCAAAGAGCCAACATGCTGCTGAACTACCTCTGGCTGAGATGCAGGGTACATGATAAGAACGAATGAGTCATGCAGGTTACATGCTTTTTTTCTCTGTTACAGCCAATTGTTTTGTCATTCTTTAGATCACACCATGATGATATGTAATTATACAGTTAAATTTCTTACTTATTATTTCTCTCTACATGGAAGCATCCACATCATCTTTTCTTAGCCATCAAATTATCCATGTCATTCTTTTTTGCCGTTCTATTGATAAGATCACACCATGACGATGTGTAATTATATAGTTAAATCATATGCGAGTGGAACGCCTTAGTTTCATCAACCAACTAAACTTTTTTTAAATATTTTCAATGATGAAAAATCATATAACTGTTATTCGAGATTATGTGTTCTCCTATATGTAACCGCCCAAAATGTTTAAAAAATGGTATGTGTCAACTTGCATGGCATCTTCATGCAATCTATCCGCATCATCCTTTTATGCGACCCGTTAATTTTAACGTATCTATATCAATCAGGTACACCCAGGACCCATCACGAACTTTAAATGGTATAATATGCATATATTTCATGTCTATTAAATTTAGCCTTTGTACAACTGTGATCAACTAAATCTTGCATATTTTTATAGACAATTTCAAGTTTCAAGTGTTTTATTAGATTTCTTAAAGAGATATTTTGTACATGATGTTTACAAAATGTCGTCTTATTTGCAGGTGTGGAAGCCAGTGGCTAGGAGAGAGGATCGTGGAGCATTGGAGCTGGAGATTGGTAGGATTCGCTCGCTCCACGACGTCGTGCGGGACAAGCCGGAGTAGCTGCCCGCCCTACCGTTATCCCCCCTAGTTCCTTAGGTCTTGCCGTGGTGCGGCCTCTTTTGTACTCTGTATGTGTGCTCTTTGAGCGTGTGCTTCAGTGTTGGGTCTGTAAAACTTTTATGACTTGTGTGACTTGCCGAGGGGCTTTATTAATTTAAAGCCAGGCTCCGCTCGAGTCTTCCGTCTAAAAAAATGATAGAAATGATTTGTGGTCTGGTATTTCAGCCATGCCATGACCGGGGAAACTACATGTTGGGTGTTGTAGTGGGAAAAATGTTTTATAAATTAAGGTAATAGAAATGTCTCATAATCCTCACATGAACCTGCATTTACATTTTTAGTTAAAATATAAATTGTTTCCATTTTTGTGTTGAATAAATCTGTTGACAATAGGCTGTCATGTTTCTTGCACTAGCCACCGCAACCAAGTCAATTGTTTTCGTTTTAGGAAAACATATAAATTATTTTCATATTGTGTTAAATAAATCTGTTGACAATCAACGATTCATTCGCCTTCACCATCTTCTTTAACACAAAACGACCTAACTCTGACCTGCTACCTTCCCAGGGAACAATTGTCAATGGTCCGGCAAACTATTTGCCCGGATGCAAATGCCAGACTTGTCTCTCCAGGTATCAGGGGTCGGTGACCAAATCCTCTGGTCACGGGTTGTGCAGTTCGTGGGGCAAATAAGCATTCAGGATGAACGACTCAGGTGGCAGCTGGTCCGCCTCATTGATGCGTTTCCTTGCACGCACGATAAAAATAGCATAATGTTTTGCTGTATCAACGTTCAACGGGAACAAAAAGTCCAGTACTAGACACGCATTTGAGTAGTATAACGAACTTGTTAGAGTTGCTCTTTGTATCTCATTTTCATTAACAAAAAACTGCGAATAGCACATGGTCTGAATGTGAAAAATGTTATGAGTTCAATATGTCATCAACATACCTTCAGCTTGCTTACAAACACCAAATCACGTTTGTGTGAATCACAAATTCAAAACTGACAGGCCTGCCATTCTTTATCTGTAAAAAGCTCGATACTTTTAGCAGAAACATCACTAATCTTGAGGATTTGCATCAATTGTGGTTGAGTAATGCTCCTGTTGCCAGTTCTAAAACTGCTGCCTTCCTGCGGTTCTTATGGAAATGTCGAAATGATTTATGTTTTCACTTGCAATGGAAAATCTTGGTGGTGGTCTGGGACCGTGCAACATCAATGTTGCGCCGACGGAAAAAAATGAAGCAGAGAAAAAAACAATGGCAAATGGCGAAGTATCTAGTGAAAACACCCATTCAGTGAAAATCGTGCAAACTATCGTTGCAGGCCATCGGATCGACAATATGTTACAGATCAAACGTAGAAATCCTATCAGCAACTTAACCGCAGTTTGCAAATAACCCCTCTGCACTTACGTGTGCTTTGTACGGATTGGAAAAAAACAAATCGGGATCAAGTTATCCCCTTCCTCAGCTTTCTGCTCTCCACCCGCACGAGGGCGACCTGGACGCCATGGCGATTCAACGGCGGCTTACTGCGTCGGCGCACCCCTAGCAACAACAACTCGGAGGACACAGAACGGTGACCCGACGGCCATGACGATGCCCCCACACGACAGCGACCTCCGCGACCCGGCAACCTGGCTCTGCCTCCATGACATGGCACCTGGCGCTACCGCACGTGAGGAAGAACCAGCGGCGACGCGCGAGAACTCCTGGACGGAGGTCGAGGAAGAGGAGTCAAGTCTGGGGGTGAGCGGCGCAGGCGCACACGGCGAGCGGCGCATGACGATGCTCTTGGCGAAACAAATCGAAGAAGATTCATTTTCCTTTACTTTTTTTGAAATCGTTAGGGCATCTCCACTCATAGCGCCCCCGGCCGAAAAACAGCGCTAAACTGGGCCGCCTGGGGCAGCGGCGCTATTTTCCACCCTGGGGGCGGCGTTTTCCCAGTCGTGTGAAACCCAAGAACAAGTCCAAAATTTAAAAAAACAGAAACTTGATAATTCAGGCGATATTCATAGAAGATAGGCCAATTTCAGGCTAATGCCGAGTACAAAGACTTAACAAAAACATAAATAAAAGATAAACACGCCTATCTACATGCCCAGCTGGTTGTAGACTGCGTGTAGTCGCCGCCGTCATCATCGTCGTCGTCAGAGCCGCTTGGCGCGGCGATGGATGGGCCTGCGGCGCCGTCACCGCCGTGCCACCTGCTCGGCCCTGGCGCATCCTCCTCCTCGTCGGTGTCGTCGAGGACGATGAGGCCCGCGTCGTACCGCGCCTGTTCGCGGGCGGCAAGACGTAGCAGCCTCGCCTGGCGCTCCTCCTCCTCCTTCTGGTGCATCTCCCACGACCAGGCGCAGGCGGCGTCGGCTGGGGCCGGCGGGACGTCGTTCAGCGACATCTGCTCAGCGAGCCTCTGGCCGGGGAAATCCTCGGGGTCCTCCGGCGCGCCCGAGTTCAGCGCCGTGCGCACGTAGTCACGCGGCGGCCACCACATGGGTTCGGTCTTGGGCTTCTTGAGGGGGGCGCGGCCGGAGCCCGAGTTCTTCTTCGGCCTGACGAGGCGCAGGTGGCCCCGTGGCGGCGAGGGAAGGCGGCGGCCAGAGTTGAGGATGATGCCGCCGCTGGGCCAGCGCGGCGGCGAGTCCTCCGGCTCGAGCTTGACGCGGACGAACCCGGAGCGGGGCGTGGACGCCGAGATCGGCGTTGATGAGGATGAGCGAGGAGCTGCGGAGGAGCGTGGGCCGGAGGAAGAAGAGGAAGAGCCGCCCATCCTCCTCGGCATCCAGGACGACGCGCCGCGGCGGCGCGAGACGGCCGGAGGCCTGGACGGCATAGTCAGGCGGGGGTTGTTGCCGCCGTCGATGTAGTCCAGGACGTAGTTCAGTGTACGTCCTGGCACTCCGCCATGGATTCGGTGTGGGCGAGGGAGAGCTAGAGGCGAGGGGAAGAGAGAGCTCGAGGCGAGAGGGGAGATCCGTTTCTGCACGGCGCGGACGGGGGATTTTATAGCGGCGAGGAAGGCCAGACGGCGGGGGGGGGGGGGGGGGGGGGGGGGGTGGCGCACCTTTACTGCGCCGCGTGCCCCGCGATTGGACGCGTCGGCGACGACCGCTCAGGCCGAGCAGGCTTTTGACCGGCGCGGGCGCCGATAAGATGAGAACGCCGCTCACTGGCGCTACAGATTCGCGCCATTTCGCCCAGGTCGCTAACAGCGCTGGCCTGCCGTTTTTGCGCGCCATCCCCTGGGGGCGCAGGCGCTATTTGGGCTCCTGGGGGCCGACTGGGAGAAAAACGGCGCTACTTGGACCAAACGGCGCTAAAAAGGCTCCTGGGGGGGGGGGGGGATGCCCTTACCAAGCACACGTATGGGCAGGGGGTTATTTGCAAAACTGCAGTTAAGTTGCTGGTGGGATTCCCAGGTTTAATCTGTACCATACGCTGTCGATCCGATGGCCTGCGATAATAGTTTGCAGGTTTGCACTGAACGGACGTTTTCACCGGATACGTGGCCATAGAACAGTGCAGTCCAACACAAGTGTGGCCGGGTGGGCTTTTCAGGAAAACTTCAGCCTCATTCATGCACATATGCTGGTGACAAAACAAACAAAAACAGACTCGCTTGGCATTCATGAACTGGATTTGCAACTGTATTGTATCCTGAGTAGGTACGGACCCGAGCGCTCAAAACAAAGGGACTTGGTCCCATCCATTATACATTTGGATTGGATGTCTATGGCCCTAGTTTCGTGCTACCAGGCTAAGAAAATGCTACTGACAAATAAGCCGATGACTATGTGCACAGGACTACAATACCGATCAATCTAAGTGACGACAGTAGAAGTGCTGGATCAGGAAAACGAAGGAAACTTTACTTATTGCAAAATATAGACGCATCTATCGACGAATTTTATGGTCACTGTAGTATGCTGGGAGCAAAGAGCGAACATGCTATTGAACTACCGAGATGCAGGATACATGATAAGAACGTACGAATCATGCAGGTTCCATGCTTTCTCTGATACAGCCAATTGTTTTCTCAGATAACTAAGCTCGGCAACATCGATCCATCTAAAGCAACCACAGGTCCAATGGCCCGCAAGAAGGTTGGAGTAGCAGGCCCTTCACAAACTAACATCAGGCAATTTGTCCACTCCAAGAAATAAAATGAAAATAAATGGGCCACGAAACATGTCCTATCTGAAGGTACCAAATGTAGAAAAGTAACAGAAACGGCATGTAACATCTTGAATGAGAAGAACAACACAAATAATATCTGTAAACCAGATAAGCTTTACGGTTCCGATATTGAAAAATGGCCTCACTCCAGAATTGCAGTGTGGTGTGGCTCCCACGATGCTTCAACATGTATTGAGCATAGAAACAGATCAGCAGGTGCAGCAAAACGTGAGACAATTCCAGGCAACTTGTACAATGCAAATAACACAATGGTTGAATTGAACTAGTACTGCCTGAATAATTATATCCACGTAATCACCCCAAGGATGGTCCCAGAAGGTGAGATGATCTAAGGCCTAATCAATCTGGTAACAACTAGCTAAGTGTGTTTTCTCAGCCAAACATAACTGGAGAAGAAATAGAAAGCAGTAACAGTTAGCTATCTAATTACAGTGAGAGAAAAAATAATTCTCTGGCCAATAACAGTCAATGAGAGCCTGAAAAGGTAGACAACCTTTTCCTCTTTATTTTTTTCTTTGGAGTCAAATCTCTTTGCACACTGCCGTTGGAATGAGGAAGAACACGTATAGGGCTGGTTCGCCTAGCAGCTTTTCTTCGCTCTCTCTTGTTCGTCCACTGAATTGGTAATTTGCCTGCAACTTGGGAAATACCATCAGATGTAGCAAGCTCAGCCACTCTTTGAATCCTCTCCTGCATTTGCATAACCCATGCTACCGACAGATCCAGTGAGAATGAATCGTCCAGTGGTTTTTGCCACAGATCAAGTAGGATGCGCTGAAACGATTGAAATGATAGCGACGGCTGGAAATCCTTGAGCGGTGCATACATCATGTTTACCTTTATGACATGCTTACATAGGTTACCCTGCATTGACCACGAACAACTGCACAGAGAGAATTCAGATCCAGCATTCCATACAGTCCGCTTTTGACTAGCATCTTTCTGGCTTGCCACCTTGGCTGAAAGAGGTTCTTTGTCATCAAACAAAACATCCTTATCGGGTATCTGCATCGCCCTTTGCCACGAAGTGGATGCAATGTACTCTGCTTTCACCTGAGGAAATGAACCGCTCTCATCTGCATATAGGTTGAGCCAGTAGCCTGAATGAAGCTCTGTTGTGAGCTTGTGCACCAACCAGTCCACACGTTGGAAAGCATCAAGTTGTGAATCATCATATGCTTTAAGCTTGAGCTTTAGATGGTAACCCTCAATTGCACCACAGGATTCCTGACTTGCTAGCGGCAAATTTCTGATGGTATCAATCCACATTTCTACATGGGGAAATGGCATAAAAGGAACAAGTGTAAGCATCTATACGAGCATTTGCAATTCAATGTACATTTTGAATCTACTAACTGAGATTCTTACCCAATTTGGGAACCCAAAATGACTTGAAATACTGTATGAATGTGGTTTGATCAACAAAGTCTTGAAACAATTGCTCCAGGGCATCCATGGGGTTTTTCACACTCCAGATGCTATACATGAATTTCCCTAGTTGAGTAAAAATTTCTCGTTGCACCTCAATGTTGCTGCATTTCTTCATTATACTTTTAAGCCAGGTTCTCCTTATGTGCCATAAAGAAAATAAAATCGGGCAGGAGAATACATTCCTGCAAATAATGACACATTCCGTGAATGGCAATTAACTTTACACTATCTACATTGAAAATTTTACAGTTAGATAATGTGTCAAAATCTATGCTATACCTGATTGGCTCCAGCTCTGTGGTTGGGTCATCAACTATAAATCCACCTATTCTCCAGGTGGAATCAACAGAATGTATTCTACTAGTAAGTGCTTTCATCCATCTCAAAGTATCCTGCTTAGTAGCTGATCGGGTTATAACCCATGCAACAGGCAATGCATGTTGTCTTGAGTCGAATACAAGAAGCGTGTGCAATGGGTACTGCAGCAAAGGGTAGAAAGTCAAACAAATGGTGAAACCAGCCCATGCAGACATAACTAGACATTATATACTATAAAATGTTGCTTAAAGTATAACCACACAACTGTAAGCTTGGCTTGTAGTCAGATACCTTCAGCTTGCTTACACCAAATGAGGAATGAGATGCCATAATACTCTGGTGACCAAAGCGGATCATCTGCTGCAGTTGCCATTCTGTCTGTATCCCTAGTACAAATGCATCTGTCTCGGTCGAGTCCTGGTGGAAAAACACAGACTTCTTATTCCTTTCTACCCACATCCTGATACTAGCTTGGTCATCCAGATCCAACTCATGTGTAGACCTCTTGATGATCATCCCAAGCTTGTGGACATACTGCGAAGCGAGGCTATCGACCTTTGCATCCGGGCCACAGTAGCGGTGTATCCCTTCTATATGTGTCTGCAGGATGTTCTCCTCGGGGATACCGAGATAGATCAACGACATAGTCTGCTGCTGAATCTCGCTCCCAACATATGGCACTTTAATGGCACCAGGCCCAATGGCGTCCCGGTCCAGGGGTCCATGGCATACAAAACCAGACCTGTTGATATGGCGCCTCTCATGGTAGATAATGAGCACCACTGAAGGCCGGGCGTATAACTGCTTGATCGCGAAATGGCAGGTGCAGCCTCGCATCGACTGTGGGCGAGCTGCACGGTTTCTTGTTTTAGTCCTGAACTTTCTGCTAGGCAAGATCTCCCATTCCTCCCCGTAATTCTCAGGCCCAAACGAGCACCAATACCTGAATTAATTTATACAACAAGACACACTAATTGTTACGAACTTGTATTAACCCAAGAATTAAACATGGTGAGCATAGGCCTTTCCCAAAAACATGGCGAGTAAAGCAGGGGAGGTGGCAGGAGGAAGACACGTACAGTATGTAGACGAGGTGGTCATCGCTCCTGACCTCCTGGAGGGCGCCCCTCTCGCGCTTGCGGGTGCGCTCTCTGTGGAACCTCGTTGGGTACTCGGGGCTGTTGCACTCGCCGCTGATGAAGGCATCCAACCGGTCGTAGGGGATGAGCGCGACGTCGTCGCAGTGGTGCTCGGAGATGGCGTACTTGGACCACCTGAGATCGGCAGCGGAGAACTCCTCGCCGGGAGGGTCCTGGACGGGGAGGTCGTTCACCGACCGCACCACCGCCGTCTCATCCCCCATTTTTTCTTCTTCTCGCCGTCGCCCGCCGCCAGTCGCCGGAGATGGGATTCGGTGCGGGAAAAACCCTAGAGAAAGGGAACAAAGAGGGGCGAAGGAAGTGGGGATGACCGGACGATGCAGAGACGAGAGGAAACCCTATTCTCCGCCCGTTGCGGAGAATAGCGAAACCTCCGCGTACCCAGGTCGACTCGCTTGGGCTGGCCCATTTTAGGCCTACTAGCATTTTTTCATCATTTCGTTTCCTTTTTGTCTACTTTTTCCTTTTGTTTACTTATTATTTGGTTTCCTTGTTAATTTAGCTTTAAATTTATATGGTAGTTGTTCGTACATACTCTTAGAAATCAAGGTCTGAAAGATGGACAGGCGACCTAGGCTCGGACAGGCGACTGCCGGGCGACTAGGGTTTTCTCCTCCGCTGCCGGAATCCTTTCCGGTGTGGAGTTTCTTTTCTCCCGGATCCCGTGTTCTACTCTGGTTAGGACCGGTGACCTGGGTTGTTCTATTTGTATCGGCTGGCTGCTGATCGCTGGAGGTGTAAGGCTCCCGATTGGTTCTGGCTCCTGATCATTTTCTGGCTGGTTTAACGATGGAGGCAAATCATGCTAGCGGATCTGGGAGTAAGAAGGATGAAGGTCTTGATGATATGCTGCAACGTCTAGGGATCGAGGAAGATGAAATTGATGATCTGGTTTTTGAGGAGGACGATGTGGGCATTAAGTGGATGGCGCTTGCTAGGGTTCATACCTCAAATCCTTTCAGTCCGCATACTTTTGAGCAGCACATGAAGAATGCCTGGAGTCCAGCGCAAGAGGTGAAGATCCAATAGCTGGAGGGTAACATATTTACCGTGCAATGTTTCTGTCTTGGGGATTGGCTTAAGGTGGAACAAGGAGGCCCATGGTTATTTCGTCAAAACGCTGTTTGCATTGAACCGTATGATGGTTTGGTATCTGTGGAATCCATTGATCTAAATTATTTGGATGTTTGGATCCAAATTCACAAGTTGCTGGTTGGATACAAGAATGAAGCGCTGATCAAGAACCTTGTTGAAAAGAAGGTGGGCAAGGTGAGCAAAGTGGAAACCGATGTCAATGGAGCGGGTAACTTGGTCCGAGTTCGTGTGCGGATTGATGTCAGGAAAGTTCTTGCTCGATTTGTAACAACATCAAAAGCTGGACAAAGGGAATTTTATGGTCTCAAATATGAAAAAATTCTGAATTTTTGCGGAGCATGTGGATTTATTGGACACACACCTTGAGTGTGGATCAGGGGAACATGACGAAGAGAATCTTAAATGGGGAGTGTTTCTGAAGGCGGATTGGGATACCTGGAGAGTTCGTGGTTCCAGTGGTTCTCGTGGAAGTGGTTTTAGAGGTCATGATGGTCGTTTTGGCCAGTATGGCGATTCAGCAAGCGCGGGAAGAGGACGTGGGAGTGTACCACAAGGAAGAGATGGAGGTGCTCCTGTTTTATGGAGGCACAATGCTTTGCCGTATGTGGAGAAGGGAAGCGTGACTAATGCATCCAACAACTCGGAAAAAGCAAAAGATACGCTGTTGAGGGAAAATGAGATGTTGGATGCAGAAGCTAAAAGGAGGTTGATGATTGAGCTAGGAAATCCTAACGAAGGGTATGATGAAGATGGCAAAGCTGCTTTGGCTGACATGGTAATAGAAAATGACGAACATAATGGTGAAGTTGATGAGGTGTCTGGAGAAAATGTGCGGAATAAACGCTTAAAGAAGGTCGGAGCTACCTCCCCTTCAGCAGGATCGGCGGGCTTCCATGAGGGGCATGTCCGGGAGCAATGAAGATATTAGGCCTAAACTGTCAGGGTTTGGGTAATGCCCCGACAGTTACTGCGCTTTTGGACATCCAAAGGCGTTATAACCCCGAGGTACTGTTTTTGTCGGAGACACACCTCGATGATTATCCGGCTGAGTGTTTGAGAAGGTGGCTTAAGATGGACCTTAAAATTGTAAATCCGAGTGATGGAAGAAGTGGGGGTGTTATTATGTTTTGGAGGAAAGAAATTGTTATTGAGCAAATATTTTCAGCACTTAAATATATTGATGTTCGTGTTGTTGAAAGCCTGGGGAAAATTTGGAGACTAACGGGTATCTATGGAGAACCCCGTTGGGAGTACAAATATAAAACATGGGATAAGATGAGGGAACTGAAGGATACCTCAAATCTTCCGTGGGTGATCATTGGTGATTTTAATGAAATTTTATTTTCACATGAAAAGGAGGGTGGTAATCCCCGGCCACAGGTGTATATGCAGGCTTTTCGTGGTGCTCTAACTCATTGTGAGCTTGAAGTTGTAGGCTTCTCGGGAGATGGATTTACTTGGAAGCATGGACGTATCCGTGAGCGCCTAGACAGGGCGGTGGCTAATGTTGCTTGGGCTCTAATGCATCCGGGGGCAGTGCTGCAACATTTGCAGTATACAAGATCTGATCATCGACCTATAATGTTGGATACTGAGTACCAAGAACCTGCTCACGTTCATACAGGAACAAAACGGTTTGAAGTTAAGTGGTTGCAAGAGAAAGGATTTAGGGAGGAGGTGTAGTGAGCGTGGGATGCAGCTGGCCAATTGGGCTCTGTTGGTGTGCTGGAAAGATTGACTCGAATGCATGCAGACTTGCATGCTTGGGATAATAATATGTTGAGGAAGCCGAAAAGGCATCTACGCAAGGCTCAACGAGAACTTGAAAAGCTATGAATGGTCCTATCTAGGATGAGAGTGAAGCTAAAGCAAAGGAGATGGCAAGTCTGATCGAAATACTTTTAGAGCAAGAGGAAGTGTTTTGGGCACAGCGTTCGCGGGCCAATTGGTTACAATATGGAGATAGAAAATACATCATTTTTTCATAGTTTTGCGTCGGCTCGACGCAAGAAAAATACCATCAAGAAATTGAAAGGGATGACAATATTTGGGTGGAAGGTACGGAAGCATTAAAACCATTGATTCTTCATTATTTTTCTAATCTCTTCACTTCTGAGATCCAGGCAACCGATCCGGCTGTGTTAGATAAAATACAACAGAAAGTAACACATGAGATGAATGAGAGCTTGCTTGCTCCTTTTTCGGCTGATGATGTTAAGAAGGCGGCGTTTAGCATTGGAGATCTCAAAGCTCCGGGCCTGATGGGTTACATGCTATTTTCTATAAAAAGTTTTGGAGTATTTGTGGGGAGGAGATAACACAGGAGATTTTGCAGGCTCTGAATAGTCACGGTGGTGCTTATACCTAAGGTAAATGATCCGGAGCTGATTACACAATTCCGTCCGATAAGTCTTTGTAATGTGATATATAAAATTATCTCGAAGATGTTAACTCTTAGGTTAAAGGGCATCTTACCGGATGTTATTTCTCCTATGCAAAGTGCGTTTGTTCCGGGTCGCCTTATCACAGATAATGTTTTGGTGGCATATGAATGTGTTCATTCCATCAAGAAAAAGAGAGCAGGAAGTTCTGGTTATTGTGCGGTCAAGTTGGATATGCACAAAGCTTATGATCGTGTAGAGTGGGTCCTCTTGGAAAATGTGATGCGCAAATTGGGTTTTGCGGAAAGATGGATATCCCTTTTGATGAATTGTGTCAGGTCTGTGGGTACCAAGTGAGATTTAATTCAGAAGAAACGGATATGTTTGTTCCTACGAGAGGGCTGCGGCAGGGGGATCCATTATCCCCACATTTGTTCTTATTATGTGCGGAAGGTCTATCCAGTATATTGTTGTATGAAGAAGAAGTTGGTGGCATCGATGGGGTAAGGGTGTGCAGAAATGCACCGTCAGTTTCACATCTACTTTTTGCTGATGATTCTCTTATTCTCATGAAAGCTGATATGAATAATGCAACTTCCTTGCAACAAGTGTTGGATACCTATTGTGCAAATTCGGGGCAATTGGTGAGTTTGGCAAAATCGAGTATTTTTTTCGCTCCAAATACTAATGTTCTTCTGAGGGCTGAAATTTGTGAAGCTTTACATATTGATACGGAAGCATTATCGGATAAATATCTTGGTCTTCCTGCGCTGGTGGGTGCGGATAGAAGTGATTGCTTTTTACACTTCGTAGAGAGAATTATTCAGAGGATTAATAGTTGGAAGGAGAAGCAGCTATCAACTGGTGGGAAAGAAATCTTATTAAAGGCTGTGGCACAGGCTATTCCAGTATATGCTATGTCGGTGTTCCAAATACCGATAGGGGTGTGTAAACGTATGATGGATGCCATTGCCAAATTTTGGTGATAAAATGCATTGGTTTGCATAGTGGAAACTTTGTTATCCGAAGAATGAGGGGGTATGGGTTTTCGAGATTTTCATTCATTTAATCTAGCTATGCTCGCTAAACAAGTTTGGAGACTTATTAATGAGCCTGATTCTTTGTGTGCAAGAGTTTTGCGAACTAAGTACTATCCTGATGGAATATCTTAAAGGCCGGGCCAAAGGCGGGTTCATCGTTTACTTGGCAAAGTATTGTTGCAGGTCTAGCTACCTTTAAGCGAGGGATGATTTGGAGAGTGGGCAATGGTGAAAAAATTAACATATGGAGTGATCCTTGGATTCCTTCGAGTCCGGACAGGAGAATTATCTCTCCAAGAGGTGTTTCCTTGTACACTAAGGTATCTGAGCTGATTAATCCTTTGACAGGTTCGTGGAATGAGCAACGTTTAAGCACTACTTTCAATTTAGTAGATGTTGGTAGAATCTTGCAAATTCCAATAAACAATCAGGGGTTTGATGATTTTATTGCATGGAGCTTTACAAAACATGGACGATATACTGTTCAGTCAGGCTATCACGTACAATGGAGGCATCAGTTTGGGGCACGAGCGGGCCAGCTTGCGTTGCCAGGAAGTTCAGCTAATAATCCAGTATGGAAAATTCTTTGGAAATTAAAACTACCAAGCAAAGTTAAGATATTTGTGTGGCGTGCTGACGAGGGGTAGACTCATCAAGACCCATGGTTAAGGTCCCTAGGTTATGAATATGGGGGAGAGAACGTGGTAGAGCTGGAAGTGTCGTCGGCTGACAAGCAGGGCAAAGATTTTACCCAGGTTCAGGGCCCTCGTGTGGAGGTAACACCCCTACGTCCTGCCTGTCTGTTATTGCTTTGTGAATATGATGGTTACAAGAGTCCCGGCGAGATGTCGATCTCGTTAGGGTTTTGGTGGATCTGAAAGTACGTGGTCTGGTTCGATGGCCCTCCCAGTCCTTAAATAATAGGCTGGGTCTCGGGTGTTCGTAACCGACTCGATTTACAAGTAAGGAAACTCTAAACCGACTATTGTTTCGCCAAACTTGGAGGATACTCTATCTTCGTGGGCCTCCCTTCATGGGCTTCATGTAGGCTCTAATAGTTGGGCCTAGTCGATACGTGCAACAGGTACCCTCATGGTAGGGTACCCGATAGGCATACCCATGTCACGTGCTCTACATGGAATTCTGCCATTGAAATGTATTTTAGCAAATCGTCACATAGGTGATAGTGGGGCGTGTCCTGTTTGTAATCAAGGTGCGGAGGATGTTCTCCACCTCCTGTTTCTATGCCCAACTGCAAAAGAAATTTGGTGCGCTCTTGGGCTGCAACGTATTATAGAAGATGCTTCTCTGGTGGATAGAGAAGGTTCAGCAGTGCTGGAGTATTTATTGCGTCTTCAAGGAAATATTATGCCAGGCTTCACTACAGCTAATCGGAAAGAAATTATGTCAGTTGCTTGTTGGTACCTCTGGTGGATACGTCGACGACGGGTACGGAATGAAGATTTCCCTCCAATTAATAAATGTAAAATGTCCATTCTTTCTATTGCAGCTAATGCGGCAAAAGGTCTCCGATAAAATAAATGTTGACTCTTCTGCTAAATGGACAAGGCCGGAGCCTCGTCATGTAAAGCTTAATGTTGATGCTTCTTTTCATGAAGATGCTCATGAAGGAGCCGTGGGGGCTGTTCTTCGGGATTTCCAGGGTAGCTTCTTAGCAGCGGCTACGAAGTTTTTACCACATGTTGCATCTCCATCTATGGCAGAAGCGATTGCGATGAAGGAAGATCTAGCTTTGGCAAATGGGCTGAGTTTTTCTAGGATACAAGCTGAATCAGATTCGATTGAAACTATTGAAGCATGCATGGGGGAGGTTACGTGGTGGAATGAATCATCTGCTATTTTCGCGGATTGTGTTGATCTGGCTACATCTATAGGTAATGTTTCTTTCAAACATTGTTTGAGGGAAGCAAATAAAGTAGCTCATGAGTTGGCCTACAATAGTTTTTTAAATAAAGTCTCTTGTAATTGGGTCGATGAGCCCCCTAGTTTTATTCTAGACAAACTTATAAACGATGCAACTATTGTGGATGCTTAAAGCAGCAAGTTTCAGACGCACTTTTTTTCCTTACCAGGGTACCTAAGGGGACTGGAAGGTTTTTAATGAGGCGGCTTGCTAGCTTAATATATTGATATTTCAAAAAAAGGTCTGAAACCTCGGTTACCGGTCATCACTACAAGTTCCCTAGCTATCGTGGAAACTATTTCCAGTGGCATCTTATCTTTAGAGAGGAAAAAGTGCATATAAGATAATTATTATAATCTAAGTAAATAATAAAAATATTGATACATGTTGGAGTCAAAAATAAGTAAACACTTAAGAGTAAGGACTAAAAAAATCCAGTTAAATTACTTAATCTATGTCATCCCTATGAGTAATATCTACTAGGAAACCTGAATGTTGGAATATTTCAAAGAGATAGATAAATTTCTTGATATATTTTCTTGTAGTTTTTTTAGGTTAAAGGCAGTCGTTATGCCGTCCGATTAGATAGAGATTGAATTTTGTACAGAGTTCTTGCAGTTCAATCTTATAATTGATGTAATTTTGCCTCCTAATTACAATGTATTTCAAAATCATCATAATTTTCTGTGATGATGTACATAAGTAGAATGCATAGAAGCCTCTAGATAAAAGCTAAGTAAAAAAGCACAGAGCTATAGTGTTAGCCGCTATTTAAGGGTACATTGAACATAGTTGAGCATTTGGGGTTAAAAAAGGAGAAAATGACAAAAACCACCACATTTGCGCACGAGTTGTCAAAAAACCACCACCGGTCGTCTTTTTGACACATAAATACCTCTTTTGGGGCTATGTCGTGACGCGGAGCACTGATCTCCCTTGGTTAGCATGGTAACACGTTTTCTGACAGTTTGGACCCACCTGTCAGGTCTACGTGGCAAAAAAAAGCAGGGCAACAATATCTTTTCTTTTTTCCTTTTATTTCCTTTTTGTTTTTTCTTCTATCCCACCCATCCAGCGCTGCCCACGCGCCGCCCGCGCCGCAGCTAGCACACCCGGTGGTGGTCAGAGACTCTCTCCGCCGGCTTTGCCGCCGCCGGAGTCGCGGGCCTGCTCTACTTCCGCCGCGGCCCCTCCGTCGCCTCGCCCCTGCCGGCCTCTGCACGCGCCGGCGCGGTCCACGAGCGCGACCTACTGCGACTACCGGCGAGCGCGACCTCCGGCGACGGAGACGACTCCTGAGATGTTGTAGCAGAAGACGACGGAGGTCTGCACGACGGTGTTCTCCTGGCGCGTGAACGGGCGAGCGACGCCGAGGCGGGCCAGCGCCTTGGTCCAGCCGCGGAGGATGACGAAGGCGATGAGCGCGGCGGAGACGTTGAGCGTGGGGACGAGGCCAGTGGTGAGGACGAGCTTCACGACGATGACGCTGTACATGCAGGAAACAACACACGGAGGACACAGGACGGGGCACGCGCCATGGTGGCACACTGGTGCGGGGGCGACGCGCCATGGCTGGCATGGCCACGGGCGCCAGGGCGCGGCCACGGCCGGCTCAAGACCCTCGCTTCTGTGCTCTCACACGGTAACCTGGCGGCATGAGCTAGCGCCGCCACCATGCTCCGCGAGCTCGCGATCTATGCCGACCGGTGAGGACGAGCGCGCCCATGGCGTGGGCAGCGAGGAGGTCGAGCGCCGCCGTTTGTGGAGGCGCCGACGGAGGGCCGAGCGGGTGCCCGTGGCCAACGCGTACGCGGCGGAGGTGCTCGCGGAGGGCCGAGGTGGAACCAGAGCGGCGGTGCACACAACGTGTTCGACGTAATGGTCCTGCTGCTAATGGTTAGAGATAGCGTTGACCTGCTTTTTTTTCTTTTGTTTTTGCCACGTAGACTTGACGGGTGGGTCCGAGCTGTCATAAAACGTGTCAACATGCTTAAACAGACGAATCAGTACTTCACGTCACAACATAGCCCGAAAAGAGGTATTTATGTGTCAAAAAGACGACCGGTGGTGGGTTTTTGACAACTCATGCACAAATGTGGTGTTTTGTTTTGTCATTTTCTCTTAAAAAAAGCTATTGCGGAGCTATAACGCAATGATAGCTATTTAGAACCTCGTCTGTATTAATGATTTATTTCTCCCAGTAATATTCTTTGTTCTTTTGCCACATAAACATTTTTATGAAATACATGAATGTTTATGGATGTTGATATAAAAAGGTTGCAAAAATGGAACAAGTCTCACTAACTGTATGAAAATTGATGAAACATCTTTTCTGCTAAGGTATGAAATGCCATGATTATAAAGTATATAATTTTGTTTCAATTTAAATATAAAATGTATAGTGATGTTAAATGGCCCACAGAATGGTGGTCCTGGTTTGATTCGTGGATCTCTACACCATGCTAAGAGTGGGAAGTAAGACAAAACAGCGAGCCATGCATGCTATCCATGAAACCAGAAACATCGGCGCCACCAATCTAGTTTGATGTGCCTCCGGATCCCATGTCACAAGGTAGGGTAGCCTTGTGTTCTCGGCATGATATCGTAGTTTTGAATTTGTTTACGGTGTGATTTTTAGGTTCTTCTATGTATATCATTTTTGCATGGTGTAGAAAACACATGGTGGTAACAGTAGTAGGCATAGTTAGAACCTTGCGGATTTGTGGTGTCCCAACTGGCGACATAACGTGCTCTTTGTGTTTTCTACTTTGGTTTCCTGTAGCTGGAAATATGTCCAACTAGTGGGACGAGTAGCTTCCAATGTTCGGTGTGCCAAGTTTGGGATGACACGCGAGGGTGGAGATTTGGTGATCCCGAGTCCCACTGATCTCGCCTTTTACAAAAAATAAATAAATTAAAGTTTCAAAAAATCTGAAAAAATCATGTATGTTCTCAATTTTATATTCTACAAGCATGCAAAATTTCAATGTATAATACTTTACGGTTTGATCTCCACAGAAATGACAAATGTACAGATTTCAGTACAAGGCACAATATGTAGTTTCAGATTATCAACTTTTAGGCTAGCTGAAAATGTATTGTGTTTTACATTCAGATTTTGCACGTCGGTAGGATATATCATTGGGAACACGCATAATTTTTTTAGATTATTTCAAAACTTTTATATATATTTTTCGATTCTTTTTGAAAAAGACAAGATCACTAAAACTCGGGAGCCAAAATGACTTTCCGTGACACGCGGTAAATATGCTACCATCAACCCAACTCTCGTTTGGTGGTGGGTGCCTATTGCGGTAATCTATGAACAACAGGCCAGAGGGGCTCATTCCTATCCTCTTCTTTATCTCTCGTGTGAACAGTAACCTCAGAGCTTTCTCGTGTTCCCGGGCCAAGCCGAGGCCTTCCTCGCCGGCGTTGCCGTCGGGGGAGTGCTAAGGCGAGGCGCCGGCCTCCTCCACGTATATATTAGGTGTAGGGCTTTGTCCTCCGTGGCATTTAGGAGTAGGCCGCTGGGTCTTGCCGGCCAGATCTGGCTTTGCTCGTGACTGTTCTTTCTTGCTGGGTTGCTTCAATGGCTGGAGCAACCGTGGTGGGGAAAGAGGACCTCGAGTATCTCCTGAAATAAGGTCCGGTGGAGCTGCTCCGCTCTGCTGCCTTGGCGCAGCGGCAGGCGGTTGCTTCGGTGCATCTTCTTTCTGCTCCCGCGGCGGGAGGTGAAAGGCGGCGTGCTGGGAGCAGGCTTCTTCTTCAAGTGCGTCAACCTCCTTTTCCTTTTTAGGTCATCTGTGCCCCTCCTCGTTCTGGTGGCCGGGGTGGTGAGGGGATTGAGTTGGGTGTCGCGGCAACCTGGGAGGTTGGAGGAGATGCTGGTTCGACGATGGTGCTGCCTGGTCAAGACTACTTGGCGGCTTTGGTTTGCTGCCATGATCTTTGGTCAGTTGGCACCAGTTCATCCTATGAGCTATACTGTTGTTTGTCTGGTTGGTGCGCATGGTACTCAATGCATGCTGATGTGCATGATGAATATGTGTTCTTGTTGTCCGGGACATGCCGGAGACGAGTGAGAGCGTCTCTGCTCGGTTTCTCAGATTTAACGGCAAAGAACCTCCTGATTTGAGCTCGGTGATGCCCCTTTTAGATCTTCAGCTCAATCCCCTACCTCAGAGGCATCTGCCAACGCGATTGTCGGTTGAGCCGTTGGCTCTAGAGGCCCTGGAAGAGTCCGATTGCAGGTTTTTTGCGTCCGAGTTCTCGACGGACCCCCTGGCAGGCTCCGATTGTACTCTTCGGCATAAGCATCATGTTTCTTCAGTAGTTTTAGGTGCCCATCTAGGCATGTTTATTCATCGGGATGGAAGTTGTAATCTTTGTGTTGTAACCTGTTGTACTTTCTACTAATAGGTTTCATGTTACGCCAATTTGAACTTGCTCGGTCTGTTCAATTGCGGTAGTGGCTCTTTGTTAAAAAAAAGAACAACATGCCATATGTCAGCTCCTTCATGGTCTCTTGTGGTGTAGACGTGCGCCCATGGATTTGGCAATGAAGAACACCCTTAGGGTGGGTGTGTTTTGTGTCTCTATTAGATCTGAATTATGTCTTAGATATAATTGGATGGTTTGTAAGAGATTAATTGCTTGTCGTGACGATAGTTGTCCTGTCACTTTATGTGCTTCATTTAGTTAGTTAAAGAAAACCTCATTGTTTTCTTAGAAAAAGATAATGATGAATGGGAGTCCGATCTCTGTCCTCTTTGTGTCTCTGCAGTTTCTACGTCACCAAGTTATTTTTGACGCTTCTTATCGCATCTAAGAGCATCTCCAACCGAAGCCCCCAAAGCCGCCCTATACGTCTGGGCGGACAGCCCGGACAGGGTTTGGGCTGAAAACCAGCACCCAACGGCTCCCCCCAAACTCAGCCCAAACGTCCGGGCTGTCCGGCACACCCCAAACCCAGCCCATATGTGCGGAGGGTTTGGGGCGGTCCGGACGCTCCCGGACAGGCCGCCACGTCGGACGCGGCCCACTATGACCCCACATATATCCACTCAATCCCACCCCGGATGGAACCCTAACTCTCACTCTAGTCTGATCCCCTTTCCACTCCACTCCACTCCACTCTCACTCTTCTCCGTCCGTAGCTTCGCCAATGGCTGGCTCCGGCAGCGGATCTGTGTTCTCCGGGACCGAGTTGTACTGGGATGCGTTCGCGGAGGAGGAGGAGGTGGGCAGCTGCCCCGGGGCGGAGATGGATTCCACGCCACCATCATCTCGGTCGGTGGCGGCGGCGCCTCTTTGCTCTAGCTATGCGGGCAGTTCCGCCGCCGCCGCGTCCAACGAAACAGTGGTGGCTCCTCCACATGTTTGTTTCTCCCTTCCACCATTGTACAATTTAGGAACAAGTAGGATGCATAATATAGGAACTTGATGAACCTGTAGGCCGTTTCGAGAGGGCCTATGTACTCGGTCCACGATGATAAGGTGGTGTGCAATGCGTGGTTGTCGACCCCGGATGATGCTCAGGCCGGAAGCTACCACCGTGCTTCATTTTGGGGCCGGATCTGTCAAGTGTTCAATGCCAACTCGGAAGTTCTCCGCAATGAGGCCTCTCTTCGCCATAGATGGCAATGCATCATCGCGGAGATTAACAAGTTCACCGGATGCTATTGATGACGTGTAATGGCACGTTCGCTGGGAACCATAAGAGGAAGGTATGATGTAGCGTAGCAGCAATTTTCCCTTGATTACAAAACCAAGGTTTATCGATCCAGTAGGATTTGGAGAAGGCTTCGGAAAGGTGTCAATGGCGCCGTTTACGATTATTGACATGGACCTGCGTACACACGAACAAACTACTTTGCCCCAACGAAATAGATAGGGTGTCAATCTTTCCGGCTTGCTGAACACAAAGGATTAAACTTATGGTGGGAAATAATATGAGAGCAAAAATGACCAGTGAGCAAATGATTAGGAAAAGCTATGAAAATGGTTGTAATCAATATAGGAAAATAGGACCGGGATCCACAGTTCACTAGTGGTGTCTCTCCAAAAGATAAACGTGTTGGGTAAACAAATTACAGCGGGGCAATTGACAAAGCATGGACATTTAACAATACTATCATGACAACATGTTCACCGTTTCATTTAATATGGGCATTACGTCAATATACATAGACCGTTATCCAACTGCATCTATGACTAATAATCCACCCCGGGATCGCTATCCAGCATGTCTCCCGAAAGTATTAAGTTGCAATCAACAGATAATTGTAATAAGTATGGTGCATAATGTAAGCAATGAGTATTAACATATAGCAATAAACACCGATGTTTTACCCCTAGTAGCAACATCACATCTCAAGCCTTAATCGTTTATGTCAACTCGAGCTCAGACAAGAGAGGCATGAACACACTATCTAACATAAATACTCCCTCTACTGATACAAGTAATTACTTCGGCCAAATCATACACAAGCATCAGAGAGCATGCAAGATCATAAATAAAACATATCATAGATAAACTGAACAATAATGTCATGACTACATAATTCATCGGATTCCCGCAAACACAACACATAGCATTACATAAAGATGATCTTAATCATGTAAGGCAGCTCATAAGATCTAAACAATGGAGTACATGGAGAAGAGACAACCATCTAGCTACTGTCATGGACCCGTAGTCCCGTGGTGGACTACGGACGCATCACTCTGGAGGCAGGCATGGTGGTATAGATGCCTCCGGTGACGATCTCCCCCTCCGGCCGGGTGCCAGGAAGAGCTTCAGAACACTCCCGATCTAGGGTTGGCGACGGCGGCGGCCTCGGAACTTTTCTGGAAAATATGATCGGGTACCGAGTGTTTTCGGGAGGAAGACAATTTATAGGCGAAAGGGCAACTCGAGGAGGTCTCGGAGCCGCCCAGGTGGGGCCCAGGCGCGGTCCAGGCTTGACCGCGCCTAGGGGTTGTCTGGCCCCTGTGGGCCCCCTGCAGGTGCCCTTCTGGCTCCGTCTTTGTTTCCTCATAAAAATAATCTTCGTAAATTATGAGTTGATTCCGAGAAACTTCGCAGAACAACTTTTCTGAAACAAAAAGACAACAGAAAACAGGAACTGGCACTGGGCATCTTCTTGTTAATAGGTTAGTTCCATAAAATGTGCCAAAATGATATAAAACATTATAAAAGCATGTGACAATGATATATAATAAGCATGGAACATACAAAAATTATAGATACGTTTGAGACGTATCAGCTATGCACAAATGGGTTGTGTAAGTTTCTTGTGTTTAATTTTGTACAATGCCGAATCCATTAGCTTCGATTTATTGAGTACCTATTCAATTTTCATAGATGCAGGATGTCATCCCACTATACAAGGCACTTGGGGGGAGGCCGACGATGAGGGAGTGGAACTTCAGCCATTGTTGGGACATACTGAAGGATAGTCCGTTCGTCGACTACATGCCGGATGCGGAGAAGAGGGACAGGGTGCGCCAAGCGGAGACCCAGGCTCAACAGGCACGCCATGCTCGGCAAAGGGAACGTGAAGCTATCGCAAGAGCGGTGTAAGATGAACGTGAAGTGGGGGCTGCTCGAGCACGGGAACTGGAACGTGTAGCGGGTGTTCGGCGCCAAAGAGCACGTGCAGCAGCGGAGGACGGCCGGGTTCTCCACAGGCCGTGAGCTCCTGTCTCTCCGACGAATTTGCATCCGTGTGTCTCCGCTCCGGTGTCTCCGATGAACTGTGTCCGATTTATTTATGTGTTTAACTATGTCTGTGGATTTTTGAACTATGTTTATTCGTATGATCTTTGAACTATCTATCCGTATGATCTACGTTGCATGCCAATATGGTTTCGAGGTGGATGATTTGGGGGTTACGGTTGTAGGACACAAGTTTTGGGGTTGTTCGGTCGGTGTCCGCGGACACGCTCGGACGTGTCCGCGGACACTTTGGGGGTCGAATTTGGCAACCATGGTTGGAGATGCTCTAAGTTTAGCGACTCTTCCACAAAATCGTCTTAAATCACATAACTTATCTGTTTTTTTGGCGATTAACTCGTCTGAATGGTTTCATGGTATTCAAAGCGTGGATTAGTCCTCTAAAGCGTTAAACAGTCTTACTCCCATCGAAAGAGGTAAATGGGGGTACCCCAAGGAGGCTCCTCAGGCCTCAGCGATTTTCGACCGTCGGATCGAACAGTTACCGCGTGATCTGCGCCGTCCATTATTTGTGGCTTGCTTTTTTTTACTGCCCATACCACTCACTGCCGGTGGGCCAAACGTCGCCGGTCCCATTTGTCAGCCACACAGTGGGTCGCGTGTCCGTTTTTCGGTCGCAGCTCCTTCCGAGCCTCTTCCGTCGTGGTGTACGTTTCTACAGCGCTGGGAGCCTTATCCGAGCCGCGCGTCCTCCTCGCTGTCCTCCTCGCTGTCGAAGTTGAGGAAGAGTCTCGCTGTCCTCCTCGCTGTTGGTTTCTCCATGGTCGTCGGGTACGAGCTCTACAGTCATCGCTGCCCTACTCTTCGCTTCGCTCGGGAAGAGCAGCTCGCACGGATCACTTTTCTGCTTCGCCTCTCCCTCGCCTCCTCGGTTCCGCTTGCTCCCACCTACTGTTTGGCCGACGGATATTCAGATCCACCTTCAGATCCGCCGCCGTCTGGTGATCTCTGGTCGAATCTGGCGCTATGCAAGCCTCTTGCGGTGATTTCGGTTGAGGTGAGACCCTGCTTGACTCGTGGGGCTTCCATCTCATTGTCTTTTTTCGTTTCTTTCGCCCGCGTTGTCCGGTTCGTTTGCTTCTTATTCTTCCTCTTTGTTTTCTTCTTCGTTCTAGGTTTGGCTTCTGCTTTTGTTTGTTCTTTGGCCTTTGTTCGTATCTGTGATTTGGCATTCTTCTTCTTTTTCCAGATTCTTTGCCTGCTCACTTTCGATTGTTTCCTGTGATTTGATTTTCTTCACGTTTGTTTCCGTCCTGGATTTGGATTTGTATGATCTTCTTGCTTTTGTAGGTTCTTTTGCTGTTCGATTTTGGAGCTCTTTTGCCTTTTATCTTTTCTGAGCTGGAAGCATTTTCTTTTCTTTCTCGGCTTTGTTTCTTTGTTCTTCGTTCTCTTATTCACCTTTCCGTTTTGTTCGTTCTTGATTTTACGGTGTTATGTTTGCTCTTGGGCTTTCCTGATTTGGTGTGCTCTTTGGTGTCTTCATTTATTTAGTTTTGCTTTCTTTTATTTCTTTGTTCTGGTCTTATTTTATTTTCTTTCCGTGGCTATTTTTTATTTCGTTTTCCTTTAGGATCGTGTGGTCAAGTTTGGATCTTTCTCTCCTCGCTTCTGTTGGCTTTCTTTCTGGTTTATTTTAATCTTTCGTGCCTCTTTGATTTGGTTTTCCTTTAGGTTCGTATGGTTAAGTTTCGATTTTACTGTTTTCACCTAACATGTTTGTGTGTTCTCTGTTTATTTACAGGTCCTCGCACGGTAGGTGATTTCTGTCTGAAGATTACTGTCTGAAGATTGCTGCCGCCGCTTCATCTGTGATTTCTTTTCTTGCCGGTAAGTTCAAGATTTGTGGGACCTAGATGTTTTTCTTAAAATTGTGTGATTGTATGTTCTTAATAACAGGAGGAGAGCATTAAAATTCAAAACGCAAGTGAATACTGTTCTTAGTGAAAAAGAGCTACCCTAATTATCTATATTTCATAGGTGATAATCACCAGAAGTAAGTAGATCTTCTAGCATATACTTCAACAATTTTATTAAACACCCAATGTGCTATTAGATGTGGAGTTGATCTATGTGTGTTTTACCTACTGATAGAAATTAGCTCTTCTGCATTTATGCTTGATTAATTCGTATTTTAGTATGTGGGGCTGGGCTATCTGCGCTTTAGGTGCTATTAGGTGTGGGGTTGATTATGTGTGTTTTACTTGCCGATAGAAATTAGTTCTCTTGCCTTTATGCTTCAGTAGTTGGTATTTTAGTCGGTTGGTGGTTAGTTACTCAGGCAGGTACGTTGGTTCTTAGATTATGATTGTTTTTTGGAACACCAATAGTTAATTAGGCTGATTACCTCTTGTGGTGCTAAGCCCATGTTACCGTTTAACTGTTTGTTTTACTTTTGCCAGTTTGGGATTATGTGGACATTGGTATCTTCTTGATGCTTACTGTGAAAATAAATTAGCTCTGTCCATTACAATTCATGATTCTCATTACAAATGATTTTATTGCTAGATGTACATGCCCTCTGTCCAGTCCTACTTCATGTTGTATGCTTTAAAAAATCTGGAGACACATTCAGTATAAATAAATGTAATATTTCCTTATGGACTTGGTTGAAAGAGCTATCCATTTATTTTGTCTCCATAAGCCAAGCAGATTAATGGCCTTGGTTATCTGGTCGAATTCACCCCTCTTGGTGAATGAACTGCATCTTTTCTTTCTGATATTATTGAAATAGTTTCTAAATGTAAAATCTGAAATTTAATAAGAAAAAGCTTTTTGCGATCAAATGATTAATGAGCATATAGTTTCCATATGAATAAAGCTATAGTTTGACAGTTTCTATTTTACTGGTGCTTATAAGATAAGTAGTAGCATGTATTCCTTTTGTCCTTGCAGGTAGTGAGGTTGGCTTTACATACTCTGTGTCATTTAGAAATGTTTAGTTGATTATTCTCATGATTATTAGTGTTTTCTACATGCTTTCTCTATCTTTGGGAGTCGTATTAGCGGCTTCTGTTTTTTGTGAGCATCTGTTTGTATCTTTTAATGTGTTTCACAAAATCACCTTTTCTTTTCTATCTTCCAGGTGTTTTGGTCGATTGGTATCATCGGTCTTTCTGCCAGGTATATAGCTGTCATCACTTTCTATTTCCGCATTGTTGTTCTCTTCTTACATATTCACTTTCATTTTACGTATGCCTTGATCGTATCTATGCACTGTTGTTAATATGTGAGAGTCTTACGGTATTCTTTTCATTTTTGGGGTGTGTTTTCCTGTTTATTTTGCGTGCGTTATCTACCACAGGATGTTTGCTGTGTCCTCTTCTTCTGTTGCTTTGCTGGAGATCGTTGCATCCCAATGTTGTTTGCCATTCCATTCGTACCTACGTGAGGTAGGTGGCGATGGCTCCGTCCTTGGAGGTGTGGAGCTCGAAGTCCATATTTTAGAAGGAGCTAAGCCCGTTCGGCTCTTTTTTTGGGCCTGCGCGTCTGTTGGTTCCCGTTGTCCTTACGAAGATTCTGCATTCCAGGCCGTCCGATTTTTACAGGCTCTGTATGGGTTTGTAGTCCATGACCTTAATTATGAGGGGATGCTAGCTTATAGGGAGATCGCTCGGTCTGCTGTATTTCTCGCAAGCTCGCTAGCCCGTTATGTTAGTGCCGTGGGTTGCGTTTCTGTTAGTGGTATGTGGATGAGACAAGTGTGGTCCACTGGCAAATGTTATGTAATCAGTTGCTCTCATCTGTGTGTAACATTTGAATTATTTTCTTGGAGACCATGGTTTCTTCAATTCACAGTTGTAAAAGAGATTTTTATTATTTCTGATGTTCTTTCTAATAATAAATAGAAGTTCTATGTTCCTTTTGTTCTTCTGGACATTATCTGAAGTTGTTTGTTTACCATTTTGTTAGTTCTTTTGTTTCCATCTGTTGTTTTTTATTTCAACGACATGCCTTAAGGTGGCTGACTGTGTAAGAGATGTGAAAGCCAAGTGAGACATCATGGCTTTTTCAGTTCAACTATATCTGAGTTAAAGTAACTGTGGTCTGATGAGTAGTGCTTGTCCTGTGGACACTTTGCCTCTCTTCTTTCCTCTGGATATTCTTTAGTTCATTTGTTTAGAGTTTTACTTTCTGTGTTACTGGTCTTTGTGGAGAACGTTTGTTCCACGTTTGATGTTTATTGTTACAAGGACACGCCTTACAATCCCTCATTGTGGGAAAAGCACGAGAAATTATGGCCATGTGTATTGTAATTGATGAGATGAACCTTAAAACCCCGGTGAGGCTGCTTCAAGCTTAGGGCATTTTGACTCTCCAGTCAAAGAGTCAAAGTAGGCATCTTGATCATTGTTGCTGGATTTTGTTGTGTTCTAGCCTCTGTTTCTCTGCTGGAGTTTGGACCAGGTTTGTTTTTGCTATTTCTTCTTTGGGAGTCATTGCTTGATCCAGGGTGTCTTTGTTATTTCCTGCTATTTATCCTTGGCTCCTTCTGATGTCTATGTCAGAATGCTGTGTGGTTTGGTTTGTTTCTGTTAACGCTGCTCCTTATGGCGCCTCGACGCCGTGTAACTAAGCGAGTGATCCCTCATTGGGTTCCCCAACCTCCGCCTGGGTTGCCAGCTCACAAGAGAAAGAGTATGTTTATTGCAGAAAGTTTCTTTGCTATGTTTTAGCATTTTTATTTTCTATCTCACTTTCACATTGTTCGGAAATCTAGGGGATGGTTGGCTTCCATTTCTAAGTGCTAATATCACTACGATAAATCGTGAAAGGCGAAGGCTTAGGCTTCATTTAAAACGGTCTAATTATGCAGGTGTGGTTTCTAGAGTTCTGATTTCTCTTTTATTTCTTGGTTTTGTTTCCTTTTACCTTTCTCTTATTTGCTTTGCTATACTCTCTCCGTAGAACATATTATCCAAGGACCATTGAGTGATGATTGGACTGGGTTTGAAGTTGCCTTTGCTGAATGCTTAAAAGGTAGTTTGTTTGGTCCATTTGTGGTTAGGTTTTCCTTTTTCCTATATTATTTGTTGCCTGTGCTGATGTAGGGTTTGTTTGTGTGTTTTGTGTGTTTAGTGTCTTATGCAGGACGTTCGTATTTTGGCCCCCCTGAGTTTCAGTGTCAGCTCTGTGGTTCAATCTTTTGGTATGCGGAGCGTGTCAAGGCTAAATCTTCTGTTCCGTTGCGGCGTGTTCTTTATACCCTTTGCTGTAAGGGTGGAAAAGTCTATATTCCACCCTTTAAAAGACCACCTCCTTTCCTTGCTAAGTTGCTTCGTTTTAATGGTGACCGTCGTGCTAAACGTTTTGTCTCCAAGATTCGACAGTATAATTGTTTGTTTGCTCTCACTTCCATGGGCGCCACCATTGATCGGTCAATCAACAACTCACGTGGTCCTAACATTTTCAAAATCTGTGGTCAGGTCACTCATAGGCTGGGTTCTCTTGTGCCAAAGAAAAAAACTTTACCTACATTTGACGGGGAAAGAGAAAGCCCCAAGTATATTGAACTATATATACATGACACCAGTAATGAGGTTAACAACAGGATCAATGCTGTTAATCCAGATAATGATTCCAATGCAAATTTAGATGAGTCCATAGTTGCTGGTCTACTTGCCATGCTTAATGCCTGTAACCCTTTGGTACAGACATTGCGAATAGCTAGCGAACGAATAAAAGGCAATGAGAATGAACATGTCTCTATACGTTTGGTCGCTCCTTCTGATACTGATGGACCTCAATATACTTGCCAACATCTAATCAATTGGCAGCTTTGATTGTTGGTGATTTTACTCTTGAGGCATCCACCCGTGATATTTTCATTGACAACAAAGTAGAAGGCTTGCAACAAATTCGTTCTTTACATCCTGCTTTTATGTCCTTGCAATATCCTTTGCTGTTCCCTTTTGCTGAAAGAGGATTTCATCTGAATATTCCGTACATTGGCGATATAGCTACTAAAAGCGGTGCACGTAACACTTTGACAATGCAAGACTATTACTGTTTTGTGTGCCATTATCGACTGGACCAGACCAATCCTTACTTGTGTTATGCCCTTCTGTCTTCACAAGCTGTTGTTGATGCGCGTGCTAGCATAGATGAAGCACGGTTGTGGTTCATCCTTAGAAACCAGGACAAGCTTAGAAGTGACCATTTTCAAGGTATTGCAGATGCCGTTGGTCAGGGCTTTGTTGATGGTGAAGCTGTTGGTAAAAGAACCATCTTGCCTTCTAGCCACATCGGAGGTCGGCGTTACTTTCAGGAAAATTTCCAGGATGCTCTAGCTGTTTCCCGCGTTCATGGCTGTCCTGATATCTTTTCTACCTTCACCTGTAATCCCAAGTGGCCTGAAATAACTGAAGCTCTTTTGCTTGAACCTGGCCAAAAGCCTTCTGATAGGGCCGATATTGTTGTTAGGGTGTATAACATGAAACTTGAGGAGTATCTTCATGACATTAAGTCTGGTTATGCATATGGTCCTATAAAAGCTGGTACTATTTGTTTTACCTGATTTGTGTTTACTTTCTGTGCCTTTGGCTGGTCATCAAGTTTGTGGTGTGCTGACTGCCTCTTGTCTCTTACAGTTCTCTATACCGTCGAGTTCCAGAAGCGAGGACTTCCACACGCTCATATCCTCACTTGGCAAGACAGGCCGCAGGACGCCGAGGTGACTGCAGAGGTGATTGATTCTTACGTTTGTGCTGAGATTCCAGATCCTGTAGAGGATCCACTTGGATATGTTTTAGTTTCTGAGTTCATGATGCATGGTCCTTGTGGGGAACTTAATGATAAATGTGTTTGCATGCAAAAAGGGCTCTGTTCTAAACATTTTCCAAAAGCATTTCAAGATGAAACTGTTATTGATGAGAATGGTTTTGCGCTTTATAGACGTCGTGACAATGGCCGGCGTGTGTTTAAAAATGGTCACTGGCTTGATAACGGGTGGGTAGTACCGTATAACATGGCTCTGCTAAAAAAGTACCAAGCTCACATGAACGTTGAATGGTGTAACAAAACTCAGGTCATGAAATATTTATTTAAGTATGTCACCAAAGGCCCTGATTTTTCTAATGTGTATCTAGAGAGGGTTAAAGGGAATGGTGTCCCTGAGGACAGTACTAAGCCTGTCAACATCGATGAGGTTCGAGAGTATGTACGATGTAGGTTTATCTGTGAGTACGACGCTCTATGGAGGATCTATGGCTATACTATACATGGGAAAACTCCATCTGTTGAAAGATTACCGGTGCACACACTTGATATGAATGTAATCATGTTCAGAGCTGATACAGACCTCACTAAGATTGTTGACAGAATTCTTAAGAAAAACCATGCTTACAGAATGGTTTGTTGCCAATGACTTATTTGTTGATGCTAGATTGTTGACCTACTGTGATTTCCCAACACAATGGACATGGGATTTAGAAACTAGGTCTTGGCATGTAAGAGGGGGCGGTGATAGAATAGGCCGTATCTACTATGTGCATCCAACTGCTGGCGAGCTGTATTACTTACGTACACTTCTCATGATTGTTAAAGGAGCGACATGTTATGCAGATGTTAGAACCTTTGAGAGTAAAACTTTTCCTACTTTTAAAGAGGCCTGTGCTGCTAGGGGTCTCCTTGGAGATGACGCCGAGTGGTATCGTGCCTTCGATGAAGCTGTCATCTGGGGTTTTGGGGCACGTTTGCGGCAACTTTTTGTGACCATGCTCATTCATTGTGAGGTGAGTAACGAAAGGGCTTTCTTTGAGCGGAACTGGGTTGCTTTGGCCGATGATATACAATATGGCCTTAGGCAGGCTCTGTTCAAACAAGATTATGTTGTTCCCGATGAACAGCTAAGAGACCTTTTACTTGCTGAACTCGGTGATCTTTTTGTGAAGAATGGTTCTAGAATAGGAGACTTTAATTTGCCGCCGAGGACAACTTGCAGTGGTCCTTTTCATGAGAACAGAATGATTCAAGAAGAACTTGCTTATGATTCAGCTGCTCTTGCAAAAGAGGCAGTTTACCTATTTGGTAGACTTAATGCTGAGCAACGTTCTGCTTTTCAAACGATTGTCCGTTGTGTGTTGGAGCAGGACCCTGGTCTTTACTTTGTTTCTGGCTTTGGAGGGACCGGAAAAACTTTTTTATGGAATGCCATTGTCTCCTTTCTTAGAGGGCAGGAGAAGATTGTTCTCACTGTTGCTTCTTCTGGCGTTGCGTCTCTTTTATTACCCGGTGGTCGAACTGCACACTCCCGCTTTAAAATTCCTATTGATATCGATGAGTCTTCTTTCTG
The DNA here is from genome assembly GCA_947311845.1 of Poa pratensis. Taxonomy (NCBI): domain Eukaryota; kingdom Viridiplantae; phylum Streptophyta; class Magnoliopsida; order Poales; family Poaceae; genus Poa; species Poa pratensis. The sequence continues at coordinate 26,839,843 of CAMZMU010000097.1, read as the reverse complement.
TGATATCAAGAGGGGTTCTCACTTGGCTGATCTCATGAAAAAAACATGTTTGATTATTTGGGATGAAGCGCTGATGACAGACCGTGTGTGTTTCGAGGCGTTAGACAGGAGTTTGCGTGACATCTTATCAATTGGCAATCCTAAGCTCGCTCTTATTCCTTTTGGTGGTATTGTCGTTGTTTTGGGAGGGGATGTTCGCCAGATACTGCCTGTTGTTACAGGTGGTTCTCGGCCACAGATTGTTGCCGCTGCAATTACTAATTCGCCTTTGTGGTGTTTTGTCACTGTTTTGACCCTGACCGAAAACATGAGGCTCTCGGTGCCAAACGCAGATGTTGCTTTGTTACAAGAGATTGACTTATTTAGCAAATGGGTGCTTGCTCTTGGGGAGGGAAGATTACCCACGGTAGCACGTGGTACTGAGGTTTCTCCAACCTGGATTGATATACCAGATGACATGCTGATTCACACGGACGGTAATCCTATAGCGGCCATAGTAGATGCTGTCTATGTAGACTTTGTCTCTAATTATCAAGACTCCATGTATTTGCGGCAGCGAGCTATATTAGCACCCACAAATGATATAGCTGAAGAGATCAACACTCATGTAATTGAAATGGTTCCTTCTGATGGTAGAGAGTATCTTAGCTACGATTCTAAAGTTAGTCCTGCTGGTGCTGTCCAAGAAGATGATCTCTTTTATCCTCCTGAAGTTCTCAATGCAATTGTTGTTCCTAATTTCCCTAGACACAGGTTGTTCCTAAAGAAGGGTGCTCCAATTATGCTTCTTAGGAATATTAGTCAGTCTGCTGGTCTATGCAATGGCACACGCCTGATTATCTTGGATCTTGCTGATCGTGTCATTAAAGCTGTTATAATTACAGGGTCACATATTGGAGATGTGGTGTACATCCCTAGGATTGAGCTAACGACAAAAAAGTCTAAGTGGCCTTTTGTACTCCAGCGACGCCAGTTTCCTATCCGACTTTGCTATGCAATGACTATTAATAAGAGTCAAGGCCAGACTCTTACCTCTGTCGGTTTGTACCTAAAAACACCAGTCTTTTCACACGGTCAGTTATATGTGGCTGTGTCCCGCGTGACTTCTAGAAAGTTTCTGAAAATATTAATTCTAAATGAAGACAAGACCTGTGGATCACAGACAAAAAATGTTGTGTATCATGAGGTCTTTAAGGCTGCTGGGTTGCTTCAACTGTGAAAATCTATATTATGTTTGTACATATCTTTACGGTTCGCGTTGTTTTACTACATGCTATATATAGTTGTTTTGTTGGCTGGTTTTTGCCCTTCGTTATTTGATATTATGTCAGTTGCCCTGTAGGATGCGTGCTTTCACTATTTGTATCTATAGTTTCAGACCCCATGTCTATATGCACCTGTGTTTGGTGACAACACAGTTTGTTTAGCTTTTGTCCACTGGATGTTGATTGGATCATCACGTTTGTGATGTTTTTGCTATTTTGTGTGGTCTCGTGCCAAATATTCTTCGAAACGATTAGTGCACGTATGTAAAGATATATCTCCTTTTTTATATGCTGTATTGCATCAGTTTTTAGTTACTCACTGAACTGACTGTTTGTTATCTCTTTTATGTGTAGATGCCGATTAGTCCATTGAGTGACCTCAATACTGGCAGTCGCCATTGGACCATTCAGGTCTATGTCTCTAGGCTGTGGCAACATCGTGGAGCCACCGATGATGGGCCTATACAGCACACAGATATGGTGCTTCTGGACACTCAGGTCTATATTTGTCTCCTGTTTTCTTCTGTTGGTTTGTGCTCCAATTGGCTGTTAAGTTGTCTTTTTATCATTTGTTTTAGGGAAACCACATGTATGGTGAAATAGAGAGGCATTTGTTGAGCAGTTCATCGACAGGATTTCCGAAGGAAAGGTTTATGAGTTAAAAAGGTTCGTGGTGGCTCCAAAGAAACGTAATTACAGACCGGTGGAGGGTCAGTCCATGATCAGGCTCGGTAAATATACATCTGTGGTAGAGATGAATGAAACCATTATGGATTATCCACTATGCACTTATGCTCTGACTCCACTTGATGAGCTTCCAAGGCCTGCAGACACGCCAGAGTGCTTTACAGGTGCCCTGAGTCTTATGTATTCTATTCCTATCTACAGATGGTGGGTTTTCTACTTTCTTTTCATGGAATCAGGATCTTAGATAGCTTACTATCGCTGTTTTGTCATTTGTAGATGTTCTTGGCATCATCACCGGTGTTTCTCCTGCTACTCAGTTCCACAGCGCCTATCGTGCTACACCATCTACCAAGAGGGTTATTCATCTGAGTGATATAAAGTATGTCTGTTTAATATAAGTTTCATGCTCTTGCTCTAGATTCTCTACTTTCTTTACTAGATCTATATCTTTTTTACCTATGTTCAATCTGTTTACAGTGGTTACAAAATCGACCTCATCCTATGGGGAGAACGAGCTCTTGCCTTTGAGGGAGAAAGTTTGCTACAGGCTGCTGAAAAGGAACCAATTGTGGCCATCTTTGTTGGCACCCTGGTGAAACTTTATCAAGGTATTTCAATCAAAGCCCATAAAGTGTGAATGCAACCTTTTCTTGACCTTCTTCTAATCTTTGTTTCCATTATCTTGCTCACAGGTCAGAGGGGACTTAGCGGCAGCGCTCCATGTCGTTGGTACATTAATGAAGACATATCTGAGATCAATGAGCTGCGTACAAGGTAACTATGGCACGGGTAACAACAGGGTAAATTACATTTTATCTACATGACAGTGTGTTTTTATTACTGACAGTGTCGCTTTTTTCCCACTTACATAGGTTAAAGGATAGTATTCCTGCTGTTCAAAACATCTTGCTTCCAGGACAATCTGCCGCTGAGATCAGTGCCCAAGTCGATCTTGAAACGAAGACAGTTTCTGAACTTCTCGAGCTAAACATTTGGGACCATGATGTATGGGCCTCTGTTATTATCATCTTGAATTGAAGATGTAGTTTTCTCCTACGCATGACCAGTCTCCTATTTCCTTGCAGAAAACCAAGTTCTTCTGCACTGTTGTTATCACAAGGCTTAGTCCTGGTCAGCGGTGGTGGTTTTCCTCATGTACAACTTGCCACAAGACAACGCTGCCATTCGGTTCTGAATTTAGGTGCACTGATGCAACTTGTGTTGGCAAAGGCGCAATGCCTAGGTAAATGTCTTCTCTTGCAACCACATGGTCAGGATCGTTTGTTTCTTATCTCCTGTCTGATCAACATTTGTGTTTTCCAGGTACCGCATTTGCTATGTTGGTTCTGATGGAACTGGTGAAGTAGAGCTTGTGTTCTTTGACAGGATGGGTAAAGAGATAGTTGGCAAGCCACTAATGAGTTTGTTGCGAACTGGACATGCCCAGAGTACCGCTTTGGAAGAGGTTATCGCATCTGCACGGATGGATCAGTCTACTCCCAGAGAACTAGCAGCTGTTATCTCAAAGAAGTACCGTTTTGTTGTTTCTGTGACAACAAAAAGTTTTGAAGCAGCTTCAGAAAAACCATCCTATCAGGTTCATAGGATTGATGAGAGCTATGGAAAGCAGCCACATTCTTCTACTCTCCGTCGTACTACTGGGCTCGCATTGGCATCAAGCAGCAACTCTGGGGACAGTGGTTTAGTCCCTCTGGGATGGCTCTAGCAAATCTAGCTGCGTTAAGCCAGGCCACTGCCTTAGACGTTGTGACTGCATCTGCTGAAGCCCCACCCACCAGTCAAGGTGGCAATGATAGGGTAAGACCATTTCTTCCTGTTAAGACATTAGTTTTCTTATACTACTATTAGGAGTAACAAATCGTATTAGTTCTTGGGAAGGCATGAATAATGATTATGTTCAGTTAGTGTAGATTTTTAGGGTACTCCTCATTCAGATAATTAAATTTTGTTTGCCATGCCAAGAAAATCAGGAAATTCTGCATGTAATCCCATAACAAAATTTGAAATGACGGTCAAAGTCTTGAATGGCCTAGCTGGCTGCAGTTTTACAGTTCACGAACTTGGTCACTCAGCATGCCACTCGCCGGTGTGGTGGTCACCAAATGGTCCTCTACCAGTGACTGTTGATTCAGTCATGTGTGAATCAAGTTGTGTTCTTGCATACTGGTACTATAGATTTTTAGGGTACTACTCATTCAGATGGTAAAATTTTGTTTGCCATGCCAAAAAATCAGGGGATTCTGCGTGTAATCTCATAATGAAATTTGAAATGGTGGTCAAAGTCTTGAATGGCCTAGCTGGCTGCAGTTTTGCAATTCGCCAACTTGGTCACTCAGCATGCCGCTTACCGGTGCGGTCACCAAACGGTCCTCACCGGTGACCGTTGATTTAGTCATGTGTGAATCAAGTTGTGATCTTGCGTACTCACAAACATATTGATTCTCATTTACCTCCTAAGCACATGGTATCATCTAATGAATTTTATCTCCAAAAATACTTAGATGTGCAATTCTTCTTCACAAATAAGTCTATACATAATAGAGAGGTCATTTCTTGATAAAATGATTAGATACAGTGCCTTCGACCTCTTCTAATTTTCAGTAAGTGGTCAAATTCTTCTCTATTATGTCATGAGAAGTTGCATAGGAAGCTCCCGTCTATTTTTGCCATATGTTGCGTTTGTTCTCCAGATCATTTGCAAGGAGCTCTAATAATATTGTAGTGTATTTTTTCTCCATGAAACAAATATATTGCGATTGTCATTTGATCTATCAGCTACTAAACACTATTGTGTTGGCTGAAGGAACATATAGGGTTGCCTATTATTGTTTAAAGGAATGGGGGAAATGATGATGTACAAATTTTTGCACGATATTTGCTTCCTTTACCCCTTGCAGTTGTTAATAGGCAACAAGACTTTATCGACATGGTTATTCTAACATCCTGCAACTGCAATTAACAACTTTGCTTCCCAATATACCTATGTACTTTAGCTATAGTCTATATGATACTTCCTTTGTTTTCTAATTATGTTCTGGTATGACCATTTAAGAGTAGATAGTCAAGGTTTTCTATATACCCTAAACTGTTGTTTGGCTAATTCATATATTCTGCATACCACTATGTTATAAAGCTTGTGTTCTATATTACTAAATATTTGCACTATGTTATAAACAGACTCCTCCTCAGATGACTCTTCTAGAGTCGCCACCATCCGTTGTAAAGCCACCTGGACTCAAGTATGTTTATACAGTGCAGAAAATCTAGCAGTACCTTTTCTTACTAATGTCTCTTCTTGCTATTTGCATGACCTGATACATGTGATATATCTTTTTGTCTAACAGGATGAAAGAAAAGAAGGGCTCAACTGTAAAGAGGCCCCTGTTCCAGGACCTGCCTTCTGAAGTTGTGACTAACGAGATGTCTCAGGATGTGGATGCAAAGGTCGAAGCTTACGTGCTACATCATTTTCGTTCTTATAGTTTGTACGGTTTAGACCCTTCATGTGATTTTTACACTTGGGTTAAATCTAATTCCAGGCCAGTGCTGCTCTTCTTAATGAACCAGCTGAACACCTAGCAGCATCATCAACAACTGCAACAGAGGTTGGTGTTTCGATCACACATACATCTGTCTAAATTGATTTAGTTCTTTCATATGGTATTGTGACAATCAGACTAGCTTCATTCATTTGTGATACAGGATCAAAAGGAAGAACCGTTGCCAGATAGCACAGACAAGAGGTAATTAGTGCTTTACTCGTGTGTATGTGACTATGGCAACTGTCTGTGTTTTATATCTACTTTACGAAGTTGTGTTAACCAAATTTGCAGGCGCAAGATCCAGACCGCGAAGGGGCTGGCGAACACTGACACGAAGAAGAAGAAAGTTACCTAAACTCAGTTTAGGTAAATGACCCACAGGACATTTTCAAGTGTTCATACCTATTTGTGCTCTTTAATTTAGTACATTCTACTACTGAATTGTTTTAGAGAAAATGAACAAAGGTCTGCCATTAGTACTCTTTAAGAAGATGAACACCATTTTTTTCCCATAAACATGAGTTTAATTGCTGGTGGGTTTCATCCGCCAAAGGTCCACGATAATTTTGAACAATACCTAGAGAGAAAGAAAATCTATAACCTCCTGGTTTTAGACAGTACAAAACTAATTGATTATCAACCATATGCAGAGCTCTTATACAGTTTGCATAATAATTGACACAAGGGCATATTTAATTAGGTAATACCAGTAGATTTAATAAGTACCTAAGTACTATCTCTATATTGACAACTGATGAGAGTACTTAAATAATTTGCCTGTTCTTCTGAGATAAAAGGAGAAAAGATACATACCATGTTGGGCTGTCTAGCTAATTCTTGTGCTCTTTTGTCAGGTACGGACACTTCTGGCGATGAAGCTACAAGCAAGTGTCTCTTATGTATTAGTTTGCATACTTTCGACTTTAAAGACTCTGTTCCTTCATTTTGTGATCATCCTGTAAATATAGACTAGGTGCCGACCGAGGCATGGTCCATAAGCACCTTATGTGGTTGCTCCTTTTGTATTCCATTCACATCACGATCTTGATGTGTTATGGTTTGGAATGGTATCAGATGATTAGCTAAACTTGTGGATGGTTCTAGCCTATGTTAGGCACTTAAGTTAGTCAGGAGACAAAACATTTGTATGCTCTTGATTCTGTGCCGTTGGCTACTCATAACTGAAACTGCTTTATTCAGTTATATTCTGTAGCGTCCTGTTTTCATATATAGCATGTGCCATCTTGATCATTGCCGAATGCACCTCTTCGTCGGTATTTATCGTTTGTGACCCCTTTTTCCAATGTCATTTCAATTTTGTGATTTTCTGGTTCCTTTACGGTGTCATTCAAGTTCTGTGGGGATATCTGAGTTCCAACCCGGGAACACGGCATCGGAAACACGGGAACACGGCATCGGAAACACGGGAACACGTGAACGCGGGGACACGGGAGCACGGGAACATGGCATCGGAAACACGGGAACACGGGGACACGGGAGCACGGGAACATGGCATCGGAAACACGGGCACACGGGAGCACGGGAACACGCATCGGAAACACGGGAACACGACATCGGAAACACGGAAACACAGGAACACGACATCGGAAACACGGGAACACGACATCGGAAACACGGGAACACGACATCGGAAACACGGGGACACGGCATCGGAAACACGGGAACACGGGAGCACGGGAACACGGAATCGGAAACACGGGGACACGGCATCGGAAACACGGGAACACGAGAGCACGGGAACACGAAATCGGAAACATGGGGACACGGCATCGGAAACACGACAACACGGGAGCACGGGAACACGGCATCGGAAACACAGGAACACGGGAACACGGGAGCACGGGAACACGGCGTCGGAAACACGGGAACACGACATCGGAAACACGGGAACACGGGAGCACTGGAACACGAAATCGGAAACACGGGGACACGGCATCGGAAACACGAAAACACGGGAACACGACATCGGAAACACGGGGACACGGCATCGGAAACACGAAAACTCGGGAACACGGCATCGGAAAACGGACACACGGCATCGGAAACACCGGAACACGGGAATACGGCATCGGAAACACGGGAACACGACATCGGAAACACGGGAACACGGGAGCACGGGAACATGACATCGGAAACACGGGAGCACGGGAACACGACATCGGAAACACGGGAACATGGGAACACGGGAACACGGGAGCACGGGAACACGCATCGGAAACACGGGAACAAGTCATCGGAAATACGGCATCGGAAACACAGGAACACGGCATCGGAAACACGGGAACACGGGAACACGGGAGCACGTGAACACGGCATCGGAAACACGGGAACAAGGGAACACGGGAACACGCATCGGAAACACGGGAACACAACATCGGAAACACAGGAACACAGGAGCACGGGAACACGAAATCGGAAACACGGGGACACGACATCGGAAACACAGGAACACAGGAGCACGGGAACACGAAATCAGAAACACGGGGACACGACATCGGAAACACGAAAACACGGGAACAAGACATCGGAAACACAGGAACACAGCATCGGAAACACGGGAACACAGGAACACGGGAATACGGCATCGAAAACACGGGAACACGGCATCAGAAACACGAGAACACGGGAACATGGGAACACGGGAACACAACATCGGAAACACGGGAACATGGGAACACGGGAACACCGGAGCACGGGAACACGCATCGGAAGCACGGGAACACGACATCGGAAACAAGGAAACACGACATCGGAAAAACAGGAACACAGAAACACGACATTACGATAAAAAAAAGTAGGTAACTGGGACAAAATAAATAACTATAATCTTAAAGGTAGGCATTTCCTCTCAAACATCCCAATTCAAGGATCAACTTTCTCACGGTAACGCGACATCGGAAACACGGGAACACGGCATCGAAAACACGGGAACACGTCGTCGGAAACACGGGAACACGACATCGGAAACACGGGAACACGGGAGCACGGGAACACGAAATCGGAAACACGAGGACACGGCATCGGAAACACGGGGACACGGCATCGGAAACACGAAAACATGGGAACACAGCATCGGAAACACGGGCACACGGCATCGGAAACACGGGAACACAGGACACGGGAATACGTCATCGGAAACACGGGAACACGGGAATACGTCATCGGAAACACGGGAACACGACATCGGAAACACGGGAACACGGGAACACGGGAGCACGGGAACACGACATCGGAAACACGGGAACACGGGAACACGGGAGCACGAGAACACGACATCGGAAACACAGGAACATGGGACACACAGGAACACAGGGAACACGGAACACGGGAACACGGGAACACGGGAGCACGGGAACACGACATCGGAAACACGGGAACACGGGAACACGGGAGCACGGGAACACGACATCGGAAACACGGGAACACGGGAACACGGGAACACGGGAGCACGGGAACATGCATCGGAAACACGGGAACAAGACATCGGAAATACGGCATCGGAAACACGGGAACACGGCATCGGAAACACGGGAACACGGGAACACGGGAACACGGGAGCACGGGAACACGGCATCGGAAACACGGGAACAAGGGAACACGGGAACACGCATCGAAAACACGGGAACACGACATCGGAAACACGGGAACACAGGAGCACGGGAACATGAAACATCGGAAACACGAAAACACGGGAACAAGACATCGGAAACACGGGAACACAGCATCGGAAACACGGGAACACAGGAACACGGGAATACAGCATCGAAAACACGGGAACACGACATCAGAAACACGAGAACACGGGAACACGGGAACACGGGAACACGGCATCGGAAACACGGGAACATGGGAACACGGGAACACCGGAGCACGGGAACACGCATCAGAAGCACGGGAACACGACATCGGAAACAAGGGAACACGACATCGGAAACAAGGGAACACGACATAGGAAACACGGGAACACGGAAACACGACATTACGATACAAAAAAATAGGTAATTGGGACAAAATAAATAACTATAATCTTAAAGGTAGGCATTTCCTCTCAAACATCCCAATTCAAGGATCAACTTTCTCACGGAAACACGACATCGGAAACACGGGAACACGGCATCGGAAACACGGTAACACGGGAACACGGCATCGGAAACAGGGGAACACGGGCACACGGCATCGGAGACACGGGAACACGGCATCGGAAACACAGTAACACGGGAACACGGCATCGGAAACATGGAAACACGGGAACACGGCATCGGAAACACGGGAACACAACATCAAGGTTTGCTATGCATAATTATTGTGTTATATTATGAACGTTTGGTCGCTGCCTACTTAGTTGTTGTGGTGTCAAAACATGCTGTTGTTTTTACCATTTCCTAGACATTTTCTAAATTGATTACATTCTTCGTTGTGACCCTGCCATACATGTCAATACATTAGTGTCCCAAAATGTAAGACATGTTGCAGCAAGAACGTTGTTAATAGTGTTTATCATAGCGTTTTGCACACTGCATATCAGTGTCATCGGCGGGTGGCGCGCGGCAACGCCGCGCCGGGGGATCTAGTAGCATGGTGAATCGATGGTGATGGAGGAACAGAGCCATGCAAAAAAAAATGCACATTGCTCAACCGTTATCCTATTTCCTTTAGATGAAGAAACTGAAAGAAAGTAGGTTGTTGGTAAACCTGCAATGCATTCATCTGACAATTTCCTGACCTGTGAGTACTATTCAAACACCGTAGGATCCAGGGCCCGGTCATGCCCAATGATTGGACCCCATCTCTTCTTAATAATGCAACACTGACTAGATGCGGTTAAGGGTCGGCATCACTGACAGCACATTAACGGAAACCAAATCAATTGCATCATTAGTCGCTTTAATTTTGTATATAGTCGTACATGATAGATATAAAAAAACATATATACACACTTTATCAAGCAGTACCATACATGGATTAGCTTAGCCATAGCGTTGATTGTGTCTCAAGTCGATATCATGCCCATGAATTGCGGTCCGTGTCGCGTCTCCTCATGCATGCATATATTGTTCATCAGTTGATCATGACACCTTAATTTTGGTCTAAATTAGACGTTCTGTTGCACAATTGGTTTAGCATTCGCAATCGATTACGAAGCGCATATTTTCGGCAAATACACATTTTAGTTGCAACTGATGATTAGGGCAAATCATGGTAAAATTGTTCCGGTTCAGATTTTGTGCTGTTACAATCTACTACCTGAACTATCAAAACGTTTTACATTTAGAAGCAGAGGGAATAACGAGGATGTATTATAGTTGAATCCAAGAAAGTGTTCCTGAAAGGTTACTGTAAGTTCCGGTAATACAGAGCAGCTGAGCTTACTCCTCTCTTCTCATATATACACACGCGGACACGCCAAGAAAAAACATCATCAACCGATTAAGTAAAGGATTTTCCGGCTCATAATGCAGATGGATCAACATGCGTGAGCTTTTAGTTGTGTGTACTACTTCGAAACAAGGCGAGTAACGGAGACTTCCTTTCCCTTCTTCCTCGGTCTCTCCTCCTTTCTACTGTTTGAGAGTCGTTCCTCTCTTTCCGACCTCGCTCTCGGCTCGCTCCTCTCTCCTCGCCGTCGGCTCGGCCGGCCGGTGTGGAAGAGGATGCGTAGCTCGAGGTGTACATAGTAGTTGTAGGTCTAGATCTAGGGTTGTTCTTGTTGTTTTCCGTTTTCTCGTGGCGGATGCCCGTGTTCTGTCTTTCTTTCTTCTTCTTGGCTGGTTTCTGTCTTTCTTTCTTCTTCTTGGCTGGTTTCCGGTGAGTCGCGGCGGCGCCGGAGTCAGATCTCTCCCGTTCTGCTTGCTGGATCCATGGAGGATCTCTGGCAGAGCTGGAGAAGATCAAGGCTTTCTAAATAATACCGCTTGTTGTATCTTCTACTTTATAGATCTTGGGAAGTTTCGGTACTGTCTTCCTCTGGCCGGCCGTGGCGGCGAGGGGAGGAGATCGTGCTGCTGCTCTTCTGCTAGATCGGTGAAGTGGCTCAGCTGGAGTTGGTTCGTTCCTGCGTTCGAGCGCGGCGCGGGACGGCGACGAAGATGCATCTCCAGCAGGCTTGCATGGTGGAAGCCGAAGCAGGAGCTTCTCCAAGTCAACTCCGTCATCAAGCGCTGGTGCCTCTTGCTTGAGCATAGTTTGCGGTGGCTGTATCTTCCTCTGGCCGGCCGTGGCGGCGAGGGGTGGAAGAGGAGCTGCTGTCCTTCTATTGCTTCGATTGGGAGGCCTCTGCTGCATATCCGAGCTCCACACGCGGTGGCCAGGCTCGCCGCCGCGATCTATGGCCATAGGGATGGTCGATCTTCAACCTCCACATTGGAGGCCTCGTCGATCCGACGCCGGAGCCAAGCTTCGCGAAGCAAGCAAGTGGTTCGTCCCCGCTCGCCTCGTGACTGCCGACGTCAAGGATCTTCCGCCGGAAGGGAGAGTCTGGGTGATGCACTGTGCTCTGATCTCGGCGAGTTTCTCGCCTGGAGGTCGCCGGCGGTGGGTGGCAGAGATGCCCAAGGGCTTGATTGCTTTTTACTCTTTAGCTCTAGGGTGTTTTTTGTAAAGAATAAGGCACTTTCTTCGAATATTAGGTCTTTTAGGGCAAGTGATGTAAAGGGTTTTTCTGCAATTTGTACCTGCCACGTGGTAATATGAAATGCAACACTGGGGTCTCTGACCCCACCCCCTTGTTCAAAAAAAAAAAAAAAAACAAGGCGAGTAATGCAGTTCATCTCGTAGCACCATTAAAGGCACACAAGCTGCCCATCCGTCTTTTCGGTGCATCTCACTCCAACAGTTGGTGCCATCAATCAGGCTTTCAGGCGCACTCCACTCGTCTGAATTTCGTGGATCCTGACGCTGACCGCCGGCTGGTCTATTAGCTGCCTACCTTTTCGACTAAGACTGCAGGAGCGCTCTGTTTCACGTAATGAAGAAACATGATAATTTTATATTCCTTTTATTTCGTTTGCGTGTATGAATACAATCAGTTAAGCACGTCACGACCAAAACACGATTATTATCTTGCAAAGGGAGCAAAATATAATGTGTTAGACGGCCGAGAGGCTACAGATTGTTTTTTCTCTGATTATTCATCAAGTTCAGCATAACTGCATAAAATGATTCAACAATAACCTACTGTAAATCTTAGTGTTATGTAATGCTTAAATGCTCTAGGAAGATCCACGGAGTTCCACACCAATACACAATATTGCTTTATTTGTTTCTCAGATTTTACGAATTCAATGTAATATGTAAGGACACGATCAAACATAGTATCGCCCATATTCCATATATTGCTATGCACTGTATATCTTGCTTAGGCTAGGGCCACGCAATTAATGTGCAAGCAACACCTTCAGTTTTCTATGGATGCCAAGGACTACACATTTCGTTTGTAACAAAGACAACTAAAATCGATGCATCATCTAAATTTGGGAATAAATGTTGTCCCCACAAATGATCAAGCACTGACATCTACCTGAGTACATGATGCTTCATTGCGACGGTCTGCTTGGCACGCTTAAACCTCTTGCACATTGGGGGTTTATGTCTCCAATCAAACCAAAATACAAGATTCTCAAAAAAACAAAAACAAGAAGGTTCCTTATCTAAGAAAAATAATACAAATTTACAACTTTGTTAAAAGTAAAAATATACGTTCTCCATCTGAACTTTGCTCAGGGTTTAATGTTATACACATGGTTGGCCAATAATTCTCTTTGACTCTCAAAACTATAAATCCATAACTCAAACTATTGTCATTTGGCTGTCGTGCAAAAAAACAGTAGCATACTGTCCACAAAAAACTGTTGCTGAGTTACCCTCATCTAAAAAGAAATCCAAGATAGAATCGAGAACTGCAAAACAAATACAGAAAATCATGGTAGCCGTTTTCTTTAATATGGTAATCGGTCAATCCATGTCAATTAATTTTCAGATATTTTATTCTTGCTACTTTTCTGATACTTTCTATCCTCTTTATATTTTTTTATTCTGTCTTGCATAACAACATTTTTTTACATTTTCTCGGGAAGTTTTTTATTGTTATAATTTTATTTAACTCAGCCCCTCCTCCTAGTTGTTTGTCTAGAATATTTTGGATGATATTCTCTTAGAGCTTGTCTATGTGGACAACACGCTGAACGATTTTTTTCACAAGTAGGCACCATATGAGCTGAAGTAATTTATGCTTTTATCAAGGATGGTAAAGTAAAAAAGGTGTTGACAGTTGAATGAGTCCACTGATCATAATTTAAATTTGTAATTTGAGCATCACTGATAAATTATTTTCACAGATAAAGCAGTGGATATTGTATTCCCGAGCTTTCTTGCAATTTTTACTATATGCTTGCAAATTTCTGCGAGAAAACATCCTTTCCGTCTTCAAAATAAAAAAAAATACAAAGACTGAAAGGTTAGAATAACATGTTTTTGTGCAGTTAATTTGTTGTTTCTCCATAGGGCAATGGTATACATGCTTTTGCACCAATTAAAGTCCACAGATAATACTCAATTATGTGCCTGTGCAAAAAATTTAAAAGTTCAAGAATAAAATTTTATGACGTGATAAAATATATATTTAGATTGGACCAATCGCTACCGAGCTTACTGGGTTGTTTGCCGATAAAGTGCACTCTTACTTTGTGGGAGTTCCTGAAATACATCTTAATATTAGACTAGCCAATATGGCATCCACGTGAAACTGAAAAGAAGTAAAAAAATACACCTAGCTTCGCATCCTAGCACACGAGAGTACTGGTGGAAATCTTCATCGACCGACTAAATAAACTTATAGGTGCATATATGGATAGTGGAAAGGTAGTATTATTAAGACAGCTCTTCGTTTTTCACTTAGAATTGTTGTCAATACTAGAGGAGCAGGAAAGAGATTAATGTCGTGAGAGTGGACAAGTGGAGCCCGGCCTATAGGGAGCCCTTTATTTTGAAAATCATATTTTGAATTTGAAAAAAAAAATCCTGGAAGTAGATAATGTTGTACTCTACTAACATGTAAATTTTACCTAGAGATATTTTATATATTGGGCGGCGCAAAATTGACAAAGTTTGGCATTTGAAAATAGTGAACACCGCCGAATTTTAACCCTTCCAAAATGTCTTTTTTTGTGTTGCCTGGAATATGAATTAGTGATTTGAGATTTTGCGTGTTGGTAGAATACAACATTGTCTACATACAGGATTTGTTTGAGACTTTTTTGGAAATTCAAAATATTATTTTTGATCTTTTTCAAAATAAAGGGCTCCCTTACGCCCAGACTTCATTTGTGGTTTCCGACAATGCCATGCACTATGTTGTTTACTAATAAAGTCATATGTTTGTAACACACATCCAGACAAACACCAAATATTTGATATTATAACCATTTATCATAATATATTGCTGATGCAACGATAGGCTGTGGGGTCTACTTCCCCAGAACTTGTTTACAAATCCATATTATAATAATTGTGAATATTTTATTATTGTAGTAAATAAAAGACTATAAGTTAGTGAGCTAAAAAAAGACTATAAGTTAGTAGAAAACATTTGCAAATTCAGGGTTCCTTTAGTTCCCAAGATTCTTCAACACGTAGATAGGAAAAACCATAGAAGTAGTATGTCAAGACATATCGAATCCTTTAGTAGATAAAAACACAGAGATTTCAGATTTAGACTTAGCTGCACCATGGAAAAATAAAAGAATTTTCTATGTAGCCTCATTCTGTATGCCCTGGTTGTTATAGAAAACCAAGTGAAATTTTCATGAGAAGCAAGGCTCATCACCAAAAAAAATCCAAAGAAATAGAGTACATCAAAATTCCTACCCGCAAAAAAGAAGAAGAAAATCACAATCGCACTAGGCATGTCTCTCTAGCACGGCATCGCCGTTGACATGATACGTATAAGCTTACTTCCTATATAGTCAGAAAATATAATGCGATTAGCCACCTAAGAGCATCTCCACTCGTGCTCCCCAAATCATGTCCGGATTAAAGCCGAAATCAGAGCTATGGGGGGCGTCCGGACGAAATGGTGTCTATGGGGTGAGCCTCTTCCCACTCGCTGCCCCTATAGAATTTTCTTTTTCATTTTTTTACTGGTATATGTTTCGGTGGCATTTCGTCGAACACCCTGTGGCGTTTCCTGGGCGGCGGTGCGCTGCAGCTCGGGGAGCCATGGCCTGCGTGGCGCTCGCCCCCAAGGTGGAGCTCGGGCGGAGGCGGTGGTCGAGGAAGGAGACAGCAACGGCGGGGCGAGACCATGACGACGAAGTTCGACGACGCACGTGACCGCGCAAGGTTCAGATTAGACGGAGGAGGAACTCGGGCGCCGCCGGCCGGAGATCGCAGAGTAGTTGGGCGGCGTCCTGGAGTAGGTAGGAGAACGCGGGTGGCGAGGCCATGGCGGCGGAGCGGCACCGGCCGGAGCTTGCAAAGGAGGAGGACGGTGGTGTCCTGGAGACGGTAGCAGAACGCCGGTGGCGAGGCCGCAGAGTTGGCCGGCCAGAGCTCGCAGAGGAGGAGGAAGAGGGCGGCGTCCTGCAGGCAGCAGGGAGGCGCGGGGCGAGGCCATGGTCTTGCAGGCAGTCCGGCCTGGACCACCTCGCCGCACTGGCGCCGCTGTCCATCGGTGGTCGCTGGTGGAGAGCGCGGTGGTGGGCGCGCTCTGGGGCTGCGGCCACGACGCCGGCCAGGTCATCCGGGAGGCAACCCAGGCGGCGACGCAGGCAGGGGCGTCCATGGCCGCATCGTGGTGTGGATAGAGGAGAGAGAGGAGAGAGGAGACACGTGGAGAGAGGAGAGAGGAGAGGGCGGACGAAATATTTGGTCCGGCGCTACCAACAGAGCCCCCAAGGTTGGGGTTTGCATCGGTAGTGTCGGACGAAATATGGGGTCGTCCGGACGAAAGTGAGGCTATGGGATGCGCGAGTGGAATCTGTTTTTCGGTTTAGACATCCCAAAGACGTTTGGAGGGTCTTTGGGCTGCGAGTGGAGATGCCATAATTTGCACATGCTTACCGTTCCCATGCAAGCAAACACAGCTGGTGCCACAAACGATAAGGCGATGGTAACATTACGATTCCAGAAACCTTCGGTGCCAGCCAAGACAAGCTGATAGCTCCGACGTGTCTGGCAAGTACTGTAGTGGCTACGAATCCGCAGAGGATCCCGGAGCATCTCAGCCACTCGATCCGGCGAACCGGCGCCGCAGCCGTCCGTCCCCACGGAAGCCCGGACACGCAACGCTGAGTCACAGATCACACGCCCTTTATTCCCAGCTGGACCCGCAGCCACGTGGCCAGTAGGAGCCGTAAAGAGCCAAGTGGCTACCACTTACCAGGGCCCACATGTCGGAGCTCCTGCTCACGGCTGCTGACTCACTGTGCCCATCCCTAGACGCCATCTCTCGGTTGCGTCCAGGCCCCGTGCACGAACGCGTCGTTTACCCCGTCTCAGTGTCAGGTGGGGTCACCTGTAGTGGACCCCACATGGCATGGAGACGAACTCGTCCTCGCCTGAACACGTTTTAACTGCGGGTCCACGTCGAGCTGTTCCGTCCCGTCCGCGGCGAGTACTTTCCTCCACACGCTCAGCGCCACTGACACCGTGGGCCCACCCGACAAATAAACATTACAAAATGGTCCCCTCGTGTGGCTTTAAAACGAAGCCGTCGCCTCCTCCTCGCCTCTCTCTCTCCCATTCATCTTCTTCTCCGACCTCCCATCCCATCCCATCCCGCGTCGTCGTACACAACGAGATACATAACGTGTGAAATTTCTGTTCTCCGCCGATTTTGGGGGATGGAGGCGGCTGCGGCGACGATGCTGGAGGCCGGGGTGGGGCGGTTCCACGGGCCCAGCCTGGCCGCGATGCTGGCCGAGATGTGGGCGCCGCTGGCCGTGGCCCTGGCGGCGCTGGCCACGCTGCCCAGCCTGCTGGGACGGCTGCAGGTGCTCATCCTCCGCCTCCGCTCCCGCGGCAAGGAGGCCATCTCCTCGCACATCTCCACCTACTACTCCTCCGGGGACGACGAGTCCGGCTCCGAGGACGACGACGAGAGCTCCGATGATGAAGCGGCCGGCACTAGCTCCTCCTCCGGCGGCGAGGAGGAGGAGGAGGCGCCGGACAGGAGGATCGGGTACTTCGAGGGCGCCGCCGACGGGCTCGACGGCTGCTTCCCGTTCGGCGGTGCCGTCGTGCGGACGTGGCAGGAGCTGCCCCGGCGCTTCTCATGCGGCGGCGGAGGAGCTAGGTTCCCGTCCGGAGGAGCAGGGGCGCAGGCGGTGAGGCTGTGGGGCGCCAGCACGGCGAGCGGGGAAGGAAGCGGCCCGGCGTGGTGGGACGAAGCAGCCGATGACGGCGGCCGTAGGCAGGTCGCAGAGGCGGCGGCGCCGGTTGTCGTCGGGTGGCGGCGGCGCGAGCACGCGGCGCGGAGGCGGCAGCGCCTCCTCCCCGTTCTGCCGTCCCCGCAGTAAAAAAAAAACAGGGGACGGGGGAATGGTAGGTGTGGCCGTGTGAATATGCTTGGGCTGAGAATGATGCTGATTCCCGGCTGGTCCCACCTCTCAGTGGGACGAATAAGCGAGTGATTACTTACTAGGGTGGTTAGGAGACGTGGTGCCGTGGTGGTGATTATTGAGACATTGCTTATGTAGAAAGAAAAAGACCAGAAGACCAGCTCCTGCTGCTGAACCCATCTTCGATCGAAGATTTGTACCACTATTCTTTGAGTTGGAAAAATGCTAGGCTTCTAGCAAAAAGAAATAAAAAATGTATTCCAATGTTGTGGAAAGCTATTACTCTTTTTGGTGGATTTTATCAAGTGAAAACTATGTTATCCACTTATTGTTGTTTTTTGTGGTTGAATAATATTTTTTGCGTGCACTTGTTGGTGAACAAATATTGTAGTACCTCCTCAAAGATTGGCGCGTTGATAGAGAGAGGGTTGACATTGCCTGCCGCGCTTATCACTCCGTCATTAAATAAACAAAATCTCATGGTTAAATACTTCCTCCGTCTGTACTTCGAAATTAAAACTAGGCACAGCCAATTAGGTCAGATCTTTGGTTTTCACCTTGAAAGTTTAGACTCTAAACTTCTCCTGTACTGTCGCCCCCTTGTCGCTGCTCCAAGTTACAAATCATCAAGCCAATCCCTCATTGCCACCATGACTCGAACCACCATTACTAGTCCTTAAATCTCGTCTTTCATGCCATTCTCCGGACTCTGACTTCACCATGGAACAAAAGACAAGTCCATGATGCCAACGGGCTGCAGAGCTTCGCAACACTTCTTCTGAAACCAAACGGTCGGGACAAAACATGGTTGCGCGCGACCGAATCCCACCCGATTCGTCAATCTCCAGGCTTGAGTTGCCTAATGGAGTTCGCCGACAGAGCCTTCCGAAACTCGACACTTCGGCCATATCAATGAAGACAAACATCAAGTAGATCTTCATCTTGGCGTGAGAGTAGTCCAAGGAGCGCCCCCTTTATTCAAACCGAGGCTGCAGCCCCCACGCCACCCGCGGCAACCTGCAAGATCTTCCGCTTCGGAGAGGCAGCGACAGAGCAGGGTCGACCCTCCACCAGATCCGGCCCAACCACGTTGCGAGGAGAAATTGAGGGCAACGCGAGAGACACCCAGATCAAGATCTAGGTTTCGTCCATGACCTCCAGGCCCAGCCCCATCTCCGCCGCCCGCCATGGTGCCGCCGGGAGAGGACCTCCACCCCGACCAGGGGTGCTTCCCTGGTCGCTGCTCGTTGATGCTCCACCCATCTCCATCCCAGCAGGTCCGGGACGGCCACCTCTGGCACCCCCCCGCCCTAGAACACCTTCGGCGGTTGGGCCCGCCGCCACCGCGGCGAGGGCCGGTGGCAGCGGCGGCGTGAGAGGCAGGCGACGGAGCTCTTCTGACGGCGCCGGTCCCCCCAGCGTCGCCCTAGAGAGCAATGCGAGAGGTACCGTTTTATTTTTTGCGGGAAGAGAGGTACCGGTTCCAGTACATCTTATATATAGAAACGAGTACAAACACAATCATAATAAGGGGTACCAGTTTCCTATACATCTTATATATAGAAACGAGTACAAACACAATCATAATAAGGTACCGGTTTCCAATACGTCTTATATATAGAAACGCGTACAAACACAATCATAATAAGGTACCGGTTTCCAATACATCTTATATATAGAAACGAGTACAGACAAAATCATAATCACCGAGAACGAGAAAAATAAACCTGGTCCTGTCCTAATCCAGTAATCCTCCTCGACGATCATGCTAGTTTCCCAGCAGCTTCCCTGGAACCAATGCCTGATCAACTCGACTGAACAAGTATACAAGTTGGCTCCTACTCCGTATCTTCTTCTAGAATCTATTCAGTTAACGCGCTCAAGGCGCAGCAGTTTAACCTTGTGCCGATTACTGTCATTGACCAAAGCAAACGAGGAGATTCAAACTTTTATACTTCCGCTTTATTGACCACCCGTCAATTCTCATTTCATCCATCATGCACACACGCCGCAAACAAATCCTTGTCAAACGAACAGCTCTGTCAACTCAAGTACGTAATCTGGCCTTTCGAAATCGAAAACAAAACGTTCGCTTTCGCAAATTAGACTTTTGGCCGCCAAGTGTCGTTGTTCAGAAGATGGCGCACGAGACAGACCGCTTGAAATTTGATCTTTATTTTCTCAAAAAGTGAGAGAGGGAGAGAGACAGTTCGAATTTTTGCAGGGTGAACAGAGCACGTCATCCGTTGTGTTGTGCCAGAAACTGGGAGGGAAGGCAGCCACGTCTTCCCAGGAAAAATACAAAAAAGGCACAGTCACATCTCGACGATTTTACAGTGAAATTTGCTATGTGATTTTTTGTTTCTTTCAATTCAAACAAAGAGGTGATACCATGCACGACTCCAAGCGTCCTAAATCTACTGAGGGCTGCCAGGTCATGCGGATGTACCCCGTACACGACGCCTATAATAGAAAAGAGTTCATGGTTAAGTAAGTAAATACTATAGTTCTTGGGGATATATCACGTGCGGGTCACTAAAAACTGCCTCTAGCGTTAAAAACATCTTGCTTAGGCTATGTTTGTTTCTAGAGTTTTTTTAGAGATTTGTGTGGATAATCCTCTAGTGTATTGGGTGAAACCCCAAACTTCACCCAATCCGCTAGAGGATTGGTGGGGATAATCCACTAGGTAGGGGTAGTTTATTGAATCTCCTAGGGGATTGAGAAAAATGAACTAGAGTTTGGGGATTTGTGGGGAAAGTTGGGGATAAAACCTGTCCAATACTCTAAAAACAAACGATGTTTTGCTATATGTGGGGATTTGAGGTTTGACCGGGATAATCCCCACCAATCTCTAAAAAAAACTCTAAAAACAAACATAGCCTTATGGATCCATACCACTTTGTATTAAAGTATTGACATCACATGGTACAGACAAAACAAGTGTTATACAAGAACTTAAAAGATTTGATACATGGCCACATCGATGATTCTGAATCTCATATGTCGGCCGCTTATAACTTCTTTTCCGTCTCTTGATGATTTGGCATTTTACTTACTGTAGCATTTTCGTCCATAGGTTTTCCATAGGTAAGATGATAAAATTAAAGTAAGTAAATTCATAAATTTTAATTCCATGTATTAACTGAAACAGGCCCTTACATGAGCATCCATATAAGAATATGAAATTACAAACAAGTTCTTCAAAAAAAAGCACCATCTTCCTTCTCCATTTCTCGGTGGCGAGCCATGAGCAAAACTCGTTGCCGCCTCTAGGCTTTCCACGTACCAGAGCAACTTTGAAAAAACCCAGCAGTTTGTAGAAACAAAAAACAAGGGCCGTCAAGTCGTCGATATAGATTAGAAGACGTCGACGACGACCGTGGTATAGAAGGATTGTCGCCCCGGAGAAGCTAGCACTGACAAGGGCGCGTTCATACCAACTACGGCTAGACAGAGATGTAGGGCACAAAACTCGTAAGTTCCTCGACGGGCCGTAACTTGTTGAGCTTTATGCCCCAACTTAACCGGTGACGAAGAACTCGAAAAACCCTTCGAATACGGCAAACCCATGGCGCCGCCAGCTGGTCGAGGGGGGAGCAGTCGCCTCTTGGTCACCTGCTCGTCGCCAAACCATAGATCTCTAACATGTATAACCGTGAACTATAAATCTCTAAAACTTTTTTCTGGGTAATAAATCTCTAAAACTTATACGCCGATCGAGATCATTATGTATTTTATATGATCCGGTGGTAAGACATTGGGTACATTTATATGATCCGATGGACTTATGGGTTGACAGCATGCACCTTTATGGACACGGGCATGAGTTTGGCATTACCAAGGATATACTCTGGCATGAGTATGGTATGAATCGCTTGGCTCGTGCCGAACACAACCGCATCCAACCTATTTCTTTCCTTGATATAGTTCAGAAAAAGAGGTTTTTTTTTTGTGAAACACAGTACAACGCAGATGCTCACATACACGCGCAAACACTCACCCCTACGAACGCACGCACGCATACCCTACCCCTATGAGCACCTCCGAGAGACTGAGCCGGCGGATCAGATTTTGAGATTGACGAAGTCACCACGGACGTCTCGCTGTCGACAGGACGTCGGCCTCCCACTAAAGAAAAAGAGGTTCATTCCTCTAAAGACAATAGATACGTACGTTTTTACGTTTTTTTTTACCCGCAAAAAAAAAAGAATAAGAAAAGGGAATGCAAACGCTTCAGAAAACAAAACTATAAACCGCAAATGGATCGTGTGGAGCCGAGATTGCACAGCTGCACCCCATGGCGTAGCAGCAACCACAACTGGCGTAGCACATCATCCAATTCCAGCGTTGCTGATGGCAACCCCTCCACGAAGGCACCGGCACGAACACACCTAAATTGAAATTATGTGGTTGGCGATTGCTGTTTCCCAGCAGCATGAGCACCGTAGGGCTTTACAGACTTGCAGCCACAGATTCTTGCGCTAAACCAGGATACATCTGACAACCACTTTCAAGACAAAAGAAATGCGCAAAAAAGGTTTTGGAGTAGTGTAATTCCAACTTGTAGGTTTAGTTTGGCAGCGAAGTATTTTTAAAAACAAAATCGAAAACCAGAGTATTCTTATGCCTAGCGAATCAATATTTCAATTTTGGAAAAAGAGGTCCAACCCTCTTTTTCATATACTTCAAAAATAATATAGTTTTTCTAAGTTTTGAAGTATATAAAAGTACAGTTTTTGCTAAAGCCAAACATATCAAAGTATTTAATACTTCACTATTTCTGGAAACCGAAGTATTCCTGCAATACTTCAAAAATACAGAGCTCCCAAACGGCGCCTTATACTTTAATTTTATTCAGCAATTTTGTTGTCAGGAGGCAAAGCATTTGTTTGGAATAAAAGGGCTCCCGCCCCGATTTCACAATGAAATCAGAAGTATTTTGTTACAGACAACGTTTTCCCAAACCACAGCCCCCACGACCAAGCATCTGAAACAACAGCTCCTACCACATTACCATCTCACCTCCATTACAAGCATCTCAGAACCCACCACTTCAACAACTTAAACCCTTTGCAAATCCACTAGACATATAACACAAATCAGTAGTTCAGTACAGTCACTTTTTTAACCACCACCGATTTTTCTTTCGTCACAGGGCACCATCCATGCCTTTTCCCGGAGATTTCAGAGCACACCTTTGCCAGCCGCTGTGCTGCGCTGCCAAGCTCCGGGCACACATTTGGTTTCCGCATTATAGACCATTTATCGATCAAGTTAGAAATGATATACTCCCTCCGTTTCTTAAAGTAAGGCATATATTTTTAGTCAAAAGTCAATATAGTGCAAATTTGACCAATTTTATTGATAAAAATATGAACATTTTGAATATTAAATCCACATCAATAGACTCACCATAGTATATATTTTCATTGTACGTTTTTCAAAATTTATAAGTATTCATATTTTTGTATATAAAATTGGTCAATATTAGACTATGTTGACTTTTGACTAAAAATATACGCCTTAGTTTACGAAACGGAGGTAGTACATCACTACAGTGGGATCACGTGGGTAAACATGATCAAACACAACTGCGTTCCTGGTCTTCCACACTGCCCAGAAAACAGCAGCAACACCCACCGAAACCACATTCCTTTCCATTGCTGGGAAAGTCTCCTCTATTTCTCATGGATCTATGCTTCCTGTTTGCACTCTTTCTAGGCTGTCTTCCTAAAAGCGAATCAGTACATTTACCTGGGCTGTGGCACATTTAACCACAGCCCAGATATACCTAGCTAGTTTTCTTTCAAAAAACATATGATCAATAATTTCTTGTTCATCACAGAAACAACATTTGTTGTCTTCACCTTTCCACCCTCTCCTTATCAGAACATCTTTAGTTAAGATATACTATTATGTAAAGCCAACCAAAGAAAGACTTTTATTTTCAAAGTAATCTTAACAAACCAGACATTTTTATGCGGCCAATTAACAGCACACATTTGGAGGGCCAAATACATAGATCGAACCGAGAGTCTACCATCCTTAGTCAGGATCCATCTACATCTGTCCTCCATTTCACTTAGCTTAACATCAACACACATTACCTAAGGGTTTAACAACATATTGACTGTTTCTCCCCATAACGTCCTAGGAAACCTAATAACTTGCCAACCTTTACCAAAGGAGGCAAAGCGTTTAAGCCTGCAGGTGCGCAATTTTGGAAGAATATATATATTCTGTCAGCTTTAAGCCTGCCTGTCTACCTCTGCAAATAAGCTTACGAAAAAGGCAATTGAATAAACGCCAGAATGAGTCTAGGGTTGTTCTTTGAGTTGGCCATATAATTTAGTGTGGTCTCATGGTGTCTTCACGTTGGTTCCCAGAGACGCTGATGAACAATCCTAACATCATTTTCAGACTGACTGAAGCATTCAAGAATACATGTTGGCGCTACGGCTCTGCTGAAAACTGCCACCTATTGCCTGATAAACTGCCTCGATTCGTTAGACCACCATGCGCAGTTTCAGTTTCTTCAGGAAATAAAAACTTGAAAACAACGTGAATCAGTTCAATGTTCTGCAGAACTGCCTGTGCAGAGGATCCAAAGCTTGTTTCTATCATAGCAAGCAAAGCTTTGGATGCAAAAAGGCCCACCAGACACCAGTGTATAAGATGTCACGCCTAATCTCCTGCATCATGAATGAAACAACTCGCAGAAAATAAGACTCATGTCAAAAGTCAAGTGTCAACTGGTCACAGCTCAAGCATGATCAACCTAGAAATCATTCACCCGGCAAACCGTAGCGATGTCATCATAATCCCCTCCTAACCCCTACCAACGCTTATAACGCTGAAAATTTTAACCAGAACGTCTCCTAAATTAGCATCACTCTAAGATACTTAAGCACCCCTGAAATGTCACCAAGATCACCCACTCCGGAGCCAAGGCAACAGCAGCATCAATCAGTAACGAACAGCCAGCATGGAGAAGAAGAGATCGCCATTGCTAGCCCTCAACGCGCTGCCCGTGGCGCTCCTGCTGCTGTTCGCATTCATGGCGGACGAGGCGGACGCGCAGGTGTTCTGCCGGTCGCAGTTCAACCTGGCCAACGAGGCCTGCAGCCTGAGGACCATCCCCGGCGCGAACCCGGCGCTGCCGCGGCGGCTGCTCAACGCGTCCTCGTCCGCCGGCTACGAGCTGCAGTCGGCCCGCGACGAGCACGGCGGACATGGCAGTGACCACGGGAGCGGCGACCACGGCGGCAGCCACCACCACGGGCACCACGGACACGTAGGAGGATCGGACCCGTACGACACGGCGTGCTGCCGGCGCCTCATGGGCATCGACAACGCCTGCATCTGCCAGGCCATGTCCTTCCTCCCGGTCTTCATGAGCAGGGTCAAGCACGCCATCAAGCTCACGCCCGTCCCCGGCTGCGACATCTCCTTCGAGTGTGCCGCCGTCTACTGACACTCCCCCCGCCGGAGCAGCCGCAACAGTTAAAACTGAAAAGTACTGAGTAGTCTTGCAGCAATTTTCCGTTTCCTGGTGTGGCAGCGCCTTGGTCTGCCTCTGCTTGGGAAAGAAAGTAACAACCAATTCTGCGATTCAATGCTTGCTTATAAGTTTTTCTTTCTTTTTTGAACTACTATAAGTGCGGCATTCCTGCTACAGTATCAGAAATATGTATTTCATACTTGTAGTATGTTTGCAGTCCAAAAGATTTTTTTTTTCTGAAGATTAATAGTGAACTGGCATCCTCTACAATTTGGTGTAATTTCATATCTTTGTCGTAGTTTTCTCAGATATAGTGAAACTTACTGTATCTTTCAATGTGTGCTGTTGCAGATTTATTTCTATTGACTAATTACTTCACAGTTGCCTGAACCAAGAACCAGATATGAACAATACTCTAAGGGGGACTATACTTAAGTTTTCTTTCTTTTCTGAACGACTATAAGTCCGGTTTTCCTGCTACAGTATCAGAAATATGTATTTCATCCTAGCAGCTTGTCTGCATTCCAAAAAGAAATTTCTAAAGATTAAATGTGAACTGGCATTCTCTACAATTTCGCGTAATTTGATTTTTGATCTCTAAAATGTGTGCTTTTGCAGATTTATTTCGTTAGACTAATTACTTCACAGTTGCCCGAACCAATAACCAGATATGCACAATTAGTGGAAAAAATACCTATCCCGACCCTCTTATGTAAAGCAATTGTGATGGTATCTCAAATTTTGCTAGAAAACAAGAACATTGTTAACCAAGATACATCACAGTACTCTAATACTCTGGAAGCTGGAGAGCTGACATTTGGCAGGCATACATTACATTTTGCACAAACCAACTATGGAATTACTAACTGCAAGTAATGGGGAAAAAAATCAAAATTTAGGTGCTTTTCAGATGTGATCAAACGCTATATATTGCCACGATTTCACAGGAGATTCAAATTAGATGATCCTGTACATATTACATGGTATACATTAGCTCAACCAGAAGATTACTATAGGGGGACTATACATTTTCCGACAAAATTGGAGATGAACTTATCTCCAGATCACAAACTCTCCCTGCCAGCAGCCAGACAGATTGAAGCTGAATCCACGTCTTTCATACCAACAACTCGGTGTACAAGAAAACCTGGCCTTCCGAATACACCAATGTGGAGGCCTCAAAGATTCTGTAGTTCACGTTCCATCGAATCAAAGTCAAAACCAGCCCAATCAAGTTGTGCATCCAGATTAAACATAGGATCTGTGATTGGCAGCTGTAGATGGCTGATGTCTGCCAGCCCGATATAGTCGTCATCCGGCGGAGCATCTGTCACACCGATAAAATCTTTGACAGTGAACATATCTGCCAGCCTTGAAAATTCATCCAGTGAGAGTTCATCGGTTCGGCAAACATAGTCACTGATAGGAAGCTTGTTTATCTGGCCAATGAAAACGTCGACTGGAATATCTTTATCTCTAGATGTTGATAATTCATCCAGTGAGAATTCATCGGTTCGGCAAACATAGTCACTGATAGGAAGCTTGTTTATCTGGCCAATGAAAACGTCGACTGGAATTTCTTTATCTCTAGATGTTGATGATGAGTGCAGTAAGCTTTGGTCAACAGTGTCAGGGGCTATCTCCATAGGCCCAACTTTGTGTACCTCTTGTGCTTTCTGCTCGAATGACTCAGATGAAGACACACAGGATACAGTAACTGAGCTGGATAAAGCTTCTTGTTCTGATGCACATGATCTAGATTTGATGGCCAACATCTCCGCACGCACCCGGTTCCGTTCAGCCTGATATGCTTCAGCAGCTTCCTCCTCAGAGGAAAATGTGCCAATCCATTTCCGGGTCTTACTCACAGGATCACGTATCTCTGCAGCCCACTTTCCCCATGCTCGCATGCGCACACCAGGGTACTTGCTTGTTGGTTCCTTCTTCTCTGTACCACTTGATTTCTTTGTGCAGCATGGCACAAGGGTCTTCCGAGATTTCAAGCCTCCAGAGCATTTCATTGGAACTACTACTTCCATTATCGTTCTCTTTTCCTTCTTGGCACTCTGTTCATCATCAGAGGAGGAATCAGTGGCATCAGGATCATAGCAGGAGATCCGGACCTTTCGCGAATAGGGCAGCATTTTGTGAAGCAGGCCCCAGAATTCAGTTGAGATCCAAAGATTATTGGATTATTCGCCTTAAGAAATCTGCAGAGAAGACCAGCGAATGTGGCAAATATGATTATAAAGGTAAAACTTTTAGCAAATTCAAAGGACGTGGAACACAAGATGTCTACTTACTGATTGAAATATTTAGCCAAATCAGAACAGAGACTCCTGCTCTGCTTTAGAGCTTGAATGTAGAATCTCTAGTAAGAAACAGAGTTGTCTCAAGCTTCTGACTGAAACTGGAGAGAACAAAGAGTTATTCTCTTCCTGCGAAGACGTCCAAGAGGGATGGGTCTTCTGTTATGAACTTCAAGATTGTCAGGATGGAAATGAAGGAAGATTTGCTGAACTTAATCCACCCAAACCAAATCCGCTGGGATCCAAAAATTGTCAAATTAGACACAATCTTCTTGGGAAAGTTGTCAAAAGAGAAGATATTTGCTGATTTTCTTCTTCAGTCTGCAATACCTTTCTTTGCAGACAATTAATACTTACCAAGCTAATTGTGATTTGGGGGATTCTTAAATTGATATTACTTCAGTGCTGCACTGGTCTAAATGTAGAAAACCAGAGTACTTTACCCCAAATCCAAATCTGAAAACACAAACAAGAAAGCACAGCTCATCACTACATATTATGATGGAATTTTGCAATTCCAGATGAAAGGACTGCAGATTTTAACACTATACTAGGACTAGGATGTGAAGCTGGTAGGACTTTGAGCAGTAAGTACTAACACGTGGACATAATTTATGACTAAATAAAGCAATGGCATCAATGATTGTGCAGCTCAGCTCTGCAATCAGTCCAAATTGTTGGACATGTACATACAAATTTGGTAAAGGAGCAAGATTTAAGATGGGTAGATGAAGAAGAAGACAAAACTACAACAATAAAATGAAATGAAATAGATCGATCTTGTTATCGACTATGACCATCTCCATTATCAACAGATACTAAGAACAGGATAGCAACATCTTAGAATAACAAACAATTGGTTTACTCAGGGAATAAACTATTAATACTAAGGGAGCATGTTCAAAATTAAAACAATCTATGAACTTAGTATCATAATAAATCATCTTCTGAAGAAGAAGAGCATGCGGAACTTTGACTCTGACAATAAAAATACAAGAAATTGGTTTCAACTGAACCTAGAACAGGGAAAACAGGCACTGAACCAACTCTTCTTCCATTGTTACCGCACATGGACATTGTTGCTGTCAGGTGTTGCTGCAAGGCAAGGTACAATAATAAGTCTGGAGCAGGAGCGATCGTGGATGATTACCGGGAGATCTTGAAGCGATGATCCTGCGTTCTGGGGCCCCTCTGCCAAGATTGGGGGAGAAGGGAGCAACAAGTGGAAGGAGCTGATGGTGATGGGAGCTCAGAACCATGGAGTAGCAGAGCAGGCGACATAAATCAAGAGCGAGCGCTGGGGCTGTCGGTCTCTACTCCAACTCTGCGATCATCGCACCAACACCACGAAGGGAAAGATTAACCAGGGAACAAAAAAAGAAGGAACACGGGGGATTATATGGCAGGCAAAATCAATCGGCGAGAGAAGGGGGACTGAAGTGGAGCAAGAACACGACACCTGAAAGATTTTATTTTCCCAATCCTTTCATAGGATAAATTTTCCATGTTCTCTACTTATTTTTTTTAAGGAAAGAACAAAGATTAGATCGGCAACAAAAAGAGAACTCCAGGAAGAAGGGAAATAAAAAGAGACCAAGAGACAAACCGAAACCAAATCCCCGGTATTTCTCCACAATTACCAAAACAGGGACGATTGCCCGTGAAAAAGACCCAAACTTTCCGCGAAAATCAGGGAGCGCGAGAGGCCGATCCATGTCGAGGAACATCGAGGCGAAGGACAAATCGATCTTGCGCGAGAAACCATTCGATCGATCCGGCCGGTGCTGGGTACTTACTGGAGCCTGGGGTGCCACTGCGATCTCCGGGGCGAGTGGAAGAGTGAACGGCGGGGGGATCAGGGGCTTGGTATCAGCTCGTGGCCCGGTGGGTTTCCGCGTGGCGGAGCGGATCGGAGTGGTGCGGGGGGGAGTGGAGCTCTGATTATCTTGATTTGTTCGGGAGAGGGAGCGACGGGGGTTTAGCGCAGGAGGAGAGAGCGGAGCGGAGGGACGAAACGTGTGACGAGGTACTGCGGGGTAGGTGGGGTCCCTCGTGGGATGGCCAAATTGGATGGGGAACACCGTTGGTGTACCAGGACTCTGACTTGTGCTAAAACCGTTGGAACCAGGACTTCAATATGCCAGCTGAGATGTACTACTACTTGTTGAAGTAATGGACTACGTGTTAGCAATGTTAAATTGTTGTTGATGTTGTTAGTTCAGCCATGTTAGCTCCATATTTCATTATGCTATTTTTTTATTTCACCAGATTTTGTTTTGGTGTTTGATTACACTCGCACACGTGTATCGTGGGCTTCTAGTGATTTAGCATGAATTTCCAGAGAATCTAACTAGCACATGTGTGCTAAATCTATGTTTGATTATACATTTATACTAGCACACGTGCGCTAACGGATACACGTTGCATGTCAATATCGTTTAATGTTTGATCAGACACCTTGTTGTTCACCATCACTCAAGTCTAGTTGTCGTGGGAGTAGACAAGTTAAAACAACACGTTGAGAAGTATATGTCGGTGCGATATAGATTTCCCCCAAAAGAAGCGCAAACCACCGGCTTCTGCATAGATTGGTGCACATAGAACTAGTTTCAATCTTAGTTTGGATTCGTTATCACTATCAAGTTTTAGCCTTACTGTGGCTGAACTTGATACTAATCATTAATTATATACCCATTGGAGTAGCAGTAGAGTTTAAAAGATGATGACATCAATTCAACTATGTTATCCCTACATTAGATTTCACATTTTCTGTCACCAAGGGAGAAATAATGTGTAATCTTATGTCAAAATAATTTTATCGTTGTCGTGGCAACTCGTGGTCCACACGTTGCTAAGTGTATGCTACTTGGTTGATTTGAGAAGACCTCACCATTGAACTATGTTGACTGTCTTTCTAATATATAAGTTAGAGTTTTGGACTTGCCTATTTGTGTTGGCAAACCCTCAAATAGTATATCTCTTTAGCTTGTTTACCCCTACAAATGGAGGCTTACTCTCTGTGTACCTAATCGAGAGGTATGCTTGATTCAAGGGAATAATTAACATATCCGTGTCTCGGTCTATAATTCACTATCACGGTCTATAATTCACTATCAGCATTTTTTGATTGCTCACCGCATTCTAGATATTATATTTTTTGATTGCTCACCGCATTCGAGACCTTTTGGTTTTTTAGTAGACCAGAACCGATAATTAAAGGTCCCCGAATCCGAATAGTCTTAATTTAGCATAATCTTAACATAGGTATACCATTAGGTCCTTAGTTGTATTTCTTACATTTTAGCTACTCTTGTGTAATGCATTTTGCATCAATAGCGAGTGACCTTCACTTCGTACGTCTTCTAAAAATGCAATTCCTTAATGTGATAGCGTGCATCCAACATTGCAAAATAAAATCAATTTGAATCATCACGCCGTGATATTAATTTGGTATCGTACCGTGCAATCGTTGATCTGGTTTCTATTACCGGCCGGAATTCGGTCGTGGTTCTCAAAAGAGTGACGTTGCTTGTACATAAAATTTGTACGTGGCCAGTTAGTTTCCAGCGACATTTTTTCCGATCGGAGGGAGTAGTAAAAGTAGAAAACTCGATAAAGCACATTTTGTTGCAAGAAACTTGTTAGTACACATTAATGATAAAGTACTAAAGATGACGCACTTGTGCGTACCCATACATTGCATCAACCAAAAGACACGGATACTACATCATACACGCAATGGTCAGAATTCTTGGACGTTTTTAGCAACCCATGGAGCGCCAATTACTAGTCAAAACTAGCAGAAAAAAGTTCACTAGAATGCTAACCCAGTCGCCCGTGCAGCGGTACGGACGTCCGTGTGCGCGAGAGAATAAGCTCGGCGAGGCGATACGTGTGACCCAAAGGCGGTTCGTCGGGCGTGGGGCCACCGCCGACTAGAATCACCGGCTGCTCCGAGATTCGTGCGCCCCAAACGAACTGGCCGTCGAGATATTCCAAAGTCATTCATCGGCTGCCTCGTGCCGGGCGACACACGGCTCTGGCGAGCTTTCTTGGACTCCAAGTAGGCGGGTCGTGAGTGGGCCCTACGGCGCTGCCGCTGATATCATGGTGGACGCTGACACCTCGCACGCACTCTGCTTTTGGGTACTGTAGTAGTACCAGTCAGTGTAGTAAAGAAAGTGGTGTGTCTCGCAAGGAACGAAGATATTTTAGAGGGAAATTCGAATATGGAGGGAAGCGAATTCCCGGGCTTTTGCTTTGAGATAGCTGAGAGACTACACCGTGGCAACTGGCAAGCCAGCGCTGCTGCCGTTCAGATGTACTCATACGTCTGATCCCACTTCCTAAACTATCTTGAAAAGGCAGAATTCTTTATTATTGATTAGTCCACATAAAGTATATTTTTCAACGTCAAAATCACATGAAGATAATCAAACATAGATTCAACCAAATTATTATTATTATCATAAGAAATGATAATCACACTATGACAATTAATTTTATGGAAAATCTAAGGCCAACTCCAACGGGCCACCCCAAATCAGACACCCAATGTGTCTGTTTTGGTCCGTTTGGGGTGGCCCGCGGACAGAAAAGAGCATGGTGTCCGATTTGGGGTGGGGGGCGCAAACCCAACGACACACCCAATTTTTTTAAAAAATAAACAAAATTTAAATAACAAAAAGGTAAACAAAATTAAAATAATTTACATATGTTTGAGGCCACCACATTGTTCACAAAATAATCCTAAAAAAAGAAAAACTAGCCCTATTGCTACTGGGATGTGGGGGAGGTGCTGCCGCCGTCGGTGGCTTCGCCGCGCGCCTAGTCGGAGTTGTCCTCAATCTTGATGACGACGTTCGGCCAGTAGGCCACGGGTGGCGCCGGAGGAGGCGTCTCAGGCGCCGGAGGCCAGGTTGGGCCCCCAGGCCACGCCGGAGCGGGCACCCAGTTCTACGCCGTCTCGCGCTCTGGCCACGGCGACCACCGCTCCGGAGGTGGCGGCGGAGGGGCCAGAGTCTCCATCGCAGAGGCGTGGAGGGCGGCGGCCAGATCTGGCCACTGGCCGAGCTCCTCGAGCTCGGAGGCCTCCGCGCGGCCTCGTTGACGAACTCCACCACGGCGGCGGTGGGAACGACGGGAGCCGACACGGCCAAGGGCGGCGCCGCGGCGTCGTCGTCCGTGTCGTCGAATAGGCCATCGAGGTCCTCGTCATCCGACTCCTCCGGCTCCGGGTCGTCGGCGCGCGACGGCTCGGCCGCGAAATACGAGCGGCGGCGCTCGTCGTGCTCCGCCTTGAACTGTTGTAGCAATACGCCGGATCCGCACGCAGATCGGGCAGCCAGTTGACATGCCACCCGTGGGGGAGGTGGACGTCGCCCCAAGGCAACGGCTCGGCGTCGCGCCAGAAGAGACGCGCCACCTCCACCGACACGTTGACCCGCTCACGGTGGCGGTGTGGAGGAGGGCGGCGGCCGGAGGACAAAGACGCCTCGACGCCGTGGCGGCCGCTGCGCCGGAACCAGCTCGGAGTCCTCATGGTGCGCGGGCTAGGGTTTTGGCGCGAGTGGAGCTAGGGTTTGAGCGAGTGGGGAAGGATTGGAGTGAGCAGATGGGGACGCGGCGGCGGTCCCATTAAAAAGGACCAGGGTTTGGGAGCTGAAGCGGCTAGTGCCGCTGCCAGGTGGGGCCGTGGCGAAAACACGACCGGACCGCGGACGGTCCGCGTGCGTGCAAAGCTGGCCCAGATTTGGGCCCAATTTGCGCCGACACGGACAGGAAAAGGTATCCTCGCCATTTTGGGGTGCGCCGTTGGGTCGTGCCCCTTGTCCGCTCGGACAGATTCGGACGGTCCGCCCAAATTTGGGGTGGACCGTTGGAGTTGGCCTAAGCGTATGATTTTACACATCTCTAATCAAAATATTCCTAAAATTATTAGTGGTCGCACTTCAAAAATTTAACGTCACGGATGTTTAGTTCAGTCCACTAATTAACAGTTGCTGACTTTTGTAATTTCGTTAGTTTTGCTCAAATCGACTGACTGATATTGTTTTGCACTTGATCGGCTGCATCATTTGAATTGGTTGTCACTTTATAAATTGCACTCGATCTTATAAAATTGCACTCGATCGATCTGTTGTCACAAATAAGTAATCAATTTTTTTTTGCTCGAACCTTTTCAAATCTTCATCAGACATACACTTGGCCTTGAGTTGGAGGTAATAACCCCCAAAACTTTTAGAGTAGTAGTAAGTTAGAGCGTGGTCTTAGGTTGCCGCTCTTAAAGTGTACACTAATGAACTTATCTGATTTCAGTGTATCGGTAAAACCAACATAGTTGACTTAGGGAATTGTGTAAGCTTAGGTTTTTGAATAGTTGTATAATTAGGAATTCATGTTTCATTTTGACAATATAGATCGTGCTTAAAGAAACTACTATCACGTGAAACTCGAACGAACTAGATGCATTAAACAATATGAACAGTAGCACTGCACATGCAGAAACAATATTAAAGAGTGATCGGATCACCTTGCACACACTAATCATTTGTAGATGAAGTTGCCTTAGTTGCTGGTGATATTGTTAGCTGAAACATTTATTAAGATCAGTAAAAAAAGACGGTGTTGAAGATGGTGGTATACATCACTGCCCAACTTGGATGTCAGATGACCGTGATGAGAACACGAGCAGTCGCACGAAACGCTTTTTCAAAATCTAATTTTTCCTTTCCCATCAAGGATCACAAGAATGAGGTTTTGACTTCTTCTCTCTCATTCGTCTATGCTCGGATGGAGTAGACTACGATGATGTCGCAAACAGCAGAGGA
Organism: Poa pratensis; assembly: GCA_947311845.1. NCBI lineage: Eukaryota > Viridiplantae > Streptophyta > Magnoliopsida > Poales > Poaceae > Poa > Poa pratensis. Next base: position 26,805,110 of record CAMZMU010000097.1, on the reverse strand, counting down.
GGCGAAAACCCTAATTTCGTTTGATGTATCTTTGGTGTCAGGCGATAGATTCTTTATATAGGAGGAGAACTGAACAATCTCATATCGTAATCACAATCTAAACGGACTAGACTCCCAACTTGTAGACAAAAAACAATAAACTAAAAATCAAAATAGAAAAGAAAAGTTGCGCTCTTGCAAGGCCTCTAACCAGCGTTCAACGGACCATTCACGCACATGTCACATGCTCGCGCTGCCCGCCCGGCAAGACGAGCGAACACATATGGTGTTTTTTTCCTCTACTTTTTTTCTTGGAAAACACTACTTATCAGCCGGGGGATCGCGACGTTCACGTCCTCCGCCTCCTGCTCGCGACACGCGTCCGCCGAGGGCCCACACACCACCGCCCCGCACCTTATCCGTTCCGCAGAAGTCACTCCCCCTCAGCCGGAAATATAGATTGCCATACCACTCATGGGCCAAGCCAGCTCTTTTTCGCATCTCCTAATTTCTCCCCATCGCGACAATGGAGAAGAACTGCAGCTTTTCCCAGCCACGCTTCCGTCGCTACAGCCCGCACGCCGCGACCCAGCCACGGCGTTCTCCTCCGCCCACCGCATGACCTCCACCGGCACCCCGCCGAGTCTCTGCACATACGGCCCCGCCCTCTTTCACGGGGCCTCTGGTACTGTGTCGCCACCGACGAGCCGGCTCCATCTCCTCCACCCATCCCATCCTTCCCAGCGGCGAGACCTCTCCCTTGGCCGCTGATGGGCTCCCTTTTTTCACCGCCATTGCTGCAAATCACAGGAGCATCATGAGTTGTCGGCTGCTGAAAGGAGAGATAGGGGCTGATGAGCTGCAGATGTGTACGGTTGGAGCTCCAAGCAGCGAGTGGCGACGTTGCTACATACGGCGACCGCAGGCTGCCGGCGTTGCTATGTATGGCGACCGCGTTGCTACGTACGGCGAGCAGCGGTGCTACATGCGCCTGCTGACGTTGCTACGTACGGCGAGCGGCGGTACTACACGCGCCCCCGGCGTTGCTACCTACGGCGAGCGGAGACGGCGGTGCTACACGCCCCCGCCGACGTTGCTACAGTCGCCTTCCGGCGTTGCTACAAACGGCAAGCAGCGTTTCTACCGGCGGCGAGCGGCTACCGTCGGTGAGCAGCGTGCTGCCACAGGTGGGTCATGGGTGGCGCTGCTTCCATAGGTGGCCGGAGTTGGTACCGTCGGCGAGCGTCCGTGCTACCACAGGTGGGTGGCGCTGCTTCCATAGGTGGCCGGAGTTGCTAATGTCGGTGAGAGCGGTGCTGCCATGGGTGGGTGGCGGCGCTATGGTCGGGGGGTGGCGGGGAGCTCCGGTTGAGGTCCAGCGATGGGTTTGCGGAGGTGATTAGTGGGCAGTCCGGTCATAGCCAGCGAGATGTGTGCGGCCGTGCAGGAGCGAGATGCGTGCTATTTTTATATTTTGAGCGAAGCAAAAGTATGAGGCGGGGTTGGCTAGGTCAACGCTACTGGGTGCACGTGTCGCGCTCTCCACCCGGGGGATCGGGGGTCATGATCCCCCGGGGGACACTTAGCACTGCCCTTTTTTCTTTTCGAAAAGCCCGCAGGAGTGCTGCCCATTCTTTTCCTCTACTCCACTCATTACATCATTGTATGATGATCTGACTCCTCTGTTAGTAGTACCGCAGGACTAAACATTTATACTTCCACATACGGGGGACATTTAATAGAAAATCTAAATGTAATGGGCCAAGCCCACAAATTTTAACAACATGGCCATGGATGCGGGTTATAACTGGCGCGGTTCGGATGCCGAGTGCTTTTTTTAATCATGCTAAGTTGCTAACACATGCATTTTGTAAATCAAATCAAACTCAAAATGTTCGGATCTGAGTATACATATAAAGATATATAAAGATCAATTGTGAAGGCTGTGTAACAACTGCGGTGTTACCTGACGAGTTACAGAGTGAGTAGAACCTGTAGCTGTTCAAGCATGGTCGCTGGCGTGGGCCTTGGGCCGTGTGGTGGGTTGGCGTTGGGCTAGACCCACGTCCATGTTGTGTGCGTGTGTGCCGGGGTTATAACGGCGTGAGGAGAATTAGGTTTGGCATGACTTGAATGACATAATTATTCCCCGTCTCTGTTTCTCTCTTCCGTGTCTGTCTTCTCCTTCGATCCTTGTTCTTCTTCTGTTCCAAGTAAATTGTAGTTGGATCTCACGCCCTGAACTCCAGTGGCAAGGGGATATTACAGTGGTATCAGAGGTCAGTACGATCGCTCGCGACGGCGCCTCCAAAGCCTTCCCCGCAGACAGCGTTCGTGCTTACGGCGATGGGAGAGGCGACGGCGCGCACGGAGGAGTCCCTGGTGGCGATCCGCGCCAGCATCGAGCAGGTCCAGACCCAACTTGGGTCGCTCGATTCGCGGCTGGGCCTGCTGGACATGGCGTACGGGCAGGTGGCGAGCCAGCTCGACAACAACTCGCGCGCCGTGGGTGACCACACCCGGATCATGGACGCCATCGAGCGCCGCCAGGAATCACTCTCGCAGCAGATGACGACGCTGGCGGAGGCGGTGGCGAAACTGGGCGCTCCTAAGCCTGCAGTGACGGTGGATCTGGATGGTGGCGAGGCGGAGGCGAATCGGGCGGCGGGGAAAGGCGTGTTGGAATCACCCACGGCGGCTGGCTGGCGAGGAGCGGCACCACCGAACGTGTTCGTGACTGGATCCTCGACAACTCCTCGTCCTCAAGATCCGGGCACGACGGTGGCGGCGCTGGGTGCCGATGGTGCACGTCCACGGGGCCGACCCCCGGACGAACACCTCGGCGGCGGTAGAATTGTGACTCCTAAGATGAATTTTCCCAGGTTTAATGGAGCCTTTCCTCGTCTGTGGCGCGACAACTGCCTCGATTATTTCTAGGCGTGCAATGTTTCACCCGCAATGTGGCTGACCACTGCTCGACTTCACCTTGAAGGTAATGCAGCTCACTGGTTTCAAGCCTATAAACTGCGACACGAAGTAGTTACTTGGCAGCAATTTATTTCGGCTGTGGAAGCTAAGTTTGGGGTAGATGATCACCGCCATTTCATGTCTGAACTGCTTAGTCTGAAACAAAAGGGGACCGTCGAGGAGTACTGCAATGCATTTCATGAGCTTATGTTCAAACTATGCAGTCTTAATCCATTCTATGATGAAACTCTCTTTGTGGGCCATTTCTTAAAGGGATTAAAACATGAGATCAGGATTGTGGTGGCCTCTCAGTTGCCGGAGACAGTTGACAGAGCAATTATGTTGGCACATGTTCAGGAGGATTTGGCCTCACAGAAGAAACCCTGGGCTGTTAAGACAGTGTATGGGCAAGCTGCATCAACCAAAACTGATGCAGCTAAAGGCAACACAAAATTAGTGCAAGGTGATTTCTGGAAGGAAAGGCAGCTCAAGGAATATAGGCGCTCAAATGGACTGTGTTTTCGGTGTGGGGATAAATATGATCCTACTCATGTGTGTGCTACCAAACAACAAGTTACAGTGCATGCTCTCACACTTGAGGACCATGGGGCTAAGCTCTCACCTGAGGTACTTAATTTACTGGAATTGCAGGACATTGAAGAAGCTCAGCAACTGTCCCTCTCTCTGAATGCATTATCAGGATCATCTGATGGTAATACAGTACAGATACGAGCCTTGGTGGGAAACAAAGTGATGTTGATACTGGTCGACACTGGCAGTAGTCATAGTTTTGTCAATTCGGCTTTTGTGGAACGTTTGCTGACAAGGGTATACATCTCGGGTACCCTACCGTGAGGGTACCTGGTGCACGTGACGACTAAGGCCCAATAGCGAAGAGCCTACTCGAAGCCCAAGACAAGAGGCCCAAGAAGATGGAGTACCCTCCAAGATTAGACATAGGCATAGTCGGTTTAGACTTTCCTTACGTGTAAACTAGGTCGGTTACAAACTCCCGAGACCCAGCCTATTTAAAAGCTGGGAGGGGTGCCGATCTAGGGACAAGCCATACTCAAACCACCATAAGCTCTAGCGAGATCGATACCTCGCCAGAGCTCCCCTGTAATCGCATAATCCACAATCAATACCAGACAAGCAGGAAGTAGGGTCTTTACCTCCACCCGAGGGGCCTGAACCTGGGTAAATCTTTGCCTCTGCTTGTCAGCCGACGAAACTACCAGTACTACCACGTTCTCTCCCATAATCTCAACCCTAGGTCCTCAACCATGGGATTTGATGAGGGTACACCTCGTCATTTGCAGTGCCCTCTTACTGACATTCCTGATGTATCCGTTCGGGTGGCAAACAATGAAACAATGCACTGCAATACTATGGTCAAGAACATGACATGGTGGACTCAGGGAGTAACATTCGAGCATGATATGCGTGTCCTTCCACTCACAGCATATGATGCCATCCTGGGCATCAATTGGTTAGCTTTACAAGGAGATATGTATTGTAATTGGAAGAACAAGACTCTGAAATTCATGCACAAAGGCCAAGAAATTGTGTTGCAAGGACTGGCCTCTTCAAATCTCACCGCTGTCACTGAAGTTCCAATTGACAAGGTGGTGAAACGGAACAAAGGCAACGATATTTGGGCTTTTGTAGTGTTGGAACAAACTGTTACTGGTACAAAGGTCACTGTTCCGACCGAAATTCAAGTGGTTCTAGATGAATTTGCTGAAGTATTCACTGAATCAAAAGAGCTTCCACCTTCCGGAGTGTACGACCATGCTATTGCACTTAAACCAGGGGCTGAACCCGTCAATGCCAGACCATACCGCTACTCGCCGTTACACAAAGATGAAATATAACGTCAAGTGGCCAAAATGCTGGAGGAAGGAGTCATTGTGCATTCTATGAGCCCTTTTGCCTCTCCTGTGTTGCTGGTACTTAAAAAGGATGGATCATGGCGGTTTTGCATCGATTACCACCGGCTAAATGAGCTCACCATTCGCAACACCTTCCCTATGCCAGTAATTGATGAGCTGTTGGATGAATTGGCAGGCGCTCAATATTTTTCAAAACTGGATTTGAGGGCAGGATATCACCAGATACGGATGCGTCCTGAGGATGAGAAGAAAACTGCGTTCAAAACGCATCAAGGCCACTATCACTTTAGGGTGATGCCATTTGGGTTGTCCAATGCCCCAGCTACGTTCCAGTGTGCAATGAACGAAGTGCTAAAACCTTGTCTACGCAAATTTGCACTTGTGTTCATGGACGATATACTCATATATAGCCCAACCCTGACAGAGCATGCACAACACCTTCGTCAGGTCTTGCAGCTACTCAAGGACAGCAAGCTTTTTGTCAAATCTGGCAAGTGTTCATTCGCCCAGATAGAATTGGAGTATTTGGGACACATTGTTTCCCGAGATGGGGTGGCCACTGACCCCAGCAAAACAGTAGCAATGGCGGCATGGCCTCGTCCAACCACATTCACTGAATTGTGTGGGATCCTTGGATTTACTGGGTACTACAGGAAGTTTGTGCCTTCCTATGGTATAATTGCAAAACCATTGACAAATTTACTCAAGAAAAAGGTATTTGAATGGAATGATGAGGCAGAGGAAGCTTTTATGCGTCTTAAAACTGCTATGGCCTCTACTACAGTGTTGAAGTTGCCTGATTTCACCAAACCTTTTATTCTTGAGACAGATGCCTGCGGTATAGGAGTTGGGGTTGTACTCATGCAGGATGGCAGGCCAATTGCATATCTGAGCAAAGCACTCAGTGCTAAACATTGTGAACTGTCGATATACGAAAAGGAGTTCTTGGCACTGATTATGGCAGTCGAACGCTGGCGACCGTATTTGCAGCGAGGAGAGTTTGTGATTAAAACTGATCATCAGAGCCTCACATTTCTCGATGATCAGACTTTGCACTCCCCGCTGCAGCGCAAAGCTATGACACGGCTTATGGGATTACAGTTCAAGATTATCTACAAAAAGGGCAGTGAAAATGTAGCAGCAGACTCACTCTCACGGGTAGCTCATGCCTTGGAGGTAAATGCATGTTGACGAGGTTATACCTTTCGGGTCCCCTATTATTGGTATACCTGGTGCATCCCAGATGAAGGCTCACCTGGCGGCCCAGCAATTACTTCAAGCACAAGTAAAGGACTCCAAGACGTAGTCTACTAGGACTCTTGTAAACCCTACCTGGCTCACTATATAAACCCAGGTAGGGGCACCCCCATAGAGGGATGGAGACTAGATCCACAACTCGCATAAGCATAACGAGACCACGTCTCACCATATCGCCGTTACGGCCACCATGTAACCTCATATATCATCATAATCAGACAAGCAGGAGTAGGTCTTTACCTCACAATGAGGGGCCGAACCTGGATAAATCCTTGCTTGTCAGCCGTCCGATACTACCAGCGCGCACATCTTCTCCCTCAAAATATACCTGGGGTACTCGACCCTGGGATTGCCGTGGGCATACCACGTCAATTGGCGCCGTCTGTGGGAAGAACGCGTGCTGGATCGCGGTTTCGGCGGCTCCATCATCTTCATCGACAAAGGCAACGACGCGCCGTCACGGATCAGCACTTGGGGTCTCGTCACCGACAATCCCCTCGCGTGCGACTGATCGGATCAGCAAGATCAAAAATTCTCAAAGGCGTACCGCGTCTACGGCAAGATGCGATCCAAATCGCTACACACGCGAAAGCTGCAAAAATCCACCGCTACTCGTCTACCTCGTCGAGTCCGATCAGGCCTACATCAACTGCCGCAGCCGCAGCGTTCCGGGGCGCGGCACCTGCGATCCAACTTGGCAGAAGCATCACATGCGAGCACCGCGAGATCCAATCTAAAGAAAACCGACGAGCAGGCAAAGCGAGCCAAACAAAAACGACGGCGGCGTTGCGTCCGTGGGCTCACCCGCGATCCAATCTTGACCGCCGCCAGAACGACGAAGCCGAGGCGTACGAACCACATAAGCTAGACTTCAATCGGTAGAAGGCGTAAAACTTTGATCACTCGATCATGCATGCGAAGCCAACCAAGAAAAGCAGCATGGCATGGATAACGAGATCTAATTGATCTCCTGATTCTTCACGCGAAATCCTCAGGATTCCCAATAACTACACTACCAAACAAGATATCAGGTGCTATTTTTCCTTTTAATTGTACAGATTATTTCTTTTGGAAGAAACTCTTCTTTGTGGCCTCCGCTGCGGTCTGTGCAAATTTTTCTGAGGTCAAATTTTTTTGGCGGCGGCGCTCTGTGCGGATGCTGGTGCGATCCATCAGCCGGCGGTCGCACGGCCCGGCGCAAATAATTGCCTTGCTACACGCAAACGTACAAAACCGACGAGACGAGGACCAGGGGCACTCAATGGATGCGAAGGCAAGCCGGCATGCCGCAGGCCAAGAGCCGCACAATCGCCGGCATACACTACTATACTAAAGTGCGTGAGTTTCTCGCGCGTTCGATGGTTTGCTTCCCAGCAGCCTCTCGTTAATTGACACGTTGGTGTCAAGCCGTCATTGTTGACTATAAGATATTTTAGAGTTAGCCACTGTCAAGTGGACCCCTCACCTGATTGATTTTGGTTTTTCTTTCATTCTCTTAGTTCCCGGTCATGTCTTGCACCTCCCATCCAGTGGGCTTGTTCTTTTTTCCTTATCAAACGGTACCTAATGCTAGCGACCAGCCGGTAGCCTCGTCCTTCCTCCTTCTCTAGCCGGTTGGTGTAGAGAAGAAATGGAAAAGGAGGCAAACCACCGGTGACCCGATAAGGAAGTGCATGATGAGTATCTGAGGAGGTTGCCAATTTGTTTTTTATGACCGAGTGTGCCTTATCCTTCCACGTCTGGGTGTTCTCACCACACACACAATCCATCTACCACCACTCCCATGCTGCCACCTGAAGCTCCCGGGTTGCTAGAACACTCACACGTGGGGTGGTGAGAGAGAACACACATACGTGGGGTGAGCAGCTTGGCTGCTAGGTGCTCAGCTCAATCGATCAATGGATTGGAGCTGCCTATGTGTTTGCTTGGCTCTCAGCTCCGTGTATGAACCGGGCCGTGGCTGTTTGGTGGTAGCTTGCTGGTCGTCGAACCGTCACATCTCTCTCGTCAGAGTTGTTGGTCGAGGGCCGATGCTAGGAAAGGGAGTATATGAGCGGTGGGGCTAGGTTCCGCCGACGGCCATCCTCTCACTGGAGGGGGCGGTGCTGCCGCGCAGGGTTTCCGTACCTCTCACCGGCCATCGCCCGCTCCCGAGCACCGCGCCACTCCGACGACCTGCCATCGGCTGATTTATCCACCACCGGCTGGACATCATGCCGGAGTTGGGTCCCAGTATGTCTTTCTTCCGGCAGCCACCATCTAATTCTTCTTCCATCTCCCTCTCTCTGTCCGCTAACCTCCACAAGGTCATGGCAGAGCTCATCTCTACGTCTCCGGCGTCAGGTAAGTGCAGGTAGGATCTCCGCCGTTTCTTCATCTCGCGCTTATTTTCATTCCCTCATGGTAGAGGTTCGTTTGCAAATCAGAGATTTTTTTCATTTTCAGCAAAATCGGCGAGGGAGGGTCCTTCAGCATCCACTGATGTTGCGCGTTTTCTACGTCGAAGCCACGGAGAGACACGACAAAAATACAGGGTTACGATCTTGGATGTTGCCTATGCCTGCCATAGTTGTGCCTCCGCCTCCTCCTTACACCAACATAGCGCACGCAAGCAGCCCGAGTCGGGGCCAAAGCTATTTAGGCTTTTTTCATGGTGAGGTTTCTATTATGGCCGATGGGAGTGAATTCTGAATCCACTCTCATCCATCTCCAGGTTGGCCACCGGCAGTCTCTTATCTATGTTTAATGACGAATATCGAGCTAAACCTCTGCTAACTTATTTCTCCCAATTGGTTTTTCAGTGATTTTTTCAGAGCTTCTTAGCAAGAGACATGTCGACTAAGCAGATGCAAAACCAACTACTTTGCTGGTCTAAGTACCTTCAGCATGTTTGATGGAATGTCCGGAAGGTGCAAATATTTAGTCTTGTGTGTTGCCTTTTCCCTCTTTTAATTTATCCTCTATAGTAAAGTTGTTTGGTGTATCTGTAATTGCAGGCCTTGTGGGATGTTTCATGTCTAATTTTTATTTTCCATCTGTGATCATCTCCTCACAGCTTGGAAGATATTGGTGAGGAGATTAAGCAGGCAGCACAAGCAATGTCAATCTTTCTGCTACAGCTTTATATTTCGTGTGCAAATTTTCAATCTCTGAGGTGAGATCTCATAGTAGTTTTTGCGTATGTTCTCTTTCTTGGTGTGTTATAAGAGTTCCATAGTTATGTTCGTCCCAGTTTCATATGGTTATTGTTGATATGTTATTTTCTTATTTATTTTTTCTTTATTTGCTGCGTCACCCTTTGTTTGTTGGATGGCTGCAATATTTATATTGCCATTTTTGTTGCCGCGACAACTACGAAGGTGTAAATGCTTGAATGTTGGGTACTGCAATCTTAATCTTTGAAACTTAGATGTGATTCTGCTCTGGTGCATTTTTTAAATCACATGTAGTCGTTTTTACTGTCCAATTTCTTAATCAAATGTAATCTTCTGTTAGTTTTGTTGATTCCACTCTACATATCGTCTTATTATTTCACATTTATACAAATTTACTCAGCTGCTGATTTCTTAATAACGCTACAAATTGTCATTTAGAAAATATGGGCATGGCAATAACAGAGGCAGTTCGCCTACCATGTTCAGCTTGCATATATGTAGTGCAATTTGATATGTATCGTTCTCTTGCAGTGTGAGTGAGCTGTATTTTTTTTCATGAGCATGAGTGTGTGATACTCCAGACATTACATATTTGAAAAAATAAAACTAAAACCTATAGAACTAGGCAGTACATATTTGATGGTGTGTTGTAAGCAACAAACGTTCCCCCTAACTCTATCAAAGTTGATCGACACACTTAGATGAGTTGAAGTGGCATTGCACAAGGACACTGAGCAGGAGCAAAAAATATGGGGAAACATATAGCAGGAGTTGCGATTTCAAAATAACACTATCTTGTCATCCCCCAGTAAACACTCTAGGATTAGGACTATGGGAATAGTAAGAGGGGGGGACATATGTTTCTCACCAAGACATGTGGAGCCACATCGACTGCATAAAGCTTCTTCACATAATACTGCAGATCAGGAACATGGTAAAACTCGCCTTCGTAGAACCTGCCAACCTCCTTGTAGATTTCCCATATAATCTCGCCCATGCTACGCTCATTAACTGACCATATGTCAGCAAAAACAGTCTTGTGTAATGTAGCTCTAACACAGGATGAAACTTCCAACTGAGGATACCCTGTAACATTAGATATTTTTTTTTAAAGAAACAAGACAACAAACATTAAAAAGAAAAGAATGAATCATAGCCTTAAAGAACAAACAAAGTACAAAAATTATACCACCCAAAGGTATATAGGGCTTGTTGTTGCTAGCAGCATCAGTTACAGTCACGTAAACCTTCGTAGGCGATGCATTCTGAAGATTCTCTTCTTCCATTTCAGCAACCTCAACACACTCCAGCTTAACAACATCCCCCAAGCCAATGTCGTGATGCGCCAAGAAAGACTTCCAGAAAGGGCCACATAAGAATGTCCTGGACTCTGTTTTTAAAACAGAAAAATCAAACAAATGATCACCACTAGTTTGCGCTACAAGCCAGTTGTCTCCAAGTTCATTGATCTTCTCTTCGAAGCAGCATGGAACAATCTGCATTAACAACATAAAAATGGTCCCCCCACCACCCAATAATCAGTACAAGCAAATGAAAAAAGAATTCCACACAAAAAGTGCAAGAAAGAAATTTGAAAAACATACCGCACACTTCATAAAATTGGGAATGATCTGAATGTCACAAGACATCGCTCGCCTGTCTGACCTGCCACAGTTGGCAGCAGGTTGCCCGCACCTTCGGCAAGACATTGAAGCCATTCCTGAAAAACAAAAAAGGGCATCAGACAACTAGGGCAAGTGACAATGCACAAGAACAGATGAATATCAACAAATGATGATCAATTTTTTTTTTGTTGAAAACAAAATCATCACTTTAAAACCAACCATCTTGCAAAAAAAGAGAACAAGAACTACAATTCATACAAGCAATAAAACAGATGCATAAAAAAGAGAACAAGAACTACAATCCATACAACAAACTACAAGGATGCAACTGCAATCCGAAGTGTCCACAGACAAATGGTTTGAGTGTACGTGTTAGATTTCCCATTTTCCTCTAAATGTCTTATGCTTTGATAGTGTCAGCTTTATTCATGTCAAAGAAATACAACAAACTACATCAGGGCGAAATTTCAATCTGATCGGAACCTAATCCAACAACCTACCTAATGGTTATCCAACCAATCAATAAAAGTTGAAGATCACACAATACATCCCCAGGAAAAGCATACACCACAGGAACTACAAATCCATACTACGAATCGACACATATTGCCCCTGGAATACTACTCCGAAATAGAAACAATCAGAAAAAGCAATCTACAAAAAAAAAACGTCAACCCCTAGAATAGACAAGACAAAATCACTAGAACACTGAGTGCAAATCGCTAGAACACGGAGTACAAATCGCTATCATACATAAGAAACAACATCCAAATTCACATGCAACCACCTATCTCTCTCTATCATTCGGGATCTAAACAAACAAGCCCCATTATTCAAAACAAAAAAATGCGTGAGATCCACCTCCCCGAGCAAACGAAGAAGACGACCAGCCTACACGCGGCGGCGGCGGTGGCGGGCGACGACGCAGAGAAACCGCCGACGAGAAGAGCCCCCTTCGCCTCCTCCTCGCTATCTCCACTCCCGCTCGAACCGCTCTGCAGACCTACTCCCCACTACACTCGCTTGGGCAAAATAAGGACGACACGGCGGCGGTGGCGGGCGGCGACGCAGAGAAACCGCCGACGAGAAGAGCCCCCTTCGCCTCCTCCTCGCTATCTCCACTCCCGCTCGAACCGCTCCGCAGACCTACTCCCACACTACACTCGCTCGGGCAAAATAAGGACGACGGGAGGCAGAGTGACAACGGCCCAAGCCCAAGAAGCAACAAAACCCAGCCCAGTCAAAGAAAAAAAAACCCACAACAAAGAAGCCCAACAACGACAAACCGGGCTAAAACGAGCACAACACGTATCGCAAAGCAAAAAACAGATCCAACGGACAGGGAGCTGTCTCAGCTAGCTGAGACTTAGCAAAACTGTTATTTTTATGATGGGAATTGAGAAGGGAGCTTCTGTAGAAGGAAAACAAAATTTCAGGAGCTTTTTCAAATAAAACGCACAGCTGGACACTTATATGGACTGGTGGTGGTGGACCGGTCAACAAGTCAGCAAAACACGTACGTCCACGACGCCCAGTGATCTCGATGAGCCACCAGTTCCGTAGATCGCGTATTCAGAAGTCGGGTGACCAAAATAGGCTAGGCTGTCAAGTTGGAGAACACCCAATATCCAAAGTCTCGTGCAATGACTTACAAAAAAATATCCAAAGTCTCGTGAGCCTGGAAAATAAATGGAAACCAGCCATACGCCGGACGGCCGAAGGAATCGCCCCGTCTTGCGGGATTTTTTTTCATGATTATATTTGAATATTTGACTACTTTCCTAAAACAACTGGTCTAAAGCGTTATTGTTACCGTGATATATTTTTAAAACCCATAAACCGTTCTTTAGCAATATATCTGGTCTTGCATGTACCGGTACGTGTTATGTGTGTACCAGCGGCCAGCCTTTCGAGAAATGCTTCTTCTCTCTAATTCAAGTAGAAATACAATTGGAAAAATTCGAAGGGTATTCGGAAAAACACAAATCTCGTCAACAATACTTTGTCTACCCACTACTCTTTCAGGAATATATTTATGCATTTGCCCATGATTATGGATTAAATGATTCCGAACCTGCGGAAATTGTTACTTGTAATAGCAAGAAATTTAGTTCACTACTTGTGAAACGTTTAATTATTCGAATATATCAGCAAATTTTGGGATTAACTCGTTTAATCGTCCTAACCAAGATCTATTGTTGGATTACAAAATTGGTTTTTATTCTGAGTTTTATTCTCAGATTCTATCTGAGGGATTTGCAATCAATAATCTTTATGGGTCCGTGATCAATTGGTTGCATATAAGTTACCTTAATATATGCACATGATCTGGTTTTGCACGTACTCCTCAGTTTTTATTTACTTCGTGTTCTACGATTAGTCAAATTCAACATTTGTCAAGTTTGACCAATAATATAGGAAAAAATATCAATATCCATAATACCAAATGCATATAATATAAATATTTATTTTATGATCATTCTAATGCTAGAGTTTTTATATTGTAGATGTTGATATCTTTTCTAAAAATTATATCAAACTTGGCAAATTTGACTTTGACTAAACACAGAACGCAAAGTAAATAAAAACAGAGTGAGTGTGACATGATTGGATTGTTTATACACCTTTAAGGTTGTACGTCACGTTTCAGAGTTCAGGAAAGATTAAATCATAGCCATCATTTTTTAGATCTAACTATCAAATTAATTTGATTTGGACGGAGTTGCTTAACGTGATGGCTTTATTAGACATCCGTACATTCCATTTAGATAGATAGATAGATAAATAGACAAATAGATAGATAAAACATATATATTGTTGGGTGTGTCATCCCTGAAAATATACATCTGTCATGTTAATCAATTTTACCGAGTGTTAATTTACACTCAGCAAACAATCGCCGCCGACCATCGACCATGTTCTGGTCACCTTTTCCGCCGAGCATGTGTTTGCCCGTGTCACGACTATTAATCGGCATATGCCTCTTTGCCGAGTGCCATGCGGCAGAATCTACATGCCAAGTGGAAAGACACCGAAAAGATACCGAGTACCATATGCCTAGCACTCAAGCTGATTCCAGTAGTGATAGATGTATGAGGTAAACAAATACTATCTCCATTTTAAAATATGAGGCACCCTTAATTTTCGCTGATCAACAATGTATAATTTTGACTATGATTTGTACTTATTAATATGTTAATAAAATTAGTATAATGATATATCAAATGAAAAAAGTGATTCCAACGATAGCATTTATGCATTCTTAGTCCATATTGTTTTGTATATATTTATGGTCAAAGTCAGCATCAAAGACCAGCACAAAAGTAGTGCGCCTTATATTTTGTGATGGAGGAAGTATATAGTTAAAAATCTTTGCCACCTAGTCCGTTTAATTTAGTTGATGAAAATTTGATGCCATCCGAACATGTACGATGACGTGCTCGTACTAGTATCGCAGCAAGAGCCAGAGATCAAGACAGCCAGACAGGGACGTACAGATTCATAAACTCGGTTCTGATACCCAGACAATTACATGCATAACTTCGTACAACGCCATAACATCCACCCACCTCTGCCCTTGGATGATGATAATTGATGTACTATGATGATTGTAAACGTAACATAACTGCAAAACGTGCCAGTGATATATACTCCGTCTGTTCTAAAGTAACTGTCTTACATTTGTCAAAAAATGTATGTATCTAGACATGAAACATGTTTAGATAAATCTATTTTTTTTATAAACTTGAGACAGTTATTTTGATACGAAGGGAGTATAGGTAGTAGATTGGAAAGGTAACATAACTCCGAGTAGTTGGGTAGGTACCCGTACAGACCCAATCAATTCCCAAATATTATTGCTCTCTGGACTTGCACACACTGGTAATATTAACACGATTTTTATCATGGTGATTACTCCCTCCGTTCTAAATATAAGGTGTTTTAATTTTTATCCACATTCACATGTATCTAGATGTATGTGAACATGTTTTAGTGTGTATGTACACTCATTTGGATTTGCACCTAACCAACATGTGAGCTGGCTAGAATGAAACGGAAGAACTAGTTGCTAGCTTGCTATTGCCTTTTGTACGTAACTTCATTATTTTTTTCACTAGCGATGAGCCATATTTGTGGAAACTATTACATGCATTAGAGAACAAATTTGCTGATATCAACAAGATTTTTTCGTATCCAATATTAAAACATTTTATCTTTCAAACGACAAATCCGATTGAAAATCCGTTTTCATCAATAAATCGGCCACGTGGGGAGTCCCACGAACCCCACATAATTTTTCTTCCTACTGGTGGGTATCTACGTACGTTATTATGTGGGCTTGGGTCGTGGGTGTCGTGGGCAGCCCACTCCCACCTGCACCCTGACCTCTCCCCCTACCAGTTAGATCCCCTGCTTCTCCAATGTGCGTGTAATGCTGAACCCTTGTTCTTTCGGTAACAACCGAGAGGGCTCTTCTGCTGACAGTTCGACTTTGAAGTTTGCATGCAGTGGTAAGCTTGTAGTTTACCATCAGTTTCTACATCGTCAAACATTTCTCGGTAACTTCTTTGCCACTGGGTGCAGAGCAGATTACACTTTTTTACACTGTTGACCAGGGAGGGAATATACACCATTACGAATTATTAAGATACAACATTAGTTATGCAGAGTCCTCCGGCTCTGAGTAGGTCCATAGGCATAGCCGGTACATATTCATGGTAGATTCAGGTAGATTTGTTTTTCTTGAATCATTAATGTCATGAATGTAGATCAGCAGCTATTGTCAGCTCCACATATTAGCAGTCCTGAACAAGATAGCATCTAAGTAGCATCTGATGGAGTACGAAAACCAGATGCAGTGTTAACTGACTAGTTTGTCCTTTTCACCTTCTCCACAATTAGTGAAGTCTCTGTTCCCACATCAGCATATAGCATGAGTTCCACCTAAATATCTGAATCAGTGATTCTTGGTCGAGCTTGTGCTATGTATTTTACATGATCATTTATAGACCGTCTAAGTTGAACGAACGCAGTGGTTACACGAGAGTTGTCTACCTGAATCTGTGCTAGCATTATTGCATATTAGATAAGCTGCTGTGTAGTTTGCTTGTATGTCATTTTTGGCCTTTGTCCATTGCTACTGGAAACAGCACGGATTGCAAAATCCAATCTTTTTCTTTCTCTCTATTGATTTATCGGATTTTGTCTTGTTCGACTCAAAAGATTGAAAACACTTCTCATGAAATGGGATGATAGACAAGAAACTAGCAGCTTAATTTTATCTTTATCATTTCCTCCTCACCGCAGCTTCAGTTTGTGCCGCTACTCTCCTGCTTATCTTCCTAATCTTTATACACAGCAAGAAAGAAAATAGAAACCTTTTGGCTTTCTCCTAAGGATCAAAATCTCAATGTCACAGCACATTTGAGAAACACAGCACATTTGAGAAGCACAACAAATTTGGTGGCATTTTTCTCTACTCTTTTGTTCATGTGCAGGGATTACAAGGCATATGTTTATTATACAGTACCCACAGTATCCAGATCAATAGGATATTGACTGGAAGTACTCAGCTTTATAAATACAACTTGTCTTGGACTCTCTTTTAACCGACAATGCAAACAATGTCTTGACTCCCAAAGTACTTACACAACACGAGCTCCACGTACTCAGCATGCCAATACTTGCACTACTAATATACTACTACATGCCTACACGCTGGTAGACACATATGTTAACTAACCTGGCAAGACTCCTAAATGAAGTGTAATAGTATTTCCTAATTCACAAGATAAGGCTGTAGTACACACAATGTGAGTCACAGATAGTGTGTTACTCAGATCAAATGTTCTTCATCCTGATGCACGCGTTTCTTCCTTCCCACTGTAAGTTGTGGTGCTTGCATCTTACAGCTTATCGTGTAGTTGTAGTAGGGCGGTATTGGAGACCTCCATGCAAGAGCCTCAAATTCTCCACAGGGTAGTGTACCGCCACATCCTAAGAGAATGTCCCGCACACTGATTTTAGGGACATTCTCATCGGAACCTGACTGATGATGCTTGCCAATCAAGAAGTATCTGTGGCTCTTCACCAATCTCCAATGGTACACCGGTTCATCTCCCCGTAAACGAAGGCTTGGGTGCTGGTCAAACATAAGGAGATGTGTCTGTTTATACGCTCTCGCACATTCAAGAATTGTGCGCCAAAATCGAGCGTTGAAGTTATCTCGCAGTATCCCAGCAAGGATATGCGCCGCTGTGAAACATTGTCTCTGTTCCAAAGCGATCTCCATGGCCATTGTTGCTAGTTTTGGATTCTCATCAGGGTTTGTGCTTCTGAATACAAGCGACTTGAAAAAGTACCAATAGGCTTCTTGAGGCAGATAGTTCAGTCGAAGCGGTTCTGTTGTTCCCAGACTCACAATTCTATCTGATCTACTGGTGATTATAATTTTGCTCCCCCCGCATGGTGTCATGGAGGTTATGGAAGATTTCAGCCTTCTCCATGCCGGCTCGTTAATTTCCTCAGCTATTTCAAGAACAATCAGCAATTTGTTTTGAGAAGCACAATTCTCATGTCTGACTTTGATATTGCTTTCTCTCAGGTCAATCACCCCTTCATCTTTGAGACTGCCTTCTGGAAAGTAGAGGATCATCGAGAAGCGATCACGCACGGTCTCATCCCTACAGACATACTCAACTAGAGTGCTCTTCCCTACTCTTATTGGACCGACAATCGGAAGTACAGCCAAATCCAGTGTACCACTGGGACGCAGCAAGAAATTCAGGACCCGTTGCCGTTCCGTTTGGCGACCAAACATGCAATTGTCCAAGATCAAATATGTTCCGTGAGGTTGGCGGAGTATCCGAGGGTACAACTCCAAGAAGAAAAGAAACTCCTTCAAGCCATCCATGGTGTCTTCAAGGGTATCAACCATCCCTTGCAGCTCTTCCCTCATGTTGTTGTTTGCACCAAACATCAGCAACGATGTCTCTCTATTGCAGCTACTGCTGCCAGTGCCAGAGAAACAGAGCCGTTTGGCTGAACTAAATCTAGACAACAGCAACGATGAGTGACTCACCTCCTCCTCGCCGAGGGCTGCTTGGAATCTCACGGCATCGAGCACGTAGCGGCCTCTGAACATTCCCTGTCTCAACATCCCGAGCTGACGGAGCATCCCCTGGTTGGTTATGTCCCGCCCCTCTGCCTCCTCGACGACGGTGCCGATTCTCAGCACAACTCTCTCCAGCCTCTGGAGGATCCTGTCGATGCCAGGCTGCTGCTGGAAGTATTTGGTGATCAGGAACGACGCCGACCTGCTGATGAGGTCGCTGGCGACTGCGGAGACGAGGATATCCATGGGGCGTGAACCTCCTCTGCTCGGAGCACCAGTGGTGTATTGATAGAGGGATAAGTTTAATTAGCAATGAGTGAGACTACCTACCTATATGGGATTCAAGTCTTGGGGGGCGTTGTTCGATTTTGACTGGAGGACCCGGGCATGTGCTGTGTGTGGAAGATCTGAAGGTGACAGCGTCATAGTTAGCACTAGTACTTTTGACCTCTAATGGTTGGCTAATTCTCGATTGGCTCAGTTTCCTTTAAGTCTCAATCACTCACATGATGCTGCGCACTGCTAAGCCTAAAATTGCATTGCTCCAAGTCAATGCAACTTTAGTAAAAAACAAGGTCTCGATGGGACGGCTGCTAGCCGTGTTTGACTCGAGTGTTCAGTTTTAACTTGCATATAGTGTCGCGCTCCTGGCGAGGCCCCCTCGGGCCTCGGCGATGATATCTTGCATATTGTGCTCGACTCCAAGGGTACACGTTTTCGTGTGTGAACATTGTGGTTATGTATGGTTTTTTGTATACATATATACACTACTATACTAAAGTGCGTGAGTTTCTCGCGCGTTCGATGGTTTGCTTCCCAGCAGCCTCTCGTTAATTGACACGTTGGTGTCAAGCCGTCATTGTTGACTATAAGATATTTTAGAGTTAGCCACTGTCAAGTGGACCCCTCACCTGATTGGTTTTGGTTTTTCTTTCATTCTCTTAGTTCACGGTCATGTCTTGCACCTCCCATCCAATGGGCTTGTTCTTTTTTCCTTATCAAACGGTACCTAATGCTAGCGACCAGCCGGTAGCCTCGTCCTTCCTCCTTCTCTAGCCGGTTGGTGTAGAGAAGAAATGGAAAAGGAGGCAAACCACCGGTGACCCGATAAGGAAGTGCATGATGAGTATTTGAGGAGGTTGCCAATTTGTTTTTTATGACCGAGTGTGCCTTATCCTTCCACGTCTGGGTGTTCTCACCACACACACAATCCATCTACCACCACTCCCATGCTGCCACCTGAAGCTCCCGGGTTGCTAGAACACTCATACGTGGGGTGGTGAGAGAGAACACACATACGTGGGGTGAGCAGCTTGGCTGCTAGGTGCTCAGCTCAATCGATCAATGGATTGGAGCTGCCTATGTGTTTGCTTGGCTCTCAGCTCCGTGTATGAACCGGGCCGTGGCTGTTTGGTGGTAGCTTGCTGGTCGTCGAACCGTCACATCTCTCTCGTCAGAGTTGTTGGTCGAGGGCCGATGCTAGGAAAGGGAGTATATGAGCCGGTGGGGCTAGGTTCCGCCGACGGCCATCCTCTCACTGGAGGGGGCGGTGCTGCCGCGCCGCGTTTCCGTACCTCTCACCGGCCATCGCCCGCTCCCGAGCACCGCGCCACTCCGACGACCTGCCATCGGCTGGTTTATCCACCACCGGCTGGACATCATGCCAGAGTTGGGTCCCAGTATGTCTTTCTTCCGGCAGCCACCATCTAATTCTTCTTCCATCTCCCTCTCTCTGTCTGCTCACCTCCACAAGGTCATGGCAGAGCTCATCTCTACGTCTCCGGCGTCAGGTAAGTGCAGGTAGGATCTCCGCCGTTTCTTCATCTCGCGCTTATTTTCATTCCCTCATGGTAGAGGTTCGTTTGCAAATCAGAGATTTTTTTCATTTTCAGCAAAATCGGCGAGGGAGGGTCCTTCAGCATCCACTGATGTTGCGCGTTTTCTACGTCGAAGCCACGGAGAGACACGACAAAAATACAGGGTTACGATCTTGGATGTTGCCTATGCCTGCCATAGTTGTGCCTCCGCCTCCTCCTTACACCAACATAGCGCACGCAAGCAGCACGAGTCGGGGCCAAAGCTATTTAGGCTTTTTTCATGGTGAGGTTTCTATTATGGCCGATGGGAGTGAATTCTGAATCCACTCTCATCCATCTCCAGGTTGGCCACCGGCAGTCTCTTATCTATGTTTAATGACGAATATCGAGCTAAACCTCTGCTAACTTATTTCTCCCAATTGTTTTTTCAGTGATTTTTTCAGAGCTTCTTAGCAAGAGACATGTCGACTAAGCAGATGCAAAACCAACTACTTTGCTGGTCTAAGTACCTTCAGCATGTTTGATGGAATGTCCGGAAGGTGCAAATATTTAGTCTTGTGTGTTGCCTTTTCCCTCTTTTAATTTATCCTCTATAGTAAAGTTGTTTGGTGTATCTGTAATTGCAGGCCTTGTGGGATGTTTCATGTCTAATTTTTATTTCCATCTGTGATCATCTCCTCACAGCTTGGAAGATATTGGTGAGGAGATTAAGCAAGCAGCACAAGCAATGTCAATCTTTCTGCTACAGCTTTATATTTCATGTGCAAATTTTCAATCTCTGAGGTGAGATCTCATAGTAGTTTTTGCGTATGTTCTCTTTCTTGGTGTGTTATAAGAGTTCCATAGTTATGTTCGTCCCAGTTTCATATGGTTATTGCTGATATGTTATTTTCTTATTTATTTTTTCTTTATTTGCTGCGTCACCCTTTGTTTGTTGGATGGCTGCAATATTTATATTGCCATTTTTGTTGCCGCGACAACTACGAAGGAGTAAATGCTTGAATGTTGGGTACTGCAATCTTAATCTTTGAAACTTAGATGTGATTCTGCTCTGGTGCATTTTTTAAATCACATGTAGTCGTTTTTACTGTCCAATTTCTTAATCAAATGTAATCTTCTGTTAGTTTTGTTGATTCCACTCTACATATCGTCTTATTATTTCACATTTCAACAAATTTACTCAGCTGCTGATTTCTTAATAACGCTACAAATTGTCATTTAGAAAATATGGGCATGGCAATAACAGAGGCAGTTCGCCTACCATGTTCAGCTTGCATATATGTAGTGCAATTTGATATGTATCGTTCTCTTGCAGTGTGAGTGAGCTGTATTTTTTTTCATTTCTTTTGGTTATGTGAATGTTGCTTTATTTTTGAGTTCTTGGTGTGCTCTTCATCCACTCGAAACTGGTTTTGAATTGTTACTGCCCTTATGCAAGATATATGGGTTGCTAATCATTCTTGAATGTAGGACATGTAGGTTTTCTTTCTGGAATGGGCATCCAGTGAGGTTTTCTTCTAGAGAACATAATGTCCCCCAGGCCTCCAGTGGCGTCATGTTGTATAGGTTTCCTTTTCAACTGATACACTACCATGTTCAGCTTGCATATATGTAGTGCAATTTGATATATATCGTTCTGTTGCAGTGTGAGTGAGCTGTATTTTTTTCATTTCTTTTGGTTATGTGAATGTTGTTTTATTTTTGAGTTCTCGGTGTGCTCTTCGTCCACTCGAAACTGTTTCTGAATTGTTACTGCCCTTATGCAAGATGTATGGGTTGCTAATCATTCTTGAATGTAGGACATGTAGGTTTTTCTTTCTGGAATGGGCATCCAGTGAGGTTTTTTTCTATAGAACATAATGTCCCCCAGGTCTCCAGTGGCGTCATGTTGTATAGGTTTCCTTTTCAACTGATGAATAGAAGTATGGTATAATGAGAAGATATAAGTACCAGAATGCACCTGCTATCTCTGCAAGTATTGTAGTTTCTCCTGCTGAAAGTCATATTTCAATTCACAGTGGAGTTTTGACCATTTGTTTAGACGAGAAATCATCTGCTTAGCCTTGATTATATTATGTTCGACATGCTTATGTGTTCATAAATAGATTGGCATCCCATGTCCAAATAAGGCAGTTTATACTAGCCAAGAACAATATGATCTGATAACTTAATGTTTAGTGTTTTTAGACTGCTTATCTCATTCAACTTTGGCACTCTATTTCGTCATGTATGTAATTTTTTCAGTTTTATGGTGGTTCTTTGTTGGTTCTATGAGGTCTATATATTCAGTTTATAGTTTACATATTGTGAATAAATAATGATTTGATAAGAAGCAATTTTCAACGCTTTTGCCTCACGGTGTGTGTGCATCATTGAAGCTTTTCTTAATCTTCAAGCATGCCGGGGACACGTTGGGGTAGTGAGGTCCAGTGCAGAGATATGTGCAGCGCTGCCGCCTCTATATCTCCCTCCGGCGCCACCGCCTCCACGCCCCCCTAGATAGCCTACCCCTGGACTATCTCTCAGTCAAACAGCTCTAGATTTGACCTACTTGGTGAGCTAATTGAGTATAAATTTTCTTGTTCAGATTTTGTTGTTGTACTGCACATAAATGATAGTTACATTAGCAAGAATTACTTCCTTATGTTAATTGGTGCAGCCGGCAGACGGATGTCAATTATTTGCACAGTGTTGCCAAGTTCCTTTTAGCCTTCCTTACACGACTAAAAAGTTTGGATTTTGTTGTCCTATTTGAGTGTGACGAGGATTGTTTTGAATCAGTTCTATACATTTCCTGCAGTGGTTTCAGGCTGATCTTTGTTTTTTCTTTGAATTGCTGGTTGTCTTGGATTCTTCAGGAATTGTGCTAATATTTTTTTTCCAATCTTCTTAAGAGATATGTTTATCTGAATTTCTCTTATATCCTGCCATGGTCCCAATTGAAACATGGTCCCAATTGAACCATCGTACTATCTATCTTTTTAGAAGTAGCATTACTTGAATGCCCTTGCATTTCTCTCATAAGCTCACAGCCGAATATCAATTTATATGATTGTCTTCTGGTACTAAAAGCATATTTTATTATCCTACATACATTTTTTATCAAAGGCGGAAAACCTGCAGAGATATAGCATTACAGTTTTGAATTTTGAATAGTACACCACACCTGTATTTGGCAGTTAACTAATTCAACACCATAACTTGCCAGCTATCTAAATATCACCATTCTATGAATAGTACACGACACCTTTTTTGGCAGTTAACTAATGCCACACCATCCCTAATGCATACAATTTTGGAAGTTGAGACTAAGGTAGAAGGACACACCTGTGGGACTATAGCCTCAAGATTTTTTCTTCCTTAGATTTCAGCTTACCTTATACTGAGATTGGACATTCTTCAACAATTGAGTATCTACAGGTACATTAGCTGAATGTTAGTTTTTCTTGTGTGGCTTGCTGCCTCAATAGAATTGTCATCTTACCATAACATGCTTAACATTGAACATACTAATGTTGTTTCACTAAAACTGTATTTCCAGAAAAAGGAGAACGAGATAATGCCGATGTAGTACAGCAATAAAGGACAGTGGAAGTTGAAAGAAACAGGAGCTTAGACCTAAGCATTTTGAAGTCCTGTTAACTAAATAACCAAAAGGAATATTGTATTTCCTGGGATGGGAACAAGGTAACCATGGTGCAGGCTCAAGGGCGACCAAGTGCAGGGCTATACATGCATGTAAGAGTATGTTTATAAAATGAATATTATCTCGAATTACTTGGTCTTACTTGTTTATATGCAACTAGATGGGGATCATAAGTCAATGCCTAGGCTGATTTAAAGCAGCACTAAAAGGTAGAAACTATGGAAGACGATCAAGTTACACAAACTTGAGGATCTTACCAAGAACGTACTTCACTGCTAGCCTGATTTTCGGATCAGTCTGAAGCATCTGTCCAACCAGATCTTTACCATTACTAGAAACATGGGGCCAAGGTTCTCTCTTAAAGTCTATATTTCCATGAAGTTCAGCTTCTGCAGCTCCTTGTCCAGTCTCTGCAACAGAGCCAGGTAAGACCATTTGCACTAGACCAAAGCAAAATTATAAAAGATTTGCACAGAGAAAAGGCAAAGTACCAACCCAAAATGGAGGCCGCACAACAATACATATAAGATAACACCAGCACTCAATATGTCTGTTTCAGATCCACGGTTTCTCTTGAACACTTCAGGAGCCATTTAGTAGAGACTTCCCACAATTTCAGAAAACTTTGCACCTAAACATCACAATAGTGGCATCATATTATGTCCGAACATAATGTTTAAATATATAGCATACATTCATTTCACAGGGAACAATTAGGGCATGTGACAAAAGCAAAGTAAAAATCATCAAACCATCAATGTTCCAAATGATTCGAATAATACACTGAACCAAAATAATAAAGTGATGTTTGGGATGCCTATAATTCACAGCGAGGAAAAAAACAGACATCTACTTCCTTTTCGTTTAAGAAGTTAAATGTATGAACCTACTACAAGATACAAGTTCACATTTAAGTCAGTCTGGTTGCTCTTGCTCCACACATACATTAAAGTAAATTGGAAGCAATTCTTAGTGATGAAAAGAAACTAACCAATCAAGTAGTGAAGGTCGGTACAGCAAACAAATTTAGGTGCTCAGACTACAGGTATGAGAAGACGAACTAATACATGAAAAGTACTGGACGAAAATTCTCAATCTTGAATTGATGTTTTCTTAAGAAAGCGAAAGACATTCAAGCTTGCATATCGGAACTCAAATGGTCTCATGTGTCTAGCTAATTCGTCGTCCACGTGTAGACGCCATCGCCCATCGCCAAAGTGATCCAACGTCCTCTGCAGATAGTAGGAACATATATGATCTATATCCTTGAAAAATATATGATCTATCCATTCTCTACAGAAATTAATTTTCTCAATGGCCGATAAAGCCGTGCAAAGGACAAAGAGAGAAGGAAGCACCCATACCAGTGCGATTCAGCAGATCAGGTGCCGCGTCACTCATGGATGCGCCGTTGTTCGCCGCGGGGGCACCTCACGCACAGCTCTCCTCGCCTTCTCGGAGATTGCCGTCGTCGACGACGGGTTGCCGCGAAGGTGCTCCTCGCTGAGGGGTCGCGTCGGAGCTCGCCGGGGATCTTCGAGGGCCTGCGCAAGGCGAGCGACCCTGGCCCGTGTCCGTGTGGCCTGATACGGCGGCCGTGATCGACCGGAATCAGCGACAATCACGAATCGGAGAACAACGCCACGACGAATCAGTGGCAAGCAGGCACGACAGTAGAGGGGAGGCAGAGGAGGAGCCGGTCATGGAGGCGGTCGGGGAGAGAGGGAGCTTGAGAGGGGAGTGAGGAGACCGGTGCGGTCAGTATAGCTGTTGCTGGATCTTTTTCTCTCTGTAGGGGTCGCTAGTTTCGCGCCTTGGACACGCGGGCGCTTAGCCAATTTCAGTAGCTTGTCACGGCCTCACTTTAATTTCAGTAGCTTGTCACGCGGGCTCCTTAGTTAATAGTCTCTCTTAATTTTTATTCGCTTAAGCGCCTGCCTAAGCGTCCACTGTACATGGCCTCACTTTAATCGCTCGGTATAGAATAAGCAAAACTAATACATTTTTTTTTGAACAAGGGTTGGGGTCACGAAGGACCCGAAGCTGCATTATATTACCGCATGGCGAGAATAAATTTACAACACTCGTCCTAAAGAAACTGCTATTTAAAGATAAGGCCTCCAATTTTACAAAAAGCCAAGCAGCACGAAGAGATAAAAAGCAATCGGGTGCCTGGGCATCACCGTCGTCAATCGCCGGCGACCTCAAGGTGTTGGGGATACCGAGATTTGAGACGGAAATGCTCGAGCTCTCTCCTTCGGCGATGAACAATTGCCGCCTCGAAGTCTCCCGGGACGAACCACTTGGCGACAGCGAGTTGTCGAGCTCCGGTGCAAGGTCTGAAGAGCCTCATGTGCGGAGGTAGAAGAAGGGCCGCCATATCGGTCAGGATCACTGAGGCAAACTTGGTCACCGTGTGTGTCGCTCGAAGTCGCTCGAAGAAGCAGCAAGATCTCGATCCACCACCTAGCAAAAGTCGAGGAAGACCAGCAGCGCCTCTTCCGCCCTCGCCGCCATGGCCGGTCAGAGGAAGAGACGCCACCTGCCTCACGTCCGCTACAGGGTGGCCACCATTGACTTCCATAACCGGAAGCCAACCTTCGATCTTACTGATGAAGGAGGATGCGGCGTCCCCACCGTCTGTTTCCGGCTCCGACCACCAGAGCTCCCCAGAAGGAGAGCAAGCACCGCCGTTGACGAGGTGTACCCTCATCAAATCTCATGGTTAAGGACCTAGGGTTGAGATTATGGGGAGAGAACGTGGTAGTACTGGTAGTTTCGTCGGCTGACAAGCAGAGGCAAAGATTTACCCAGGTTCAGGCCCCTCGGGTGGAGGTAAAGACCCTACTTCCTGCTTGTCTGGTATTGATTGTAGATTATGCGATTACAGGGGAGCTCCGGCGAGTTGATGATCTCGCAAGAGCTTTGGTGGTTCGTGTATGGCTTGGTCCCCGATCGGTACCCTCCCAGCCTTTAAATAGGCTGGGTCTCGGGAGTTTGTAACCGACCTAGTTTACACACAAGGAAAGCCTAAACCGACTATGCCTATGTCTAGTCTTGGAGGGTACTCCATCTTCTTGGGCCTCTTGTCTTGGGCTTCGAGTAGGCTCTTCGATATTGGGTCTTAGTCGTCACGTGCACCAGGTACCCTCATGGTAGGGTACCCGATATGTATACCCATGTCAGTAGCCCCCGAATACTTGGCTGACTCGAAGAATCGGCATGGACTCTTTCGTAAGTGCACGTCATTTGCTTTGAATTCTGTATATATAATTTGGAATTCCTGTATGAATAGCACACGTTTGGCTATGTCGAGTATCTCATCGACTGTGTTTTATGATGACCAAGGGATAACAGCTTAGCAGGCCCAGTACACTCGACGGATCGGGACTGGTTAACTACACATTCGGGTAAAACCTTACTAGCTTTCAATCAAACTCGAGTCCCCGGACTCGAATCTGGAACAAACTGGTCAGATTCGACTAGGCCGTTTGAGGTCTTACTGAGCCGATCTGCAGTATAACTTTGAATTTTACCCAACGCGTCCGTCGGGATTTTTCATCATGTCTGCTGACACGGAAAGTGTAAGGATTAACGTTGCTAGAACGGTCCTTAGCCCAGCTCGAAAGTTCGGCGGGTCTTACCTTTGCACTATGCGTGCAGCATCCGAGGTACTTGCGACTGACGCAACTCGGGAATGTTTCGAGTATGATTTCTGAACTTTGTCGGACGAGTCATGCCCTTTGTCGACTGATATTTGCCGTTATACTATCGGGTGCGCGACAGCGCTCCCGATGGTAGTAGCCCCCGAGATTGTGCTTTATTGTTTTGCAATGGAGGATAATCTCAAAAACTCTGCATATGTTAATCGAACAAATTTGTGCCATAATTCTATCGGGTGCACGACAGTGCTCCGATGGGAGTAGCCCCCGAGCTTATGCTGTATTACTTGTAAATAGAGGATAATCTCAATCATTATCCTAAGCATCTTCAGTCGAAGAATTTTTTGAACATGCTCCCGATGGGAGTAATATGAATTAGTCGAAGGAACGATCGAGTGACCAATTTTGCCTTAGGAAAGTTTTGTCACACCCGAACTAATCAGGGCAATCGAGCGACCAATATGCGCTGAGCATACTCGAACATATTTTCTGAACAGATGCTTCAATGACGTCAGGGATGACGTTTATTGCGACTGCGATTTCTGACACGCGTGGCGTGCGTTATGTTGCGATTGATTGGACGTGACACGTATGTGGGCCCATTTGTGCAGAGCTGACCGAAGACGGTGCCGTTTGGACTTGATTTGACTATACGGGCCAACTTTTTCCGCAAGCGTGATGATGGCTCCTCTTTTTACGTGCGTAGTGGGCGGAGTGGCCGGCGACGGTTGCCCTCCGCGTTTGCCACATGTACGGTGAGATTGAGTGCGTAACGCACGATTTGCATCTGAACGGCTGCGATTGCTTCTGTCTTGTGGTAAATAGGGGAACGGCGCTGGCATTTGTTTTTTACCTGCTATTTGCTCTGCGCGCCGCCCCTGTTCCATCGTCTTCCTCACGCTCTGTCTCCATTGCTCCTGCTAAAGCTTTGCGCGCTCTCCCACCTGCTCGTTGACGATGAAGAAAGCAGCGGGCAACAAGCGCTCCGCCTCGACTGCTGCCGCCGCGCCCGATGCGGCGGCGAAGAAGGGGAAGAAGATTGCGGCGAGCACATCTGCAGCCGCCGTCGACCTCAAGAAGACCAATGGGGATTGGATGAAATCCACCCTGAAGGATGCGCAGCTGGACAAGCTGCGCGAGGAAGGATTGCTACCACCTTCCGACCAACTCCTCGTCCGCGCACCTTGATACGTCTCAAACGTATCTATAATTTTTGATGTTCCATGCTGATATTATATCAATTGCTACATGTTTTGGTTACACTTTATATCATTTTTATGCATTTTCTGGGACTAACCTATTAACAAGATGCCACAGTGCCAGTTCCCTGTTTTCTGCTGTTTTTGGTTTCAGAAAATCTATTAAGGAAATATTCTCGGAATTGGACGAAACAAAAGACATCGTCAATAATATCACGAGGAGATCACGGAGTCCAAAGGGGAGTCGGAGCAGACCCACCAGGGGGCCACGCCACACTAGGGCGCGGCCCAGGGTGGGCCCGCGCCCCCCTATGGCGTGGTGGCCCCCCTCGGCCACCGACGCCGCCTCTTCGCCTATATATTCTCCGCGACGCGAAAACCCTATTACGGTCGATCATATTCCACGAAAAGTTCCGTCGCGGCCGTCATCGTCAATCTCAGATCGGAGGAGTTCTGAAGCTCTTCCCGGCACCCTGCCGGAGGGGAGATCATCACCGGAGGGCTCTACATCACCATGCCTGCCTCCGGAGTGATGCGTGAGTAGTCCACCCCTGGACTACGGGTCCATAGCAGTAGCTAGATGGTTGTCTCTCTACCTTGTGCCTCCATGTTTAGATCTTGTGAGCTGCCTAACATGATCAAGATCATCTTATTGTAATGCTAGATGTTGTGTTTGCTGGGATCCGATGAATATTGATACCATGTTTATTCAAGTTGTTTATCTATGTGCTCTTGATCTTGCATGCTCTCCGTTGCTAGTAGATGCTTTGGCCAAGTAGATGCTTGTGACTCCAAGAGGGGGTATTTATGCTCGATAGTGGGTTCAGTCTCTAGATATCTGGATCAGTGACAGAAAGGTCTAAGATGGTAGATGTGCTGTTGCTACTAGGGATAAAACATTGGTGCAGTGTCCAAGGGCACTTGTATTGATTACATTACACACTTTACTTCATGCAATAATCTGTTGTTAGCAACTTAATACTGAAAGGATGCGGATGCTGCCTTGAAGGTGGATTATTTAGGCATAGATGCGGTTGGAATAACGGTCTATGTACTTTGTTGTAATGCCCAACTAGATTTCATAGTAGACATCTTGGCATGTATTGCATTGTTATGCCCTCTCTATTTGTCAATTGCCCAGCTGTAATTTGTTTACCCAACATGCTAGTTATCTGTTCTGAGAGAGACACCACTAGTGAACTGTGGACCCTGGTCCAATTTCCTCATACTGTTTACACAACCTGCTGCAATCATCTGTTTCCTGTTACTTGCTGTTTTTCCTGCTGTTTTCCACACCATACGTTTAACTCTTTGTTTCTGCAAGACCGGAGAGATTGACAACCTCTCTGTTTCGTGTTGGGCAAAGTTCTGGTTTGTGTCTGTGCAGATTCCACGTTGGTGCAAGCTCCCTAGCGCCAGGGGGAGTCAACATCAACAACCTTCCGATAGATCGTCAAGTCCTACTGGATTGATAACCTTGGGTAGATTATTCAAGGGAAAACTTCTGCTGTCTACATCATAACCTTCCTCTTGGGGTTCACCAACACGTAGCCATCAAGCTGTTTTCTGGCGCCGTTGCCGGGGACTTGGAGGCTATTGGAAAGGGGAGTCTCTCAGTTCCAATCTCTTTACTTTGTTTTTGTCTTGTTTTAGTTTTGTTTTGCTTGCTGTTAAAAATCAAAAACCCAAAAAAATTAAATTCCTGCATCTAGTTTTTAATTTCGAGTTGCCCTGTTGCTTGTTTTAGTCTTGCTAAAATGAGTAATCCTGAAAATACTAAGTTGTGTGACTTTACTAGCACAAACAACAATGATTTTATCTGTACACCCATTGCTCCACCTGCTTCTAAAGCAGAATTTTATGAGATTAAGCCTGCACTGTTAAATCTGGTTATGAAAGAGCAATTTTCTGGTGTTAGTACTGATGATGCTGCTGCCCACTTAAACAACTTTGTTGAACTTTGTGATATGCAAAAGTATAAGGAGGTAGAGAGTGATATTATTAAGCTGAAATTGTTTCCTTTCTCTTTAAGAGGAAGAGCTAAAGATTGGTTGCTATCTTTGCCTAGAAATAGTATTGATTCCTGGACTAAATGCAAAGATGCTTTCATTGGAAAATATTATCCTCCTGCTAAAATTATCTCCTTGAGAAGTGGTATTATGAACTTTAGGCAACTTGATAATGAGCATGTTGCCCAAGCTTGGGAAAGAATGAAGTCTTTGGTTAAAAATTGCCCCACTCATGGACTGACTACTTGGATGATCATCCAAACCTTTTATGCAGGACTAAATTTTTCTCAAGGAATTTATTGGACTCGGCTGCTGGAGGGACCTTTATGTCCATCACTTGGGTGCTGCTACAAAGCTTCTTGATGATATGATGGTAAATTATTCTGAATGGCACACTGAAAGGGCTCCAACTGGTAAGAAGGTAAATTCTGTTGAGGAAATTTCCTCCTTGAGTGATAAAGTTGATGCTATTATGACTATGCTTTCGAATGGACATGGTGTTGTGGATCCAAATAATATTCCTCTTGCTTCTTTGGTTGCTCATGATGAGAAAAATGTTGATGTAAACTTCATTAAAAATAACAACTTCAACAACAATGCTATAGGAATAATTTTGGTAGCAACAATTATAGGCCATATCCTGCTAATGGTAGCAACTCTTATGGTAATTCTATGGCAATTCCTACAGTAACAATAGAAGTGTGCCCTCTGATCTTGAAGTCATGCTTAAGGATTTTATTAGCACACAAACTACTTTTAATAAAACTGTTGAGGAAAAGCTAGGAAAAATTGATACTCTTGCTGCTAAAGTTGATAGTCTTGCTCATGATGTTGAAATGCTGAAAATAAAAGCTATTCCTAGTGATATTAGAGAGAGTAAAACACTCAATGCTATCCAAATTAAAATTGATAATAACATTAGGATGCTTGCTGAACTTCATGAAAGATGGGAGAGAGAAGAAAGAGAAGCTGAAATTGCTGAACAAAATAGTGTTGTTAGAGTTTGCACTATTTTTACTAATGAAACAAATGATGCCTCACATGCTAATGCGCCCCCTACTGTTAGTGAAAAGATAATAAGTGTTGGAAATGTCTCTACTACCTCTACAAAAAGTTTAAATTGCCTGATAGCACTACTTTTGTTCCTAGTAAAAGTGCTGAAATTTTTAGAGGTGTTGGTGATAATTGCTCCATTGTTTTTGATGACAACAACTTCAATTTCGAAAATTGTAACATAACTGAAGTCATCATGTTCTTGCAAAAGCTAGCTAAGAGTCCTAATGCTAGTAAAATAAATATGGCTTTTACTGAACATATTATCAAAGCTCTCATGCATGCTAGGGAAGAAAAATTAAAACTTGAAGCTTCTATCCCTAGGAAGTTAGATGATAATTGGGAACCTGTTATTAAAATGAAACTGAGTGAGTTTGAATGCAATGCTTTGTGTGACCTTGGTTCTTGTATTTCGGTTATGCCTAAAAATTTATATGATATTCTCAAGCTTGCACCTTTGGAAAAATGTCATTTGGATGTTCACTTTGCTGATTCTTCTATGAAGAAACCTTTAGGAAAAGTTGATGATGTTTTGATAATGGTTAATAACAATCTTGTCCCTGTTGATTTTGTGGTTTTGGATATTGAATGCAATCCTTCTTGTCCTATTGTTTTGGGAAGACCTTTTCTGAGAACTGTTGGTGCTGTTATTGATATGAGAGAGGGGAATATAAAATTTCAATTCCCACTCAAGAAAGGTATGGAACACTTCCCTAGGAAGAAGATGAAATACTCACATGATACTAGTGTCAAGACAAATTATGGTTTTGGATTTTCTGGTCTTGACAATACTTGATGCATCTCTTCATGCCTAGCTCAAAGGCATTAAAGAAAAGCACTTCTGGGAGATAACCCATGTTTTTATTTGCTGTTTTATTTTTGTTTTCTTGAGTCAAGGATGCTTGTTTACCTCTGTAGCAACTCCTTTGTATCTTTTATTTGCTGTTTTGTTGTGCCAAGGAGAGTTACTAATGCAAAGTTGGTTTTATTTTCGGGACTGCATTGGGACAGATTGCTGTTCGTCACCGTTTAATTCAGTAGAAAATCAGAAAAAATCGAAAAATGCTGAAACTTTTTGTGCATGTTCCTGATGATGTTACGCAACTTTCATTATTTCAAAAGTTTTCATCTGAGCATCGTAAGTGCCTCGAAAAAATTCGTCATTACAGACTGTTCTGGTTTGACAGATTCTGTCTTTTATTTTGCATTCTCTCTTTTACAAGTTTTTAAGTGGTTTCTTTTCGTGTAAAAGTGCCCACTTGAGCCTAGTAACAGTGGCTAATGTTTAAAATAGTTGGCTTGTGAGTTTTGTCTTTGCTAGAACTTTGAAGTATTATCTTTTAGTGCACTAACCTGCTAATGAGAAAAGCTGTTAAGTTTTGGTGTGAAGGAAGTTTTCAAGTGTTGATAGAGGAGAATGATATTACATGATCAAGAAGAGTGAAGAGCTTAAGCTTGGGGAGGCTTACCTCCCCAGCATATTTCAAGAAGACTCAAGCATCTAAGCTTGGGGATGCCCAAGGCATCCCCTTCTTCATCTACAAATTATCAGGTCATCTCTAATGGTGCTATATTTTTATTGCTTCATGCTAGTGTACTCTTCCTTGGAGCGTCAGTGTGTTTTTGTTTTCAGTTTGTTTTGTTTTGTTTGCTGTGCTATACTTGTTGGATCCTAGTATTCATGTTTGGGAGAGAGACACGCTCCACTTTTTCATTAGAATACTCTTGTGCTTCACTTATACTTGTTGAGTATTCCTGTCTAGTTGCTGTTATTGCTTTTAGCTCTCAGTTTTTCATGTATCTCTTGTTAGAGCTTTCAGTTTCTTTTGAAGAAAGTACTCTCTTGCTTCACTTATATCTGTTTGGAGAGTTGTCAAATAAGTTGATTGGTGTTTGGTTGGACCAGAAAAATGCTATGCATGTGGTAGTGGTATAAAATGCTTACATGAATCTTTTTAGATCGTTGTCTTGAGTAATTTGATGCTTGCCAATTGTTTTGAGCTGTCAAGTAATTAATGTTTAAGCTTGTGCATCATGTAAGTAATGGCTATTAATGAAGAACTACTATAAGGATTTTCTGCTATAATAATCTGTTGCATAATTGGAAGTCCATAGTAGTCTAGATAATTTTTGGATGAAGGCTATGTGTTAACAAGGAAGACAGTGGGAGTCTATGGTTCGTCAAACCTTGTGTTTTATGTACACTCTTGCTATTCCAGTTGATAATGATGTTTGCTTATAATAACCTTGCTAGCCTAAACTCTGTACTAAGAGGGAATGCTTCTTGTACATCCAAAACCTTGAGCCAAATCCATGCCACCTGTGTCCACCATACCTACCTATTATGTGGTGTTTTCACCATTCCAAGTAAATTTCTTCATGTGCTATCTACTAACTACTCAAAACTGTTACATTTCCTTTTTGTGTCACTACTTGAAAAGCTCATAAGGACGTAGATAGGTGGTCTTTATTTCCTGGTTGATCAAATTTTACACACCTGGACTAGTGGCATATACATCCGCTTATCCAATAATTTTGCAAAAAGAGCTGGCAACGGGGTGCCCAGTCCCAATTAATTACAACTTTAACCAAACAATTCTCTTCACATCTTTTTGCCCCTGATTCGTCAGTCAAGCAATGTTCACAAGTGTGTAAACAAAAGAGAAGAGGGATGATCTGCCCGCTGGTAGAAATAACGTCCTTCATGGGAGCCGCTCTTGTAAAGTTTGATCAACTAGTGAAGTAGAGTATTGCCTATTTGCTGATTTGTTGACACCTGTATACACCATTACCTTACAAAACAATATTTTATGCTCTCTATATGCCTTCGGGAACTACAGCTCTAGCACATGATGTTAATCCCTGCTTCCCTCTGCGAAGGGCCATTCTTTTACTTTTATGTTGAGTCAGTTTTCCCACTTCTTTCTGTCTACTTAAGCAAACATCATTGTCAACTCCAGTATAACAGTTTTTACATAACTTTGTGTTTGGTTGATCATATTCTTTGCATTGACATTATCTATATGATATACATGTTGAAAGTTGAAGCAAAAGCTGAAGCTATTATCTTCCTTTGTGTTGATACAAACACTTTCATGTTGAAAATTATTGCTGCTGTGACTAACTATTATGTTAGACTATTATATCTCTAAATGTTTTATAGTATTATTCATGAAAGTTTGCACTTGTGTGATCACTTATGTTTACTCTTTATTTACTTGCTTGCAAACTATAGACCATTGGCTTGGATCACTTCATTCAGATCATGTGCATTACATTGTTATTTGATCAAAGATTGTGTTGGTAGCATGTCACTTCAAAAATTATCTGTTTTTATCGTTTACCTACTCGAGGACGAGCAGGAACTAAGCTTGGGGATGCTTGATACGTCTCAAACGTATCTATAATTTTTGATGTTCCATGCTGTATTATATCAATTGCTACATGTTTTGGTTACACTTTATATCATTTTTATGCATTTTCTGGGACTAACCTATTAACAAGATGCCACAGTGCCAGTTCCCTGTTTTCTGCTGTTTTTGGTTTCAGAAAATCTATTAAGGAAATATTCTCGGAATTGGACGAAACAAAAGACATCGTCAATAATATCACGAGGAGATCACGGAGTCCAAAGGGGAGTCGGAGCAGACCCACCAGGGGGCCACGCCACACTAGGCGCGGCCCAGGGTGGGCCACGCCACACTAGGGCGCGGCCCAGGGTGGGCCCGCGCCCCCTATGGCGTGGTGGCCCCCCTCGGCCACCGACGCCGCCTCTTCGCCTATATATTCTCCGCGACGCGAAAACCCTATTACGGTCGATCATATTCCACGAAAAGTTCCGTCGCGGCCGTCATCGTCAATCTCAGATCGGAGGAGTTCTGAAGCTCTTCCCGGCACCCTGCCGGAGGGGAGATCATCACCGGAGGGCTCTACATCACCATGCCTGCCTCCGGAGTGATGCGTGAGTAGTCCACCCCTGGACTACGGGTCCATAGCAGTAGCTAGATGGTTGTCTCTCTACCTTGTGCCTCCATGTTTAGATCTTGTGAGCTGCCTAACATGATCAAGATCATCTTATTGTAATGCTAGATGTTGTGTTTGCTGGGATCCGATGAATATTGATACCATGTTTATTCAAGTTGTTTATCTATGTGCTCTTGATCTTGCATGCTCTCCGTTGCTAGTAGATGCTTTGGCCAAGTAGATGCTTGTGACTCCAAGAGGGGGTATTTATGCTCGATAGTGGGTTCAGTCTCTAGATATCTGGATCAGTGACAGAAAGGTCTAAGATGGTAGATGTGCTGTTGCTACTAGGGATAAAACATTGGTGCAGTGTCCAAGGGCACTTGTATTGATTACATTACACACTTTACTTCATGCAATAATCTGTTGTTAGCAACTTAATACTGAAAGGATGCGGATGCTGCCTTGAAGGTGGATTATTTAGGCATAGATGCGGTTGGAATAACGGTCTATGTACTTTGTTGTAATGCCCAACTAGATTTCATAGTAGACATCTTGGCATGTATTGCATTGTTATGCCCTCTCTATTTGTCAATTGCCCAGCTGTAATTTGTTTACCCAACATGCTAGTTATCTGTTCTGAGAGAGACACCACTAGTGAACTGTGGACCCTGGTCCAATTTCCTCATACTGTTTACACAACCTGCTGCAATCATCTGTTTCCTGTTACTTGCTGTTTTTCCTGCTGTTTTCCACACCATACGTTTAACTCTTTGTTTCTGCAAGACCGGAGAGATTGACAACCTCTCTGTTTCGTGTTGGGCAAAGTTCTGGTTTGTGTCTGTGCAGATTCCACGTTGGTGCAAGCTCCCTAGCGCCAGGGGGAGTCAACATCAACAACCTTCCGATTGATCGTCAAGTCCTACTGGTGATTAAACCTTGGGTAGATTATTCAAGGGAAAACTTCTGCTGTCTACATCATAACCTTCCTCTTGGGGTCCACCAACACGTAGCCATCACACCTTCGCCCAAAGAGGTACTTCCCGAGCCTCGCGCTAACGAGCGCGTCTGTTTCGCGGAGTTTTTGCCTAGGGGTTTCTCGCTCCCCCTCCATGATTTTGTTCGAGGTTTGCTTTTTGCCTACGGGGTGCAGATCCATGATCTCACCCCGAACGGTATTCTGCACATTGCGTGTTTCATCACGCTGTGCGAGTGTTTTTTGGGTGTTGCTCCGAGTTGGGCATTATGGAAGTCCATCTTCATGGTCCGGCCAAACAACCGAGGTGGCCGAACCTACCAGTCGGAGGCCTGCAGATCCAAGTGCGCAGCGACACCCGGTACTTCGCCCTGAAGCCAGTCGACTCGGCGCAGGGGTGGAGGAAGAGGTGGTTCTATGTGCAAGTGGACCAAAATGTGGCCCCAGCATTTTCGACTGCTGGTATAGCCGCTAGGACGAAAGCCTGGAACCATGAGCTTTCGACTGAAGAAGTGGCGGAAGCAGCGCCTATGCTGGAGACAATTGGAGGGCTCCTGAACAGCATCACGGGTGTGCATCTGATTGCCACCTTTGTGAAGAGGCGGGTATGGCCACTCCGCGCTCGTGCCCACCCAATGTGGGAGTACGAAGGTCCCCTCGACTCCACTCGAATGAGCAAGGAGGAGCTGTCGAGGAGTGAACTGGTGACACATGTGCGGTCCATCACCAGTACTAAACAGAGCGAGCCCTGCAACGTCGACTGCCCAGTCGATCCTTATGGGGCTGAAAAGCCTTTGCAAGGTTAGTGAATCTTTCGAGTATATGATCTTCTGTTTTTGTTATCCTTCTGTGCATCTTTTTGACTTTCGACTGCTATATCTTGTATGCAGGGCCACTCGACTGCCTCCACTCTTCCTCCTCTTCCCGAAGATGGGCCAACTTATGAAACAGAGGTGACAGTAGAAGCGAAGGGAGGGGATGAATCGCCTTTACCTTCGGCTACCACTTCACCCACAGAAGAGGTTGAAGAGGAAGGGGTAGAGGAAGCACAGGCAAGGAGCCTGCCGTGAGTGAGGATGTTAGCGAGGTTCCTCTTCGCAAGCGTCGTCGGGCAGCCCAAGTTTTGTCTTCTTCCACGAGCTCACCCGCGAGGGAATCGGATGTGAGGGATGATGGAAACTCAGCTCCGTCTCCTACGACCACAGCTGCTCCCTTGGACGTGAGTCCTTTGAGCTCGGCTCCCCTCCTCCTCAGTCGAGTGGGCAGCTTCCTTTTGGAGGCCCAAACTTTGACGAGCTCGACACTGAGGATGAAGAAGAGCACAGGTTTGCTCCTTTTTGCACTTAATAATATTTTTTGTGAGTTATGTACTTTTGCTTATGTTGTATGCCTTTCGGTCACTTGTAGTGCCGAGACTGTGCGACCTCCAACTCCTCCAACCGTGAGAGCCTCGACTCCAGATCAGCCTGAAGCCTCTCCTGTTGCGGCTGAGGTTGTGAAAACAATAGCCACGACCACTTCCATTGAGGCTGCCAATATTGCGAGTACATCGACTCCGCAAATTGGAACTTCTGCTGCCAAGCCCGCGCCTTGGATTGAACACGTAAGTGTCTTTTTGTCGAGTCTTCCTTCTGGACCTATTTGTGTATAGCTTATGTTGGTTTCGTGTGCGTGCAGCCCTTCTACCTCAACCTGGTGGAATCAGGTAAAGCATTTGTCCAGGTTGAACAGGAGAGGGATAATCTGCGCGCTGTTATGGAGCAGCTCACCCGTAAGTATCTTGGGTTTCTGTAAGTCTTTGCCTTGTCGATTGTGAATGACATCTGCCCATCTATCTCAGGTGACAAGGCAAACGCTGAATCTCGGGTTAAAGAGTTAGAAGAGACACTCGCCAAGGAGCGCGAGGAGTCGAAGAAGGCCTTGATGATGCCAAGGACTCCGCCGCTTTGCGCGAGAAGAATTATGCTGAGCGCCTGGCGAGCCTCACCCGAGACGTAGGCGGTGAGTCGAGCCTTTCACTTTTTGCCTACTTCTTTTGCCACTGAATAGTATGTAACATTTTTGTTACTTCTGCTTTTTTGAAGGAGCTGTTGGGGCATCGACACCTGTAGATCAACCGAGTGTCGATTTGTCCCTTGACCGCGCAATCGGCGACCTGGATGTCGTCTCTACCCAAGCCAAGGACGCACTCGCCAAATCTACGAGCACGCTCGGCGCCGTGTTCAAGGATGTGTTCCCCTCCAGCCAACCTCCTTCGACTGTGGATGGCTTCGCAGACGTCCTGGGCCCGGGAACTTCGACTATGACGAACTTTGCTCGCGCTTTGACGGTACGCGGCTCAGAGACCACCCTCAAACTCCTTTTAGGTCATGGGATAGAGGGTGACTTCGAAGCCGCTCTGTCTGCTTTCCCTCGTAAGCCTGGCGGGAAATTGGTGTCCCTAAAGCATTTGAACGAGCCAGCCGCAAAGTTGGCTGAAACTTTTATGGCCACCATGGAGCGCCGGGCAGAAGAGGTCGCCGCTCGTGCGAGTAGGGCTAGGTCAGAGTCAATGTCTGAGAAGTAGGGCAGCCGCGCCTTTGATGTCTTGTAATTAAACTTATGACCATGCGAGTATGCATGTGCTTTTGCTACCTTTGTATGAATTTATGCTCCTCGTTATGATTCTGTTTGTAAAGCTGTATGTTGTTGCTCGTCTGAGCTTTGTGACTAGTTTCTCATGAAACTTTTATGATGCTTGGAACAGAAACGGCCAGCCGCCACTTCATCCAGTTCGTCGCGGCATCATACCCCTTCTCGATCTCGAGCTCAGGCGTCAAATGATGCCGCGGTAATACGTTATATGAAGGCTCGACTTGCGAAACAGGAGCAGGAACTGGCGAGTGCCCGAAGCGAGCTGGAAAGGATGAGGGCAAGGCCTGCTTTACCCACCCAACGGGAGGAGTATGTGCTTGGCGAGATGGAGATCGTGAACAGACAGCTCGAGTGTAAGCATGACTGCCTTGATCTTATGAGTTCACAGCCTGTTCTTTTTTGTTCACCCAACTTGTGTTGTTGCAGGTTTTGTTCAAGATTTCCAGGCGGAGCAGGCTCGCGTGGATGAGCAGTTGAACATGGCAACTGACGAACCCACGACTGGCCGCCAGCACTTTCGATTGGACAAGCACCGAGCACGCATACTTGCGACTCTGCAAGATCGGGTGTGGCGGAGCACTATGCTTCTTGAATTGTGCAGGTCGGCCTTCAGTCGAATCAACCAGATGGTTTTTCCGACTGGGCCACAACCTCAAGGAATCCACGCGTTGCTCGATCTCTTCCGGTCAACAGGTTCCATTCGAGGCTTCATCACCCAGAAGCTTGTGGACGGTGCCAACGCAACCATGGCGTATCTCCGAAGTCAACGTCCAAATTTGCAGCTACGTCCACCCGTGCCTGGATCGTCTTTGTCCCAGTCGAACTTGACGAAACATTCGATCACGCGAGGACATTGGTTGATTGCTATCAAGCGCAACTTATGGGCCCTGTTCTTCCAGCAAAGGATGAACCAGAAGATTAGGGTATTTATGTATAGGGAACAGCCCCCGAGTGTAAATTTGCCACTTAGTACATATTTGTTCACTTGTATGTATGCAGCCCCCGAGTGTATCGAGTGGGGTTTATGAAAAACAGTTTACATAGATCATGAATTACATAGCCCCCGAGTGCTCGAGTGAGGTTATGAATTTTATGAGAGTTGAAGCTTCAACTTATGCCTGCAGGCTCAGCCCCCGAGTGATTGATTGGGGTTGAGCAACTTTTTCCTTTGTGTTTAGTGTTACGATCCAGCCCCCGAGTATTCGAGTGTGGCTGAATATTATGTTTGAAGGAGCGAAAGCTTTTATGTTTTGAGATAGCTCAGCCCCCGAGCATACGGGTGAGGCTAAGTTTTGTGCTGATAAGCTATGCGAGTAGTAAGCAGGAAAAGTATGAGGAATTTATTGACTATATTCCATTTATGAATGTTAGGCTGCAGGCCGCCTCATTAAAAACCTTCCAGTCCCCTTAGGTACCCTGGTAAGGAAAAGAGCGCGTCTGAAACCTGCAGCCATCCGACATATGAGCCTATTACATTATGCGACTGAGCAATCTAAGCATAGAAACGGCGCAGCTGCGCAACGTTCCAAGGATTGTGGGAGAGTTCGCCGGTCTTCGCATGCTTCAGTCTGTATGCTCCACCACCTATGACCTCGGTGATGATGAAGGGTCCTTCCCATGGAGAAGCAAGTTTATGCACCTTCTTTGCTTCAGTCGAAGTACCAAGTCACCCACCTCGAAGGACCTGGTACGCAGTCGACGGCTGTGATAGTTGCGTAGATCTTGCTGGTAGACAGCTGTACGTGCTAGCGCTGTGTTGCGTGCTTCTTCGAGCAAGTCGACTGCATCTTCGAGTGCTTCATCTGCATCTTCTTCATTGTATGCTTCGACCTTGGTGCGTTGAACCTTACGTCTGATGGCAGGATTGCCTCTGCGCCGTAGACCATGAAGAATGGAGTGAATTGTGTTGAGGCGTTGGGTGTTGTGCGTAGGCTCCATAGCACAGACGGGAGCTCTTCTACCCAAGCACCCGCAGCCCTTTTGAGTGGCACCAGGAGGCGCTTCTTGATTCCACTCGTCACAAGCCCATTGGCCTTTTCGACTTGGCCGTTTGATTGCGGGTGCGCCACAGATGCATAATTGAGCGTGATATCTTGCTCTTTGCAGAAGGATTTGAATTCCTCAGCCGTGAAGTTTGTACCGTTGTCAGTGATGATGCTGCTTGGCACACCAAAGCGGTATATGATGGATTTTATGAAATTGACTGCTGTAGTGGCAGTCGAACTTGTGATGGGTACTGCTTCAATCCACTTGGTGAACTTGTCGACCGCCACCAGAAGGTGAGTATGCCCTCCATGGGAGGATTTTTTGAGTGGCCCAACCATATCGAGCCCCCACTGGGCGAAAGGCCAGGCCAATGGTATTGTCTTCAACGCCGATGCGGGTGCGTGCGGCTTTGTGGCGAATTTTTGGCAGCCGATGCACCTTTTGACTATGTCCTCCGCGTCTT
Organism: Poa pratensis; assembly: GCA_947311845.1. Lineage (NCBI taxonomy): Eukaryota > Viridiplantae > Streptophyta > Magnoliopsida > Poales > Poaceae > Poa > Poa pratensis. The sequence continues at coordinate 26,763,713 of CAMZMU010000097.1, read as the reverse complement.
TGAGTGCTGTGGGCCAGTAGAAGCCTGCGCGAAAGGCTTTGGCTACGAGTGATCGACTGCTGGCGTGATGCCCGCAAGTACCTGCATGAATATCACGAAGGATGGCTTGGCCATCTTCAAATGCTATGCAACGCTGGAACATACCTGATATGCTGCGTTTGTAAAGTTCACCGTTGATGACAGTGTATGCTTTAGATCGTCGAGTGACGCGTCTTGACTCTGTGAAGTCTTCGGGTACCTCGCCGCGGAGTATGTATGCGAGGAAGGGTTGAGTCCAAGTTGGCTCGATGAGGAGTACCTCGACTGGTGGGTCCTCTGTGCTAGGTGTTTTGCTCTTGGCTGGTGCGGCTGTGCAGGAGTTGCCGCTTCTTTTTGATTGATCTGTGCTCTATGCGCTCGAAGAAGACACCAGGTGGCACTGGTGCTTTGGTCGCACCAATGTTGGCTAACTTATCTGCTTCTTCATTGCTTTCACGCCCTATGTGCCGCAACTCGCAGCCTTCGAAGCTGCCCTCCATGATGTTGTACAGTCACGGTAGGCGATCATGTTATCTGCGATTGCGTCACAAGCCTTCATTGTTTGCTGCACCACCAATTCGAGTCGCCGTAGATCATCAGTCGAGTGCACCCGAGGCTTTGGCCATCCTCATGCCATGGATCAGAGCCTCGTATTCTGCTTCGTTATTGGATGGGAACTCGAATCCCATTTGCAGGATGTAGCGGAGCTTGTCGCCTTTTGGTGATATGAGGATGACACCTGCGCCTGCGCCTTCGTTTTTCTTCGAGCCATCAAAGTACATGGTCCAGGAATTGGACACATCTGGTGCTCCTGGGAGCTGAGCTTCAATCCACTCGGTGTGGAAGTCGGGTAAACTTGTGCTTTGATGGCCTTCGGGTAATCATACTTGATGTCTCTTGGTGCTAGCTCGATGAGCCATTTTGCTACTCGCCCAGTCGCATTGGGGTTTGTGAGGATGTCCCCGATCCCTGAAGTGCTGATTACAGTGATCGGGTGCTCGGAGAAGTAATGCGTCAGCTTCCTTGAGGACATGAACACGGCGTATGCCAGCTTCTGATAGTGCGGGTACCGCTGCTTTGATGTGGAGAGCACTTCACTCAAGTAATAGACTGGACGTTGTATGCTTTGGGCGTGTCCCTCCTCTCTGCGTTCGACCACAGAACAGTGCTCACCACCCTATTAGTTGCAGAGACATATAGGTATAGTGGCTCGCGTTCCCTTGGTGCTACGAGGATTGGAGGGCTTGTGAGGACTCGCTTGAGGTCCGTGAAGGCTGCTTCGGCTTCTGGCGTCCACTCGAACTTATCTGCCTTCTTCATCAGTCGATAGAACGGGAGTGCTTTTTCGCCTAGCTTGCTGATGAATCGACTGAGTGCTGCTACTCTACCCGCCAACTTTTGCACGTCGTGGAGCTTTGAAGGCCTTTGCATCGTCAAGATGGCCTGTATTTTCTCCGGGTCCGCCTCGATTCCTCGAGCTGAGACTAGATACCCGAGGAGTTGCCCGGCTGGCACGCCGAACGTGCACTTCTTCGGGTTGAGCTTGATGTGGAAGCGTTTGAGGTTTGCGAATGTCTCCGCAAGTCATCGAGTAGCGTGCTTTCTTCTCTTGTGGTGATGACGATGTCATCTACATAGACCTGGACGTTTCGCCCAATCTGCTTCTTGAGGCAATCTTGCATCATGCGCTGATAGGTTGCGCCTGCGTTTTTGAGCCCGAAAGGCATTGTGGTGTAGCAGTAGACCCCGAGTGGGGTTATGAACGCCGTTTTTTCTTCATCCTCTTCCTTCATCCTTATCTGGTGGTAACCCGAGTAAGCATCCAGGAAGGACAAGCGAGCGCACCCGGCGGTGGAGTCGACGATCTGGTCGATTCGAGGTAGTGGAAAGTGATCCTTTGGACAGCACTTATTGAGTGCTGTAAAATCTACACACATCCGCAGGATGTCTGTATGCTTCTTCTCTACAAGTACGGGGTTGGCCACCCATTGTGATTTCTTGATCTCTCTGATGAATCCTGCTGCGAGTAGCCTGTCGACTTCGGCTTCGACTGCAGTTCTTTTTGGGCCGGATATGCGGCGCATTGTTTGTTTGACTGGTTTAGCACCTGGAAGTAGCTGGAGAGAGTGCTCGGCGAATTCCCTGGGAATACCTGGCATGTCTGCTGGACACCATGCAAATATATCCCAGTTCTCACGGAGGAATTCGACGAGCGCGCTTTCCTATGCGATAGGCAGACTCGACGAGACATTGACTGTCTTGGTCGGGTCAGTCGGGTGCACCTGATGCGATCTTGTGTCGTTGGTGGCACTGAATGCTCTGTCGACTGCCACCTTTTTGTGCTCTGGCATAAGTGTTCGATCGTTGGAGACCGCTAGATCGCGAGTGTTGCTTCCATGCCAAACATCTCAGAGATTTTGCTGAATTCTCGGTCGCAAGAGTCAGACTTTTGGAAGTTCCCCTTGACTGTGATTACTCCTTTTGGTCCAGGCATCTTCAGCTGGAGGTATGCGTAATGTGGCACCGCCATGAATCGAGCGAACGTCGGGCGTCCAAGTATAGCATGGTATTGTGACTTCCAGTCGACCACTTCGAACTCAATCGACTCTGTCCTGAAGTGGTGCTTGTCCCCGAACGTTACGTCGAGTTGTATGGTGCCCTCTGGGCTTATTGCTTTCCCTGGAACGATACCGTGGAAGGTATTTGAAGATCTTGGCAGGTTTTCGACTGACCTGTTCATTTTGCGGAGCGTATCTGCGAAGATGATGTTTATGCCGCTCCCACCATCCATGAAGACCTTGGACATGGCGTAGCCTCCAATTTGCGCGTCGAGTACCAGAGCAGAGTGCCCTGGTCGAACAACCGATGGAGGGTGGTCCTCTTTGCTGAAGCTTATTGTAGTTCGGCCCTTCAAGTATTCTGTTACCGCAGGAGGTGACATGACCGCCATGTTTACCTGTCGAGTGCGAAGTTTTTGCTCCCTGTTGGAAGGTCGACCTTTCTGTATCATGTACATCTGCCCTTGGGGCGGAGGGTACTGTGGTTCGTCCACCCGAGGCACGGGCTGTATGGCACCCGCGAGATTTCCGCCTGGGGCAGGCTGTGGTGGTGGAGGTGGTGCCATCAGAACAGGCACGTTGTTTGGCTGAGGCACGGGTGCAGGTGCTTGTGCGGCTGCTGCCTTTCTGCGATTTACGTAATCAGTCGCCATTTGGTCGAACTCCCTGCAGTTTCTCATCGAGTGGTTGGATCGCAGTTTTCCATCGTCCCCCTTGTACAGGTGGAATCTGCAATCAGCGTCCATCTTTTCTTCGAATGATCGCTCAGATTGTGCCCGTGACTTGCGCCAATCCTTCCTCTTGTAGCTATCACTGCGTTGGCCTCTCGACGATCATCTCGACTGTCTCGCCGATCATCTCGACTGTCTCGCCGATCTTCCGACCGTCGGTCGCTTCTGTCCTGATCATTGCGGGGTGTGGAGAACCCAGCCGCCATGAATTCGGGTCTGTCATCGTCGTAATGACGTTTTGAACGTTTGCGCCTTCGGTCGTCTCTGTACGAGTCTCTATGGCTTCGACTGCTATTCTCATGTTTGTCACGGGGTGAGGACCCGCGTGTGGTGCGTGCCATATCCTCTCCATCTGCCCACTCAGTCGCGATCTGCAAGAGGTGGGCTACAGATTTTGGCTTTTGGCGGCCAAGTGCTTCTTTGAAGTCTCGCCTGGCGAGGCCCATGACGAAAGCATCCATGGCCATATCTTCTGAAACCACTCCAACTGAGTTACGTATCTCAGTCCATCGTCTGATGTATGACCTCAACGTTTCGTCTGAACGCTGAACGCAGGCCCGCAGCTCCTCGAATGTTTTCGGGCGCTCACATAGAGGCTCGAAGTTTTTGACGAAATCCCTGCGGAAGTGATCCCACGAGTCGTATGTTGATGGAGGTAGGGCCTTGAGCCAGTCGCGAGCTGTGCCTTCGAGCATGAGTCGTATGTACTGCATGGCTGTAGTGTTGGTGCCCCGCTGGCACGCAACTGCCAGCCTGTAATCTTCCAGCCACCCGGAAGGTTCCTGTCGACCCGTGTACTTGGGCTGTTCGGATGTGAGTTTGAATCCTTTGGGCATCCGTGTCTCGCGGACGCGTCGAGTGAAGCACAGAGCTCCATGTGGCTCAGGCTCTCGATCAGAGTATGAGTCGCTACTGTAAGATCTGCGTGATCTGCTCCTGGACCTGCGCCTTCGCGAGCCGCTTCTTTCCTTCGAGTGGTGGCGACGACCACTGTGATTATGCTCTTCCCGAGGTGCGTCGACTAGGGCACGGTCTCGACTCCCACCTGGAGTTCTTGGAACTTGGCGTATGGCCTTTGCAGCTAAGGCGAGTGATTTGATCTGTTGGCGGTGTAGTTTTGCGTTGGGGTCATCCGCTGGGGGCTTGATTGCCTCCAGGTATGCTGCAGCGGTGTAGAGAGCACCTGCTGCTGTTTTGGGCACCGGCAGTCCTTCCTCGTCGTATGTCATGAAGGAGTTGCCTAAGTTGCGGGTGAGTGCCGCCTTCTCGCCTGGCGAGAGGTGTGACAACCTTGATCTGCGTCCTGTGTCTGCTCGCCCGGTGGAGCTCAGGGAGAGCTGTCTTCTGCGCACACTCGACAAGCTAGCTTGCTTTTTGCGTTCTTCGAGTGTGGCTCTTATCTGCTTCAGTCGAAGTGACTCCTGCCAGTTGAAGTACTGGAAGGTCAACATCTCTTCTTGTGTTGCGTCTGCTGGCATCATTGTGCACTCCTTGATAACTTTATCTGCTTTTGCTGCCATCTCAGCAGTGATTGTGAGGGTTGTGGCTCCGTCCGGCATAGTGACTGTGCACGGGAATTCTGTAGGCCTGCGACTGGCCGCAGTTTCTGATGTTTCTGCGGCGATGGCCACATAGACCTGTTGGGGTATGACCCGAGGGCATATGTATGTACTTTCGAGTCCCGTCATGGACTCGACATCTTCATCGAGGCTCATGTCTGAGCCTGTATGTTCATCGAGTGGTTCGTCTGGACGGATCTCGCAGTCGACGTCTTCGTCGCCTATGCCCATCTCGGCGTCGGCGAGGTTGTTATGAGTCTCGAAGTCGAGGTTGTTGTTGGCGCAGATCTCGGAGTCGACGTGGTTGTCGATATGAGTTTCGAGGTCGTCGAAGTCGCTGAGGGAGATCCCGCAGTCGAAACTATCCTCGAGTGGGAGATCCAGCTCGGGATCGTTTGTGCGGTATGCTGATTCGGCCTCCTCGCCCTGGAGCTCTTCAATGAGCTCGCGCATCTCTCGTGTGGACATGGTTGTTGCAGACGAACAAGCTTGGAGGGTCGATGATGGTATGGACGCAGTGGAAAGATCCGCAGTCGAAGGAGCCGCAGCCGATGGAGCCTCGGGTGCGAAAGTCGCGAGTTGGCGTGGATCCGTCAAGTCCTGCACACCAAGCTTGTTGACGAAAAAATTGAACGAACCAACGGTTAAACCCAAACCTGACTCGAGATCGGAGAAGGCCTCCTGGAATCCTGGCGAGTGTGGCTCGAAATCCATCAGAGGATCCGATGTGCTTTTTGCGGGTGAAGCTGGCGTGTTGCCGTTTGTCGAGTGAGCCGGCGAGTTGCCGTGTGCCGCCTGAGTCGGCGAGTTCTGGTTTGTCGATGCAGCCGGCGAGTTGCCGTTTGTAGATCCGATCGGCGAGTCGCCGTTTTCCGATGGAACCGAAGAAACCGCGAGTCCAGCACTATTCTTTCCCACAGACGGCGCCAATTGACGAGGTGTACCCTCATCAAATCCCATGGTTAAGGACCTAGGGTTGAGATTATGGGGAGAGAACGTGGTAGTACTGGTAGTTTCGTCGGCTGACAAGCAGAGGCAAAGATTTACCCAGGTTCAGGCCCCTCGGGTGGAGGTAAAGACCCTACTTCCTGCTTGTCTGGTATTGATTGTGGATTATGCGATTACAGGGGAGCTCCGGCGAGTTGATGATCTCGCAAGAGCTTTGGTGGTTCGTGTATGGCTTGGTCCCAGATCGGTACCCCTCCCAGCCTTTAAATAGGCTGGGTCTCGGGAGTTTGTAACCGACCTAGTTTACACAAAGGAAAGCCTAAACCGACTATGCCTATGTCTAGTCTTGGAGGGTACTCCATCTTCTTGGGCCTCTTGTCTTGGGCTTCGAGTAGGCTCTTCGATATTGGGCCTTAGTCGTCACGTGCACCAGGTACCCTCATGGTAGGGTACCCGATATG